>OZ010610.1:45817873-45857873 GCA_963932145.1 Acanthosepion lycidas
TTTCTCTTGAAATCACTTTTGCGAGATAGATGAACAGACATGAAATAGTAATTGTTCTCTTTTATATTCAAACCTAGTAAAAACCGTCATCAATTAAGAGAAAGAAAAAAGTAGATTGGATTACGGTTTACGGCTATATCACGTTGAAACATGGGTTCTCGTGCGATCATCGAAGTTAAGCAACCTCGACCAGGTCAGTAACTAGATGAGTGACCCCTTGAAAATATCAATAGTCGCAAACTTGGATGTGCAGATAGTACAATCGACTCACGGCTATATCACGTTGAAACCCGAGTTCTCGTACGATCATCGAAGTTAAGCAACCTCGACTTGGTCACTAACTAGATGAGTGACCCCTTGAAAATATCAATAGTCGCAAACTTGGATGTGCAGATAGTACAATCGACTCACGGCTATATCACGTTGAAACACGAGTTCTCATACGATCATCGAAGTTAAGCAACCTCGACCTAGTCAGTAACTAGATGAGTGACCCCTTGAAAATATCAATAGTCGCAAACTTGGATGTGCAGATAGTACAATCGACTCACGGCTATATCACGTTGAAACACGAGTTCTCATACGATCATCGAAGTTAAGCAACCTCGACCTGGTTAGTAACTAGATGAGTGACCCCTTGAAAATATCAATAGTCGCAAACTTGGATGTGCAGATAGTACAATCGACTCACGGCTATATCACATTGAAACACGGGTTCTCATACGATCATCGAAGTTAAGCAACCTCGACCTGGTCAGTAACTAGATGAGTGACCCCTTGAAAATATCAATAGTCGCAAACTTGGATGTGCAGATAGTACAATCGACTCACGGCTATATCACGTTGAAACACGAGTTCTCGTACGATCATCGAAGTTAAGCAACCTCAACCTGGTCAGTAACTAGATGAGTGACCCCTTGAAAATATCAATAGTCGCAAACTTGGATGTGCAGGTAGTACAATTGTCTCACGGCTATATCACGTTGAAACACCGATTTTCTTACGATAAGAGAAGTTAAGCAAACTCGAGCCTGGTCAGTACTTAGATGAGTGACCGCTTGAAAATATCAATGGCCGCAAACTTGGATGTGAGGGTTGTACAATGGGCTCACGGCTATATCACGTTAAAACACGAGTTCTCATACGATCATCGAAGTTAAGCAACCTCGACCTGGTTAGTAACTAGATGAGTGACCCCTTGAAAATATCAATAGTCGCAAACTTGGATGTGCAGGTAGTACAATTGTCTCACGGCTATATCACGTTGAAACACCGATTTTCTTACGATAAGAGAAGTTAAGCAAACTCGAGCCTGGTCAGTACTTAGATGAGTGACCACTTGAAAATATCAATGGCCGCAAACTTGGATGTGAGGGTTGTACAATGGGCTCACGGCTATATCACGTTAAAACACCGATTCTCTTACGATAAGAGAAGTTAAGCATCCTTGAGCCTAGTCAGTAAATAGATGGGTAACCGCTTAGAAATACCAGGGTCTGTAAGCTCTGATGTGCTAGTGGTACAATGGGTTTACGGCTAAATCACGTTGAAACACCGATTTTCTATATGATAACCGAAGTTAAGCAACCTGGAGCTTGGTCAGTATCTAAATTTATGACCGCTTGAAAATACCAGCGGCTGTACACTTGGATGTGCTGGTGGTAAAATGGGCTTACGGCCGTATCGCGTTTAAACACCGATTCTCTTCCGATCACCGAAGTTGGGCAACCTCGAGCCTGGTTAGCACCTAGATGGATAACCGCTTGGCAATTCCAGGGGTGGAAGCTTGGGTATATCGGGTGGGTGTAACGGATAGCCGCTTGGAATGAGAAATCGGAAAACTGAGTTTGAATTCCAGTCTATTTCGTTACATTCAACTACGCACAAAATTTTTAGCATTCTTTATATTATTTTATTCAGATGAATCTATAGCCACAACAGTCGCTCGTGAGTTTATCTTGACTATTGTATGGCGTAAACCATTGTACAAATTAATTGAAACAACCGCTTTAATTTCCTTTCTTTCACCATACGGTCAGCTTTAGACCCACTGGAGTGACAGTGTGTAATCGATTTCTATTTTTTTCTAAGGTTAGGTGGTGAAGTGGTGTGCAGTAATATGGATCTATTTTGGGGGTGTATCATGAAATTTGTTTGACCTTGAAAAATATTGCATCATCCGTGATTGCATTAGATTTTTATCACGCCCAGATACTATTGTCTCGACTGTCGATTAGTTGTCCTACGGCCATTATCTGCGATAGACGTTACTCCAAGGAAGCGTACAAAAATTGTAACGCTCCATAAACACATTGGCAAGCCTTAACTATGAGCCAATCAAAGTACTATATACAAGCCCGGAAACTCTCCTGATTTAAATCCAATTGATAATCTGTGGTCATTCTGCAAGGAACGACTTCGCGGAATGGACATATGAAATACTAACATATGCACTGGGTCATATTTCATTGGAAAAAATCCGAAAAAAAAATTAAATAATAACGGAATTATTCGTTTTGTTTCAATTAATTTACACAAGGTTGTAGGTGATCATGGCTCTCTACATCTTCCTGTATAATTAATTTACACAATGGTGTATGTGTCGGGTGTAGAATAGTGTCTTAAACAAACATGAAGATAATGGGACAAAGGAGAAAAAGCTTTTTTAACGACAACATGTTTCGCCAACGTTTATTACGTCAGAATGAAGTGCTTAAGACAATAAATTAAATTACATTATCAGATCCGATAAACAGCAAGTGCTTTGTTTTATTTTATTTTATTAGAGCTGTTGGCTTTTCTTGAATTTTAAGTTAAACTGTTCCCAGTAGACATCTGTGTTTTATCTATTAGATAAAAAAATTAAAACAAAATAAAAGAAAGACTATATGAGCATCGCAAAGATATATTGCATAACAAATTTTTTTTAAGTTTCTGGGTTTTTCACACAGCAATCGAGAATTATCCCCCCAAAAAAATAGCCAAAAAAAAAAAAAAAAAAGAATGGATGACAGACGAAATTCTCAACAGGATGAAAAAGTGACAAAAGCAACCTGTTTCCTTGATCAGTACCAAAATTATGTGACCGCTTGGAAATAGCAGACGCTGTAAGATTTGATGTGCTGGTGATACAATGGGCTTACGGCCATATCCCGTTGAAACACCGATTCTCTTACGATTACCGAAGTTAAGAAACCTCAAGTCTGGTTAGTACCTAGATGGGTAACCGCTTGGTAAATCCAGGGGCTGTAAATGAACATGAAGATAATGGGGAAAGGTTTTAAGACATGTTTCGCCAACGTGTATTAGGTCGGAATTAAAGATAGTGAAAATGCTTAAGACGGGCAATAAATTAAATTAAATTAAATTATCTTATAAGACCCGATGACCAGTAAGTGTTTTGTTTAATTTTATTTTATTAGAGCTGTTGGCATCTGTTGGGTTTTAGATTAAACCACTCCAAGCATATATCTGTCTTTTTCTCTATTAGCTTGTATACTGCATTGTGTAGCTATTGCTTTTGCGATCATCGGTGATATTGTGTAAGGTCCTGGTCTTAGGTATATTGTCAAAAATTGTGAGATTAGCACACTCGCAATATGTTAAATAATAGTTTCAGACTATTATTTTTTAGTGGTAGTGTATTTGGCTCAGACCTTCTGAGGCTGACCTTAAGGCTTGATGTTAGATAAAATAGAGATGTCGATTTCCATTGGCTGAGCCGAACGTGGGAATGTTAGAGTTAGAAAGTATTTCAGGGAGTTAAGTTTTACACGTCGAAGCGAGCAGACGTAGTTATTTCGTGTCTCAGGGAAACTTGTTCCCCAGTGGCGGGGAGAGGGTTGACAGAGCGACCCCACTGGCTAGTTAAAAAATGTACCCGTCGACGTGTTTAATGAAATAGATAAGTTTGAAATCCCTTTTGTTGAAGTTCTCGTTTTACCTCCAAACAAACCAATTAGCGATCACCCGACCAGCAGAAGACGACCGAGAGAGAAGAATGCAGTTTTGTTCTGGAATCGACCCCGGTAACCAAAAGACCTCCCCAAAAGAGAATGTGGTATACAACAAATGCGTTTTATTTTCTCTTTTGGTCAAACTGGAAATTATTAAATCGAAATTGCGGTTAGATGTATTACGGTGAACTAGCAGTGCGTTTAAAGTGTTGTTATGCAGCACATCCCTACGATGTTCATATAGGTTGTTTTTTAACCTTTCTAGGTGTTTCGCATAAAAATTTAAAAAAAGACTATATGAGCATCGCAAAGATATATTGCATAGCAATTTTTTCATGTTTCTGGGTGTTCGCCCAGCAATCGAGATTATCACAAAAGAAAAATAGGCAAAGAAAAAAAAGAATGGATGAAGTTCTCGACATGAAAAGGTGACAAAAAGCAATGCCAGGTCACGGCACAGATTTTCGACTCCGCACAGAAAAATTAGAAACAAATGCAGGTAAGCTATAGAGGAATGATTCAACGAAAACTGTGCTGAAATAGAAAGAATGAGCAGATATGCATAAAAACAAAGAGAATAGGACAAATTACATTCTTACAACAGGTTGCATAAAATCCAAGAACGGGGCACGGATATTAGAGAAAAATACTTCAGAGATAAAACGAATGCATCTTCCCCAACGAAAGAGAACAACCAACAATACATAAATGTCGAAGTACCAGAAATATTAAAAGCTGAAATGGAATCTGCACTGGCCAAATTGAACAGAAACAAAGTAGCAGGGTCAGATATAATTGTAATAGATACGGTAGAAATCTTTTTAATATCATTTCAGGCAAGGCAATAAATACATTAAGATACAAGGCGGTTATTGAGTGTGAAAGAATCGGAAACATTATTAAGGAGCGAGAACAATAGAAGAAGAGGAATCAAAAAGACAACAGATTACGATTGACGTTGCATTTAAAATTGAAGTTCAAAATTGGCTGCTAAGCAAGAAGCCAGAAGAGAGATCCACAAGCGAGAAGTGCGAGAAAATAAACTGTTAGTAAAGAACTTAGTTACAGCTAGACAATTCAACTGTAAATTCATGAGACCTTATTGCAAATCTAGTACTGCGCTTAAATTCATAAAGTATAGGTATCATAACGGAAAGTTCATCGGAAGACTTACCATGAAACTATTTATAGAAAAGGCACAAAGATGCTACATCACGTCGGTTGGAAAGTGACTGAAGTCAAGATACCAAATCAGGACCAATAATAATGCTGATTCTTCTTTCGATTTCATGAAGAGTCTTTAAATATATAGCAGGAGAATCGGATTATATGTGACAGCATGCTGCAATCGCCCCATGCTTTCAAAAGCATGGAGCATTTGTAGACTTATAGATATGTTATTTAGATTCTGGAGATAAAATTTTCTCGCGCGTCACAGCGAACCAACTTTCCTAGCAGCAGACCTAGCAATGGATTCAATATAACTTTTTCGACGCCAGCATAGAATGCCAATTTGACCATATCGAACCGATCAGACTTACTAATGAGACAGGTGTAAATAGTTGTGTCATCAGCATAGATAATGAGTTGGAAACAAAAAAGGTCATTAAAGAAAATTAGGAACAAAGCAGGTCGAAAGTAGAGCCCTGGAGGACACCTGCATTTATGTAAAAAGATCTAGAAGAGTGGCCATTCAGGATAACTTTCATTACGTGATTCGATAAGTGTTATATAGGAATAAAGTGTCACTGCTGACACTTGTGTTTGAACGTAGATCGTAAGTGAAAAAACACATGCGATATCATTATTCATTAGGTAGATCACGTGACCATAGAGAAAAAAGTACACACAGAGGAAGTCGCGCGGCATCTAGATGTATTTGCCATTCTAGTCTATCCTCTATACTAGGTATACCCTATTTCTCCTCTATCCCCTATACTATTCGGACCGCTATTCTCTTCTCTTCTTTACGAAGTACTATTACTACCAGTATTATTCTAAGACGTCTGACACCAGTATTATTCAACATCGTATTATAATTGGTACCTGCGATTACAAAGTCTCTACTACATTGGCATTGATCAAGGGACAAACTTTTATACGTTGTCATCATGACAGTGATAACAAGTGGTCGTTTTTGACGACACAAAAATAAGAAAGACTGAATCAGTTAAAAAATTCGTCCAGAAATACTCGTGAAAACAGATATGCCAAACCCTGTAGAATGCTTCCAAGGTGACCAAAGCAACATCCCGAGCTTCACCATTCTTATCTAAAGCTTGATAGACTCTTTCAGCGATAATCGTTAATCCATCAGCAGTCGACCTAGAGATGCGAAATACATATTGCTTATCTGAAAGTAGGCCTTGTGATATGAGATATTTAGAGTCGACATCGACAACATTGCAGACATAATAAGTAAAATATACAACAGTGGTGATATACTGGACGACCTAAGTAGATCGATTTTTATCGCATAGCCTAAGTAATCAGGCTCAAACGAATGTGTACTCCATCAGATAATCAGCCATATAACAACTCTTATAATCTGAATTCTGATAAATCAGACTGGAAATAGAACGAGAACAGTGCGGGTTCGTTAAAGGCACTAGAACAAGGAATGCGATATTTATGCTGAGAATGTTAGAAAGAGCAATATAAATGCAGAAGGATGTATACTTTGATAAAGTAAGTCACAATGAACTATTTGAATTGCTAGGTAAGCTTGACATATTGGGGAAGGATATTAAAGTAATCCAGAAACTATAATGATAGCAGACCGCCTGTATACGGATAGAAAACGTCAGTAAATATACAAAAACAGAAAATTAATTGAAACAAAATGAATAAGTCCCTTATTATTTACTTTTTGTATTTTTCTAATTAAACATGACCCAGTTCACATATTATTAATTTGTATGTCCATTCCACCAAGTCATTCCTTACAGATTGATCACAGATTCTAGAGTGGATTTAGGAGAGTCTCTGATCCAGTTTATAGTACTTTTATTTGCTCACTGGTAAGGTTTCGTGCAGTGTTACAATTTTCGTACGCATCCTTGGAGTAAAGTGCACCGCAGACAATAGCCGTAGAACAACTAATCGATAGTCGAGACAACAGTATCAAGGACGTGTCTTCTTACTGGACTTATTCAACCTATATAAAGAGGCGATTCTGAGAAATCTAGAATTCTTCCCAAGATTCATTACTGGCGGCCAGAATCTTAACAGCATAAGATATGCAGATAACACAGTATTGATAACAGACACAGAAAGGAAACTAGAAGAACTCCCACAGAAGTTAGCGAATAAAAACAAGAACCGGCTAAACATCAATTGCAAGAAGACGGGATTCATGGTTGTTAGCAAAAGGAGCAAGCCAACATGAAAATTACAAATTGAGGATACCAAAATCGCACAAATATAGCATTTAAATATCTGGAAAGTGTTTTAACAGAGAACGGAAAATGCTACACTGAAATCCGAAGGCGTATAGGAATAGCGAATGAAGCCTTCCAGAAGCTAATCAGAGTATAAAGAAAGAGAAAAATTTAATTAGAAACAAACGAAAAGGGGTTCTGCGCTGTTATGTAGTATCATTCTTTCCATATGGCAGTGAATTTTTTTTAATCAATTCACATTAAACATAACGGGAGTGCCACTAATACACAGAGGATTACAGAGAGTGAAAGTGAGCGAAAAGACAGGGTATAAGGGGGGGTTGAGGAAAGGATAAAAGATGAACGCGGTTCACGACAACAGAAGATGGCGATTGACGTTTAAATTTTTGAAGATTGTAGTTATTAGGGAAGCGAGGAAACGGAAGGGAGTTCTGCTGTTGGGAAGTGAGAGAAAACAAACTGTTTGAGTAGAAGTGGTGCTTACATTTAGCTGCTTCAACAGCAAAAGGGTGGGACCTAAATACCAATCTAGCAGCATGCTTTAAATTCATGTAGTCGGGGCACTAGTGAAAAAATGGTCATCAGAGTTATTGACATGGAAATATTTGTACAAAAAACAGAGAGTTCTATAGAAGAATGCTGAGAATACCATGGATCGAACATGTTAGAAAAAAGGAAACAAGATGGTTAATTAATATCAGGAAGAGACAATTGAGCTTAGAAAATTTGATACACACACGGCAGATTGAAGGCGAAAGAGAAGGAGAAAAAAAAACATAATCTACTTAGCGATCTTGAGTAAATGAATGATGGAGCAAGGTTTACGAGAGATAACAAAAGGATGAAATCTGTTCAGAGCTACGAAGGACAAGAAATTGTGGAGAGCCATGATCGCCTACGTCCTGCACATAGATGAATGAGCTTGTGTAAATGCATGTCGGAGCAAGGTTTAGGAGAAATAACAAAAAGACAAAATTTATTAAGAGCTACGAAGGACAGGATATTGTGGAGAGCCATGATCGCCTACGTACTGAAGGGACATGACACATAGAAGTATGAGCTAGTGTAAATGGATGGTGTAGCATGGTTTAGAAGAAATAACAAAAAGACAAAGTTTATTAAGAGCTGCGAAAGATAGGAAATTGTGGAGAGCCATGATCGCCTACGTCCTGAAGGGACATGGCACATAGAAAAATGATCTTGTGTAAATGGAAGGCGGTGCAGGATTTAGGAGAAATAACAAAAAGACAAAATTTATTACGAAGGACAGGAAGTTGTGGAGAGCGATCATCGCTAACTTTCTGAAGAAACACGGCACATTGAATATCGGAAGCAATACTGAGATTCGACCCCACAAATATGAACTATAATAGATACGAGGGTGTGATCAAAAGTTCTTGGGCCGATCAAAAAGACATTTAAGAAAGAAAAGTATTGATGGTCAATTGGTCACCTTTTTGAAAAGTGGTTCAGGCCGAATACTTTTCAGAATCCACTCGTATTGAAATCGATGTACTGTGAAATCATACACAGAAACCTACTCTGAACTTTCGATATGTTCGATCAGTGAACTGTATCAAAAGAGATCAAACAATTTATTTTTTGTGTTTGTCCAAATATTGAATTTTGTTCTGCGAACATAATCAAATATTCTTGCCAACTCGGAGAGTAGTTGTAAAATCTGCCAAATGTGGCATTTTTACTACTAAAACGGTGATTTGGCTTAGTTCAAACAAAAAAGATCTAAAATGGAACTTTACGCTGCTGTATAAATAAACTAAAACCAATGTACCAATGACCACATCCAACCTGATAAGAGCATTATTATTATTATTATTATTATTATTATTATTATTATTATTATTATTATTATTTCCTTTGATTTCTGGCGTTTACAAATCTCTTTCTGGGTCCCGCCCAGGAACCTAAGGTTAGAAATGGCATCATGACACTTTCCACTGACAAAACAAAAAAATAATACATAGATAAAGCCCTTCGTAAAGTGTGGGCTGTACTTGTGAGAACAATTTGTTGTACCTCTTTGAGGCATGGACTTCCAGGAATCCCTTCAATTAGTTTACTGGAGTCTTTTAAAACCAACCAATCCGAGGGCTCCAACTAAAACAGGGATTGTCGATGTTCCCATATGCCACATTTTTGAGATTTCGATTTCAAGGTCCTTGTATCTTGACAGCTTTTTGAATATCTTCAAAGATACATTGCGGTCTGCAGGGACTGTCATATCAATAAGGAGGCACTTTTGTTTGTTTGTGGTCTTTAATAACAATATCTGGGCGTTTGGCTTTGATTGTTCTGTCAGTGTGTATTGTGTAGTCCCATAGAATTGTAACAGGTCCTATCTCCGTAACTGGGTCTGGGTGGTGTTCATACCATTTTGTTTCAGTTTCCTTCCCGTAGAAGTTGCAGATTTTCCAGTGCAGATATTGGCCCACTATGTCATGCCGGGTTTTATACTCAGTGGGTGCCAATATCGTGCAACCGAATACAAGATGATCGATTGTTTCTGGATATTTATCACAGATTATTATTATTATTATGATTATTATTATTATTATTATTATTATTATTATTATTATTATTATTATTATGTCAATGTTATTTATTGTCTATAGATATAGATTTTACAAGTGCACAAATATGTATTTGGCAGATGAGGAAAAGATAAAATCAAAAATTTGTTTCTCCCTTTCAAGAATATGGCAGAATAAAAACTTTTTTTGTCCATTTCCTATAAAATTATTCCATTTTTAATTCAATCTTTATTAGAAGAAAATTACGGAAACAGTTTGAAGTGCGTTATTTTTATTTATTTATGTTTTTATTTCTTCTCTTTCAGAGTTAAGGTGTCATGACAGAGATAGCACAGATTCATGGAGGGGTCCATTGGGAGCCTGGGCAGGGCCCCCCAGCGATGGAAGAGGGTTTCGATAGTGGAAGTAATTCTTCCAAGCTGTTTGAGCGATCAAGAATCAAAGCTCTTGCAGGTAAGTAGTCTTTTTTTTTTTTTTATTCAGTTACACTGCCTTTATTTTTTAACCCAGGGAAATTGGCAAGTCATACCTTGAAATTTTTAATTGGGGAAATATATGATAAATCCTAAGATGTCAGATGATTGATGTTATTTATTATCTAGCGATATAGATTTTACAAGTACACAAATGTGTATTTGGCATTTGAGGAAAAGATGAAATCATAAATCCAACCTCCTATTCAGTGTCATTTCTACTGCTGCCTGTACCCACGGTAATTTGCACTCCGTTAATCCCACCAAACGAAAACATGTAAGAACTCTGGAAAAACTAAATAAAGAATTAATAAAATTTTCTTTGTTCCTCGTATTTAACGAAAAATGTTTAAAAGAAAGGTTGTATATATATATATATATATATATATATATATATATATATATATATATATATATATATATGTATGTATGTATATATATATACAACCGTTGAATTTCTTTTAAAAGCAGTCCATGGTACAAAATGATTAGGTAACAACATTATCAATTTTACCGTGAAACATTACCAATTATTTGCGAATTTTCACTCAGGAGCTCAGGCAGAAGGAAAAAATTGCCCAGGAACGCAGGGCTCAAAGGATAATACAAATATATCCTGATTGAAAACCTTGTGGGAAAAGGTAAAAATGTTGAGAGAAAAAATAAAAACCTTGTGGGAAAAGGTAAAAATGTTGTGAGAAAAAACAAAAGCGTTGTGGGAAAAGCAAAAATGTTGTGGAAAAGGCAAAACCTTTTTGAGAAAAACCTAACATTGCGAGAAAAACAAAAATGTTCTTGAAAATGTAAAAACGTTGTGAGGAAAGATAAAAATTTTGTAAGAAAAATACAAAAAACGAAAGAAAAAAAAAAACTAAAAATTCAATATCACCGAATATGTTATTCCTTTCAACAAGATTTCACGAGATCTGATTCAACTTCCTATTTGTATTTTGACTTATTCAAGGATTACAATGATTTATGTCTTGACGTGACCTTGATAGCAATTTCACAGTTTATTCAATGTCCTGACAAGAAGCAAAACTTGTTCAATGTCTTACGTACAAAACATTCCTTATCATTCTTCCTTCGTTTCCTCGTGAAAACAGAATCTCACTATAAAAAAAAACAAAACAAAAAAAAAACAACCTTGTGCCATATCTCATATCTGTAGGAGGACGAATAAATAACAAATAATATTAGAGATAAAGCATTGGGTAAAGACATAATGACGTCCATAGTTATCATTTGTTGTAACCTCATTCAAATTTCACCAGTACGCAGCACAAATAGGGCTGTAGAGGACTGTGTTTTTATGTGCTGTTAAATTAGGAACACGTGCTGTTTATTCCTGCTAGAAGGTTCAACTACAAGAACATGGCCGACTCAAGTTGAGTTCAACCGACGATGTAAAGAAAACAAACAAGACCGTTATATATATATATATATATATATATATATATATATATATATATATATATATATATATATACACGTTTCATGAAATAATATAGACAAGTGTTGTCTATTTATTTTATGTAATTTTATGAAACGTGTATGAATGAAAAGATGCTACCTAAATACACACAATATATATATATATATATATATATATATATATATATATATATATCAACACTGAAAAACACTTATAATAAAAAATCGGTGATTTACCAAATTACAAAATTCCTATAAAAATTCTCACTTGAAATATTTGAACTTTAGCGTTGCGACTTGCACGCGCAAGTATTACACAACTATTAATAAATAGCTCATTCTTAAAAACATCTTTTGGTCTGCAACACATTTATTTCGTCTTCCAGTTTTGATTCTAAAGGGAAAAAAATACAACCTGATGATGGAGACAGAGGTCTTTGAAAGTATTAGCTGAATTAAAAAATACACCAAATCCATTTTATACATAAGAATCTCATCATTCAGTGGATTATTAGTAGTATGATGCTTATAATTATGTCTACTAGCGAAGGGATTTCGCCAATAATTGCATTAATATTGCTAATTGATTCAAGTTATGATTAACTATTTGTAATATCAACAAATACATGTATTAAACAACAAAATTTACAATGGACAAAGACATCAACATTTGTGTTTGTGCGTGAACGTAAGAGTTTGTATATTGGTGAAAGTTCGTACGTACATCTATGTGTGTTTCATGGCGTTTTCCCACAAGTGGTCAAAAACGCGGATCTCTGCGAGAGAACACATTTTTAAATGTGTCCGCTAAAATGTAAAGTCAAAAAACAGAACGAGGCAATAAATTGCCCAATATTTTTAGTGTAGGGAGAGCGTCCCCTTGTGAACAATTTGGGAAATTAAGGAGAAGATAACTCCGACAGGGCCTTTAAGTACAACCTGGGACACACAATCTATTGTTATTAATTTTCATTGAGTTTGTGTGCCTTTTTCGGTTACGGTCAGTCATTTCACCCAAAACACCTATGGTAGCCATAATACATTTAACAAATATTATTATTAACAAACGTAAAATATTATTGGTCCTGATCTGGCATCTCGGTTTCAGTCATTTTCGGGTGACAGAACTAATTTCAACTCGGAACCTCAAAAGGGTAATTTGCAGTTCAAGCCCCGGACTGAGTTTCTAATAACAATTTCCCGAGTAGTTCAGTTTAGGTGTAAATGTACATGCTTAATTCGAAAATAACAAAGAAATTTTGATAGAATCTACCGTTTTGGAGTTATCGACAATAAAATTTCGGACTCATTCGCGTCGCGGTGGATGAAGTTGAAATTAATTTCGCACACCTCACTTTCCCATTGCCGTAATGTCACTTCCCTGTACATTTTCTATAAATACTTTCATGGTAACTGTTCTGAGGAGCTTTGGTAGGCAAGACTTTATGAATTTAAGCTCAGTACTAGATTGGAATTTACAGTTTTCCAACTGTAAATTCCAATCTAGACGTGACCATTCTATGCTAACAGTTTCTTCTATCGCACTTCTTGCATGTGGAACTCTCTTCCGGCATCTTGCTTTCTAGTCAATTTGATCTTCAAAAATTTAAATGTAATGTCAATCGTTATCTTTTGTCTTATATATATATATATATATATATATATATATATATATATATATATATATATATATATACTAGACCAGCTGTACCCGTTGGGTTAACCTTGTGCTTACATTTAGTTTTATGAAAAGTTAGTGAAAGTAGAGATATTTTAAAAATACATTTATTTGTAGTTATTGAAGTTGCTTTCAACATTAAAAAAAATTGTCTGTTTGAAGAAAGTTGAACAATAAGAGCTTGGGATATCAAAATTCGGACTGTTAGGATTTTATACAATAACATAAAATATTGTTGCGGGTCTGCGTGTAATTCGGCCGTTTAGAATAATCCAACGATTTTCATTGAAAGTATAAAATTCAGTAAACAAGACAACGTAGTTTCAACAAATGAACATTAATTTAATATAATGACAAGAAGACAAGCAATTGGTCATAGATTGGAAAATAATGTCTTTTTGTTTGTGTTAATAAAATTCTTAAATAAAATATATATTCTTTTTGTGTGCGTATGTGAGAAACAATGCAATGTTGTTATATGTGTATTTGAGTGAAAAAGTCAACACGTGTGTGCGTGGTTCATAGTAAAAAGAATACAAGAGATAGACTTTGTTTCTTACTGTTGGCGGTGTTGCCTTAGTCTTAAGCAGTCTCTTTGAAGTTTGTCGGCGCTGTTGCTTTTAGCATGAGGTCGTGAAGTTAACAAGCGAGAGTGGCGTGGACCTTGGTGACAGCTGTGCGTATCCCGTTTGGGGCCGGATTTCGTGTTTATTATACACTTTCTTGTTAGAAAATCGGATCCATCCCCCACTTCCTACACGATAATAAATTTACATCTTTCTTTCCCATCTCTCTCTATATGACTTCTGTCAAACACACAAGATAGAAAATCCACGGAGTTTTATATAGTAATAATAATAATAATAATAATAATAATATATATATATATATATATATATATATATATATATATATATATATATATATATGTAAGCAAATATAAATGGATATAAATCCGACAGAATGGAGAAAAATATTTGGAAAAAACAAACAAAAATCCTTAAATGCAATTATGTTGTTTTAATATGAATGAAATGTCAACGTCTGACGTTTCGGTTTAATAAACCTTCATCAGGACAATATTCATTAAAATGCAATTAACATAATCAGTTCAACATGACAAAGACGATGGACATAAAAACAAGACTTATCCAAAACAGATAACTGAAAATTTTAAATGATCAGCTTTCCGTTTAAGCGTGGTCACGTTGTCGTCAAATGGGCGACGCTTTCAAAACGTATTCCTAAAATTTAAGTATTTTGAATGAAAACGAAAAAATGAAAAGAATTCTATTATGATGGAAAATTGTATGTACGCTTGTCGAGCATTAATCTCGCTAAAAAAAAGGGGAAATACTAAAGAAACCAGGTCTAGTATTCACCGTACGTGAGATGGATATTATACCTGCATATACATATATATATATATATATGTATATGTATATATATATATATACATATACATATATATATATAAATATATATATATATATATATATATGTATATGTATATATATATGTATATGTATATATATAGAGATAGATAGATAGATAGATAGATAGATAGATAGAAAGAAAGAAAGAAAGAAAGAAAGAAAGAAAGAAAGAGAAGGTGAGTTGCTTTCCATCAATGGATATATTCACGTATGCTTTGCAAAATCCTTTATTATAAAAGAAGAGATGTGGGCAGGTAGTGGATGTAAACGCGTCCATATTGTGCGTGAGTGTTTTATATCATTTCAGTCTGGACAACTCCTACCCTAGGCTAAGCAATAAAATCTTAAAATTGGAAACAAAAAAGATAATATTTTAATCCCTGGAAGAAATTAGATAATTATAAAGTCTTATTGAATCTATCAGAAATTATTCGTTAATAATAGGAATTTTTTTTAAATTTTGTAGAAAGTCTTTTTTTTTTAGGTCTATCATTGAATAAAAATATAAATGTGCAAAAGCAAACGTACATACACCTAATCTGAATGAAACTGAAATGGAAATCGCTAGTTCTAATTCCCCTGGTTGTTTTCTGTCTGCTAATAACCACTGGGTAACAGGAAAAATGGACACGTCGAACTGTGCGGCCTTTTGAAGTCATTTTTAGGTCTCCTGCATTTAAACTGATTATATATTTTCAATAAATATAGTATTTTATAATGACAAACAATTTAGATTTGAAATGTGGTTATCCTGCCGTCAGCAATGTGAGGGATTACAGAAATAGTAGATATAATTGTTATCAGCTCTAAAATTGGCAACGTTTTTAAGGTCATTATTATTTTTATTATCTAAGGTTGACCTTAAATAGAAAATTAGCGACTTAATGTTAAACAACGGAAATTTTCGAAGAAATGCTAGTAGAAACATAAATAAAAGCGTTAGACAAATCAAGTGGATATATATTGTTTAGGATGCCGTTTACAAGTCTGTGTATGTGCGAGTGCATATATGTGAAGATCCTTCTTTTTTGTGTGCTTAGTCTATTGTCTTTAAAGGTCAAAATCCTTCAATTGCCAGAAGCCTCTTCATTTGTACATTCCTCTCCACTACATCAGTCTATTTTTGTTTTGTTTTGTTTGTTTTTTGTAATCCCGCCACCCGCCATTTTAAATTCGTCCGTACAAAAGAAGCAATTGTGGTGGGAAATGGATGTTTTAGCACGAGAAAATGTCGACATTTTAATCACTAAGCGGTCGAAGAGACGAAGGAAAAGGAAGAAAGCTGCATGAGAAATCAGACTTTAAGTGTGAAAAATAAATTTCTCTAATACCAAAATGTGTCTTTCCAAATATAAAATCTCTTTCCGAATTGTTAATATTAGGTTGGTGCAAAAATAATGACGTAATAATGTCGTTTTTTGACGTTAAAAAATACGTCAAAAAACGACATTATTACGCCATTATTTTTGCACCAACCTAATAATAACTTACATATCACTTATTTTGAACGATCTTAAACTTTTCCTGGGGAATCGTATAGTGTCGGGTTATTGTAGAAAAACAAAAAAGTTTAGGCTCTCTTTTAGTATACAGTGGAACTTCGGTTCACGAAGTTAATTCGTTCATGAAGCCCGTTCGTAACCCGAAATGTTCGTAAACCGAAACTATTTTTCCAATAGGAATCAATGCAAAATGGATTAATCCGTTCCTGGTTCCAAGATGATTGCTTATTTAAACTTTAACAACAATACTTTGTGCACAAGTTTATACACAAAATTAATGAAAATCATTAAATCTAAGAAAAAAATAAACCCAACACTAAGATAAAATATAGAAGGATATTTCAATTTTACCGTACCTGCATTTAGGAGAGTTGATGACGTAAGTGGAAGGGGAAGGAAAAGGTGTTATTGTTTGGGAAAGAGAAGGAAAGACATGATCGTCTCTTTATTTATAAGAATAGTATAGATCGTTGATTTTGCCATATGAAACTGAGTAGGAAGAGACAATATCTTCAACAATTGTTTTTCTCTTAATTTTTCCTTTTTCTTTACCAGTATAACGGCTAACTTTCTTTTTTGAGCCATGACTGAAGACTAATGAAGAGAAAATAAATGGCGCAGTACAATAAAATTGGGAAAGAAAAATACAGCACAACACACGAATGGATACAACTCGGTTCGGCAATGTTATGCGAGAACCGAAATTTTGTTTGATAACCGAGGTATTTTCATCTCGAATTTTCTGTTCGAAAACTGATTTGTTCGACATGTGAGACGTTCGAGAACCGAGGTTGCACTGTACTGTTCTGGGTATGACAACTACGTCCAGCAGCAAGGCCTCTGGTCAGGAGATTTTGAGGAGCGTGGAACCCCCTCTTAACTGCTGCTTTTCCCCGGTCCACCCTAACCCAGGGTAGTAGCATTTGTTAGGGTACCAACTTTGGGCAAATGGTTAAACCCCAAACTGAGGTCAAAATACTATGAAAACAAAAAAATACATTTTCATAGAAAAAAATAAAAACAATACAATTTTTGGAAAAAAAAATTACCAACAATACATTTTTGAAAATGAAATTATTAGTGCTCCCAAGAAAATTAAATTTTGGAATTCTTTTCTTTTCTTTTTATGTGCCGTGTCCTTTCAGGACGTAGGCGATCATGGCTCTCCACCTTCTCCTATCCTTTGTGGCTTTCAATAAGTTTCGTACCTCTGTCAACTCCACCAGACCACATTCTGCCATGCACTTGCTTAAGCCCCCGCCAGATATGTCATCCGTTGCTTTCCCTTGTCTCTGTTTCCCTCTCTTCGACCTGTGAGTATCAGATTCTCCAGATGTGTCCCAGAAATTTCATCTACTTCTTTATTAAGTATAAGCTTCCTCCTTCTTTGCATCCTTTCCAAGACCTCATCGTTGCTCACGTTCTCGCTCCATGATATCCTTAGCATTCTTCTGTAGGATCACATTTCTGCTGCCCCGAGTCTCTTCTTCATCTTTAAGGAGACCGTCCAACATTCGCTGCTGTATAGATTTATTCCGGCCCGTTTTAGGATCAAAGTGTAGTATCTGTGCTTTGTGATCATGCGGGCTGGCTTCTGTCGAACTCCCTAATGCAGGGAGGAACTCGGAGGAGGCTTTGCCGAAGGGCAAGGTTTCCTTCGGGGAGGTAGACAGGACCTGAACCCGTCCAGGCGGGTTCAAAGGTCATATTTTTGGCCGAGCCTACAGGCTCGCGGGCAACCCACATTAAACCGGCCTTGTGCCACATTTAATCCTCGTGGGTGGGTTAATAAATACTAGCTGTATAGATTTATTGTAATCTTTTCCAGCCAATCCGAGGGCTCCAACTACAACTGGAATTGTTAACTTCCTCATGTGCCATATTTTTGAGATTTCGATTTCAAGGTCGTTGTATTTTGGTAGTTTTTTGAAGATCTTCAAATATACATTGCATTCTACAGGGGCTGACATATCAATAAGAAAGCGCTTTTGTCTGTGGTCTTTAATCCCGATGTCAGGGCGAATAGATTCGATTGTTCTGTCTGTGTATATTGTGAAGCTCCATAAAATTGTTACAGGTCCTTTCTCCGTAGCCGGGTCTGGATGGTGTTCATACCAATTTCTTGCAGTTTCTTCCGTAAAAGCTGCAGATCTTCCAGTGCAGATAATCGGCCTACCCTCATGCCAGGTTTTATATTCACTGGGTGCCAATACCGCGCAACCTGATACAAAATGGTTAATTTTTTTCTGGATATTTATCACAGAATATGAATTTTGAATCTGGGATAACACATGTTTTCAGTATGTGTGCTTGATAATTTCTGTTTAGCAAGTATTGGTCCTGTACAGCAAGAATAAAACCTTGGTTTTATTTTTCATTTCTGACCTACGTAGCTACTGATGAGTACGGGGTTTGTCTACATCAGCTTGTTTGATACGAACAAAGTGTTAACATTGAAGCGGTTTATTTTGCCATAGTTTCTGTATCTGGTCGGTTGCATTTGTCTTTGCTTTCTTTTTTACGTATTTTGCAGCTCTAGTCGGTGTATTGTGCTTTACTAGTATTTCGTCACCCATTTGAGACTCTATTTTGAACGTGTTGCCTTTCTTTATTGCTGAATAAAGTCGCTTACTACTTTTATGTTATTTGGCACATATCATCATCCAGTTTTCTGTAGTTTCCAGTGTCCTTGAAGGCCAATTGTTGCATTTTTGTAAGCCAGTTCTAGTTGAACTAATCCTCTGCCTCCTTCGGATCTGGACATATACAGATGATCAACATCAGCTTTGGAATGATGCATGCAGTGGCAGGTGAGAAGCTTTCTCTTTTTGTTGTCCATTTGCTTAATGTCAGCTATGGTCCAGTTAAGGATGTTGAAACTGTATTGAACCACAAGGACAGCCAAGGTGTTTATGGCTGATTTTCTGATTTTTAATTCATTACCAGACGCACAGGCCTGTAGTACTCCTTTTTTACCTTTTCCTTCATTTTGGTATGCTGTATTCCATCTCCTCCGTTAATTCTGAGGTACCTATAGTTCCAGTTCTCTAATCTTCCTGACAAAATCTAAATCTATTGAGTGTGTTTCTGTAATTATCCCTTTCTTGAATGTCCCTTTTTACACATTTATCTAATCCATACCTATGTCGTCACTGAAACATTTTACAGTGTTAAGACCCTTTAACTCATTGTCGTCTTTTAGCAAAGTGTTTGAGATCATCCATGTGATTGTGTACTTTCTTGCTTAGTTTGTAACCATATCTATTTCTTGAAACAGAAGGGATGAAAGGGAGTCTCCTTGAATGATTCCTCGTTGGATATTCAGGCGGTTGAAGATGGCAGTGTCTCTGGTGTTATTTAGGTATAACGTGGTTTTCCACATTCCCATGCTGTGTTTATAGAAATTTACTATCACGGAGGAGACTGTACATTTCCAAAGTCTTAAGGATCCGAGAAATTGGCACACTATCAAAGGCTTTTCGGTAATCTATCCATGCTGCGCTAAGATTTCTACATCGTCTCCTGCAATTTTCCAGAATCATTTTGTTTATCAATAGTTGTTCTTTGCAACATTATAATCCTCTCCTGCATCCTTTCTGTTCCAGTGGAAGAACGTTGTTTGCTTCGAGAAAAGAATAAGTACGGTTCGTCAGGACAGACGTAATCAATTTATACGTTGTGGACAGACATGTTATTGGTCTATAATTTTTCGGGTTCACTGTTTCACTTGTTTTTGACGTGAAATATGTAATACCTTCTGTGATCCCGGATTTCATTGTGATTATTAATAAACACTGATAGGGTTTGTGCAAGGATTTAATGGACTGATGACAGATGATAGAGCCAGAAACTCGGCACCTTGTCATTTCTTGGGGATTTCGATTTTGAGGGTTTCGTTAGAGCTTACCTAACATTATTCGTAGTTATGTTTTCCCAATCTTGTAAGGGTTTATCCAGCATTCGTTCTTCTTCACATTGGATTCATTCTGCATTCGAGCTATATTCTTCTGGGCTGCTCCAAATATTTT
Source organism: Acanthosepion lycidas (assembly GCA_963932145.1). NCBI lineage: Eukaryota > Metazoa > Mollusca > Cephalopoda > Sepiida > Sepiidae > Acanthosepion > Acanthosepion lycidas. The sequence goes on from OZ010610.1 coordinate 45,838,334, forward strand.
CCCAAAATTTATGCTCTTTGTCAATAGATGGTGGCTTTTTGACATCTGTAACTGCTTTTCCAATTTCCCTGTAAAATTTCTTACGGTCCGTTTGGAATATTTTATTTTGGCGAGAGAACGGATAACGTTTATCGTCTTGTTTTCTGTACCTTTAACTACAGTTTCTGTTTCAGCATTTCCTTGATTGATGGAATTTCATTTAGTGATTATATTTTATATTTCTGCTTGTTCTTTCTGCATTTTCGTGTTGAGAAATTTGGGTTTCTAGTGATTTCATTTAATATCGAAATCTCACATCTGACTTCCTTTATTTCTCGCACTAGTTTTGCCTTGCAAACTGACTCTTTTTGTCTGTTCTTTAGTCTTTTCATTGTCTTGAACCCAAGCTTCCCAGTAGCTGGTAAAGCTGTTGCGTATATGACATTGTTAACTTCTCTGATAGTATTAGAAATTCACATCAATACAACTATGTTAGCTCTATCACTGATATTGAGCGCTTTGCAATAAGTACTGTGCTTATATAATATATATATATATATGTGTGTGTGTGTGTGTGTGTTTGTGTGTGTGTGTGTGTTTGTGGGTGTAAATATTTGCAGATAGAATGCATTTGTAGAGAAGACAAAATGAACAAGAAGTGACAAGAGAAACACTATTCTTAGCAGACGCTAAGATTCTTTTTATTCATATATATATATATATATATATATATATATATATATATATATATATATATGTATGTATGTATGTATGATGTATTTAGGTAGCGATCCTTCATTTATGCATGTTTCATTAAAAACGACAGACAAGGTACTGTGATTAAACTTTTATTTAATTTTTCTTGTGTTCTGTTGTCTTTCTTGGACACAGAGTCTGTAGAAACTGTGGAAATGTCCTGTAATTCCAAGCGCTTTCGGCTGTACTTTTAGACATTACCAAGGATGATTTTATTTTTTCAATTTAATTGAGTGAGTGCGTTTTGTGTATTTTATGTTTTATTTTCCGAACACAGTGAGCACATTTTGGCCGTGTTCGTAGTTAATATTATTAAGTGTTGGCTTTTTCTTTTTCATTACTAAGGCTTCCATTATTTTTAATCTATTTCTCCTTTTTTAGGTGGGAGGGATCTATTCTAAAATAATCTGCATTCAGTTGATTAAGGTGTTTAAATTATGAATATACAGAGCTGCAAATGTAGGCAAAAAAAATTAAAATAATGGAAGCCTTAATAATAAGAAAAGAAAAAGCCCACACTCAATAATAATAACTACCACTCAGCCACAATGTGCTGTGTTCAGAAAATAAAACATCCCTATAACTCTAAAAACATACACACAACATATACACCCAATTAAATTAAAAAAAATTAATATATATAATAATGTCTAAAAGTATAGCCGAAAGCGTACGGAATCATAGAATATTTTGAAAGTTTCTACACACTGTGTCCAAAAAGAAAACTCTTGTTCGAACAGAAGAAAAAATTAAATAAAAAGCAGTAACTTGTCTTTAATAAAGCATACATGCATATATATAGCGATTTTCCAAGGTTAGCTTAGATGTGGCAGAACTGGATCGAACTCACTACTCAGTCGTAATTTATCGTAGCAAGACATGCTTTCTAACCATCACACCACGTTGAGGTGCCCAATATATTAGGTTGGTGCAAATATAATGACGGTTTTTGACGGTTTTTGTTAAAAAATACGTCAAAAACCGTCATTATTTTTGCACCAACCTAATATATAGGTGGAGAGAGAGAGAGTGAGTGAGAGAGAGAGAGAGAGAGAGAGAGAGAGGGGGGAGTATATGCTAAAGTAGATATACAATATACATACATATATATATATAGATATATATAAACATAAAACATTAGGCAGCATATAATTTTCTTTGTATGTAAATTATATGCTGCCTAATGTTTTATGTTTATAAAAAACTATTGATCCGCAGTACAGAAAAGATTCCTATAAATAAAACTACTACTAAGACATTACACTACATAATTGAACTATATGCTTAGTTCATGCCATATAAACTGAATGCACTTGTAAAAATAGAATACGTGGATTTAACACATCACAAGAAATATTTAAATCAAATTCTCACTTAAAATTTTGAAAAAATTGGCGTTGCGTTTTTGCACGTTCCGAAAATTGTTCCTAACCGTCATTAATAGCAGACATTCAAAAAACATCTTTCGGTCGACAAACAAGTATTTCGTCTTCAAGTTTTTGATTTTATAAGGAAAAAAAAAACACATGCCTGATGATGAATAGAGGACTATTCGTAAGTTTTAACATCAAATAAACTTAAAACTACAGACATCAATGGTTTCGACGAGGATCACTTCACTCTATGGAGTAACAGTATTTTAATGCATATATTATGTCTCTAGTAACGGATGTCACCATTAATGGTATTAATATTTCTGATTGATTCTATGTGTGATTATTTCTTTATATATATATATATATATATATATATATATATATATATATATATATATATATATATATATATATATATCCTTTACACATCCACAGGGGAAAAACCTCTATAGAGGTGAGATCTGGCGAACATATTGTATACCTACATTTGTTGCCCCTGTATATTCACACTTTAAACACCTTTTAAGCAACTGAAGGCAGTTTATTTTAGAACAAATCCAAACTTCCCGCAGATGCATCAAAACATAAAAATAATGTGTACTTTTTTATACGAAGTGTACTGCAAAGTTTCTTTTCCAACAGTCTTCCCAAAATTTCTTGGATTGGCCGAGAACTTTTCAACAGGCCATCGAATGCATTACTGAGTATGACAGTATTTTACTTGCATCAGGGTGACGGAAAAGAAAAAAAAAAGGACATCAAAGTTGTCGAGAGTAAAAAAATCTGATAATTATGATTGCTGGTATCTTATTAACTGGGTGCGCGCAGTGATCCCATAATTACTGTTCGACAAATGCAAACGAAAGAACATTAACCTCTTGCTTAAAAAATGGCGGCTGCTTGAGGTAAACACAAAATATTTAATTATGTCGTCTTTGTTTAGTTGTCTCGGTAGCGCAGTAGGCAGCGCGTCAGTCTCCTGATATCATGAGCCATGATATTTTACTTTTGGTAGGGATCAACACAAACTTAACAGTTTTCTTTTCGTTTTTATCGTACTTTCAAGTGCTGTATCCCTTCAGGACATTTGAGATCATGGCTCTCCACAATTTCCTGTTCTTTTTCTTTATTATCGTTGAATTTCCATGAAATCTTGGCAAAGATAGTGGAGTAGTTTCCAATTGGTTTCTATACGTTTTGGAAGTCATAGTTTGTGTGTTTTCTTTTGAACCGGTTGCCAACAAGGTTAGAGAACTTGGTCTATCCTACTATTTAATCAAAAACTGAGGGAGAAGAGACGAGTTCATGCCTTTTTCATGAAAAGTAAACGCCACAAAAAAGTGGCTGAAAATTGAGTTGGTATCGCTGATTTCAATTTCCACGCTGACAAAAGAGTAGGTGAATATCCTAATTAAAATCATATATGGACGACAGAAACGAAAACAAAATTGTTACACGACGTCTGCTTGAGGTAAGGTCAAACTTACTTATACTGCAATGATGTTGAGCGGACGTTAGTTATAGTCTCTGGAAGACAGCGTGTTATCTAGTGTGATCAAGAATCTGAACAAAGCCATTACCGTAATTGTTCTGGTGAACTTTCCTCTATGGTACCTAGACTCAATGAATTTAAGTGCAGTACTAGACTGGCGACGGGGTCTTATCAATTTTCAGTTGAGCAGGCTAGATGTAGACGTAAGTTCTAGCTAACAGTTTCTTTTCTCGCACTTCTTGCTTGTGGAACTCCCTTCCGGCTTCCTGCTTTCCAGCCAACTTTAATCTGCAAAAAATTAAATACAATGTCAATCGCTATCTACTGTCCTCCTGATTACACTTCTTTTATTCTCGTGTTTGTTTCCTAATTCTTCCACACCCTTGTGTCTTAGTGGCTTTACTGACTTGCCTGGGGTAAATCTGATTAAAAAAAAAAAAGTACTTTTGAAAATGGTTTGTATATGTTCAGTAGTAATTGGATAGGTTACTAGTTGCCAAGGATTTTACTATCTCCATTTTAATAAGTCGAAATAAGAAGGTCACTCAAAAATTAATACATGTTCGTCCTTCATTATTTACATTATTCGGGGCATTGTCCTCATCTTTGTCGCCATATTTATTACGTTTCGGCCGTTGTACGCTCCGGCCTTCTTTATGTGGTTGGAATCTCGAACTGAACCCTTTATTTCGCTCATTGGGGTAGACTGTTCTAGTTCCACGTGCCTGTTAATTTCCCACTGAAAGTTCTCCGCTGCCTTAACCGGGTATTGAACTCACACTCTTTGGGCCCTGTCACTGGATCTAACTAACGCCTTTATCCACTGTTCCATGTGTCCTGAAGAAGGTCGGAGCGTACAACGACTGAAACGTTGTAATAAATATGGCGACAAAGATGTGGACAATAGTACGAATAATGTAAATAGTGTACATAATACCTCATCTCAGAAATATAGACAGATACTGAAAGGCCGAAACGTTGTAATAAATATGGCGACAAGGATGAGGACAATAGTCCGAATAATGTAAATAGTGTACATAATACCGCATCTCAGAAATATAGACAGAAAATTTATTATAACAGAAATTGCAGTAAGCGAAGTTTTTAAAAATTATTACAAAGACTCTGGATTATGGATCTCAGTTTAATCCCCTTCCTTAATCCCTCGGCTTAATCCCTTCTTTCGCAATCGTCGCATTTGTTCCTTTGAAAGAAGGCGTGTATTCTCCCATCACAACATCATCTTGGCCCGCTTTCTTAGCCACATGTGAATGGCCTCTTTCACTTCATCGCCGTTGGACAACCGTGATCGTCTTAATATCTCCTTCCTGAGCAGGACCGGTGCATAGTACCCTTGAACTTCCCGACTGGGAGCGGGGAGGCTGATTGGAGGCCCGGGGAGTATTTTGTAACCCTCACTATTTTATCAACATTTGCTCTTTTTCTACCTACATTTATATACGTTACAAATTAAACTAAGCACAACTGTCTATTAAAGGATGGAAAATGTTCGTAATTTTTAATTAATTCTGTGGTCTTTGGCGGTGGGGGATCGTCCAATTGCATGATTTTGTTTTGCTCATGCTAAGCGTCGAAACAGACACTATATAAAATTCACTGTTTTTTTTTTTATCCATAATGTTGAATGCGTTAAATTATTCAGTTTTTAACAAGGAAAATCTCAAGTTGATGTTAAAAATTGCCGCAAAATATTGATTTATTTAAGATGGAAGGATCTATTATGACATGTTTTTAATTTGTATATACATTATTTATTTTTCTATTTGAATTGTTCACCTATATTGCAGATGATCCATTATTGTACATTATTAGGTTACAATAAAATTTTTATTTTAGCTGAATATTATCCGAATACAAGTTTGCTATAGATGGAATAAAATTCCGATAACCAAAAACACTATTTTAAAAAAGTGCTCAATGCAAATAATATTTATTCAAAAATTATAAGGTAAGCATGTCATGACACCACTAGAAAAATAGCCATTTTGTTTCAACACTTCTGTTGTCTTGTCAAGTGATAGTGTTGATTACGAAATGAAGAGTTTTTTTGAAAATTCAAAACAAAATTAAACCCCCTCAATAGGGGAAACCTTGTCACGTAACCTATGGCGACCAGTCAGTTTACAAGTACAGTGGGCTATGATAATCTTTTAGTCATATTTATTCAAAAATTATAACATAAGCAAGTTATAACATCACTACAAAAATAGCCATTTTAAATTAAAATATAATTATTTCATACTGATTTCTAGCTTAATCTAATATTAACTTTAATCAACTAACGCAATTACAGCAATTTTGGCTTGTACAATAACGTATCCTCTTTTTTTTCAGACAATACCGTATTAGTATCAAGCTACTCTAATCTATGAACAATAGTTGACTTATATTTTGCAATGAAAGTTCGTGGAAGTAAGGAAATTAGTGAATTTCAACAAGGGCAAATAATAGGATGGCATCAGTGTGGCAAATCAAACAGAAATTGCTAGGTTTTTCCAGGTTAATCATCAAACGGTTAATAATATTATCAAGAAATTTAATGAAGAAGGCTATTGTCGTGTGGAACAACGTTCAAGAAGACCAAGCATCGTGTCTGAGCGAAGAAAAAGGGCACTGAAGAGGGAAGTCATCAGAAACCGTCGTCAGAGCGACAAAGATGTCAACAGCATGGAAATGTCACTATATGCAGTGAGAATGACTCTGAAAGAGCTAGGCTATCAAAGAAGAGTTGCAGGAAAGAAGCCCTTGATTTCAGAGGTTAACAGGAACAGGCGTAAGGACTGTGCGAGAGAATTCGAGAGCAAAGATTATGAATTTTGGCAGTCTGTAATTAACAGTCTGAACAAAGCCGTTACGCTGAAACCCTAATGCTGCTAATATTCGAATTCGAGATTGGTTTGTGTTTGGAGAAATCAGAATGAGACTTGGAACACTGCAGACAACTGTGAAACATGGATGGATTAGAGTTGAATGATCCAAAATACTGTCAAATATTAGAGAAAGGACTACTCCCATTATTTGAAACCAATCAGATTGACAAGAATGACTACCTTTTTCAAGAAAACGGAGAGCCATGTCATATGAGCAAAGTATCAAAGGCCTGGAAGGAATTGCAAGGATTCAAGTCACTGCCATGGGTAGCCCTAAATCCTGACATGAATTCAATAGAGCACGTTTGAGAGCACCTTGACGAAAGACTTCGAGAACGTGCAACCAAAATCATGTCAGTGGCAACCCTTGAAGAAACATTGCTAAAGGAGTCGCAAAATATGGCTCTGACGATTGTTGATAAGTTGATCAAATCCATGAAAAATTGAATACAAGCACTGAAACTAGAAAATGGAAGACCTACTCTTTACTAGTTCTAAATTCTGTTTATTTATGTTAAGTAGGGATTACGTAATTAAATTTTAAAATTAGATATAGTTTCTTTCTCCTGGCTAAAAATTTCTTCTTAGGCCACTGTATATGAAAATTCCAAGGACGTGACAGTGTATTTTAAATACAAACCGTTAGTTGATTAAAGTTAATATTAGATTAAGCTAGAAATCAGTATGAAATAATTATATTTTAATTTAAAATGGCTATTTTTGTAGTGATGTTATAACTTGCTTATGTTATAATTTTTGAATAAATATGAGTATTATCTTATGAAAATTGGGGTATAGTGAAGTAATTGGGGTCCCATATAAATTCGGAAGGGGCGTATCATGGGTGCCTTACAATTCTTATAATGAAGATTTTCCATAACTGACAATACTCTCCGTCCAAAAACAGAAATTCTATAATGGGCCTTTGCTTTCTATGTATGTTTAGATAGAAAAAAATTCTATAATGGGCCTTTGCTCCCTATATATGTCTAGTTAGAAAGAAATTCTATAATTGGCCTTTGCTATCTATATATATCTAGTTAGAAAGAAATTCTATAATTCTATAATTGGCCTTTGCTTTCTATGTATGTCTAGACAGCTTTGTAAAAAGAGTATTTTATAGTAAAACAAGGGTCGGCAACCTACGGCCCGCGAAGGCATTTTGACCGGTCCGCAAGCCTGATTACCAATGACTCTATTTTTAACATGAGAGGCGACCTTCAAATGAAATTTGTTATATGTCATTTTCCATAGAATGTCTACACATCTCAGTGCACTAAAAATATTAGACTATCTGTCAGTTATCTTTCATGAGACTTATTTTACCAAGTTGCGTTGCCTACGTTTAATGTCAAATAATGGATACATATTTGTTATGACCCTTGGCTACATTAAAAGATAACAGAAGCGAAAGGAACGATAAAGTGAAAGAGGCCAGGGAGGGACTGACATGCGAGGTAGCAGAAATCTAAAGACAGTTAAACATACACGCATTATACATACATGCCTCATGAATGTGTGGATGATACCGCATGTGTACGTATGTAAGTGTATATGTTTGCAACTATTTATACTCGTATGTATGGGTATATGTGCTTCGTTTTCGTTTGATGTCTGTCTCTGTGTGTGTGTGTGTGTGTGTGTGTGTGTGTGTGTGTGTGTGTGTGTGTGTGTGGTTCGTTTGTGGAACAATTTTCAAACCTACACGTCATAATTTCATCCATTTCACTTTGGTTGATTTTTTTCACTTTGAAGTATTTTGACGTTCTTTGAGAAAAAGTAATTTTTGTTAGGTGTTTTTTAATTTTAGATTTTCTTTTGTTTTTCTGATTTCTTAATGTTTATTTTCATTATGGTTTTAAATATTTAGGTTGACAGGTGGGGTCTGCATATGTAATTTTCCTTAATTTTTCATTAATGGCCTTCGTCCGGCCCGCGACCCGTCATTATAACACAATCCGGCCCGCGGGGTCAAATGAGTTGAGTCAAATAATATAATTTCACAATTTTCTCCTGATCATCGAGATATTTTATTACTCATAAATTAAATTAGCAGGTATTACTTTTTGACCGACCTTTCCAAACTGAAGTTTTGACGTTGCTTTACTTTTTTTTTCTTTTTTTTTATGTATACACCGAGTAAATAGCATCTTTCTAAAGGTCTGTTGCTATGCCATCTTCAATACATTTCTGCAGGATCGAACATTGGTAGTATATGCAAACATAAAGAAAAAAGAAAATATTTTCGAAGTGTACATGTGTGACGTCCCCCCTGGTGTCGCTGCGCCAAATGTGACGTCTGCCTTGCTGCGTCCGTCATGCTATCCTGTCCTGTGACGACCAACTGGCTTGGTATTGGTCGCGGCACAAAATGTGACGTTCTAGCCTTTTGGTGATTCGGATGGGAATCTGGTTAGATTCGGTATCAGCCTTGTCGTTCCCAGCTCGCCTCCAACGTCTGGTTACCGAAGTAACTGTTTTGATTTCCAGTCTAACATACCCACGTTGTGATTTGATCATAGGCAGACGAAATCAATCAGTCGCCGGGCCGTAATGCAAGCCTAGTTCGATCAAGGGTAACACCGCACAAGTATATGTAAAAGAAAATAAAATAATAACTCGAAAAGTTCAAATGTGTTAAAAAAGGATAACAATATTTTATATATGGTTGCTGAATACAGGACTGCGTCTTCTTCCCAACGCGCTATATGGATTCGTGACACTTTGTGTTTGTTAGGCGAGTCTTAACATCTTAAGTTGTTTGTTCTTAAAGAAACTGGTTCTTGGTGTATCTTCAGGCGATATTCGTAAAACTTGTTTTGGTGGTATGAGTCTAAGTCGTTCTTCAAAAATAAATTGTTCTTGGCTGGAAGTTGAGGTCGTGATGCCTGGAATCTTTCAAGTCAGCTATCTGCGAGGCGGGTGCAACTCCAACTGCGAACTTCACTCAACTGCCTCTCAACTGGAACTCGAACTGGTACTGCTTTTCACTCGCTGCGACTCTGCTTATATGGACGCCGACCAAAACCGGAGTGGGCCTGTCGGGGTTTGAGGTTCCTTGATAATTCTAAATCCACAATCCACTTCTTTGTTTTCGGTCAGGAAAATTTATTATTTTCCATTTTTGAAAGTCTTTCGTCTTCCCACCTTCTACGGTTCTCATATTGGTATCTCACCATACCCTCAGAGGGTGTCAACGGGTTTCCCCTCTCTCTCACAGTGGCATCTCACCCTATCCCTTCAAGGGGGGGGCGCAACAGGCCTCCCCTCCTTTTTCACATGATTACCTCCGCCTAACGCTCATGCCACCATCCAGCCAATGGGCGCTCAGCGGCGTGGGTGTGGCCAGACTAGCCTCGTTTTAAAAAATCTTGCTCAAAGAAAAAAAATCATCTTCCTTTTTCGTTTTTTTTTCTTTTGTTTTCTTTCTCTTTCTTTCCTTCTGCCCGACAACAAACCTTAAACTCTTATCTTAGTCAAATGTCACTTGGACTTTATCACCCGGGGCCTTCGCCAACCAAGTGGGTGGTCAATTGGACGTATTTGCATTCTGTTGCTAATTAATTGTTCTGATAAAATAATTTCGCTATCATAGCCAGCCCTGACAATAAACAGGTGTTTTTCCCAAATGACATGGAGGTGGTTCCACGGACATTTTGGTTTCGGTCAAGCTTCACCTAATTAATTTTTATCTCTTTAGAACTCTGCGGGAGGTTGCGCGGGCATTTTGTTTTTCGGTCAGTGCGTGCTTAATTAATTTCTATTTCCCAGTTTCTGTTTGGTAGGGGTCTCGGCCAACCTGAAATTTTCATTATCGTTGTCATAAATTAATTTAAATCCGACACATCCGCGACCCTACTTTCCTCGCTAATGAGAATAAAAACCCTTAGCACTTTTCTCTGTTAGAAAGAAGATAACATCGCTTAGTGTCCTTTTCGTGATGGCTTCTTATCACCTAAATTTAATTCTCGCCATTTTTTCTTCTTTCGTTCTAGCAACCTAAATGGTGTCACAATCCTCCCCTGACCTAATTTGTCATTCACTCGTAAATGACACCTAAACCCAAATACACCATTTAGCATGCATCATGCATCATGCATCTGTCCCATGCAATTCTATTCTTCTATTCCTTTTTTTTCTTACGGTTTCACATGCAAGGTGATTTTCTTTTCACCTCCTTCTGTTCTACATGCAAATGTAATGTTCTTTTCATCTTCTTCGTTCTACATGCAATTATAATGTTCTTTTCATCTTCTTCTGTTCTACATGCAAATGTAATGTTCTTTTCATCTTCTTCTGTTTCTCATGCAATTTAAAGTGTGCGTATGCCTGTGGGTGCATGTGTGTGGTTATTATGGCTTGTTTTTCTTGGTCAATGTTTTTCTCTCCGCTGTAGGGGGTTTTTCCGCCGCACGTGTCGGTTTCACGTCAGCCTCCTCCGCCGGTCTTTCTGCAATTTCTTCGCCGATTCTGTATGAGTAAGGAACACTTCTCGGCATCTTCCCCTCGAGTTGCTGCATGCTCATTTGATTACCGCTAGTTAATTTCCTCTTACTTCTAATCTTCCATATTGCCATACCCCCTATGGCTATAATTATGAATGTACCCATCATTGCCGACCAACTTATCGCGATCTTCTCATCATCTTCCCAAGGCATAACTTCATTTCCCAACACACTTAACTCGTCCCTCAACTGATCCATATCGATCTTTTCTATCGGCTTCATTAGTACTGGCATTTTATTCAAGGTAACATTAGAGAATCCCCTCACTATTGGTTCCCACAACTCTGTACAATTGACTAAGCTTCTGCCAATCATTTCTATGATTGAATCTTTCTTTTCATAGTTTTCTTCTTCCTGGTAATAGGGGGGTAAGGAAATAGATATCCCAAATGCCGAACATCCCAGGGGTAACTTTAACAGGGATAATGGTGGCTTTACTCTTAATGTCCTTGTGGACTCTTCCCCACATACCCTAGACAAGCTGATGGGTTTCTATGTGGCCACTGCCCACACCCAGTCTGACACACTGATAGCTTGTGGTAATGCCGTGTTTGCTAATACCTCTACTTGACAAGTTCTCTTAATTCCCTCTTTCTTCCCTTCAAACATTTCTAGTATGCACATTTTGTGGTTACCAGCTATATAGATAGGGATTAACGATGTACAAGTCCCTAGAGCATCATTTCTACACTTTCTAGCTTCTTCAGCTGTTAGCAACATGAATTTTATTCTACCCGAATTTAAAGCTGTGTACTCTGTTTCCATATTGTACCTTGCTACAATTCGTGTGGCTACCATCATCATTATCATCAACCCTTTCATTTTGATCATTCCTCCAAGGCAACAATATTCTCTTGTTTGTATTCTTCACAACCATTCGGTCTTGTTCAATTCTTAACTGAAGTGTTACAAACCCAGAAAGAAACCATGGAATAATTAAATTCCACAATTTCTTTCTAAGCCCGCAACACTTCAGCTCTTCCCTCCCCTAACTAACTCCTAGCAGACAGAATGGTCCGGGCAGGTGCGTGGCGCTCCCACTTCAAAGGTCGTACTTCATGACACCACTGGTGGCCAGTCAGCAATACCAATAATCTTCTTCCGTCCTTCATGAGGAGCAGCTCGCGACTCCATCCCCTCATCCACATCCACCACAGTCAGCCAGTAGGTTTTTGGATGAGCCAGTGTCGTTATCTGTCGATACCGAGTGCTTCTATTCTGCACCGCCTTCTTTGTTCTACTGAGACTTGGGGTTCTCCACCCTTCTCAATCTCATCTTCAGAGGTAGTTCTTGCTCGACCTCTAACCTTCCCTCGGTGTTTAATTCCCGTTCAGGAAGTGTTTTGTCCTCTTCTTCCTCTCCTGATTCTTTCTTCTGTTTCGAGTCCGCGCCCTGGACGTCTTCATTACTTCTTGACTCGATGTCTAAATCTCTCCTGTTTCTTAGTCTTTCTCTGAATTGGGAAAGGGGTATTTGATCCTCTTCCTCCCATTCGTTGAACTCTTCGTCTTGTTTAGGGTGCCTCTTTTTATAGTCCTTGACTGCTTGATTGGATCTCTTCGTTTTTCTCTTTCTTTTCTTTGGGCATGGGGGTGCGATGGTGACATCACAGGGTCTTCTCTGCACCGATTCAGGCGACGACTGAACGCCGCTGATCCCCGCCGAGGGTTCCAACTCCGTCACTCGGATCGCTTCGTCTATCTGGCCAAGTCGATCTATCTCTTCAATTTCCTCGGAATCCTCCTCCGTGTCCATTTCTTCCGGCTCAACCAGAGTTACCTTCCTTGTCCTTGTCTTCTTAGGTCTCGGTTCGCTCATTTCCAGGTTAGCTATTTCAGCCTTCTTCAGATCGTTGGCATGGACCCTCCTTGCTCGTCCTGCCACTTGATCCCATATTACATATGATACTCGACCCGTCTGCTCTACTATCCGATAGTACGGTTCCCATCTTTGGTCCAGCTTTCCTTCTCTCTGTTGTATTTTATAGTAGACAGGGTCTCCAACCTTCAATTCTTCTACCATTCTTTCAGCATTGACTCTCTCATTTCGTCTCTTCTGTGCCCTCTTTATTCTTCTTTTGGCCTGTACAAATACTTTATGTTGTTGTTCCAGCAACAGCTGATGATGATCTTCTCCCATATACTTTCTTCGGAGCTTCAACAGGTTATCCACAGGCAGGACCACGTCTCTGCCAAACATAATAAAGTAAGGAGAAAATCTGGAGGTTTCGTTTATCGTAAACCTCACGGCCGCCAGAGCCTGCGTCAAATACAAATCCCAATTTCCTGTATTCTCTCTGGCCAGCTTGGCCAACACATCTCCCAAGGTTCTATGAAACCTTTCCACTTTAGCGTTTCCTTGGGGGTGATATGGAGATGTTTTTACGTGCTCTATATTCAAACCTGTCAGCACTTCTCTCATTATGCTGTTTATATTCTCTGTGCCATTATCAGTGACAAGTTGCACCTACCTAGGGAAGATTTCACTTATTATCAAATCGGCTACAGTTTTCGCCTTCTTGTCTGGTACTGCAAATGCCTCAGGCCAATTTGTTAACCAATCGACAAAGTTAGTGACCTCTCCGTACAGTTTGGGCCAATAGTACTTTCTCCCTATTAGATCATATGTTCTATCAATTCCCATGTGACCCAACCTCTCGTGGCACTGTTCCAATATCTCTGGTCTTAAACTTTTGGGCACATACAACTTGGGATTGACTTCTTCATCCCTACCTGTCCAGTAAGGATCGGTTATTATCTGTGCGTCCCCTTCCTCGTCCGATTTTAACATAGGGCGATCTTTTAGCTTATTAGAGTTAATTACTCCGATTCTATAGGCTTTATCATCTACTCCTTGTGCTACTTTTACAGATCTTTCTTCCAGTTGTTTCGGTATTCTTGAGAGTAAATCTGCACACGTGTTTTCCTTCCCTGCCAAATACTCTATCTTACAGTGGTAGCCACTTAACTTTAGCGCCCACTGTTGAATCTTCTTATTATTTGTCCATTCTGCCTGCAGTAGGTACTGCAGAGGCTTGTGGTCTGTTTTTATAGTGAAGACCGCACCATTCAAGTAGTAGTCCAGTTTTTGAAGAGCATACATGATAGCATATGCTTCTCTTTCTATTACTAGCCATCTCTGTTGTGTCTCTGAGAGCTTATGAGAGAGAAAGTATATCGGTACCTCCTCTGGTATGCCTGGCACTGGTCCTTCTTTATCGGGGCACGGCTGGGTAAGAACTGCTCCTACACACTGCTCACTGGCATCAGTGTATAGTACCATGAGCTTGCTGAGGTCTGAGTACGTCAGCAGTGGGGGCGGCTGTCAACTGTTCTTTTAAGGTATCAAATGCCTGTTGACAGTCTTCTGTCCACCTGAACCTAGCGTATTTCTTCGTCAGGGCTACTAGTGGTATGGCAATTCTCGAGAATGCCGGGACGAATCGTCGGTAGTACCCTATAGCTCCTATAAAGCCTCTTACTTGTTACACTGTCTTAGTTTCTGTCATTTCCTTTATGACTTTCACTTTATCCATGTCGGGTTTAATACCGTCTCCGTTTATAATAAAGCCCAAATATCTAGTCTCCTCCTTCAGAAACTGACACTTCGACAATTTCAATTTTAAGTCGTGCTTTCTTAACCTTCCCAACACTTGTTTTAGATGGGAAAAATGTTGTTCTACTGTTTCTGAAAATATCAAAATATCATCTAAATATGCCATGGCAAAGCTCTCGCATCCTCCTAACACTATTGACATCAGCTGTTGGAAGATTCCCGGGGCATTGGCTAAACCGAATGGCATCACCCTGAACTGAAATAGTCCCAGGTGACACGCAAATGCGGCCTTTTCCCTGTCAGCCTCATCAAGGGATACCTGCCAATACCCGGACCTCAAGTCCAACGTAGAGAAGTACTTCGCTTCCCCTAATAATGCCAATATGTCATCGATTAGTGGGAATGGCACCGCCAACGGCTTCGATATAGAATTCAGTTTCCTAAAATCTACACAAAAACGGTGTCCGCCATCTTTCTTACCTACTATCACGATTAGAAAGCTCCAAGGGGAGATCGATCTTTCGATCATCCCAGCTTCCAACATCTCTTCTACTGCCTCTTCCACAAGGGGTCTCTTATGAATAGGTGTTCGGTAGGGCTTCAATTTCACAGGGGGGGGGTGATCGCCGGTCTCGATTTTCATTTTTACTGTGTGGGTCTGGCCCAATTCCTTATCTGATAGCCAACAACACAATACAATATGGCTTAAAATCTTTAAGCCACTTGGACAAACCAGAAATTCTCGAGACTTGGATCCAGTATTTTGCACCCCAGGCTAGGACTAAAAAATTGAAAAACACTAAGGAAGCGAGGGAAAGAATAAAATAACCTATCTCTTTCTAGCTTCGACAGATCACAAAGTCCATCTGCGTTAATGGAAAGACAAATACGATTTCCATTAACAATGTCTTACTAGACAAATGAAAAGATGTGGTTTCAAAAAGACAAATTAGCAAGTCCTGAGAGAGATAATTTCATCATGCAAAGGTGAAATAACACGGTCAATATATCAAAGAAAAGAAAAAGGGCCTAATAGCTCATTCTAACCAATTAAGAGCCAGAATTGAAGAGGAAGATATTGTGATGAAAGAAGATCTTGACGAAGTAGAAAGGATGAGTTCTTCGGATCAGGATAATGTAATAGAATAAGCGCCTACGGATGATAATGGGAGTGACTTAGACACGGAAGAAGATTAGATGAGACCAAGATATCCATTAAAAAGAATAGGACATAAATCCCAAAAGGGGAGGAGTTGTAGAAGTTCAAGAAAAAACGAAAGCCATTAAACGTCTTCAGTTCAGGGAGGTGTAATGGGATTTGCAAATCGGATTTTACCTATTTGCATATGTTAGTTATAGGAGAAATGAAGTATAGAGTAAAGAGTCAAGTGAGAGGAAAATTGACTAACGATCACGTGTTGTCGAACAACAGTATACAACACACTTCTTTCTTTCTTTCTTTCTTTCTTTCTCCCACTGACACTTCTCCCCAGTCTTTTGAAGAGGAGCAGAGATCTATCCCTTGTTTCATCTTTATGATTGTGTTTCCGGTTCCTTCTAATGTCTTATCATTCTCTTTCACTCCCAGAAACCCCTTGCGTCTTAGTGGCATTATCGCCTTGTTTAGGGCGAACTGATAAAAAAAAACAACACAAACAAGTAGCGTCTCTAAATTTTGTTTGTGACGGTTATATTTTTAATGGCATTTATTGTGTCATTAATTATGAAATAAATTTTCTCGTTTTTTTTGGTGGGGGGATCACCTAGTTTTCTTGGCTTGAGTTGCTGGTGTTATTAACATAACGTTTCGACCTAGCTATTCTTCAGAACACATGAATCCTTAAGAAACGAGAAAAAATTATTAACAGCAAAAAAAGCAATTATTACCCTCCCATCGAACCAATACCGTCCAGCAGCATTTTCTGTGCCTATTTGTATAATATATTCTCTTCCCTCGTACATATCCTTATGCAAATGTGCTTTTGATGTGTTCATCGTTTTCACTCTATCGCCATTTTCATAAAGAAATATGGTGATTTTCTTGTCTTACAATCGTATGCTTGACGTTGGGGTGGATGGATCTTGACAGCCCAGGAAGGCAGTCCATCTACAGCAGTGGTTCTCAACAGCCGTATCGAGGCACATTAGTGTGCCGCGCGATCCTCTTAAGTGTGGCACGAAATATTAATACATTTTGGATTTCCAATACAAAAGGAATATCCAACATTAACTAAAAAGGCCTTAACAGTTTTATTGCAATTTTCTACTTCTTATTTATTTGAATTAGGCTTCTCAGTCGTAAATAACATCAAAAATAAGAAGCGAGAAAGACTACTCTCAACTGAAGAAGAAACGAGGGCCTGCTTCTTGTACATTCAACCAACCATTGAAGAAATCACAAAAATAAAATAAAAATAAAAATAACACAAGGCAAGTTTTCGCACTAAATAATCTGCATAAATTGTTGAACAGAAACATTGAAATAAAGTTCATATTTCTGTGTGCATTTTTTAAAATCCATGGTTATCTTTAATAACATTTAAATGTATACCCTTTAAAAAAGTTTCTAAGTATGCCGTGATATTTTCATTTGTTCCTAGGTGGGCCGTTGCTTAAAAAGGTTGAGAAACACTTGATCTAGAGGAAATAACATTCGACAGTATCCATTGATTCATTTTTGAATTTCAATACAAAAGGAATACCCCACTTTAGCTAAAAAGGATTTACCAGTTTTATTGCAACTTTCTACTTCTTATTTATTTGAATTAGGCTTCTCAGCCGTAAGTAACATCAAAAATAAGAAGCGAGAAAGACTACTCTCAACTGAAGAAAAATAAGGGCCTGCTTCTTGCACATTCGCCTACCCATTGAAGAAATCGAAAAAAACAAAACACCAGGAATGTTTCCACACTAAATAAGCTACACAAATTGTTGAACAGAAACATTGAAATAAAGTAAGTTCATATTTTTGTGTGTATTTTTTTGATCTATGATTATATTTCATAACATTTAAATATATACCCTTTAAAAAAGTTGCTAATTATGCCATGATATTTTCGTTTGCTCCTAGGTGTGCCGTTGCTTAACAAGGTTGAGAAACTCTGATCTAGGGGAAAGACAACCCTGATTTTAAACATCCGCTGCGTCGAGGTCATATCCAGAGCACGGAAAAGGCTATGGAAGTAAACCCAGACAAAAAAACCGGAGTGGATACCCGAAGGCGGTTGTCTGCCAACACTGACAACTTTCCGGCAACTCCTGCAGTCAAGCCGGTCTCAAATGTAATTCCCTGTATTCCTTTGAATCTTGTCGGTACGGCTAAGCGGGGGGTCTGTACTCTGGGCAGCGCACAGCCTCCATACATCATCTCTTAGGCCTAAACCCTGGAGAGGACACTCCAGTCTCACCACTAAAGGATTGAATTTTGACCAAACAAGGATGGTGGCTACCTTTCTCTCAAGAGATAAACGGACACCTACTTATGCTTGACGAATGCTGAAAAATGTATAGGATGAAACATTATCTGTTTGCATTTCCTGGGTGAGGAGTTATCATTATCTTCATTGATTACTAATTGTGAGTTCAAACTCTGGGCCAGTTAGTAAATATTTAGAATTAGTGGAAACCGAGCGATCAATAATTGAACAGTGCTAAAGGAGAATAAGACGATATATTTGAATTATTTCAAACTATTATTCTCATCTTGCTTCTTTTTTTCTTTCTTATTTTTTTTTTTTTTTTTTTTACTTGGGGTACTAATGTTCACACAGGAGTCACTCATGGTAGACGGTCACTAATTGATTCATGAACTGTAAAAAGAGGAAGCAAGAAGTTCACTCTATGGGGATATGTAGGAACGAATAAGAATAACCACGAATAAGAAGAGGTTAACATTGTAAGGATTGGGAAAGCACTCTCTCGGGAGTCTTTTCATCAAAATCCTGGTTCTTGGAAAGAAGCTGTCCCTGTGGATCTTCCTACTTACTAATGGAATACGAAAGGGGGTTCGAGAACAGTTGCGTCCCTAGACAAATGCGTCCGTGGATAATTGCGTACATCTGATAATTTTTTGAAGCTGTTAAAGACAATTACCATAAATTTTGAAAAAAAAGCATAGGTAGTAATCATAAATTTTTGAAAAGAGAATAAAAGGAATAGAAAAAAAAAATTAAAAGTTTATTTTTACTTAAAATACAATGAGAGACTAATAGTATTAGGTTGGTGCAAAAATAATGTCGGTTTTTAACGTTAAAAAATACGTAAAAAACCGTCATTATTTTTGCACCAACCTAATATTACAAGATCGCTCTACAGATACTACACTTTGATCCCAGCTGAAATGCCGTTTATTTACTCGCCAGTATGTTTTTGTTTCATCGGCGTTTTTCTTATGATAGGGGGAGCTGTAATTTTCCTTGTCCACAAATATTTTTCCACCAGTGTTTGAGTTTCGGAACTTAGCCATGGGTCCCAAATAAAAATATAATCTACAAAATCCAGAATCTATTAGACGTTCGTGGTATGAACTCCATGAGTGAATTGAAACTGCTAGCTTAATTTTCTCTTGTTTTAAAAAAATAATTTTTCTCTTTTTTTATTTATGGTAACTACCTTTCTGCTTGTTTCGAGTAATTAGAGGTATTGGTGTGAAAATTTCTATGATAAACGATTCTTAAAAAAAAATGGTAACTTAAAAAAATCATCAGCGGTACGCAATTATCCAGGATGCATTTGTCTAGGGATACAATTGTACGGGACGCAAATGTCCGGTATGCAACTGTCCGTCCAACCTTATTCGTTACAAGAGACAGATCAGACTGGAACCTCCTATTCGCAAAACTTCTTTCTGCTCCCAGCGAACTGACTGCTTCCTGTCGAATACACGATATCATAAAATTAATCTACATATTGGATCAATAAGAAATTGATTATGACAATGGGGAAAATTTTGTTACAAAGAAATAAGTGTTGAACTGCTATGTAAT
>OZ010610.1:45867873-46005373 GCA_963932145.1 Acanthosepion lycidas
AAACAAATAAAATGATCACTACTGTAAAGAAAGGAAGGAAGGAAGAAAGAAAGAATAAACGAATGAATGAATGAATGAAAAAGATAAAAGCATAAAACGACTAAAAAGATCAGAACTGTAAAGAAAGAAAGAAAAAAGAAAGAAAAAAGGGTCGGTGTAGTAAAGAAAGTATGAAAGAAAGAATGAATTTTAAAAAATGAAAGAAAGTTAAAAGCAGAAAACAAAGGAAAATATCGCTGCTTTATGAAAGAAAGAAAATGAATAAAGGAATGAATGAATGAATGAATGAATGAATGAAAAATATAAGCATAAAACTAAAAAAGATCAGTACTGTAAAGAAATAAAGAAAGAAAGAAAGAAAGAAAGAAAGAATGAATGAATAAATGAATGAAAAAGATAAAATCAGAAAACAACTAAAAAAGATCGGTGCTGTAAAGAAAGAAAGAAAGAAAAAAAAAGAAGGAATGAAAGAAAGAAAATAGAAGAAAACTACAAAAAAAAAAAAAAGAAGAGAAAAACTTCTGTAATCAAATGCCTTCCAGCCGATTTCTACGCTTAGGCGTTTATCTATTACAATCTTCCTTAATACCGCGGGTATAATGGCTGTTTCATGTTGAAACGTTTGGAAAGCTTTAGACATCTTTCTTTAAATCTTTCAAATTTTCCCTAAATGACAGCATTGCAAAACAAAACAAAAAAAAAAATAGGATGTACCAACAAACCAAATTGGAATTTCTAGTCGTGAACGATGGAATTATATTCTTAATAATAAAAATGACAAGAATTCAAACATTCCAGCTATTTTAAATTTACCATCTATAAATATCTTCCTTGCAGGGTCAATGAAAGATTAAGAGCAATGCGGCACAAGTAGTTCTCTATATAGTTGAATACGAATCAATGTTAAAATTAGTATCGATAAATTCAGGAAGACACGGTTAATATTAACATAGACTGCGTTATGGGGAAATGTTTCATCGTTTCTGTTGCCTCGGTCACAGCGTTTCTGTCATTGAATTATTCTGCTCTCTTCAGTTCTTTGTCATATTTAGTAACTTCTGTAATCTCAACCGAACAATGAAGTCTACTCCAATCCCTACTTAAATTCTTCCTAATAATACCGATTTTTTTGTCTTTTCTTTTTTTGAAGTCCATTACCTAAAACGAAAATATCATTTGTATTACTACCTCACAAGATGGCCGAAGAATTGAAAGTGTTATCAAAATATCTATTGCTATAATCAGATCATGCATTTACAGTAGCCTGAGCAAAATTGACCCTTCTTAAAGTTGCAACAATTCTATTTTCCGTTAATACAGAGTGAAAAGGGTAAATTATCACAATTTTCTATTTTTGATTTCGCACATGCGCGTTGTTTGTTTGCTTGCTTCTTTGTTTTAAAGCATATCAACTTCAATGTTATTTAATGCCGATAACATTTTTGGAATGTTTCCTATGAATAGAATATGTATTAATATTTTTTTCCAAAATATATTGCTGGTATTTTTACGATAAAAATCTATCTTTATACTTTCATCGTGTTTTGGCACCAGTTTGAGGGTTAACTCTTTGACCATAGCTGGGACCCCAACAGGTGATTTCCTTTGTTATCGGCAAAATTTGTTTTTTGCGTCCTGGGTATGACGATAAACTAGATCCGGCAGGCCTCTCCACAAAATCTTTCCCGATCAGAGGCCTGCCGGATGTAGTTTATCGTCATACCCAGGACACAAAAAATATTATTAACAGACTCATTTGTGATTGACGATATCAAGCAATGCATATGCAGGAAATTTTTAAAGTCAAGGCAAACGTTGCCCTGGGTTAGTACCACTCTCTAAGCATGAACAGCATGTACCCAGAAAGAATGCAACCAGCTATTTGAAGCCACAGTGCTCCTTTGAGGGTAGTTAGTTCACGTTGATTATCATCCGGAGCCCAACTTTCATCAAATTCTTAGGACCCGTATGATAAGCAGGGTTATAATGATAGGTATTACTACCTCAAAAGATGGCTGAAGAATTGAAAATGTTATCGAACTATCTATTGTTATAATCAGAGCATGCATTTACAGTAGCCAGGGAAAAATTCTTAAAGTTGGAGCAATTCTATTTTCCGTTAATACAGAGTGAAAAGGGTAAATTGTCACCATTTTCTATTTTTGATTTGGTGCATGCGCGTTGTTTGTTTTTGACTTTGTAGACTGCACAGTATATTACCGCCAACTGGGCACCGTCTGCCAGAAAAAAAGCACCATGACGCAATTCGCGCCCCGAGAAATTTGAAAACCACATGCTGTACTGCTTGGCATTCGCGTCAGAAGCTCTAATACGAACATTACAGAATGTTTGGATATCAATCTGAGAACAGTGCAGAGGATTCAGAAATAGTTGGATGAGCCTAAATGTGATTAGGAAAGTGTTTGGAGTGTTCACTAGTGATGGCGAGGTTATGCCTCCATTAATCTTCCCACAGGGTCTCAGACTCAACACGGCGACCTACATCAAATGCCTTGCGCAGATAGTCAAGAGGGTGGTTGTTAGAAGGTCCTATCTCTGGCAACAGGAATCTGCACCATGCCACACTCATGGATGTCAAACAATTTCTGCGACCACATCACCCCTTGCATCTGGCCACCTAACTCCCCAGACTTCACCCCCTTGATTATTATGTGTGGGGGTGCAGTTGCGCGAGAGACAAACAAAATTCTTTGTAACGCCAAAAATGAACTAAAGGCAAGGATTATGGCAACACTCAGTATCTTAAATAAAGAGATCGTCCAGAAGAGATACTGGAGATTCCGAAGTCGTCTGGAGGCCATGGTTGAAGCCTCTGGCAATTTTATTGAATACAATTTGCTCTTTAGTATTTCAAGATATTTTTGTGTAATTTTGATAAATATAAAATGAGATGTCAGTGTTATTTTCATTTTTGCGCCATTTAGGTGACAATTTATCCATCGCACGCTATATATTTGTATTTATAATTCTCAAAATGTGTGTTTCTATGTATGTGTGTGTGTGTATGTATGTGTATGTGTATGTATGTGCGTGTATGTGTATGTATGTGCGCGTATGTGTGTGTCTATGTGTGTGTGTGATCGGATGTTGTTTTCATCCGATTTCGATGAATTTTTTGTTTGTTTGATAATTCTTCAGTATCGGTTTTGAGTCCAAATTGTTCGTTACTATGGCTCTCCACTACTTCCTACCCATTATAACTCTCTGGAACATTTTACTATTTACTATTTGTTCTTGGACAAATCTAACACTTTCGCTTCGGCCCCTCAACCTCTGACGTCTTACTCTCGGGGTTGAGGTGTCTACTTGGTCCTAAACGAACTTAAAGGAGTGTCCATAGGTCCCCTGAGCATCCGTAGATTATTCGACCGGTCCGCTGGTTTCATCTTCCTGCCCACGTTTGTTTGATCCAGAAAGCAGAAGTGATGTCCGTCCATTCACCATCGACTGAAGATGTAGACACGGCTAGGGAGTCCGCGCTAAGAAATTTAGAATGCAGCAAAACAAAAATTAATATCTGCAGAAAGCCAAACAAACAACTATTCAATGGTTGAATTGTTAATGTCCTTTATATAGCAAGAAAGAATAGTATAGAAAAGAAACGGGTTACCGAAAAGAAAAGTATTTAACGTAAAAACTCATACACTTGATTCTAGACATGTGTGATTATCTTGTTAAATCGTCTCAGAACGATATATGATTCTTGCGATGGAGAGATTAAGATTTCTATGCGGGGCTTAAAGTTATAGTGGCGTTCCTCCTCCCAACGCTCGCCCGGGCCAATTCTCTCTTCTCTCCTCAAGAATTTTCTCCAGTCTGCCTTTTTCAGCATAAGTACGCGTTTATATAGATAAACCCGGCTGGTTATAACTGACCCTCGGCCCTGCTACTTCGCACGCGATTATCACGGGGTTAAGGCTGCTTCAACCAAAATCATGTGAATTCCAAAGTTCCTTCTAGCTTACTCAGCTCCATTTCAACTTTTAATCGATAAAAATTATTTCGACCATTTCCATTGTCTTCTGATGACCCAGATTCAATGGGTACAACTTCTGCCCTAGATCAGATTTCCCCATCAGTAAACAAAATGCTCTGATTTAATTTCGCTATTCAAATCTACTCCAATTTCACTAAAAAAATATATACGTGTGTGTGTGTGTGTGTTTCCCAGACCCTCTCTCTCTCTCTCTCTCTCTCTCACACACACACATACATCTTTCAAAAAACTTTAATAAAATAAATAGTTTAAATTATTACAATAATAATAGTAGTAAGCTTGTGTTTTTATTACTCAATATTTATTTTTCCAACCTTTCCTAATAATATTCGAGTTTAGTGATCCCTGTAGCTTTACAGCGTTCTCTTCTGCTATTTGCCCACGCATTCCATTTGACAATTCATACTTACCTAAGACATGCCACCAAAGAAAAGAACTTGCCTACGTCACAAAACCACTGCCGCCAGGTCTGCCATGCGAATAAGAGATAACGAATCATCTTTAGAACGTTCACTTTGCTTGTCTCAAAATACCTCTCGGAATGCTTCAATTAGAGACACTAAGTCCGAAGATCAACCATCGGCTTTCCAGAAGAGCATACCTGAACGCTTCTGCGCACGAGGCTGAAAATGATGTGCCTCAGTTGCACCCAATTGTTGTTACTAATATTGATTTTTGGGTGGGCTGACTTTAAACTTAAACTACTCCAATTGAACGGCAAAAATTCCCAATAATGAAAGACCTGACCAAAGATGAGTTATACTATATGATAGATTACGGAACAAACAGGAAACGTTTATAAATTTAACTTTCAAATTAGCTTGTATTGGCTGAACATTAATAAAAAAAAATATGGATTCAGGACTTCATAGAGACTGTGCGGTGTAAATAAGATATTTTGGTGAAAGGGAAATATTCGTGTGGATGGGTGTGATCATAGCTTAGTTAGCGATAGAACGTTTAAAACCAGATAGATAGATGTGAACAGATTGAGATAGATAGATAGATAGATAGATAGATAGATAGATAGATAGATAGATAGATAGATAGATAGATAGATAGATTTGAACAGATTGAGATAGATAGATAGATAGATAGATAGATAGATATGAACAGATAGATAGATAGATAGATAGATAGATAGATTTGAACAGATTGAGATAGATAGATAGATAGATATATTTGAACAGATTGAGATAGATAGATAGATAGATAGATAGATAGATAGATATGAACAGATAGATAGATAGATAGATAGATAGATAGATAGATAGATAGATAGATAGATTTGAACAGATTGAGATAGATAGATAGATAGATAGATAGATAGATAGATAGATAGATAGATAAATTTGAACAGATTGAGATAGATAGATAGATAGATAGATAGATAGATTTGAACAGATTGAGATAGATAGATAGATAGATAGATAGATAGATAGATAGATAGATAGATAGATAGATAGATTTGAACAGATTGAGATAGATAGATAGATAGATAGATAGATAGATAGATAGATAGATAGATAGATAGATAGATAAAAGAGACTGTGTGTGCGTGATGTATAAGCTGCTGGCTAGGACACAGGCAGAAATCAAAGGAAGAAAGATGGCTGTGCAGTCTCCCTATTTAGTTGTGTGCGTCCTGGTACACCAGCCAGCCGAACGCTCTCTCCCCGTCTGTGTGTGCGTCGCTGAACTGCGCCATCTGGTTTGTGTGAATCACCTGCACAGGTGTCGTACGTTTGGATGACTAATACAGACTTTCGTATTCGGCCGACGTGGGAAAACAACCGGGACAATCACCGAAGACGGCGACCTACATTTTATCAATGACACTCGACGCAGTTTGGGTCACATGGCAAACAGCTTTCACGAGGTTACTCCTCCTTATTGCTTCTCTCTCTTTATCTCTCTCTCTCTCCTCTCTCTCTCTCTCTCTCTCTCTCTCTGAAATTATTTTCTTCGTACCCTTCCTCGTCGTCTCACCTTTCTTTCTTTCAATTTCCCGATCATGCCTCCTCTCTTTCATTGCTCCCACTACCATTTCTCCATCTTTCTTATTGAATTGTTAGATAATTGAATGACAAAGTTGAAAAAAAAAATCCTGTGTAACGTGTTTCGACCTCCAAAAAAGACATCATCAGACTAAAGTAATGTTCTTCTTGGTGGAATTATATATACATACGTAAAGGGACTGGGGAGATTTTGATTCATTTTCCATTGTTTTACAGGTTATTTAAAGCCAGAAAATATTTTTCTTTTAGAATGTGAGGATTTTCTTTTTTAAGATAATAATCATTTAGTGATACAAATTTTACTAATTAACCCATAGCTGGTGAGAAAAGATTGATAAATACCTTTCCCAAGGGTATCTGCGCGAAGGTGAATATAATAAACACAAATGGAATTGGAACTCGGCTCTCCGGTTAACAATTGCAAGCCATTATCCATTACACCACCTTTACATCCATGCTTCCAGCACCTGGTATTCCCAAGCGGTCACCCATCTAGCTACTGATCAGGCTCGATGTTGCTTAACTTTGGTGATCCTACGGGAAGCGGTGTTTCAACGTGATGTGACCGTAAGCCTAATCTGCCTGACGACAGGTTACAAATGTAGATTTGTTTCTCGGTCACTATCTTTTCTTTTCTTTTCTTTCTTTCTTTCTTTTTTTTTTTTTTTTATAAAAAGAAATAAATGTGGCAGCTCGAAGTTGAACACCGAAAAATATTTCCCCTCCTCCCAACCATCAGTAAATGTGATTTGAAGTAGTTTTAGTTTGAGAAAATGCGTTTCTACCTGTGGTCACCCTCTGGGGTTGATGCCACTCACATTGGTAATAACCAAGCGACTGGCCTGCTTGTGACTCGCGACACTTCTGCCTCTGCGTTTCCACCAGTGGGCTTCCTCTGGAGTTGACGCCTCTCCACTGGAGTTGATGGCATTCACCTTGATAATGCAGATTGACTTGCTTCTGGCCCGCTACATCTCACCCTCAGCGTGTAATGACCCTTTGTCTCACTGAGTTTGAGATCCCAAAAGTATTTCAAATGGTCTGAGACGGCGAAAAATATTATTGGACATCGATTTTTATTTTGTTAATTATAAGCAAACAGACTGTATGTTATTAATTGAAAATTAGAAAGAAAGAGGTTGCAAATTGTCAGCGTATAGTGCAGTTTTACTGGCATACCAAGGCTATTATATCTAATGTAAATCTATTGCTAATGTTTTTACTATAAAAATGCATTGAGGGATAACAGCAAAAATTTGTCAATAGTCATGAATCAAGGAAAGGTATTACTGAGAAGAATGACACTATGACCTCTCTATATATAAAGTAGTAGCCTCTGTCTGTTTGTTTGTTATCAAACTCCTCCTAGGGTTTTGGAGAGACCCCCATGACCACATATATTCTGAAACTAGATTATCCAGGGTACTTGTATGAGTATATTTCATTTTGAGGGTTGTGCCCCCTAAAAACTAGGGGGCACAACCCTCCACACACATACACACACACACCACCACCACCACAACCACCACACACTGATTTTTTTTTTCCTTTGATATAAATTGAATTCAAATTTGAACAAGGAAATGACTCCTAGGGTACTTGGATAAGTATATTTAATTTTGATCAAAGTGGGTCCCGGGGAGCACTCCCCACTGATTTTTTTCCCTTTGATTTAAATTAAATTAAATTTGAACAAGGGAATGACTCCTATACAAAATATAGAAGGAGAAAGCCAGAAGATGAAGGTCACATCGGCAAGATCAAGACAAGACAATATGGACGTCTGTTTTGCAAGAAATCACCAGCCAATGTCTTACAATACATATTTGTTGCGACAATTCAACTGTCATATCAATGCTGAAATCTGCTGATCAATTTATTCAATCAAGTATTGCATCAGATACATATCAAAGGGGTCAGATCAAGCTGTTTTGCACCCCCACTGATTTTTTCCCTTGATTTAAAACAAATTTAAATTTGAACAAGGGAATGACTCCTATCCAAAATATAGAAGGAGAAAGCCAGAAGATGGAGGTCACACCGGCAAGGTCATTGAGTAATATTGAAATTCATCATTTTTTTTTTTCTGCAAATTATAACAATTATCATTTTCTTACGAAAACAATGTGTAAGACGTAGCAAGGCACGGGTAATTCGGCTAGTAGATAATGTAAGTACACTGATAATAATTTTCTTACAAAATGTACTGAATATCAAAAAGAAAGTGGTTGTTAGTGATCAGGAATGAATATAAAACAGAGTTATTTTTTCTACCATACAGACTTCATAAATATATTCGATCTTCGCTCGGTCATATGAAAACTCAATTGTTCAGTAAAGGGACATTTGAAAACGAGGAAGTAAAAGCGAGTTTGGTTCGAGTTTCTTTCTTTCATTTTTCATTTCAGCTCGTGAATCAATCTTTAAAATATAAAGCCTGTATAAATAGCAGCAACCTGTTTAAATTGGCAACGTGCTTATGTGTGAATCTGTGCGATGAGTCCCGGTTTACTTGCTGTTCATAAACTAAATGCTCAAATGTCGGCCTAACCTTGGCAAAGATAAGTAAGTGCTGAATTACATTACAGGACAGAAAATGTCATGTCAAGATAGGTAAGTAGGTAGGGCCATCAATCATATATATATATATATATATATATATATATATATATATATATATATATATATATAAGGGTGTTTCAATAAGACGAATTATATATAAGGGTGTTTCATTAAGACGGATCAAAGTCAGCAGCAAATAAATCAGTTTTATTGGTGAAAATTTATTTATTTCTCTGTTGGATCATGTTATTTAAGTCAAGACAATTATATGTGGAAAAATAATATCACCCAAATGTCCACCAAATCTGAAAGAAAAAATAAAAAATCATTAGATGATTAAACTTAATTCGCATTTAAAATCGGTCCAAGTTATTGGAACACCCTTATATATATATATATATATATATATATATATATATGTGGGGGGGGGAAGGCACGGTGGAGTAGTGGGTAGTTTGAAGCCGAGTTCGAATTTCACACGAATCCATTACATTCACCTATATGCTAATATCATTGGGAAAGGTATGAATCCTCTTCTTCTCCCTCCAGTTAATTAGCAGGACGAACTGGGTTCTATAGCCTTGGATGGCAACTGGTCTAGGAGAAGGACAACTCTAAATTCAAAACCTGCGGAGGGTCGTTTGGGGACCTTATGGCACGTAGAGAACCAGGTCTCTGTATTCGGCCCTTCAAAAAATGTGGTTGGTTCATCACATAACCTTCAGCACTGTAATCAAATCCCATGTGCTAATGTCTGGCTGTCGGTTCCTAGGAACTTATTTGCTGATCTCATACGTCGAATTCGACAGGAGAGTCCACCATATATACATGATCAGACTGCTGATATGCATATGGTTGCATGCGCGCATCTCCGTGTGTGTGTATGAGTATGAGTATGAGTATGGGCTACAAAGACAGGAAATTGTGGAGAGCTATCATCGCCTACGTTCCGAGGAGACATTGTACAAAGAATAAGCGGAAAGTAAAGCACATATTCAATATTGTAATTTCATTCGCATTTAATATTTCGTGTCCACTATTCTACTAGTGTCTACTAAAAAAAAAAAAAGTTCCATGCCTGAGGATGGCTGTAAGTACAGATGAAAGTACTAGCAAAATAAAATAAAAGACCTTATACAACTTGAAATTATTTTAAAAAAAGGATCATAACATTCATCAAGTGCTTCGTAGGTTAATGTAACTTTAATAAATTTGTTTGCGAAGATGTTTTTCCCCATTCATATCATTAACTTTACTAATCTACTTTTTGTATGAATGATTAATGTAATATAAATTGAACTGCACCACATATTTGATATATATATATATATATATATATATATATATATATATATATATATATATATATATATATTTCTTCTTTTTTTTTTTTAATGTGTCGCGTCCCTTTAGAACATGGTCAATCACGGGTCTCCAAAACTTCCTATTCTTTGGGATTCTTAGCCGTCTTAGAAATGAATTACATGAAAATGAAACTCAATTGTACCCCATCTTTATGCCCATTTCGCTCCGCTGGGGAAAATTCCCTGGAACTTGTCAATGCTAAAACGTTTTAGTATTGACGAGTTCCAAGGAATTTATCCCTCGGAGCGAAATGGCCATAAAAATGGGGTACAATTGAGTTTCACTGATATGTAATTCATTTCTATACTCTATAATGAATATATTCAGCTCTGTTTTGTGGATCAGTTTTAATATTTTATATTAATAGGTATCACTTCGATTACTTACGCACGAATTTTACCTATATATATATATATATATGTATGTGTGTGTGTGTATGTGTGTGTGTGTGTGTGTATTTTCAGGTACATTAAATAGTTTGCGTTCTCGTGGTGATGATTCAAAACTGTATATTAAAATTTGTTTATTTAATTTTTGTAGATTTGTACCTTTTTATTATATTTATAATCTGCGTTCTAGTTTAAGCTAATCGGTATCAATACAGTATCTCATGTTAAAAAAACAAGAGTTACCCCCCTTGATATATTGTTTAATTTGGAACCCAAATTCAAATTTAAATGATTTAAAAAAAAAATTATTATTTATTTTTTTAATTCTTCGCCTTTCGAACGTGTGAATTTGAATGATATAAATTATCAATAGTTAATTTTAATATTTTACGTAACAATAATTAAATAAACAAGTTTTAACACAATTTTGAATCATCACAAGAACACAAACTATCAGTTTATATGTGTACCTGAAGATTGCATAAACTGCATAAAACTCCAAGCTGCCCGGCCCGTTTTAGGATCAAAGTGTAGTATCTGTGCTTTGTGATCATTCGGGCTGGCTTCTGTCGAACTCCCTAATGCAGGGAGGAACTCGGAGGAAGCTTTGCCGAAGGGCAAGGTTTCCTTCGGGGAGGTAGACAGGACCTGAACCCGTCAAGGCGGGTTCAAAGGTCATATTTTTGGCCGAGCCTACGGGCTCGCGGGTTACCCACATTAAACCGGCCTTGTGCCACATTTAATCCTCGTGGGTGGATTAATAAATACTAAACTGCATGAAACTCCAAGCTGCCCGGCCCGTTTTAGGATCAAAGTGTAGTATCTGTGCTTTGTGATCATGCGGGCTGGCTTCTGTCGAACTCCCTAATGCAGGGAGGAACTCGGAGGAAGCTTTGCCGAAGGGCAAGGTTTCCTTCGGGGAGGTAGACAGGACCTGAACCCGTCCAGGCGGGTTCAAAGGTCATATTTTTGGCCGAGCCTACGGGCTCGCGGGCAACCCACATTAAACCGGCCTTGTGCCACATTTAATCCTCGTGGGTGGGTTAATAAATACTAACTGCATGAAACTCCGAGTCGTGTTATTGACGTTGGATATATTGTATATTCATTAATATATACTTATAGCTCTGCAAGTATTTGTTGGCGTATGTAGATTTTTATCCTACCCATTCCTATGTGTACATATATATATATATATATATGCATACTTTATATTGTCTGTTTAACTACCGCTCTCAACCCCCTCTATTAAATTACAAAAATTACACTACCCACCAATTTCTAATCCCATTTTTTTTCTCAATTCGTTGTTGGAAGTTTTACCTGATGATCCTGAATCCTTAAAAAAGGATTTAGGTGAAACAAATTATCGTAATGGTACATTAAAGTGGTTTGTTTTTCATTACATTATATATATATATATATATATATATATATATATATATATATATATATATATATATATATATATATATATATAAATCCTAGTGAGCCAGAAACTACCTACCTAGGTTTCACCTAAAAAGATCTTCAGGTAAACTGAATATGTATATATATATATATATATATATATATATATATATATATATATATATGTGTGTGTGTGTGTGTGTGTGTGCGTGTATGTTTACGCTTGGGAACATAATTCATTGATAAATTTCATTATAAAATAAACCTTCATTTTATTCCAATTTTGCACAAAAAGTTTCAAAACCGGTTATTTTTTTCGCAAGACTAGTTTCATTGAAAGTCACAAAGCGGTGCTGACTAATTCAAAATTGCTCGTTTTCTTTGGTGTGGGTGGAAAGTGTTTTTCATAGCCTCGCGCCAATTAAAATTCAAGTTGGGTGACTTTTTTTATCCTCACCGTAGTTTTCGGTTAGCCGCATCGAATTTCATCCAGCAAAGAAAAGATAAGCTGGCGTCAGAATTCTCTCAATTTCTTAAAGTACAATTCATCGCAATCCTAACTATTTACCTCTGTCTTAATATTAAATCTAATAGGTTCGATAAAATCAACTGATATCAAAAATGACCTTCAATCTGTTGTTAACTGGGATGAGAAGTGACCAGTTAATTTTAATGCCTCTAAAACGAAACTTCTCTCTCTCTCTCCTTTTTTATCCCGTGACCCTTAGAGTCGTAGGGGCATCATGTGTACTGCAGCAACAGTAGGAGTAGGAGTGGACCTTCTTGGACCAGATAGCCTGACGGAGCCCAACCCTCTCCAGGCCGATTTTGAATTCAGAGTTTTTCCTTCTCCTAGACCTGTTGCCACTCAAGGTTACAGAACCCTGCTATTTATCCATAGCTGGGGTGGCGAGAAGAGAATTCATACCTTTCCCAAGGGTATTAGCACGTAAATGAATGGATCCGACGGGAATTCGAACTCGGCTCTCCGATTCCTCAATCCGAGCCGCTATCCATTACTCCACCTTACCTCTTAAATAACCTTTTTTTATATCTTCCATCAGCATGGCTGATGCTAACACTAAGAAGATATCAAGTGGAATGATTATATTAAATCCATTGCTAGGTTGTTTTTGTTTCATTACAGTAAGCTTCACCCAGTACAAGGCCTGGGAGCCACTCGAAGTAGAGAGTTACGTTATGGGGTAGTTTATAGAGATAGGATGTGCAACGTGATTGGCAACTCGTCTACAGTCACTTTCTCGCAGACGTACCGTTGCGTCCCTGTGTCTTTTCTACAAGTATTTTCATAGCAACTGCTCTGACGAGATACTTTCATTGGTTCATAATTTAAGCGTGCTATTAGGTTGGCATCTCGGTCCCACCCCTTTCACTGTCAAAACGGCTAAATGTATCCATCTTTTCTACTCCAACAGCTTCTCATCTCGCACCTCCCGTCAGTGGAACGCCCTTCCTATCACTTGCTTCCCTGATAGCTATAATCCTCAAATATTCAAATGTAATGTCAATCGACATCTTCTGATGCTTTGATCTTGATCCCCGTCTTTCTCTTTATCCTTTTCCCAAACCACTCCTCATTACTCTTACTCTCTGTATGTCCTTGGGTGCTAGTGGCACTCCCGCCTTGTTTGGGGTGATTTACTTAAAAAAAAGAAAGGAGGAGACAACGGTTAAATTCAGAGGAAACAGTTAAGGGATCGAGGAAACATCCTCTTGGGAGTTGGTCTCACAGAGGAGTGGTCTGAAGAAGCTGTTCGAGTGGAACTTACATCTCACCGATGGACTACGGAGGGAAGGTGGTTGGTTTGCTACAATGTCTGTGGCATACCAGGCCCTAGCCGTGAAGGTTCGACCTGACGGAACCAAGGAATGTAGTTCATCAGAGCAATTTCCATGGAAGTAGCGATGGAGCTAAGAAAGTCGGTTCACTGTGTCGTGATAGAAATTTTTTCTCGCCAGAATCTATATTACACATTTATAAGTCTATTAGTCGTTCGCGTATAGAATGCTGTTGTCACATCTGGTCTGGTGCTTCTGCTAGATGTCCAGAATATCTGGACAAAAGTCTGCCGTAACGTTTCTTCTTTGCTTCTTGTATAAATATTTTCCCGGTTACTATTCTGAGCTTTCCCCATCAGTAGATCAACTTGACGAATTTAAGCAGCGTGCTAGATTGGCCGCTAGGTGTCATAATTTCACTTTTGAAATTGCAAGATTTAATCGTAAATTCTATGCTAAGAGTTTCTTCTGCTTTACTTATCCCTAGTGAAATCGTTTTCCAACTTCTTGCCTTCCTGTTAACTACGATCTTCAAAACTTTGAAAGCCATTTTAAAAAATGTCATTTTTCAAACGTCATTTTTCAAAACGTTATTTTTAAAGCGTAATTTTTCAAACGTCATTTTTCAAAAGTCATTTTCAAAACGCCATTTTTCAAACGTCATTTTTCAAAATGCAATTTTCAAAGCATCATTTTTCAAAGATTTTCAAAACTCCATTTTCCAAAATGTCATTTTCAAAACGTTATTTTTTAAACGTCATTTTCAAAACGTCATTTTTCAAACATCATTTTCTGTCTCGGTGAATCCTATTCTTTTTTTATTTTCTTTTGTCCTCAATAACGTTCTTTACTTTCATTCACTCTCAGTAACCCCCTTGCGTCTTTCTGGTATTATCATCTTGCTTCGGGTGAAATAATTAAAAAAAAAAAAATCTTTGTAACTTCCAGTAGAATTTAACGTAATTAATTTGCTTACCCAAAAATGAAATAGCGTCTCTAATCATGACTTCAAACTATGAAAGATTTAACTGTGTGGATATGACGCCTAGAACGCCCCACTTACATTTTGACGCACCCATTTCAGTCCAATGAAAGACTAGCGGAAAAAAAAAACTGATTAAGCAAACATACCTTCCACATTATCTGAAATCACACTAATCAACACTGCATGGTATTGAGAACGCCTGAGAAGAGCCGAGAGCTGTGTAGAGAATGCTATGAAAGAAACTGATATGATAAATGCTAAATAAATGCCAACCTTGTCATATTCTGTTGTCGATCGACTTTAGAGGTGAATAGGATCATTGCGCTATCTCACTTGTTTGTCCTTTCGATAAGTCAATTAAAAATACGTCAAATCAATTTTGAACAGATAATTGTTTTGTATCGAGTAGGAACACTGCTAATTATTTACTATGTAATAGTATGGATAATATTTACAAATATTGTAACACGTAATTTTAGTTAGCAAAAATATGCACGTTCTGTTTTGGGTTTTTTGGGGGTTTTTTTTTTAGTAGATGACGAGAAAAGCGTTGACCTTTAAGTTCAATTTTTTTTTTATTGAAATTGAAGCTAAAAGCTCTTTAATCGCGTCTGATCGTACTGTGACAGGTATCATATCCGTATACATTTTGATATCAATTATCAATATGTCTGTGTGAGAGAGAGAGATGGGACGTGTGTGCATGTCTTATCATCCGATGATCGAAGTTGACGTGAAACTTAGAATAGCGGCTATTGATTACTGGCTCCCAATGAATTGCTGGTCGTTGTTATTGGTATTATTACAGTTTGGGCTTGCCTTTACATTGCCAGTTTCTTTATACTGTAGACACTAAGCGCTGTTGATTTTTGCTAAGGTACATGTTTGTTTTATTGTTGCTTATTTTTAGGCTTTGTATTGGAAGGAAATTCTTAATTTAAGCAACCTTTATGATTATAATGTTCAATATCAAGTGATAGAGCATTAATAATAATTAATATTAATGAAATTCAATATTCATTTCATTATATATATATATATATATATATATATATATAATAGAATATATATATATAAATATATGAATAGAATAGAATAGAAATATATATATATATATATATATATATATATATATATATGCATGTATGTATGTATAATAGAATATAGAATCCCTATATTTCTAAAAAAATTTAACAAATGGAAAACGTTCTATTAAAAATACATTTAATAATATGTTTTAAAAATAGTATATAGAATTCCGAAAAATATCTTTTTATCTTATTATATATATATATATATATATATATATTAAAGTGACTGAACGAAAAATGTAGGGAGAGGTCATCCCGTATTATTTTTGACGCTCCGAATATCTCGAATTGTAAATAGGTCATTCATTTCACCCACACATGATATTTACTTTCATTTTTTTCTCTTCTGTCTGTCTGTTTCTTTCTCCCCCCTCTCTCTCTCTCTCTCTCTCTCTCTCTCTTTCACACACACACACACACACATTTCTTGTTCAAACAATTCAAAAGTGTTTTCAATACCTGACTACATCCCACGCAGTGTGTCTGGCTGAGACGGGCACTCAGCTGCGATTTCGAATACTTAACAAGACGCCTCTATTGACGGAATTTTAAGATATTTAATTCTGGCGCATAGACATATTTGTGGGTACCCCAAGACATAATAAATAATTATAAACAGCTTGCAAAACTGTCTCGATAACCAATGTGCTTGTTCTTCTTGCAAGAAGACTTCGAACCCGATTAAATGTTACTACATTTATTTCTATCTATAAAAGGCAGGATGTGTGTGTGTGTGTGTGTGTGTGTGTGTGTGTGTGTGTGTGTGTAACGAATGCACGGTCGCAATTTTCGACACCAAAATTTATATGCACATGCTTCAAGTTAGCGGCAAGGCTAAGACCGACTTTGCATTTCCCAACTCCTATCGATAGTGGAAATGATCGATTTTTCATGCTTCTACGGCACTTTTCATGTAGTTTGCTGCCATTTTCTACTGGCCAGAGTGAGAGCCTATAGCTGGCTGCCACGAATAGGCAGGAAGATTCTATTGGCCAGCGTGAGAGCCAACAGCTGACTGACACGAATGTTAACTAGCATGCAAAAAAAATCGATAGCTGCATTCGTCACAAGTGGGAAAAATTTAAATCTGCATGGCACTTTACTCCAATTGGCTCATTCGCTTGCTTAAACTCTACGTTGATTCTGATTCCGCAGAACTGAGTTGGGTGTGAAAAAGTATTTGTTGTTAACATTCTTTTTTCATTCGGTTTTTCCAGTTACGAGTCCTTTTTTAAAGCTGATCGTTTTGTGTTCATTTTGTTTAGTTCTTTTTTCGTAACAGATTTAATGTTTAGTATAGAGCTTCGAAAAAATTCACAGTGTGACATAGGCAAGAAGTAAGGCATGTAGCAACATCAGCACGGCAAGGGCACTCCTTTAAAGGCAAGGAATGGCAAAAATATTTTAAGTCAAGTGATAGCGATTGCTGTATGAGTCGTACGATTTTTTAATCAAGCACGGGCAACGCCGGGCCATGCTGCTAGTATTTTATAAAATCTGACTATTGCTCTCCGTGCTAAAAAAAAAAAAAAAAAAAAAAGGAAAAACGGTATCAAAATCACAAAATTAATGCAAGCGTTCCCGCTCTGTCCAGATATTAAATTCAGCAGATAAATTGTGGTCCATTGTTAAAATAAATTATTCGGAAATGGAAAACAATATTCAAGCAAGGAACATCTCCGAGGAGAATAAATACTGCCTGAAGTAAATATTATAATCAGATTGACTCACTCGGGACCACAGATTCATTGTGAGCTCCACGACCCTTTCCTTAGTTCGCCAGCGCAACACATAGTTTTGAATTCAGAGTTATCTATCTCAAACTCCTGGCCAAACAAGGCTGAAGATCCCAGTCTGCTCTATTACTTTCTCTATCGATTGAAAGAGAAAGGTCGTTTCATGCCTTTCTTAAAGGCATTTGCGCGCAAGGTATTAGCACGTAAGTGAATGTGATGGATTCGGCTCTCCGCTTCCACAATACAAGCCGCTACTCATTACTCTACTATGCCCCCTCATAGAAAACGAATCAATCCATCCATTATTGATCTCTACACAAATGTATAACTTTAGTATTTCTTAAAAGTAAAACTCTACTTTCATATGTTTAGATATTTTGGAATTCTTTATCAAAGATATTTCAAGATGTCAGGTTTTCTATATCAGATTTGAAATGACTCCATTATTTTACGACTTCAAAGCGACGAGATCCTGTTACATCAGTCTGTCTATAGAAATGAACTACCACCTATATAGACTTGCTTGTCCCTTATACGTTTGAAGTCAGGCGTGCTTAAATTTTCCCATGCAATTTTATTTGCCTCAGTAAACATAAACCAAACATTTTTATTTAATTATTCTTTCACTTACAATAATAATAATACTACTACTAATAATAATAATAATAATTACCACTCTATCATTTTTTCAACATGTATCTAAGTCTAACTGCAACGCTGATCAGGGGAAAAGGGAAAGATATCCTGACCTTAGTTTGGCGTAGTACAGAAATACGATAGCAGGCCACTCAGCGAGGATTAATCACAGTCTCTTGTCAAATGAACACCGTCTCTTCACGACAATGTGCCCACATACGACTCTTAAGCTACCCTCGTGTACATCGGTGACTATATGCTTCCATCTCGTCTCCATTGTAACAGACAACCCCTCTCCCACAGACGGAATGTCGCGAGCCTATCGCTTTTTCTATGGTATAGTCACACCAGCCCTGACCTTTACAACTGGAAGCCGCCATGCCATGCCACATTCCACATACGCAAACATGAATCATCCACATTCCCTTCATATTCAATTAGGAATTCAAGGAGGAAGTTCCACTCGGACAGCTTCTTCCCAAGAACTACGGCTTTGTCGATCAAACTCCCAACAGAGTGTTTCCCAATCACAACAATCTTAACCGAAGTCAACGGTAAACTTTCTTGCATAACCCTATGAATTTCATTTCTTGTCTTTCCTTACGCTCATAAAAAAAAACACACAATAACTCTCTCCCTTGACTGACTCTTGGGCCTTGTACTGGGAGAACATTAGTATTACAAAAGTACTTTTGAAGATGTAGCCAACGCAAGAATCCAGTGAAAACCAAGAACAAGATGATTAGCAACTTTATTAACCCCAATTATCCTATAATAATATACATATATTGTCCCTCGCTTATTTAGCCAATACCTAATAAATAATGGACCATTCTGTTTTGATATCAGAGACGCTACTTGGTTTCAGTGAGAAAAACAAAGCCACAAATAAGGGAAGATAAAATTGTTTAACGTCTGTTTCAGTGAAATGAAAAACTGTAAATTTAAAATGTATTCATTCGTACCCTCTTACTTCTTAAAATAACAACTAGCATATATATTTATGATTGTTATTGCAATATTTTATTGAAGTTGTTAAGCTCAGACATTTAACGATGCGATAGCGAAATTTCTAAGTATATTTTATCGTCATAGAACTCGCCATGAGCTTATTTAATCATTAACTGAAGAATTAAGATTCATCAAAAATTTCAAATAGGAAAGCCGTGTAATTTCCACGGATATTGCTAGTACGATGTATATTGGTACAAGCGTATCCATAGAAAGCCCGGAAGAAATCATAGGACAATTCTAAGGTGGAGCTTTTAACCATTTTCTTTTCTTTAGGGTCAGTATTTTAAGATGATTCATAGTCGCTTGGAGGCACGGTGGAGTAATGGATAGTAGCTCGGATTGAGAAATCAGAAAGCCGAGTTCGAATTCCAGACAAATCCATTACATTCATTTACGTGCTAATACCATTGGGAAAAAGTATGACTCCTCATCTTCTTTTCTACCCCACCCCCAACTGGTCTACCGCAGAAAAGAAATACTAATCTTCTGCGGGAAAAAAATCTGCCTCGTCAGTTACGTAGATACATGATCGCCTAAGCGTTGATCGCACATAACTGAACTGATAGTCCTTACATTCATGTTGTTTCACCGACTAGTATTTTATCATCTATGTTGTTTTAAACATTTCACCCCAAGCAAGGTGGTGATGCCACAATGACGCAAGTGGTTTTTGGGAGTGGAAGAAAATGAAAATATTTTAGGGGGCGGAGAAAGGACAATAAAAGAACGGGTTCAAGAAGAAAGAAAATGGCAATTGACGTTGCATTTAAATTTTCGAATATCGTAAATGGGACTCAAGAAATCAGATGAGATTTTCAGAGGTGAGAATTGTTACAGTTTTTTGTATACATTATGTAACTAGTGAGCCAGTTCGAATGACACGACTCACTTTATAGTCTACCAATAGAAGGTTAACCAATCAGAAGCCGCAGAACATTCTATCCGTCGTGTATAAAGGCGGCCATTTTTGTTTACCCTACCCGAATGACCAGTGCCAACTTGTCGGGCGAAGATGATAGAAGGAAGAACTACGCTCTGCTACTTTGCTGCGATATCCACTGCTAACCTGAACTACGCTTTCCTACTGTCTCCGAAATATTCACTGCTAACCTCTGGATTCTATACTCGAAGACCACTGTCATAAAATGTCTAACAAGAATTGTCAGAAAAGAAATGATTAGAATAGAAATTAAGATTATTATTGATTATGTATCATGAACCCTTTCAAGGCGTAAAAGTCCTTCTGGCCCGAAGTGAGCAAGTAAGAATCTACCTATTTCAACAGTAAAACACAATGAGACCTAGTAGCCAATCTAGTAGTATGCTTCACGCGGTCGAGGTAGCAAGGAGAAGAGCTTATTAAAAGAACTGCCAGGAAAATATTTCTGGTAAAAAAGTGAGAAGACACGTCACGTTGGTGAGAAAGTGTCTGAAGTTGAGATGCCAGGTCAGGACCGATAACATTGCAGACCCTTCCTTGGATTTTGTCGAAAATCTCGAGCGTTCTGCAATGCACGCTCTGCAAAAAGAAGACATTTTAGTAGATCTCTCAGTTAAATTCATTTTTCTTTACAAAAATTTTGCAAACTTCCAAGACTTCCAAACAATTTTCCACAATCTTTAACCTTGTTTAATATTCCCTTTTATTGTTTTTTGTTTTGTTTTTTTCATCTTAACTTTGCCTCTACACGTCTTTCCTTGTCTTCTTAATAGAAAACTAGAGTCGTCAGTTCAGTGGTAACAAGACCATCAGTGTATTTTATAAATAGAAGGTTTACTTACTAATACAGTGTAACCCGGATATAAGAGAAACCCGGATATAAGAGAGATTTTATCTTGTCCCAAATTAGAGACTGTGTTAATGTATATAAAATAGACCAAGCCCGGATATAAGATACTTATTCTCCGGTCCCGACAACTCTCTTATATCCGGCTTACACTGTACAACTTTCTTGTTCGTGTGGCTGATATTTGTAAGGATTCGTTTCATACGTGACTGAAATTTATGACATATATACATATTCTGAAAGGTGACATTCCAGCACGTTTTTTTTTTTTTTTTTTTTTTTTTTGTTGTTGTTGTTGTTGTTGTTGTTGTTTTCTATACAATTGGTGTGTGGAGTGTGAATTTTAGCTGTTTTTTTTTCCGTTAAAAGCGAAAATGATAGACAACAAGCATCTACCTATTTCAACAGTAAAACACAATGAGACCTAGTAGCCATTTTATTAATACGCTTCACGCGGTCCAAGTGCCAAGAAGGAGAGCTTAATATAACAACTGCTACGAAAATATTTCTGGAAAAAAAGTGAGAAGCCACGTCACGTTGGTGAGAAAGTGACTGAAGTTGTGATGCTAGGTAAGGACCGATAACATTGCAGACCCTTCCTTGGATTTTGTCGAAAATCTCGAGATATATAGCAGGAGCATCCGACAATTCTAAGGCGGAGCTTTTAGTCATTGTTTTCCCTTTAGGGTCAATATTTTTAGATGTTTCATAGTCCTTTCCGTGGGGTTATTTCATCGACGAGTATTTTATTATCATCTACAATGTTTTAATCATTTTACCCCAATAAAAGTTGATGATGCTACTAGAACGCAAGAAGTTCCTGGAAGTGGAAAAAAGTGAGAAGATTTTAGTGTGGAGAAAAGACAATAAAAGAACAGATTTCAGTAAGAAAAAAGATGGCGATTGACGTTGCATTTAAACTTTTTAAATTGTAGATGGTGAGGAATCACGAAGAGAGTTTCAGGGGTGGGAATTGTCAGAAAAAAATATAAATTACAATTATTATTGATAATATATTATAAACCCCTATTATGAATAATCAAGAGTGGTCTCCCCTTGTTTTGTTACTATCCTCTTTGAGAGTGCTACTTCTGTTTACTGGGACTATTAAAGGACACTATACGCGAACATTGTATTCTCAGTTGAATAAAGCTTTCTTAAATCCTACAGCTGCGTACTTTTGTCATAACAACCACTTCACTATTTTTAAAAAGCACGCAATCTTCAATTTTGCGTGCTTCTTCGAAATCCCGAGGTGGGTCCATAAAACTTTTGGTCTACAGTGCATTCGTGTAACCTTGCACATTTCCCACGTTACAAAAGATTTTTATTTATGTTGATGTGCCGCTGGGTTCAAGGTAACAATCCATTCAGCTGACTTTTTTCTTCTAAAACCACAACGAGGTCGCCTCCTGCCATAAGCTTCTCAAGTGTAACGCTCGTAAAAGTTGTAACAGGCCAATCAGTTTTTGTTTTCCGATTCAGACAAAATAAATCTTTACTTAAATCAACTGATTTGACTGAA
Source organism: Acanthosepion lycidas (assembly GCA_963932145.1). Lineage (NCBI taxonomy): Eukaryota > Metazoa > Mollusca > Cephalopoda > Sepiida > Sepiidae > Acanthosepion > Acanthosepion lycidas. Next base: position 45,890,210 of record OZ010610.1, read on the forward strand.
CCAAACGCTTACCCGTCTGCTTTTCAATATTAATGCCAAAACTAATAGACTCAGAACCATTTCCCACTGTTGTATGTAATGATCGGGTTACTTAGCAAGTACATATTCATCGCCAAAACACATATATTTAGTTTCAAAACGGCGACGCCATCGGCGTGTGTCTATATATATATATATATATATATATATATATATATATATATATATATATATATATATATATATATACTAGCAGCATGGCCCGGAGTTGCCCGTGCTTGATTCAAAAATCGTACGACTCATACAGCAATCGCTATCACTTGACTTAAAATATTTTTGCCCTTCCTTGCCTTTAAAGGAGTGCCCTTTGCAGTGCTGATGTTGCTACAAGCCTTACTTGCTACTGCCTATTTCTTCATATCTATCTATCTATCTATCTATCTATCTACACACACACACACACATATATATATATATATATATATATATATATGAATATGTATATATATATGGGGGGGGGTTGTTATCAATATACATCAAATGTCGATTATAGGAATCCGACAGAATGATAAGTTAAAGAATGAATAAAAAACGTTTATCAAACTAATATGTTTCACTTTTGCTAAACCTTCGCCAGAGAATGAGATTATATATATATTAGGTTGATGCAAAAATAATGTAATTTTCTCACATAGTAACATATGTGAGGAAACGATATTATTTTTGCACCAACCTAATATATATATATATATATATATATATATATATATATATATATATATATATATATATATATATATATATATATACTAAAACAAGACAATCTATATATATTATAATTTTCTTTTTTAAAAATCCCAGAAAATAATTATAACATTATGCTCTACTGTTTTTACCGAGTACTTTTTTTTAAAATAAAAATAAGAACATCGGATTATAAAGCTTACTGTTCTTTCTTATTATTTTAATATATATATATATATATATATATATATATATATATATATATATATTCATACATGTTTCATTAAATAATATAGACAAGTGTTGTCTATTTATTTTATGTAAATTTTTTTCGTAACATCTGATACGTTTAATAACATTATCGTTGAACGAAAAAAGAAATTCACAATAGTGATCCATATTTTTTTAATACAATCTAAGCTTTCGGCTTACTTAAGCCATTATCAAAGATGTCAGTTACAACATATTAAGCAATATACGGACAAGACAGTGATGATAGTCTGTCAATGTTTACATAGATGATTTCTAAGCAACGATAAACATGTGCATATAAGACGCTAGAAGCGAAAATCGCACCGCATCTCATGACGTCACACATGACCACACGAGAGTCTATATTATTCAATGAAACGTCTATGAATGAAAAGATGCTGCCTAAATACACACACACACACAATATATATATATATATATATATATATATATATATATATATATATATATATATATAGTTCAGGTAATAAATCTGTTGGTATATAATATCTACTAATGTTGGTATATAATCCAAGTGGATGCTAATAATATAAAATATTAAAACTGATCCACAAAAAGAGTAAAATTTATTTATTATAATCGAACATATAAATTAGATAATAGGGAAATCCGAAATTACTTTATGAGTATAAACTATTTCAGCTAACGTCAACGCGCTAGCATTTTTCGGCGCAAATGGAGGGATGACATTATATTAGAAAATTAAAATTAAATATTTTAAAAAAGGGGCAGCCGTTGAAAATATGGTATTGAGCTAACCAAACAAAACGCCCGATAGGTGGTAAGGGAAGGCGGTTGTTGTCTGGCTTAAATGCAAAAAAAGTTTACATAAATTTGACCCGGGCATTAACTCTAACACCCCAAGTTGGGGTTATGAAAAGTATGGAAATAAAAGTATGGCTAGGAAAAAAAAGTTAAAAAAAAACGAAGTTAAAAAAAAACGTAATAATAAATTATTAGTTATATAACAAAAAACAAATTTTTTTCCATGAAAAAATTGCCAAAATATGCTACCAAATAATATAAAATTAAGCATCAATTTTAATTAGATAGTTTAAGAAAAAATTGTAAAAATAAAATCATTTAAATGATTTTTTAAATTATTAAAAAATTAATATTATATATATATATATATATATATATATATATATATATATATATAATGACAGTAGGAAAACTGTAGACATTTAACAATATGAAAATAGCGTTCTCTACATTCCTCCAGTTGCTAAGAACATTCTGTTATTTTGTTATTATTAGTCACTTTCTTTAATTAAATTCATTTCGTTTTTTGCTTTGAGAAAGTCTACATTGGACGAAACGCGTCTGCAATAACTACAGTTTTCCTATTGTCATTTATATTTATAAATATTGTCTTTTCTACACGTTGACTCTGAGAAATTTTCATATATATATATATATATATATATATATATATATATATATTATTATTATTATTATTTTTATTTTTATTATTATTAAAGACAACAAGCATTTTGCGTCGATTAATTTTATTGATCGACCTTTCCAAATTACGAATAATCGTTCTTAGACAAGGACGAAATTCCGTTCAGAAATTGTCCGAACTTTATTTAGGAAGCAGTGTACAAGGAATATGTTCCAAGCTATCGATTTTATTAAGTCCATCATAATTGTTAATCGGATAGCCGAGTTCCAACTCTTGTTGGGTTCATTATATTTACTTACGCGCAAATACCATTGGAAAATATATGAATCCACCTCTTCTACGCGGCTATGGGTTAATTAATAAGATTTGAATCGCTAAATCATTATTATCGCCAAAAATAAAAAAAAATTCTTGCTATTTAATAATATTTCCTGTCTTTAAATAACCTGCAAAGGGTTGATAAACCGTAAAAAATGAGTCACAATCAGTGAAAAGCTATTGCGAAATATTTCAGTTTTGGGGCTATGAATATGTCAATTTCAGATTTATTTAATAATTTCTTCTCCATGAAAAAGAAATTTTCTTTGATTCAAGTAGGGAAATTTGAAATTAATATTAGCTCAAGTTGCGGTGTGTGGTGGGAGGGATACCCCCAAGCAGTACGTCTACTTTGTGATGGGGCTAGGATCATTAACCGGTGCCTAAGACATCCCCAAAAGTAGAAGAACGGAGTTTGCTTGAGTAATTTTTTGCATGGCTTTCTGAAATCCCATATGAAACACTGACCTTGTGTCAAATTCTGTTATGACTTGGGTGTGCAGATAAATACCCCTGATAAATATATTAACACCTTAAAACGAACGGATGAAACGAGCGGAAGTTGCGTCTATTGCCAACTATTACTTCCGGTTACACCGTACTTACCGCTGGTATAGATGGTCATATCTCTTACACTTTCACCTCTTTACTGAACACTAAATTCTTCTCTTCTCTTCTCTTCTCTTCTCTTCTCTTCTCTTCTCTTCTCTTCTCTTCTCTTCTCTTCTCTTCTCTTCTCTTCTCTTCTCTTCTCTTCTCTTCTCTTCTCTTTCTTTCTTCCTGTTTCTCTTTATTATGCTTACAATCCCAGTCACGTGTCAATATTAACTTTTTTTCTTTTTTTAGTTTTTGTTTTCTCTCGTCGACTGTACAGTCTGTGTATTATCGCGATGTCATGACTCATCATCCGGGTAATCAAGTAATATCGCTGAACAAGCGGGGTTTTCATCTGGGTAGAAGGTTGACTGGTTAAGAGTTGACAAGGCTCTGAGTCGAATAATCAATACCCGTGCATGGTTTGCAATTTTTTGCTTTGTTTCACTTCACGATGTTATGGCGTCTGTTTGTCGCCTGTCGCTTTTGACATAAAACCTCGGTCTTCAATCTTTTTCTTTCCTTCTTCAGCTAGTCGTACCCTCATGACTGGCTGATGTTTGTTCGTATTCAAACACAGAGAAAACGTAGATAGATAGATAGATAGATAGATAGATAGATAGATAGATAGAAGCTACCGCCTCTATTTCGCTGATAAGACAGCGTAGCATGATGAAAAAAAAGGCTCCAAAACTAATAAAACAAAGTTTCATCGTGACAATATTTATGTTATTATTAAGAGGAAAGACGAAAGTATTTTTCTAGCACGTTCGAAATTTTGGTTAAAAATCTTGTTTTTTTTGTTTGTTTTTTTTTTTTTTGTTTTTTGGGGAGTGGGGGGGCGGGCGACAGCGGTCGACACAATATCTGCGATTAGTGTTTTAACGCCCTTTTTTCAGGTGAAAAATACATTAATTTGGAAATTTTGCAAAAATTAAATAATTGTCGGATTTTAATCAGACTGAAATTATTTTTGAAATTGTTTTTAGAAAATCTCGCTAATTTATTATATTTTATTTTTTTTTACATATGTAAAAATAAATTTAAAAAAAAATTAGCGAGATTTTTATGTATATAAATTACGCAACCCGCCCATTTTTTTTTTAAAGTATGTTCGACCATACACGACATTATCAGAAAATAAGAGCGATGACTATGGTAAATTTAAAGTCAAAAGTATTTCGTAAATTAGATTACACAGAATATTTTCCAACGTTATTCATAGTTATGAGAACTTCAAAAATATATACAAAAAGACGCTCACGACATTTTCTTTAATTATGTTTTACAGATAAATTCTCCGTAGAACAATAATCATTATGCTTGTCAACGCCTCGATAATTATGTAAAACATGGCGATGTCCGTGAAATGAACAGCTACTGTTTTGTTTTAAAAATACATTTCTGTGCTATTTTAAACTTAAAGTAAATAATATTTTTTCAAGTCAGATTAATTATACTTTAAATTAGCTAAGAGTCCCGAAATAAAGTTTAAGAAAAGTATATTTTATTTTCAGAAGATTTTTTAATATAGAAAATTACATTGCGATGAAAGACGGCTAAAAAGGCCGCCAATCAGCTAGTTTAGCAAAAAGATTTTTAAAATTATAATCAATATAATTTCTGTTTGAAATAAACCAGAGTATTTTGCTTACTTGAAATAGTAAATATAGTATTTTAGCTTTCAGTCAAAGCTAAAATGAAAGCTTCAAGAAAGATTTTCATTCATAAAAATTCATTTTAAAATTAGTGGAGGTACCTAATAGATAGATAGATAGATAGATATGAACGAGCCGTAATAGATAGATAGATAGATAGATAGATAGATAGATAGATAGATAGATATGAACGAGCCGTAAAAGATAGATAGATAGATAGATAGATAGATAGATAGATAGATATTGCATTTCATATAAGTACTATACGCATATACTTTCTCCTTCACTCTCTCTCTCTCTCTCTTTCTCAATATATATATATATATATATATATATATATATATATATATATATATGCATACATATTTAATAAAGTTCACTCTAAGCAAGGCAATAAAGCTACAGAGACGCAAGGAGTTACTGGGTGTCGAAAAGTTAGGAACATTGCTAACAAGGGAGAACAGAAGAGGAGTAATCAGGCGGGCAGCAGATAGCGATTGGCATTGCATTTAAATTTTTTCCGATTAAAGTTGATTGCAATGCATGAATCTGGAAAGGAGTTCCACAAGCGAGTAGTGTGAGAAAAGAAATTGCTAGCATAGAATGTACGGTTACATTGAGCCAGCTCTACAGCAATATGATGAGATCTCATCGCCAGTCTTGTATTGCGCTTACCTTCGAAGAGTCTAAGCACCATAGCGAAGAGGTCATCCGAACAATTACCATGAAAGTATTTGTAGAAAGAACAAAGGCGCTGGGAAAGTGACTGAAGCCAAGATGCCAGATCGGGGCTAATAATATTGCTGATCCTTTTTTTGGATTTGATCAAGGAACTCTAGATCGATAATAATAGCACCCGATCATACAATTATCTTAGTCTGACATAAAGCGTCAGTAGATGAGTACTCAGTGAAGATTTAATTCAATACGCCTTGGGGATATCTGACATCAATGGGTTCCGCGGGTCGCAGCGCTGCTCGGAACAGTTCATGTTGTGTCCATTAGCTGTGGATAGGGGTCGAGACACAACCATGATTACCCGGTCGAAACATCTAAGAGTTGTAGAGGGTATCGAATCAAATCAATTAATAATAATAATAATAATAATAATTAAGGGCAACTTGAATAAAGTCTATTGTTGGCCACCCAAGACCAAAGTCCTGGTAACAAATTCTGACTGAAAGGGCATCTAACATTTAATACAATTGGATATGTGCCGATAATATGAGAAGGAAGTTGAAAACGAGACCCATGTCGGAAGCGCGCGCCAAATGTTTACTCAAAGCGAGTACAAGCGGCGCTCCGATAAGGTGTGTCTAAATTTCCCACGGTGTCTCAGCTGGACATTTCACGCGAACGAGAAGTGGTATCGTCACAAACCGGAAAGCGTTATGGAGAATGAACAAGCAACAGCATTGTGGGACTTCCAAATCCAAACCTACCGTAAGCTTGAACATACGAAGCCTGATATTACTGTGGTTGATAAAATCAACAGGAAGTGTCGCCATGGTGATGTTGCATACCCAGGAGACCAAAATCTGACGAAGAAAGCTATTTAGAAACTCAGCAGATATATTGCTTTGTGCACTAACCTGGGATGTCTGTGAGATGTGGCTACTACTATAACCCCTATCATCAACTGATGCGTTATGCTTCATTTTCAGGAGTTTGAACAGTTACCTGGCAACTGTTGTGAACTGACCAGGGTGTCAGCTTTTCCCGATGGCAAACGTACCCCGGATGAAGTTCTCCGCCATGTCAAATAAAAATGCAATAAAGAAACAAACAGTGACATAAATACGTAATGCATGAAAAGGAATGAAGCAAGGGAGGTAATGGAAAAATGTAGAATAGTTAGAAGTCAGGCGTAATCAAAAAATTCCATTTGTTTAGCAAGAGTGTGAATTTAAAGTTAATATTGCAATTCGTGATTTGAGATGATCGGCAACTTCGAAGGATATCAAGCAATGGTCTGGATTCAGCTGACAAGGTTGCGAAATTCGCTGTCTGACGAAAATTTGGAATCATACATATTGCTGTCGATTGAAAAGGAATTGTTAGATGAATTGGATGTAGAAGAAATTATTGGCAGATGCGAACATTTACCTAGTGAACACCATCGATTGATTTTAATATAGCGGACTGTATGCAATGCTATATTGTGCTTTTGAACTATCTGTTCATGTGTAAATCGGGCAGTGTACCAAAAATATTAACCAATTCAAATTAAAACAAAAAAATTAGATTATAACATTCTGTAATACTGCTATTAGGTCGGTGCAAAAATAATGACGTAATAATGTCGTTTTTTGATGTATTTTTTAACGTCAAAAAACGACATTATTACGTCATTATTTTTGCACCAACCTAATATATATATATATATATATATATATATATATATATATATATATATATATAATTATTTATTCGAAAATTATAACATAAATATGTTATAAAATCACTACAAAAATAGCCATTTTGTTTCAACACATCTGGTGTCTTATCAAGTGATATCCGGTGTGTGTATATATATATATATATATATATATATATGAAGAAATATAGTCTTAAGATATGCTATATTTATGGGATAAAGTGCTCAATATCAGAGATAGAGCGTGTGTAAATATAAAAGTGAAGATAGAACTCAACACTTAGAGGCGACTGTCTGTTACATGCTAGATGCAATCGTCAGGTGTGGCCTGAGGATTGCATCTAGCATGAAACAGTGTTGATTTCTATCTTCACTTTATATATATATATATATATATATATATATATATATATATATATATATATATATACTCGCATATATATATATATATATATATATATATAATACAAAATAATATTTGCTCGGCTATGAAGCATTGAGTACTTAAATACTTTTTTGTCTCCCCAGTGTCCATATTCCACCCATTAGTGTGAAATTTACTTATAAAATAAAATATTCGCTGTCTGATGAGAATATGGAATCATACATGTTGCTATCCATTGAAAAGGAATTGTTAGATGAATTGGATGCAGAAGCAATTATTGGCAGATTCACACAATCATTAAGTGTAAACACCAACGATTGCTCTTAATATGACGGGCTGTATGCAATGCACTATTCTGCTTTTGAACTGTCTAAATGTATAAATTATGCAGCATGACCGATATATATATATATATGTGTGTGTGTATGTTTTTCTGTGTGTGAGTATCCGTGCGTGTCTGTGTGTGTATGTGTGTGTTAATTTGATGCAAGTCTTTTCAGTATTTTTATAAGCACTTTTATTCATATAATTTCATAGCATCATTATTCAGCCTCCAAACCATTTTCAAAGCTCTCTGTGTGTGACTTTTATTTCTCATGTTTATTAACGAACAGAAACACAATTTCCGTTAAAAAAATTAACATTTTTGCTTTCAATATGAAAGAAAATACTTAACAAAATTATACCAGTTGTGAAAACGATAAAAAATTTCCTATGATTTGCCAGAAGAAAATGGGTTGTGACGCAGAGAAAAGGATCACCGGACTGGCCAGGGTGTCAGATGGCAAGTGGGCCCCCTATATCAAATCAAAATACAATAAATAAACAAACAAAGCCAACTGTGATAACATTATAATGTCATCTGCACACTATCAGTTACAATGTGAGAGGACATTTTCAAAGCTAAAAATCATAAAGACAAGATTAAGAAATTCGTTGTTTGATGAGAATTTCATGTTGCTATTCATTGAGGACTTGTTAAATGAATTGGATGCTGAATGAATTATTGGTGACTATTACAATATATGGTCTGATGCCCACTGTTCATCTCGAGGTTTACGTCAAATTCCAAAGACGGATATGCAATGTGATCGATCCTGACTTAGGGTCTCGACTCCAGTCACTTCCTCCCCAATATAATGTGGCTTCCCTCTGTCTTTTCTACAAATATTTTCATGGCATCTGCTCTGACGTGCTTTTTTTTTTTTTTTTTTTTTTTTACTGGTGCCCGACTGCTAAGTTGGCATCTCGTTCCTACCTTTTTACAGTCGAAACAGTTAAATGTAAGCAGCTTCTTCTCTCGTACTTCCGACAGTAGAATTCCCTTCCTCTCATTTGCTTCCCCGATAACTATAATCTACAAAAAATTAAATGTAATGTCAATCAACATCTTCTGATGCCTTGATCTCCGTTCTTTTTTATCCTTTCCTCAATCCCCAATATACCCAGTCTTTTCCCTTACTTACACACTCTGTAGCCCTTTGCATACTAGTGGCAGCCCCACCTTGCTTGGGGCGAATTGCTTTAAAAAGACTATAAAGATGAGAACAACAGTCCGAACAGTGTAAATATTGTAAATAATTAAAATACCATATCTCAGAAATATAGACGTAAACAATCACCCTACTGAACACAAACGATTTTCTATTAATAAAGCGGACTACATGCAATGCTCTATTGTGCTTTTGAACTTAACTATTAATGTGTTATTAAGTAGTAGTTTCTAACGTATCGTTTATCACCTCTCAGTTGTCGTCTTGGGTATGACGTTAAACTACATCCGCGTCTTGGGTAAGACGATAAATTATTTCCGACAGCAAGGCCTCTGATCAGAAGGTTTTGAGGAACATGGAACCACCTCTTAATTGCTGGTGTTCCCAGGTACACCCTGACCCGGGGCGGTAGTACCTGTTAGGGTTCCAGCTATGGGTAAATAGTTAACCACCAAACTGGGGTCAAAACACGATGAAGACGTAAAAGTAGGTTTTAATAACAGAAATAATTTGTAAAAAATTATTACCATCAATACATTTTTGGAAAAGAAAAAACAAAAAAAAAACATATTACCAGCTATACATTTTTGGAAAAAAAATTACCATCGAAGGAAAATTATTACCAGAAATAGATTTTTGAAGAAAAATATATTACTAGAAATAGATTTTTGTAAAATATATAACCAACAATGAAAATTTTGTCGGCATTAAATAACCCATTGAGGTTGATATGCCGTAAAACAAACCAAACCAAAGCAAACCAAACCAAGCCTCTAAGTTGCGTCTCTGTCTTTAGGCAGAGGGGCGGCTCCGTCAAAGGAAAAAGTCGCAAATGAGGAAAATTAGACTGAGAGGTGCCCAGCCCTGGGCAACAGCTGCCCGAAGCCGCGCCTTCTCATTGCACCATAGAGAGGAATCGGTACTCGCATCAAGGCCAGCGCAACTGACTGTTGCGTGGGCTGCGGACAATTTTTGTTCCCAGCCCGGGTGTACGCGCTCGGGTCACCACCTTAAAAACTGACCTCGTCTCAGTGGGAATAGAGAGTAAATACCTAATGTGTAAATCGTGAAGTATACTATTTAAAATATCAACCAATTACTTTAAATTAAAAGAAAATCAATTATAGCATTCGGTATTTACATTTTCTATTTACAGCACACTGTACACCCTTATGCAAATTGATATATATATATATATATATATATATATATATATGCAAATTAATTGAATCAAAACGAATAATTCAGTTATTTTTTTTTTCGAACTTTTTATAAAGTAACATGACCCAGTGCACATGTAGGTACTTCGTATGTCCACTGCACGAAGTCGTTCCTTGCAGATTGACCATGGATTCTCGATTGGATTTAAATCAGGAGAGTTTCCGGGCCAATCTATAGTAATTTGATTTGCTCACTGGTAAAGCTTGCCATTGTTTTCGTGCAGCATTACAATTTTCGTATGCTTCCTTGGAGTAACGGCCATCGCAGACAATGGCCGTAGGGCAACTAATCAACAGTCGAGACAATAGTATCTGGGCGTCATAAAATATGATGCAATCACTAATGACGCAATATTTTTCACGGCCAAACAAATTTCAATAAATACTCCGAAAATGGATTCATATTACTGCACATCACTGCAAATGACCTAATCTGAGGAAAAAATAGAAATCGATTACACCCTGTCACTCCAAATTGTAGACAGTAGAATTCCCTTCCTCTCATTTGCTTCCCCGATAACTATAATCTTATCGACAGTATGGTGAAAAAAATGAAATTAAATCAGTTGTCTCAATCAATTTGCGCAAGAGTACATGTACAATGTGATAACTAAAAATACACGTTTTTTTCTACAAAAAAATTTAATTGTATCCTTCTTTTCATATATATTTAAAAAGATATTGGTGCAAAAATAATGTCGTTTTCACGCATAGTAACATATGTGAGAAAACGACATCATTTTTGCACCAACCTAATAAATGTAAATGTATATGTTAAAATATATTAAAAATTCAATTTAAATGTAAATATATACATATATACATAAATATATATATATATGTGTGTGTGTGTGTGTGGTGCGATGGATAAATTGTCGCCAAAATTACGCAAAAGTAAAAATAACACTGACATCTCATTTTAACAGATATATTTACCAAAATTACACAATAATATCTAAAATTGTTTAATAAAATCGCCATTTGACTCAACTATGGACTCCAGTCAACTTCAGAATCTGAAACTATTTTAGACGGTCTCCTTGTTTAAGTAGGTGAATGCTGCCATAATCCTTACCTTTAGTTCATCTTTGGTGTTACAAGGAGTTTTGTTGGTCTCTCGCTCAACTGCGCCCCACACATAATAATCAAAAGGGCTGCAGTTTGGGGAGTTAGGTGGCCATATGCAAGGGGTGTTGTGGTTGCAGTAATTGTCTGACAGCCATGACTGGGTTTTTCTGCTTGGGTGGCATGGTGCAGAGTCCTATTGCCTGTCTTCCAACAGCCAACCTCTTGAACTAGAACAGCACTTATTCCTCAAGGCACTTAGTGTAGGCCTCCAAGTTGTGTCTGAGGCCCTGTTGGATGATTAATGGAGGCATAACGTCGCCATCCTTAGTAATCACTCCAAGCACATTCCGAATCCTCTGCACTGGCTTCAGATTGATACACTCTGAAATGTTGGTATTGGGGCTTTTCAGTGCGAATGCTTGGAATTGTTCTGACTTCGAGAAAGGCCAAGTCGCTGCTTTTTATGATCTGGCTGTCGAATAGATCGATAGCTGATAAGATTAATCGAAGTGAGTCATATGTCCGCCGCAATTTAATCAATAAGAGAAATCAAACTGGAACATATAATAGACGTGGCCGATTTGGCCGACCGCTAAAATCTATAGACAGGAAGAAGATAGAAACTTGGTTCGTCAATGCAAAAAAGATCGTTTCGCAACAGCACAAAATGTTTCCAAAGCGGTTAGTTTGTCGGTTTCTTCAAGAACGGTTAGAAACAGGTTATATCTGGAAAAAATCGACGGGTACAGTCGGCTTGGTGCAAAGCTACTGGATTAAATCTGATTGGGAAGATGTTATGTGGGTTACGACAGCCTCTTTACTCTTAGATATGAAGACCGAATATGTGCCTAGCGTATGCCCGATGAAACGAATACTCCAGTGACTACCAAGGGCACTGTTAAACACGATAAAAAAAATCAACGTTTGGGGTGCATTCTCAGCAGCAGGAGTTGGTAATTTGTATAAAATCAAGGGAATCGTGGACCAGAATCAATACCGCAATATTCTTGTTGATCAAAAGTATCATTTCGCTAAAAAGACTTTTTGCCCAAGGTCAATGTTTTACGTTCCAGCACGATAATGATCCTAATCATACTGCCTTAAAGAATAAATGTTATCGAAAGAGGAAGTGTAACAAGGGTAAATTGCAACTCTTCCAGTGGCCTAGTCAGAGTCCTGATCTTAACCCAATTGAAAACCTTTGGACGATAATGGGCAAGCGTGCCCGTAATAGGAAATTTAACAGAGAAGGTGAGCTTTTTCACGAATTAAAGGAATGCTGGAAAAATCTGGCGAAGGACGTCGATTTACCAAAGAATTTAGTCTATAGCATGCCAAGGACGTTATTAAAGCAAAAGGTTACCCAAGAAAATACTAAATCATTTTTTGATTTGTATAGTGTACATATGTAGACCTGTATTAATACCCTGTAATAATAAACGAGTTCTATTACTCATTTGTCTTTCTATGAGTGCATCCATTTTTTGCCTCGTACTATATATATATATATATATATATATATATATACAGTTGGATTGATGTGAGTTTGTGACATTGCGTTTCACGCCTTTACGATCGTCAGACAAACTGATTAATTTTGAAATTTGGGATTTATTTATAGTTGCGTATATCGGTGTTTTATGTTTGGTTGGTTGGTTGGTTGATTTGTTTTACGGCATATCAACCGTAGTGGGTTATTTAATGCTGACAATTGTTAGTGCTGGTAATATATTTCCTTCAAAAATGTATAGCTAGTAATTTTTTTTTCAAAAATTCATTACTGGTAATATTTTTTTTTTCATCAAAAATGTATAGCTGATAAAAATTATTTACAAAAATGTATTGCTGGTAATAGTTTTTCGTCAAAAAATGTATTGAAGGGGCTTAAACCCAGTTTTGGGGTTAACTATTTGCCCATAGTTGGCACCCTAACAGGTGCTACCACCCCGGGTCAGAGTGGACCTGGGAACACCAGCAAATAAGAGGTGGTTCCACGCTTCTCAAAACCTCCTGATCAGAGTCCTTGCTGCTGGACGTAGTTTATCGTCATACCCAGGACGCGGATGTAGTTTATCGTCATACCCAGGATGGTAGTGTTTTATGGTAGTGGGAAGAAAAACTGTCGTCGCAAAGCCACTCATAATATATAAATAACATATATAAAAATTGCATATATATATATATATATATATATATATATATATATATATATATATATATAATGAAAAACAAACCACTTTAAGGTACCATTACGATAATTTATTTCACCTAAATCCTTTTTTAAGGATTCAGGATCATCAGGTAAAACTTCCAACAACGAATTGAGAGGAAAAATGGGATTAGAAATTGGTGGGTAGTGTAATTTTTGTAATTTAATAGAGGGGGTTGAGAGTGGTAATATATATATATATATATATATATATATATATATATATATAGATAGATAGATAGATAGATAGATAGATATACATATATATATATAAAGGTTTTTTCGACATTATTTTTTCTTATTATAAACGTTATTTTGTTATTTTAGTGTGTAAAACAAACACGATTACCCATGAAATATAACACTTATCGCAATAAGAAATGATGACGGATAAAAAATACTTTCAAAAAATCAATGAAGCTAACAGATATAGATTCGTAAAAGTCCCAACGAAAAACGTACTTTCCTGAAATAGGTAATCCAAAGTGGGCTTTATGTATCTTGTCTATGTGACCGAACTGGTAACAGCAGACATTGATTGAAAGATGTTGGTTCGATTCCTGTCGGTAACAAAATTTTTTTTTTTTTAGTAGGACATCTCAATTTAGGCAAGTTATTATTAATTTCATAAAAAAAATAGGGATAGTAACTCAAGCAACTGCATCCCCTAAAAATAACGTTTCCAGTAATAAGGTGTCAATAAGTATGTGCATCAATAAATCAGTGACCTAGCTAGCAAATAGTCATTTTTAACCTAATGCTCTTCCATATTAATACATTTATTTCATGCTCGCGTATAAATCACTTAGGTCGAATATTATACAGTGAAATTTCCAGCCGTCCTGAGTATGACGATAAACTACATCCGCGTCCAGGGTAAGACGATAAACTACGTCTGACAGCAAAACAAACCAGACTAAAACTTGCTTATAAACTATTTACACTATTTGTTGTCCTCCTTTGCCATATTCATGTTTCAGCTGTTGCGCGTTCGAGCTTTTTTATGTGATATTTGTTGGAATTACGAACCAAACCCTTTAGTGTCCTGGGTAAGACGAAAAACTTCATTCGGCAGCAAGGTCTCTGATCAGGAGACTTTGAGGAGTGTGGATCCGCCTCTTAATTGCTGGTGTTCTCAGGTCCACTTTTACCCGGGTGATAGGACCTGTTAGGGTCCCAGCTATGGGTAAATAGTTAGCCCCCAAACTGGGGTCAAAGCACTATGAAAGTATAAAAATAGGTTTTAATACCAGCAATACGTTTTTGTACAAAAAAATTACCAGCAATAAATTTTTGAAGGATTTTTCGAAAAAATATTACAGCAATGCATTTTGCAAAAAAAAAAAATTACCAGCAATTCTTTTTTGAAGAAAAAATTATTACTAGCAATAAAAATCTTGTTGGCATTAAATAACCTATTGAGTTTGATATGCCGTAAAACAAAACAAACCAAACCGAAATTTCCAGATAATAATTCAGTTACCAGTGTTAAGTTACATATTTATTGGTCTATTCTTGTAACCATCCCGTTGGTAGCGGATTTCTTGATCGAACTTGAAGATATTTTGGGAAGCACCTGTTTTCTCATATTGCCTAAATGGTTGCTCATCTCCATTCGCTTCTAATTCCGCCTGTCCCGGATATCAGCCTCCGACATGCGACTAGCCACACTTCTCTACTTGAAAACACTTCTCGGTGGGTGCGGAGCAAACAACTTTTTCTTTAATGGTCGAAAAAAACGTGAGGCATTTCCGGCTTTTCCAAATTTTCCCGCCGTCAAATTCACCAGCAGCTCTTCTATTGCCTTTCCCCCAAGAAATGTATTAGAAGCGAATTCTTAGCTCTGTTGAATTACCACAAATAGTTATTTTAAAGAATTTCACCCCAAGCAAGGCGGGGTTACAGGGAGTGGGAACAAGAGTAAAGAAGAGTGAAAGAGGAAAGGATGAAGAGAAGGACGGGGAATTAGATCAAGGCATTTGAATAATTGAAGTTTATAGCTATCAGGGAAGCAAGTAAAAGGAAGGGAGTTCAACAGGCGAGAGGTGCGAGACATGAAGCTATTGGAGTAGAAGAGACGACTACATTTAACAGTTTCGACAGTGAAAGGGTGGGACTGAGATGCCAACCTAGTAGCTCGCTTAAATTCATCCAGTTTGGGAACCAGCGAAAATAGCAGTTACCGTGAAAGTATTTGTAGAAAAGACAGAGGGAAGAGACGGCACGTCTGGGAGAAAGTGACTGTAGACGAGATGCCAGATCAGGGCCAGTCACATTGCAAATCCATCTCTGGATTTTGTTGAGGACCTTAAGACGAACAGCGGGGGCTCCAGAGCATATATGGCAGCAGTTTTCCATGCAAGGGCGAATGGTTGATTTATAGATTTGAAGGATGGACTCAGGAGAGAAAAAACTTTATGGCGCGACACAGGGAACCAACTTTCCTTGCGGTAGATGAAGCTATTAATTCAATGTATTTGTTCCATCTCAGGTCAGCGGGCAGTATGAGACGAAGCAGACGCAGAGAGGCGCTCTCGTGGAGTCTAGTCACTTTTCATTAATTCCGAGCTGACCTAAATTATCACCAATCACAATGAATGTACATATATATATATATATATATATATATATATATATATATATATATATATATATATATATTGATATAATAGGAAAGAACTGTTAGATTGATGATCCGTAGTTCTTTAGTATTTTTGTTTTTATTTTTTATTTTTTTAAAACATAGAGCTCGATATAGAAGTAGAGCTTAAAATTATAATTATTTTTTAAAAAAATCTATGATTCCATCGCGACATCAGAAATTACTGTTTCGAAACTGGTCACCGTTTTATCCTCAACCAGTGTTTGAAATAACTCACCAAAGACATGTTTTACTAATTTATAGTTTTGAAATGGAGGTGTAATCTGGGTTTTATTTTTCATTATAAAGGGGTCTCTGCTTTAATGAAAGTAGGAATGTTTATTATTAGGTTGGTGCAAAAAAAATGACGTAATAATGTCGTTTTTTGATGTATTTTTAACGTCAAAAAACGACATTATTACGTCATTATTTTTGCACCAACCTAATAGATGTCAAGTTTTTGAAGTCGGATAAGGTTGGGTTGGGTTGGCTCTAAGGGCTAATTTTATCAGGGTCGGTTCTTTTTATTACTATCTGCTAAAACTCTCACTGATTGATGTTGTAGTTACAGTCTTTCTATATGTACAGTCTATATATTCCTTATATATATATATATATATATATATATATATATATATATATATATATATATATGGGTGTGCAAATATGAATATGTAGAAAATAGGAATGAACTCGTTAGGTAAATAATCCGAAGTTCTTTCGTATTTTATTTTTAAAATACAGTGCTCGATACAAAAGTAGAGCCTAAATTATAATTATATTTCAAAAACAAGAGTTGAAAATGAATCAGAGCTTGATGCTTTAGTTCAATTTAATTCTAATAATTATATTGAAGTATTCAGCTCTTGTTTCTGAAACATGAGAACTCTTAGGTAGCGAAGGAATCATATTTTTAAAATATAATTATAAATATACTTTATATATATATGTGTGTATATATATATATGTGTGTGTGTGTCTGTATATATATATATATATATATATATATATATATATATATATATATATAGGTTTGCCTGTCATCCGTTTCACACTACTCCCCGGTCTTTGATTTCTGTTTACGGTTGGGTTTTCCGGTTCCCTTCTAAAGCGTTTCCCTTGTCTTTCACTACCGGGTAACCCCTTGCATCTTGCTGGCGTTATCTTCTTGCTTGGGGTGCTGTCTCTTATATTGTTACCCTCTACTTCGAGTGGTTCATGGGCCTTGTACAGGGTTAATATTGTAAATATTAGTTTGGACACCGTTTTTGACCACTTCTTTTTAGCCCTTAGCTATTACCCAAGCACATTAGTTTTGTCACCTTCCTAATGTTACTACCAACGTTGCCATGACCGGTAATGCAAAATATTAAAATATTATACTCATTTTTCCCCGAAAAGTTTTATTGAAAATGTCTAAGGCCTCCGCACGACATACTTGCGGAGCCCTCGGCTTTATACTAGCCTATAGGATAATTCCGCTCAGCTTTCAACTTAGCTTCAGTGTTTTTCAACGCTTCAAGAACGGAACGACCTCTTTTCTGTCATTTTTTTCCAGCATCTATATACGATTTAGGTGGATGAAAAACAGATTGACTTTTTTTTATTAAAACAGGTCGTTTCGTTACAATACTGGACACTCCAGTCCACTTCAACGTATGCGGGTCAAGCAACTAGAAACTGATAGCGAGACTACCTGCACAAATCATTTGATTATAGTGGCGAATGCTTTGTACAGAACCAACCATACTTTTTGAAGAGCTAGATATGTGCCATAAGATCCCCAAACAACGTTCCTCAGGTTTGTACTTCTCTTAGAAGGAGAACCCAGTCTGTCCGACTAAAAAATAACTCATATTAATCTTCCTGAGATATCTATATTATATTAAAAGTCTGCCAATCGTGCTTGCGTGGTGCGTCGTCCGTCGTCCGTCGGGCGGGCAATAATGAATTGATTTTCTTTCCACCTCTCTCTTTCCACCTCTTTCTTTCCACCCCCTCTTTGGCCTCTCTCTCACTTTCCAACTCTCTCTTTCCATCTCTCTCTTTCCACCTCTCTCTTTCCACCTTATTCTTTCCACCTCTCGCTTTCCACCTCTCTCTCTTCACACCACTCTCTTTCTTTCCACCTCTCTGTGACTGCATGCGTGATTATTTATATTTTCAGCTTTTTTAAAACAAAAAGTATTTTAAATATTTAAAAAGTATTTTTTGCCATATTTAAAAAAAAAATTTTTTTCAAGTGAATATGATTTAAAAATATTTTTGGCATATTAAAAATATTTTTAAGTTAATCTGATTTAAAATGTTTTAAGTGAATAAGATTTAAAAATACGAGTTGTTTCTACAGTAAGTATTTTAATTTCAACTTTCTTCAGACAGACAATTTTTTTTTAATGTTGAAATCAACTTCAACGTTTTATAATCTGAACCATCATTGACCCAACGGATCATGGGTAATCTAGTTTATAATAAATACACAAAAAGAAACTTGATTTAAAGTGCGCTGACAGTGGAACACGAATGCAGTTTTAATAATATGATGTACCATCCAACTATTATTATTATATAGTGGGTCAGCCAATTTGTGTTGGTTATAAATAGAAATAAGAACTGACCCTCTACAATTTTTACAATATCAAATGTAACAAAGACAACAGCAAGAGAAATAATCAAGTAGAAGAAATTATGAATTTGTTCAACAATAAATATTTTTTATAAACACAACAAATACATAATATATAGTGCAAAAGTTGATAAACACAATAGAGTTCTTTGGTGTGTGTTACTGAAAGAATTTGAGTTACTGTACTGTATGTGTGAAAATGAGAAGGTGTAGTAAGCTATAATTGTTTTTATAGGAAAATTAAACAGTTGTTTTTGTTTTTGTATTAAATAGAAAAAAGTATTGTTCTTGACTCACTGATTGTTATAGAGTTATCGCTCTTAAACCAGAGATTCTTCCTGTGGAATAGAATATTTTGTGGGAGTGAGTGTTAAGCCTGGAAATGGTTGACAAGGTTTGTTGTTGTATTGAAGATAAAGTTCGGCTCCTTTGCTGTGTTGATTTCCCATGAAATCAAGTGAATTGGTTCAATATTTTAAGTGCCCACTGACCAAGTTGTGTCGAAGTTTCGTTTTTATTAGTTCTCTTGGTCACGTGGCGAGGCTCGTGAACATGTTTACATTTTATGGCGTCAACTAGAGGTCAAAATTTGGGTCGGTACCTTCGGACGTAGTTGACAACACCTAATTAATATTTTACAACCAATCAAAATACATCAGTTGTTATATTTGGTTGGGAGCCTCTATGTGTTTAACTTGCACAAAATTTAAGATTTAAAAAAATGTAGGAATCTGATTCTACAATTATTATATTTACTGTTCGAGTGATGTAATGAATAACGGATCGGAGAAATCGGAGTACTGAGTTCGAATTACAGCCGGGTTTGTCCGTCCGGCACATAATGATTTTTTTAAATTAAAATATTTTTAACTTAAAGACAGACACAAAAAAATCCCGCTTTGCCGTTTCGTTCAGTTGTTTGTAGAATAATTATTTATATTTCAGCTTTCTTTAAACCAACAATATTTTAAATATTCAAAAATATTTTTCGCATATTTAAAAAAATATTTTCAAGTGAATATTATTTTAAAATATTTTTTGGTATAATAAAAAATATTTTTAAGCTGATCTGATATTTTTAAAAAAAGTGAAGATTTAAAAATACGACTTGTTTATACGGTAAGAATTTTAATTTCAATTTTCTTCAGACAGACAATTTTTTTAATGTTGAAATCAACTTCAACGTTTTATAATCTGAACCGTCATTGACCCAACGGATCACGGGTAGTCTAGTTCAGTGCTTCTCAAACTATCTGAGATGGCGAACAGGTATATTTTTTTTTCTCAATGTCACGTACCTGTAATATTTTTTGGTAATATTATGTCGGAAACGATATATATAATGAATATAATAAAAGTTGACTATTTTTTTTATTTTTCACTTATTTTGCAAGTAATATATATCAAAACATAAAAATAATTAAAAAAAAAAAAAACTTCAAAAGATTTCTTAGCATGGCCTGAACACATGGTTCGCGTACCGGCACTGGTCCGCGGACCACCACTTTGAGTAGCACTGTCGAAAATTAATAATAAACGTTTGTTATTCTTTTTTTTTTAATATTTTCGGGTCACATATTGGAAGTTCTAATGCTACCTCACTACTACAAGCCTTCAGCCTCATACTTTGTTTTCACTACCTCGTAATGATCTTTATTATTGATGTTAGGATTATCATGTTTGGACAGCTTTTAAAATATCAATGTAATTAAACTTTGAACTTTATAGTTGTGACCTGTTCGATTATCTTTCTTTTTTTTTTTTAAAAAAAAAAAAAAGAAGCTATGATATCTTCGACGACTAACACAAAGAAATTCAATTCAACACTTGGTAGCGTTGAGCTTTTAAATGTCACCCAGGTCGTTACTTTTATTCAATTTGTGGTGATTATGTCCATAATACAATCATACGTTTATGGCTGGTCTATGCTAAGCCCCGCGCGCTCAAACGAACTGAGCGACGGCATTAGAAGAGGAAGAAACACGGCAGCCTGTACTACTTCAATATGCAAATAAAGAAAGTGAAATAAAATTAAAAGCGTCTACAGACAATGTGCGTCTGCGGACTTAGCTTAGGTGAAAACGGATTTTGTTAACTGTTCTTGTTTCAATCTACATCTAGCTTCTTTAAATAGTAATCCGTTCTCTCAAGATTGTCGATTTCGTTCTTCTGTAAACTGATGCCACTGTCTGAAGGGGTGCAGCCTTGCCTCGTGCTGATTAATACCGTGGAAGTAAAAAGAGCATGGAACTTTGAGTTCGGTGCCTTATGCAACTAGTGACACGAGACAGTGAATGGATCATTCTTTAATCATTTTCCGTCTTCGTTATATCCTGTGATTGGTTACTTTATGTTTGACTCATTATCATAATTTTTTTTGCTTTGTTTTTTTGTTTGTTTGTTTGTTTTGCTTTGTTTTTTTGTTTTTTGTTGTTTTGTATTTTTTTTTTTTTTTTGCTTGTTTGTTTCTTTGTTTTACAAACATAGCATCACCCGGGTTTGATAAACTCCATACATTAGATATTTGGACCTCTACGATTTTTGGTTTATCCCATAGTTAAAATTGCTATTAAAAGAGAGATCTCAGAATCAGTGATCAAATGAAGGATTAAGGAGAATTCAACGGAGCAGCTGATGGCAATCCCGAAAGAAACCTTTGCAGACAGATCAGAATAGGAAGTGGAAGAATCACTATGAAAATGTGAGATACGGTGAGATTACAAGGGAAGCACATTGTGACAGAATTAAACACCATTGTCGTGGTTAGGTTACTCTTTGTTTTAATATTAAATGGTTACGACCTTTCCAGACAGACCTGGTGTTGTTTGCTTGCGTAATTCCAAATGGTTTAATCATAAAAAAAAAAACAGAAAGAATTGTTAGCAAAACGAACAGCCAGCATATTATTATTACTGAATCTATTTTTACGCCACCTGGGCTCGCACACAGTAATTCAATCTCTTTCCTTGACTTCTGACACTTCAAATGTAATATATTATTTTTTTTGTAACGAATTCAAAACAGTATATTATATCACTAATTCATTTACGGTTTAATAACCTAGGTAATAAAAGTTTACAAAGTTCAAATCTCTAGGTACACACACGCAGCCGCCTCGGAAAAATCCTCCAGGTAGAGGAATCCAGTTGCTTTATACCAGTTTGGTGGCGGATAGAAATGAATTAGCATTTTTTTCTCTGTAACCCTGTAGCGATATGCTCAGTAAAATTTAAACAACGACTGGTCAGCACAAGCTAATTTGCATGAACTCTCTGACCTCATTCAGCGGTGAAGCATTTTTTTTTTCTTCTGCAATAGCAGCATGCGCCACCAATACGTTTTTTGGCCCTTGGGATATACCACCATTTTAGCCTTCGAGGTATGCCACCATTTTCAAACAAGTACAACAATTTGAATATCTGGGAAGAGGACTGAAAGTGCCACACTGAAATCTGAAGACGCATTTGGGATAGCCAAATATGCCTTCTGAAAGCTAAGCAAAGTATTAAGAAACAGAAAAATTTCGTTGGAAACAAAGAAACATGTACTGAACTGTTACGTAATATCAGTCCTCCTACACGGCAGTGAATGCCAGACAATCTCCTCATAGATGAAAAAGAGACCCTCATAAATGTTGCTCTACAGAAGGATGCTGAGAATACCAGAGAACGAATATTTGAACAACATCGCAGAAAATGGAAACAAAATTGATATTTATACTTAACACCAGAAACAGACAGTTGAAATTTTTAGGGCACATAATGAGGAAAGAGGGCTTGGAAAATCTAATACTCACAGGACATATTGAAGACAAGAGGGACGGAGGAAACAACACACCTAGCGAGCTTGAGTAAACGATGGTTGAACACGGTTTAAGAGAGATAACAAAAAGACAAAATTTAATTTAAGAGCTACAATGAAATTATGAGAAAGCCATGATTGCCAAAGTCCTAGAAGAAAAAGAATTGATCGGCTGATCGGTTGAACTCTCTGAATCCGTTTATACGGGTTCAAAGGGCATATTTTTGGCCGAGCCCACGGGTTCGGAGATCCCACGTTAAACCGTTAAACCGGCCTTGTGCCGCATGATTCCCTCGTGTGGGGTGACTAAATACTGTTCAATCTGAAGTCGGACGATCGGCTGATCGGTTGAACTCTCTGCCTTCGGGCGGGGAGGAACCCGAACGAGGCTACGACGAAGGGCGGAGTCTCTTTCGGGGAGGTAAACCGACCGTGAATCCGCTTATACGTGTTCAAAGGGCATATTTCTGGCCGAGCCCACGGGATCGGAGATCCCACAGGCTCGGAGATCCCACAGGCTCGGAGATCCCACGTTAAACCGGCCTTGGGCCACATGATGCCCTCGTGGGGGGTGGGGTGACTAAATACCGTTCAGTCTGAAGTCTGGAGTGAGGTCCGTCAGAAGTCCGTCAGTCAGTCAGAGCGAGCGAGTCAGTCAGCCGAGTCAAGAGTCGAGTCAGAAGCAGTCCGAAACAGAGTCGCGTTCAGACAATTACTGCAAGACATTGGAATAGTGATACTGGTCGAGACTACATTGTTCTCTCTACTAAACCTGATTGTGGATAGCGACTTCGAATGAGAAGTCGGAGAGCCGAGTTCGAATTCCAGTGGAGTTCGTTACATTCACTTGCGTGTAAATACCCTTGAGAAAGGCATGAAACCATCTCTTCTCGCACTAGCTATGGAATAAATAGCAGAACAGACTAGACCCTATAACCTTCGTTGGCAAAAGGACAATTCAGAATTGAAAGCCCTAACAATTGTCCATGGTTCTTGTTATATACCGCACCTATGAACATGAATGGTTGTGTCCCAATCCTCATAAATACGTTGGACATTATTGTAAGTGAGGGTAATATGTTGTATAAGTAGTCCACTACTAGCAGTGGTTTACCTACTTCATGCCGCTGGTGAGTATTGTATTTTGTTGATGTTTAAAGATTACTATTTGCATTTCCAATCTCAATTTTGGTTATTCCTCATTCAGTAACCCTTCCTAGGTTACAACAATTACTTAGCTGCATTTTTTTTAACAAATAATGTATCTAAGAAGAAGAAAAAAAGAAAGACATTCGAGACATAGTAAAAAGAAACAAAACTAGCAAGGAAATGCTTTCAGACAGTGAATGATGTTCTGATCCGAGAGTCAAACAGCCAAAATCAACAACAATTTACATTTCAAAATTTAATTTAATAATATATTCAGGTTTAATTCTCGTTATCACTCAAGTAAGAGCATTGACCTAAAAGTTGGTTGGTTGTTTTTGCTTAGTGGCATATCACACCTCTATGGGTTATTTAATGCCAAAATCTAAATATGAAAATTCAAACTTTATAATTACTTCAAGAGAATGACATCATTTTATGATTAAATTATAATTACTGTTATATACTTGTACCTATGAACACTAATGGGTATGTCCCAATCTTCATATGTTGAACACTATTGTAAGTGGGGGTAATATGCTGTCTAAGTAGTCCACCACTAGCAGTGGTTTACCTATTCACGCTGCTTGCAAGCATTGTATTTTGTTGATGTTATAAAGATTACTATTTCATTTCCAAACTCTGTTTTGGTTATTTCTCATTCAGTAACACTGTCTATGTGACAACAGTTCTTGACCTTCAGTAGTAAGGATGGGAAGGAGTAAAGCATAAAATACCGTAATTCCATATGTATAATACGTCTTCATCCATAATACGCAGCCCTGAATTTGTGCTGAAAGTGTGGGAAAAATGCTTCTACTCTCGCATAATACGCACCCCTTGTTTAGTAATCAAACCCTATAAATTGTACCTCTCCAATTTCATTACGGCCAGCGTTTCCTACTCTTATTTTAAAAATGGTTTTAAACATAGAATAATATTGATCTAATTTAATTTTTTAGTTGTATGATAATTCTTATTTTATTTTACATTTGTAAGTATTGTTAGGTACATATGATTATATTTGACATCCTAAAGGGGTCGCAATCGCCGAATGTTAGCGTTAAATTGTTGTATGTTTGTGGTGAGTAGTCATTTCGTAACTGAAATCGACCTTTGAAACGGCAATTTTTTAAAGATTTTTTGTAGCTATGCATAATACGCACTCCTAATTTTGCTTATTGTTTGTGTTTTTTTTAGAAAAAATGCGTATTATACATGGGGAATTACGGTAAAAACGGAATAACAGTAATAGGTTCTACAGATAAAGATATTTGGTGGACAATAACCCCCCGCCTCACTTCAGTGTAAAGTTGGGAATGACTGGTAAGGAAGGAGCTCACCTCCTTCGTCATTAACATCAAAGAATTCTTATGCATACTTTTATGTACTCGAAAACGCTATCATTTGTGGATACTCGTATTTGAAATAGACGCCCCATTTTTATTTGAATCAGTGCGTATTACTCATTCGAGAAAAGAAAATGTGCTCTCTGGCAAGGATCGAGCCTGCGTCCTCCTTTGTAAGGAAAAAATAACAATAACGTTTAATCCGGTGTGCTTTACCATTCGGTTACAGAGAGTGTGACAGTTTAGTAGGGCTCAATTTTCCCTTTTAAAGAAAACACCTTTCTTCACTCAGATATTTCCTCGAAATAACATATCTTCTCAGCTTCGTACCTGGAGAGATAACAAAGCAATTTCTAAAGAATTAATGGATTTATTTTTAATCCGACATTTTTAAATTAATTCAAACGTTATTATAGTGGATTCTTGTATTTGCGATAGACGCCCTCTTCTTTTCTTTTATTATTTTTACTTTAAAAGTGTGTGTTACGTCTATTGGACTGCGTATTCAAAATCATTCTCCTCACCTACATTGCAATGTATTATGGAGAGAAGGATTTTATTTGTTTGTTTGGTTATTTTAAATGACATCGCCAAGTCCGAACCAATAACTACAACAACACAAAGAAGATATTTAGCTGTTTCAATTTGGGCAACTGGAGGCGGTGTAATGGCCAGCAAGCTTGTCTTGCTGGAACAATTACAATTGAGAAATGAGTTCGATCCTCACTGGGTACCCCTTACTTTCGCCCTTGAGTCACATCTACGATATCGCTTGGAAAATCACTTTAGCTATTTCAATTTTAATATATACTAAAGTATATATACTATAGATTACTATATAAAATATATTGTAGAACAGGTAGATTGATATTGACTTGTATAAAAATACCTATGCTGTTGGTACACTGAATGATTTTAAAAACCTAAGTCGGCACATAGTTAGCAAAAGGTTGCCGGCCCCTGACATAAGGGTTCGAACTCGGCTCTCTGACTTCGCAATCCGATCCGTTATCCATTACTCCTCATTTACGACATAAAATATTCATTCAATTTTTAAATCAATGCAAAAACTAAAAAAAGCATCCTGAGACCTTGTAAATAATAACTGATTGGCGTTTATCAATCCAGGGAAGGTTATGAGAAAATTTCAAAGCAGTTTGCCAGACCGCATTCCAGTGTCTCATGAATGGGAATAAATTGGTGCCGTGTCAACGCTTTCAAGATCGGGTCGTCTGTGGAAGACGAGGCGTATCAAGATTGACATAGAGATTTCCAGTCAACCGGAAATCGAGAGTCAAGTATCTGAAAAACAGCGAAACAAATGTGCAGGGTGCACTAGATAGATGGAAAGACGGATCATAAATGGAAAACGACTTCACATAATATTATATTTTATTATTTCCATTTCTCTGTAAAACGTGGAGAGAACATGGTGGCTTCCAATTTATTTATGGTTTTTAATTTGTGTGTGTCTTTCTTATATATTTGGAACTGTACAAATAGTAACACCATGTTTTGTGTCGACGATAAGAGAACTTGACGGAGGCCATTCATCGTCAGGTTGATTTTAATTTGAAAATTTTCTTTTTTGGAACGACTGATAACAGAGAAATGGTGCCCAATGTGCAACAATGTTTAAAAAGATACAAACTAGATTTGAGTTCAGATTTTTCTTTCTCCCAGACTGATTGCCACACAAGGCTAGTCTACGCTGTTGTTTAACCTATAGTTGGGGGATGAAGGGCATATTTGCCAAAGTAAACGCGACCGATTAAGCACGAATTTGAATTCGGCACCACTTTCAGCGCCGATATATCCGTTTCGCTCCCCGCACATCCAACAATTACATCGAAAAAAAAACAAAAAAAAAAACAGTTGTTTATTTACAGAGATTATAAAAGCCAGATTGGATTTAGATAATTTTGTAAGCTAGAAAGTGTTACTGAATGAGGAATAATCAAAACGGAGGTTGGAAATGAAAATGTAATCTTCATGACATCAACAAAATACAATACTCGCCAGCGGCGTGAAGTAGGTAAACCGCTGCTAGTGGTGGAATACATAGACAGCATATTATCCCCACTTACAATAGTGTCCAACGTATATAATGAGGATTGGGATATACCCATTAATGTTCATAGGCACGGTATATAATAGATAACAAAACAGTTCTTTTCAAAATGTTGATTGCTAGGGCCGAGTATGCAAATTAGTTATCTCTTTGTTTTTTCACCAGTTGAAGTGCAATTAAATGCACTGAAACGCGGTTGCATCTTCGTAATGAATAAATTGTTTTCGTGTATATGAAAAAATTATAATTTATATATATATATATATATATACTGTTAAGAAAGAAACGCTAATTTGGACATGATATAAGCAGATACTTGTAAATAGGAGAGAATCCTATTAAAAATAAGTAGACAAAATTTGTCTAAACTATTTAATGAGACATGTCTTAATGAAAACATGCTACTAAAATATACGCAATATATATATATATATATATATATATATATATATATATATTACCAGTGTGTTTTCCTTATATATTTTGAACTGTACAAATAGTGGCAACATTTTGTGTGTGGAGGGCAAGAGAACTTGATGGAAACCATCCAGACGGAGACCATTCATTATCAGGTTGATTTTAATTTGAAAGTTGTCCTCCTCTTTTTTTCTGAACAATTTTGATAACAGAGAAATGATGCACAGTGTGCAACGATGTCTAAAATGAAACAAACTAGATTTGAATTCAGATTTTCCCTTCTCCTAGACTGATTGCCACCCAAGGCTAGGTAGCCCAGTTGTTTCACCTATAGTTGGAAGAACAGATAACAAAAAATAGTACCCAATGTGCAACGACTAAGAAACAGTGTGGCATGCGAGAGGTTAACGAGTGTGAGGGAATATAGGGAAATATAAGGAGAGAGAACATTAGAAGTACAGGAATTAAGACGACAGAATATAACGATTGACATTTCATTCAAATTTTTGAAGATGAAAATTGACTGGAAAGCAAAAAGTGGGGAAAGAGTGCCACAAGCGAGAAGTGCGGTGGAATAAATTGTTAACATAGAACATACGGTTACATCTAGTCATTTCAGCTGTAAAATGATGAGACCTAGCTGCCAATCAAGTACTGCACTTAAATTCGTAAAGTCTAGGTACCATAGAGGAAATATCATCAGAAGTATTACCATGAAAAGTTATTAGAAAAGGCACAGAGAAAAAAGCTACTTTAACCTGGTAAGAAATTGTCTGAATCCGAGATGCCAAATTAGGACTAATAATACTGCAGATTCTTCTTCGGGTTTTACCAAAAATCTCTAAATATATAGCAGAAGCACCAGACTCTATGTGACAGTAATATTCAATGCATAGACAAAAGGTAAACTTATTAATAATATAAGATATTTATTAATTAATTATATTAATAATATAAGATAGATTTTATTAGATTAATCAATTAAGATTGTCTATTAGCCTATCAAACTTCACTCGCTAGGTTTGGATCAGTTTGTGGTATGGCTTTCAGACTCTCTCCAACTATGTTGCTAGGATTATCTCCGCTAGCCCTATATTATCAAGTAACTTCCTTGAAAAACCGAACCTAGCATAGAACTGCTCCCCATAAAAACTGTTTGCTAGCGAAACCACTTCATTGTTAGTGTTGTTACGGCACGACACCCCACAAAGTATTTACAGAAATAAACATCAAATGATACTTATCACTCAGTTGAATCAAAATTCGTAAAAGGTGTTAATGTTCTTTTTTTTTAATTTTATGTTCATGGATGCATATATGTGATAAAGATATGCTGTCAATCACGATAATGAAACATAATTCGCAACTGTAATTCAGTCTTCTCGACACACAAAATTATTATTATTTATATATTACTACTATTTGTACATATATATATATATATATATATATATATATATATATATATATATATATATATATATATATATATATATCATGCTCAAAAATTGTGTGCGTGTCCGTTTGAAACCATGAATAATAAATACTAGATTGTCAACCTGGTCTCATCGATTTACCGTTGAAATAACTGGATGAAACCGTAGGTTCTATTGTAACAGTTTCTTTTCTTGCACTTCTCACCATTAGAACTCTACCGTTTTATTGGTTTGCTGCCATATTATATATATATATATATATATATATATATATATATATATATATATATATATATATATAAACAAATGACGTCACACATTAGGAAATATTATATATATATATATATATATATATATATATTATAATTTTTCATATAGACGAAAACAATTTACTCATTACGAAGATACAACCACGTTTCAGTGCATTTAATTTCATTTCGACTGGTGAAAAAACAAAGAGATAACTAATTTGCATACTTAGCAATGAAAATTTTGAAAAGAACTGTTTTGTTATCTGTTATATACCGTACCTATGAACACTAATGTGTATGTCCCAATCCTCATAAATACGTTGGACACTATTGTAAGTGGAGATAATATACTGTCTAATTATTCCACCACTAGCAGTGGTTTACCTACTTGACGCCGCTGGCGAGTATTGTATTTTGTTGATGTCATGAAGATTACAATTTCATTTCCAACCTCCGTTTTGATTATTCCATATTCAGTAACACTTTCTAGCTTACAAAATTATCCAAATCCAATCTGGCTTTTATAATCTCTGTAAATAAAAAACTGCTTTTTTTTTCTATGTAATTGTTGGATGTGCGGGGAGCGAAACGGATATATCGGCGCTGAAAGTGGTGCCGAATTCAAAATCATGCTTAATCGGTCGCGTTTACTTTGGCAAATATGCCCTTCATCCCCCAACTATAGGTTAAACAACAGCGTAGACTAGGATCCCTAGCCTTGGCTGGCAATCAGTTTAAGCTGAATTTAAATCTTGTTTATTTCATTTTTCTCATCGTTGCACATTGGGTACCATTTCTCTGTTATCAGTTGTTTCGAAAAGAAGAGGAGGACAACTTTCAAATTAAGATCAACCTGAATGGCCTCAGTCTTCTCGACACACAAAATGTTGCTACTATATATATATGTATATATATACATATATATGGGGCACCTCGAGGCGGTGTAATGATTAGCAAGCTTGGCTCGCTAGAACAATTACGACTGAGTAGTGAGTTCGATCCTCACTGGGTACACTCTAATTTCGGCCTTGTGCCACATCTAAGGTATGCTTGGAAAATCATTATATATATAGAGAGAGAGATAGATAGATAGATAGATAGATTGCGTATTTTATTTATTTATTTATTAATATATATATATATATTTATTTATTAATATATATACATATATATATATATATATATATATATATATATATATATATATATATATATATATATATATATATATATTAATATATATATATATATATATTAATATTAATATATATATATATATATATATATATATATATATATATATATATATATATATATATATATATATATATATATATATATATATATATATATATATATTAATATATATATATATATATATATATTAAAAAGAGAAAGAACAGTAATATATATACTCCGGTGTTCTTATTGATATTTTTATTTTCACAAAACAGTGCTCAATGTAAATTTACAGAGCATAAATATTATAAATTAACTGATTTAAAAATATGGTTTCATCGCTACACAGCAATTACCATGTCTCAAAAACAGAAAAATAAAAACTTCAAATTCAATTATATAATTAAATCAAAAGCATTAGTTCTGTTTCATCTTCAAGCCGAATTTTGAAGTAACTTATTTTGAAATTTACTGAGTTTTAATTTTTTTCTAATGCATATATATATATATATATATATATATATATATATATACATACATCGTTTTTTTGCATGTTCGAGAAAGTATCAGTATTTATGCAGCCTGGGGCGTAGTTATTATTCCTGTGATGTGGGTTTTTTTATCATACCTAGCTGCAATATATATATATATATATATATATATAATGGACTCTCTGTCTTCTCTCTCTCTCTCTCTCTCTATATATATATATATATATATATATATATATATATATATATATATATATGTGTGTGTATATATATATATATATATATATATATATATATATATATATACTCACGACTTTATTTCCGTCTTGTTATAAACGGTTGCATTGTTTAACTTTTTCATTTTCTTATTTAACTCCACCCATCCGAGCTAGTAACATTTCCATATATCCCACCGCTTCTACATTCACAGATCCCATTCCCGAAAGCAAAAAGAACAGTCAGACCATTCCTCACAGAGTTACGTTCCCAAAATGCAGAGGCCTTCGTAAAAGAATCTTGATTAATTCCATCCCTGCTGCTGAACTCTTTATTTAAATTAAACACCTTCAAAAAAATAAATTCTTTTTCTTTTCCAGGTGGGAGTACAAAATTGTATTATTTCAGTGAAAACGGACATATTGGAAGTAATGTTATAGCGAAACGGAGATTGTTGATTGAATTGATTGAATTGGTTTTAATTTCTATGACATACAATGAAGAAAGAGGGTTTGGAAAATCTGATACACACAGAACAGATTAAAGGCAAGAGGTACAGAGAAAAACAATGCATATACCTAGCGACCTTGAGTAAATGGATAGATAGAGCAGGATTTAGGAGAGATAACAAAAAGACAACATTTATTCAAAGCTACGAAGGACAGGAAATTGTGGAGAGCCATGATTGCTTACGTCCTGAAGGGACATGGTTCATAGAAGAATGAGTTTGTGTAAACGGATAGCGGAGCAGGATTTAGGAGGGATAACAAAAGACAAATTTTATTAAGAGCTACGAAGAACAGGAAATTGTGGAGAGCCATGATCGCCTCCGTCCTGAAGGAACGTGGCACATAGAAGAATGAGCTCGTGGAAATGGATAGCGGAGCAAGGGTTAGGAGATATAGCAAAAAGATTTATTAAGAGCTACGAAAGACAGGAAATTGTGGAGAGGCATGATCGCCTAAGTCCTGAAG
The DNA here is from genome assembly GCA_963932145.1 of Acanthosepion lycidas. Taxonomy (NCBI): domain Eukaryota; kingdom Metazoa; phylum Mollusca; class Cephalopoda; order Sepiida; family Sepiidae; genus Acanthosepion; species Acanthosepion lycidas. The sequence goes on from OZ010610.1 coordinate 45,922,534, forward strand.
GGACACGGAACTTAGAAGAAGAAAGTTTTTTACAAAGTATTATCCCTATGAGCGTTATTTAATGCTTAAACCTATTGAGGATTATATGAGGTTGCATACAGCACTCGATTTTCCCAAGCGGTCGCCGGGAAACGAGAAGCAAATATTAAGAAAAAAACAATATATATATATATATATATATATATATATATATATATATAGAGAGAGAGAGAGAGAGAGAGAGAGATAATTACCATAAAGAAAGAAATCCGTAAAAGATAAATAGCAAAGTAAAACCTAAATAGTCACCAGAATTAAATCGAGAAACAAAAAAAGATGTGCACAATTATTCTTATTATTTCCTTTGATTTCTGGTGATAACTCATTTCTTTCCGGGTCCCGTCCAGAGACCTAAGGCTAGAAATCGTATCATGACATTTTCCACAAAGCACAAAAGAAACAAACATATTTTACATAGATAAATCCCTTCGTAAGGTGTGGGCTGTACTCGTGAGAACAATTTTTTTTTATTCCTTTAAGGCATGGGCTACCAGGAATCCCTTCAATGAGTCCATTAGAATCTTTTACAACCAATCCGAGGGATCCAACTTATTACTGAAATGCTTAAAATAATTGTCAGACTTTGTCCATTTCATAATATATATATATATATATATATATATATATATATATATATATATATATATATATGTATATATATATATATATATATATATATATATATATATATATATGTGTGTGTGTGTGTGTGTGTGTGTGTGTGAAAATATATAGAAAATACGAAAGAACTGGTTAGGTGAATAATCCAAAGTTCTTTAATATTTTTGTTATTATTTTTTTAAAAATAGTGCTCGATACAAAAGTAGAGCATAAATATAATTATTTATTTAAAAATATGATTCCAACACGCTACATAAGAGTTCTCATGTTTCAAAACAAGAGCCGAAAACTTCAATATAAGTATTTGAATTAAATTGAATTAAATTAAGCTCTGTTCCATCTTCAAGCGAAATTTCTTTTTGGAATAACTTATTTCTGAAATTTACGCGTTTTAATAGCAGATTCATTATTGAAATCAAAATTTCCATTGTAACGGCCAGCGCGATTGTTCATATAAAGAGGGGCGCAGGGTGTTAATAATTTGTATCATATATATATATATATATATATATATATATATATATATATATAAGTACACGCTGTACAAATCGCTAGTAGGCTCCATTCTCCAATGTGAATCGTGGATACTGTTGGCAGAAACCGGGAGAAGGATCCAAGCGTTTGTGAACAAATGCATTAAAAAAACTTCTTGTGATCTTACATAAGGAACACAAAACCAATGAGTTTGTGAGAAAAAGAGATGAAAGTTTTGTGGGCCACCAGAAACCACTTCTCGCCATTGTCAAACGGAGAAAAGTGGCGTGGTTTGGACACTTTACCAGGCACGACACCCTGTGCAAGACCATCATGCAAGGCCCCGTTGAAGGTGGACGTAGGAGAGGACGCCAACGTAAAAACTGGTTGGACAATGTTAAACAATGGACTAGTATGACTGTACAAGAACTGCTGATGATTACCATTGATAGGCCGTTGTGGGTAGGAGATTTAGTGTGGCTTCTGCATTCGGATCCCCCTTCCCCGCCACCTACGATTACAAAAGTCAAAGGGATGATGATGATATATATATATATATATATATAATTTGTAGGGTAGATAAATGAAACGGCGAGATATAAGCAAGCGTGTGCGCATGTGCTGGTGTGCATACGCGGACAAGCAAATAAATTTTTAGTTTTTGTTTATTGTTTTCATGTTTAAGTATAATTGTTTTTCAACAAAGGATTTTCCGGGATTGTGTATGCGGCCAGGCATGTTGTTTTAAATGCCTAAAAATATTAGAGTTATCATTCAAATATAGTGTCAAGCGTTCTGAAAGCGAGTTTGTGATGTGACCAACATAAATACTATTTAATTCGTTAGAGATACAATCTCCCAAAGGGCACTTGAATTTGTAAACTATGTTGGTTTTTGCAAATCGCTAACCGGAGAAGAATCATTGCGAATAATTGAGTTGGATATACTAGATTTAGTGTAGTATATGATTAACTTATTTTTTTTTTTTTGCTAGGATCTGTTATAGATATATTAGTATTTACTAATTTTTTAGCATATTTTCATCTTGTGTATAATTAGTATGCATTTGATTACTAATAAAAAGAATTTACATAAAATAAATAGACAACACTTGTCTATATTATTTAATGAAACATGCATCAATGAAAAGATGCTGCCTAAATACACACAATATATATATATATATATATATATATATATATATATATATATATATTCTAATCATTTGTTTTATTTTGGAAAGTGGATCAAACAGAGAAAATTTTAGCACTACATCCTCGTGAATATATATATATATATATATATAAGCAAGGTGGGCAGTGTCATTGAAAACTCTGTCCTCCTTGTGACATTGTCGCAAAACTTTCTTGGACCTCCTCGACGCGTTGATCTGTCGGGGTCGGAGTATATTTTTAATAGTGGAAGGATCCGTTGCTGTTCTTGTGGCGCCACCGGACGCAATCTGGTGTACAGGCCAAGTCATCGGCATCAAAGGAAGCAGTGGGGAACCAGAAGTTCAGCAAAACTCACGATAGCCTCGATGGATGGAAAAAGGTTGTGAGGTGAGAATCAAAACCGGCGACCCCTCCTCCCTCTTCCCAGCAGGATGTCCCCGAGAAAAGACAGCTGCAAAAAAACATCTTCTGAAACCGCATACGCTGTCGAAGCAGCAACTGGAATAGAAGCAGTGGTCGCAGGGGCAACAGTAGCAGCGGCAGCCGCAAAAATAGTATAAGGAAGTGCAACAACACAGCATCATCATCAAGAGCTCCAACAACAGCAGCAGCAAAAGCCGGAATTACATCAACAAGAGCAGCAGCTGTCACAGCTGAACCTGTATATGGAGTTGGAGGAAATGCCTCCACTTAGTTCCTTCTCATTGAAAAATGGGAGAGAGAGAGGAGTGGGTAAGAAAAAGAAGTCTGGATAAAGAAGGTCAGAGAAGGCCATGAAAAACACAAAGGTCGAACCTGCCCCGCTTCACCTGGGTTGATGAACCATCTACTGCAGAATCTACAGCATAAATCAAGAACCGTCCCTTTCTCTCTTCCCTATCTCCATCCCCATCGATAAATAAAAACGCCTTTCCTAAGATGCGAAGCCAATTGTAAGGTGGACAGACATTTTCTCGTGAGGAACCTTTCTTCGCATAGAAAGGCCCTCTTGAGACCTTTATTTAAATGTACCTCTATATAGGCATAGAAAATGTCTATCAAGTTGGCATGTTTGAACATGAGGTGCTTGAGTGATTGGAGTAAGGTGGCCGCTTTGCTTCGTCATCTGTCCTTCGATGTGGATGTGTCTGCGGTCCAGGAGACTCATTTAGTTTGCGATTTCGATGCTCGTGTGTTGTCTATTCAGCATACAATGACCGGCTAGCCAGATTTTCCTTGCTTGTGAAGCATTCCTTAGGTGCGAGAGTTGACCTTTTCCATGTCAACGCTGGAGAGGGGGGAATCGGTCATAGCCGACATTGCCGTGAAAAGTAATTCGTTTTGGTTCGTTGTGGTTTATGCGCTTAACGAGCGGAGAAGCGTTGTTCGTATTTCCATCATTTAGGGTCCTTCCTGGTGATGCCATCCTAGACCCCAAGTCAAACAGGGGTCGAGTAGCTATCTGATCGTAGCTTGGTTGATCTGAGTCGATAGCACAAGGCCCTTAATTTCCAGTCTACCTAGATGGTCAGCTACCTGGATCGAATGTTAGCGGGAAGAGTCTATCTAGATTTGCTAGATCGTCTCACGTTCCATTGACAAGGCTCTTCATACCACAGACTTGTTTGTGCCTAGATGGCGTTAAACACTAGGCTTAGAATGGATGAATATTAGAAGCTCAATATATCTTTACTGTACTTCCAGCTGCAAGGGCCAAACAATTCAGAGCAACTTGCATCTGATTCGCACGATTATAGAGGACGTACAAGACGACGAAGGAGTCCCACTGATCAATTTCGATCAGTTCACGACCACTGAATTCCAACCCGACTTATGCCAGTGGATTAACCTGCTGTATCACTACCTTAGTACGGTTGTACAGGTGAACGAGAAGTGGTTGAGGGCTTTTGCGCTGTCAGGGTATGTTCGTCAAGGTTGCCTGCTGTCGCCCTTACTTAACGCTTTGGTACTGGAGCCTCTCCTTCGCTGTCTGAGGGACAGGGCGTTCAGTCTGCCCTTATGCGGAATCGGTCTCGCTGGAAGGGCTCGAGACAGGGTTTCCGCGTACGCCGATGACGTATTCATTTTGTGTCGTACCGCAGCGACATTGAGGTGGTCCAGAAGCGGCATGAAGGTTACGGGGTCTAAGATTAACCGTAACAAGTCATCCGGCTTGTGGTTAGGCTTTTGAAGGAGTGTTGTTCTTTCGGGTTCCTTCAGTTTAACTGACGGTCGGGTCCACATTCTTGAATTATTGTTCGAGTTGGAGTGAAAAATATTGATTATTAATCACGCTGCTAGCCGTGGCGATTGTGGATGAGGTAAATGGAGGGAATCTTACAAAACGAAAGCTATTTTCATTCATATCTGATTGAATCCTTAGGGCATTAGCTCAGGATGAAGATCAGAACTAAGAGAAAGCGCCAATTTTCAGCAAAGATGGATGCAAAAAGAGTGTTACGAGCCTGGATTGTGGAGAGTCATGACCGCCTACGTACACAAAGGATACGGCACATACAAAGTAAAAATGAAATTTGTTGCAAAATTGCCGGTGTATATTTAATACTAAATTATTGGCCCATGGTCCTCGGTATGACGATAAACTACATCCGGCAGCAAAACCTCTGATCAGGAGATTTTGAGAAGCGTGGAACCACCTCTTAATTGCTAGCATTCAACCCTGACCCGGAATAGTAGCCCCTGTTAAGTTCCTAAATGTGGGCAAACAGTTAATCCCCTGTCGTCAAAACACTATGAAAGTATAAAAATACATTTTTATAGTAAAAATACCAGCAATACATTTTCATAGTAAAAACGATTTAATAGCAATACATGAAAAAATACCAACAATACATTTAAAAATAATACATAACAAGCAATACATTTGTGTTGAAAAAATTACCATCGATATATTTTTGTAAAAGAAATTACTAATGCTCTGATGAAAATTAAATTTCGGCATTAAATGACCCATAAAGAGTTGATGTGCCACTAAAGAAATAAACTCTAAAACTCTTTTAATTAAGTTCCATAAAAAAGCTAAATGTCATTTTCATTTTTCACAGATAATACTGGTCAACCAAAAACTTTTGAAATGGTGTCAAGACACCAAACATTAGCTAATTTGTAGGCGCTAAATCTGAAAAAGGCCTTACTTTTTCTTGGTTAGCTACCATTTTTGCTCTACAGAAATGCCTCATTTTTGGAAAGAAAAAAAACTTTTTTTTTTAATTTGTTTTCTGTATATATATTGACCGATGGCAATGTTTCTCAAAGAAAAATCGCAGAAACCTCTCAATTCGTATTTAAACCAACAAATATTGGTCTGCTTATTGAGAAATACTATTTTTGCAATAACAATCAGACCCCATATCTTTAAAGATCACACGATTGAATATACCAAAACCATTTTCATTAATCTAAAACCTTCACCTAGGAACGCTACCAACAATTTAATCATTTGCTTTCCTTCGAGCTGTGACAATTCAGTTTCCTTTCTTTTTCGTTTTTTTTTTTAATAAAACCGATCATATAAAATGAAAAATCGAAAACATGTAACAATGTTTAATAAGTGTATTTTGAGGTGTAGTTAATAGGTCAGTTGGAGATCACTGATAGGAGACGAGTTCGATCCAAGGTCAGTGTTCAATTGTCTGTCCCACTATATAAGGAAGTCAAGCATGTTGATAACTGAGAAGCAAACCTGTCTACAAACAGGAATTACCCTTAATATTCTAAGGAGGGATGTTGAATTTGATATGAATAAAACAACAAAAGATGCAGTTGAATTTAAAGATTTTTAAATTCAACTGCATCTTTTGTTTATTCATCAACAATATTTGTACTTTTCGTTTTTCATTTTGATACGAACTTGATAGACACGAACAAACTGGGATTATGAGATTCGAAGAGAATTATAAACAGGCTGAGTGAAAAGAAACTCCCCATTGAAAATTACCTATTTTATTAATTACCTATTAATTATATTAATTACCTATTTTGTGCTGGTGAGACAGAAAAGTACTAGGAAGAGGAAAAAAAGTCAAACAATTATGTCCTGACCCCAAAAAGAAGAGATATTGAGCAAAATTTCCTGGGAAAATTAGCTCGGCGGGGGTTGGGGGTTGTAATGGAATGCCCCACACTCCCTATGGCATATGTGGACTGACTATATCAGTGGCTATATATAGTGAGCACAGGATATACCTTCGGCAATTAGTTAAGCTAGTCGAACTCTCTGCCTTCGGGGAAAGAGGAACCCAGACGAAGCTATGCCAAAGGGCAGAGTCTCGTCTGGGGTGGTAGACAGCTACCGACCCCGTTTCTACGGGCTCTACGGGGAATTTTTGCCCGATCCTACGGGCTCGGTTTTACCCCGCATTAAATAACGACCTTGTGCCACATCCTACCTCGCGGGGAGGTGAGGTAAATAATCTTTCTTCGGCAATTAGTTGGAGATTCGTCTCCAGCTGTGCTGGTCGAACTCGCTGCCTTCGGGCAGAGAGGAATCTATGCCGACGGGCAGTCTCGTATTAGGACACAGCTACCCGACCCCCTTTTTTATGGGGTCTACGGGGAATTAGTTGGAGATTCGTATCCAGCTGTGCTGGTCAAACTCTCTGCCTTCGGACAGGGAGGATCCCCAGATGAGGCTATGTCGAAGGGCAGAGTCTCGCCTCAGGAAACAGTTACCCGACCCCGTTTTATACGGGGAATTTTTGTCCGAGCCTACGGGCTCGGATACCCCACGATAAATTCAGCCTTTTGCCACATCTGACCGCGTGAAGCGGTTGGTAGATATCCTTGCTTCGAGAATTATCATCCTTCCACCCGATTCCCTGTTTTTCAGTAGTGTATTCTCTTTTACAATAAACCTCTCTTTCGTTCATCTACGCGCGTGTTGCTGTCCCTTCACTCGAGTACCACATTTGTCGCTTTGTAATCTCTTTAAGGATACAACAACCTATAAAACTCCATATTGAAAATTTCTTATAACTTTTGTTAATATCATCTCATTTGGATTAAACAAAATTTATTGTGATCCCTAAAATGGTCGAATTTCAATGTGAATTGCTGTTTTATTTCAGAGTGTAACCCAGAATGTCAGAAGGCCTGATACTGCATAAGCGTGCTGAGCTAGCATCCCGTTACGAAGGGTAGCAATACGCGGTACAAGTGCAGAGATGGTGGCGCAGCGTTCATGGACCTCGTGCACCAATAGATGTCCAAACAACCAGAAACTGCCCTTCCAAGCTGATGAGTAGAGGATTTGGGGTAGATACCTACACAAGTGGTCATCCTTCAACATCCTGATCAGCACAAAATAGTCAAAAAAGTTACAGGATATACCCAAACGATTATGAACAACGCTGATAACCAGTTAGAATTTTAAAACTGCTCTGTACTTCTGCCATTATACTGTTCAAAATAAAACATGTTTTATGAAAATCGACTAATCTGTCTATAAATACTAAAAGTCTGTGATTACGTGCGTGCTCGCGTGGTGCGTCCGTCCGACGTATAATGATTTTCGAATTGCTTATATAGTTAGTATTTTTATTTTCACTTTCTTCAAACAGACAATTTTTTAATTAAAATATTTTTGAGTTAAAGACAGACACAAAGAGATCCCGCTTAGCCGTTTCGTCCAGTTGTTTGTAGAGTAATTATTTATATTTCAGCTTTCTTTACACAAACAATATTTTAAATATTTAAAAAATATTTTTGGCATATTTAAAAATATTTTCAAGTGTGTCAACGTGTCACAATTTTCAACTCAAAGGGACACAACTCTCTAACTTTCAATAGCACATTTCAAATTTAAAAAGATACTGTTCTCAAATTACAATATTTTCTAAATAAAATTGTCCGTGTTTTCGACTCTTAGAGGCCGTAGCCCAACATATACCATTTTGGAATCAGTACGACTCCGCGAGCAAATCAAACCTATTCCGTGCCGGATCCGGACCTGCAATTCTAAAATTTTGAATTTTCAAGATTTCATTACTGCGGTTTTCGAAGATTTACGTGATTTTTTGTGAATTTTTTGTACGATAAGAATTTTTATAACTTGGAAATAAATTTTGGGGATAATCGAAATTAATTACAAAATCCAGCGAAAGAAATAAAAAGAATTTTTTGTACGGCAAAGAGAAAGTATTAGAAATCTAAATTTTCTAGAGGAAAATTTTAACTCGGGGGGGGGGAGGTGATGCAAGGAAATAACCTATCACCCCCATGAGTGACTACACTGGTAGTAACTACCTACAAGTATCTGTGAGTCAACGGACTACAGAGTCTAGCTGCGACCTTTTCCAGCTAAACAGTCGAACTCTCTGCCTTTGAGCAGAGAAGAACCCGGACGAGGCCCCGCCGAAGTGCAGTCTCTCGTTCGGGGAGGTTGACCATCCCGATCCTGTTATGCTGTTTCTACGGGCATTTTTTAGCCGAGCCTATGGAGAACCCACTTTAAACCCGGCCTTTTGCCACATGCAGCCTTCATGGGGGAGGGGGCTAAATATAACTCGCTGGGATATGTTCCAGCTAGACGGTCAAACTCTCTGTCTTTGGGCAGAGAGGAACCCGGACGAGGCTCCGCCGAGGGGCAGAGTCTCGTTCGGGGAGTTAGACTGACCCTGAACCCGTTTATGCTGGTTCAAAAAAGGGAATATTTTTGGCCGAGCCTACGTTAAACCCGGCCTTGTGCCACATGCAACCCTCGTGTTCGAGTGGCTAAATATACGAGCTGGGATCTGTTATTCAGCTCTTAACTGTTGTAGAACTCTCTTTCTTGGGGCAGAGAGGAACCCGGACGAGGCTATGCCGATGGGCAGAGTATCGTCCGGGGAGATAGACAGACCGGAACACGTATATGCGGGGATTACGGGTAATTTTTGGTCGTGCCTTCGGGCTCTGATTGCCCCACATTAAATTCGGTCTTCTGTCACATCCTACCCCGGTTGGTAAATGTTTGTAGCTGGGATCTGTTGAGTACGACTCAGACTTACGCGAGAACTACCAACCTTCCAATAGTACAACTCACTACTGGATTGACTTGCGAAGACCTTTTGCATAACTGTTACCTTTATTCTTATTGGACTGTTTTTTGTTTTGTTTTTTTCGTTTTTTTTTTTTTTACAATAAAACTTTACTTATTTTATCCACCCTGTTTTTCAAGTATATATTCTTATAATATTATTTTTGAATCAGGCCAATTCCTTGAGAAAATTAAAATCATTCCTGGCCGGATCCAGAGCCGCAATCTTGAAATTTTGGATTCCAAAGTTTTCATTACTGCGATTGTTTTCGGCGATTTTTACATTTTTACGGGATTTTTTGCGATTAATATTTGTACGATAACAATTCTTGAAAATAAATTTGGGAATAATCGAAATTAAATGCGTAAATCTAGCGAAAGCCATCCATGAAATAAAAATAATTGTTTATACTGAAAGTGAGAACCTACGTACATCAAACTGTCTTTAAACTAAGTGTCATCAGAAGAATTATCGCTGAACTTTTAAAAGATAAGCTAAAATATTAATGCAATACTTAAATGCAGCGATCAATTTTGAGTTGTTCTGTATTTTATTGTTGCCTATCACATCTACTCTTCCCTACTTATTGTGAGGAGTACTCAATCAAGAGCCCTCCACAGGAGCGAGCTTAAAAGCCACCTAATTGGGCGGCTTTTAAGCTAGATTTCTAATAAATGCAGTATTTTAAATCGACAACCAATTTCACCATCTTGCCGTGAGGGAAACGGCAGTTACCGAACTAGTAGTAATTATATTTAAAAGAATACAAGAACACCAACTGCCGTTATCTCGGTAGGGCAGTAGGCATCGCGTCTGTTTTATAATCGAACGTAGTAATCTGAAGGTCGTGAGTTCGTTTCTCACCGGTGGCATTTTTTTTTCTTTCGTTTCTCATGTAAAACATCAATCTTGTGTTTCCCTTGCAAACATCAAAGAGCTTCTTGAACGTAAGCAACATCAACAAAGAATAGAAAAAATATCTCATCAGCAGACCATGGTTTGATCTTCAGTCAAAGCAGGATTAATCAATTTCCTTTTTAAATCGTAAAAAATATAAAGCTGCTTACACATGATAAGCAAAAGTATTTCTTTTACACAGCATGGAAACGGCGGCGTTTTCCGACGTATTCAGAGGGTAAAAAAGACAGAGAAAAGTAAACACATTTTTGTGTCATTATATATATATATATATATATATATATATATATATGGGATGTTGTCTTTACACACTCTGTCCAAAAATGTGTTTCTGAGGTCTCATCCTGGGTTAGAGCTGGAATCGACGCTTTCAACCCCTCAAGGAAATTTAAGGTCAAGTCGCACTCCTCCCCCTGGTTCTCCGCTGCTTGCTCAGCCGTCATCGCCCATAGGAACCACTTCTTTCACCTATTTCGTAGCGACATGTCGGACTGCAATAGACGTCTCTTGGCCTCCGCCCGTAACGAGTGTAAGCGTGTCCTCAACGAAGTTAAGTCAATATTTGCTGCTCGGATGAAGGAGCGTATTGCATCTCGCAAATTTGGCTCCAAAGATTATTGGCGTCTCTGCAAGAGCGTCCTGAACAATAGAAAACCCTCCATACCTCCTTTGTTCAACCAGTTCGAGGTCCTGACCTCCTCTACCGACAAGGTTGAATGCTTTGCTCGGAAATTCTCATTTAATTCAACGCTTGAATCCTCCGGTGTACCCATACCAGACTTCCCTCTAAGAACTGGGGCTCTATAGAGCGGGTTACACATAACCCCGTCATTGGCATTGGGCATTATCTCCAATTTAGATCCCCACAAGGATAGTGGGGGAGATGGCATACCAGCCATTGTCTTGAAGAAATGCGCGCCTGAGCTAGCGCCCGCCCTCTCTAAATTATATAACTACTGCCTCAAGGAATCCTGTTTTCCTGACTACTGGAAGTCCTCATCCATTGTTCCTATCTTTAAGAACTCTGGAGACCCCTCTGAACCCTCTAATTACCGTTCTATTATTCTCCTACCCCTCTTCGGCAAAGTCTTCGAAGCCCTAATCAACGCCGAAGTGGTTAACCACCTTATCTCACATGACCTGCTCTCAGACAAGCAATATGGTTTCCGCTACGCCCGATCTACAGCTGATGTGCTTACGACCATCACGGAAACCGTCTACCAAGCCCTTCAAAATAACGGTGAGGCTCGTGCCGTGGCCCTAGACATCTCCAAAGCGTTTGATGGGGTTTGGTATGCCGTCCTTCTTCGCAAGCTCTAGGGTTATGATATTACGTCGATTGTTTGACCTAATACAATCATTCCTGTCAAACCGTGAATTGAAGGTCGTTCTCAACGGATTCTCCTCCAGTTCCTATCCCACGTTCCCCAAGGCTCCATTCTTGGCCCCACTCTATTCCTTATTTTCATCAACGACGTTCCTGACGCCATAGATTCCAAAGTTGGCATCTACACGGACGACACTACAATTTACTCCTGCCTCAAAACCAAATCTAGTGTCGCTGACAAAATTAACCAGGCCGCTCGTCTTGAAATGGACCTCCAATCGGTTGTTAATTGGGGCAAGAATTGGCTGGTCAACTTTAACGCCTCGAAAACTAAACTACTCTCTATTAATCACCATAGAGATCCTTTCATGCCCCCCATTAGAATGTCTGATAGTCAACTTCTTGAAAGCAACTCTCTGCGTCTGCTCGGTCTCACGTTGACTGCTGACCTGAGATGGAACAAATACATTGAGTCAATTGCTTCGTCCACCGCGAGAAAAGTTGGCACTCTGTGCCGCGCCAGGAAAATTTTCTCCACGGAATCGATACTTCAAATATACAAATCAACCATTCGCCCTTGCATGGAGTATTGCGGCCATATATGGTCTGGTGCACCTTCTGTTTACCTCGGACTTCTTGACAAGATCCAGAGGCGGATATGTAATATAATTGGCCCTGATCTAGCATCTCGTCTACAGTTGCTCTCTCACAGACGCGCCATCGCCTCTCTCTGTCTTTTTTACAAATACTTTCATGGTAATTGCTCCGATGAGCTGCTTTCACTGGTTCCCAGACTTCGTGAATTCAAGCGCCCTACGAGGCTGGCATCCCGTTCTCACCCTTTCACTGTAGAAGGTTTTAAATGTAGCCGTCTCTTCTACTCTAATAGCTTCATACCTACCACCTCTCGCCTGTGGAACTCCATTCCCTATTCCAGTTTCCCTGAGAGCTATAATCTCCAACTATTCAAATGTAATGTCAATCGACATCTCTAGTTGCCTTGATCTATCCACTACCCTTCTCCTCATCCTTTCTTCTATCACTCCTATCTGATCTTGCTCCAAATCTTCTGCAACCCCCTGCTTCCTAGTGGCTTCACGCCTTGCTCGGGGCGTAATTCTTAAAAAAATAATATATATATATACTACAGATAGAGAGAGTGTGAGAGAGAGAGAGAATATTAGTGGTCAATATATATATATATATATATATATATATATATATATAGAGAGAGAGAGAGAGAGAGATAATATATATATATATATATATATATATATATATATATATATATATATATATATATATATTCCCAAGAGGATAGAATCCAGGTAGAACTCAATGTCCAGGACAGAGTAAGAATATAATATAAAAGGCTCAAACACTGAAAAAGAAATCGTAAAGTATAACTCCGTGTATAAAACTTCTCTCTGTTAAATTTTAATCCCCACCTTCACCTTTAGGCCTTCCTGTTCATCTTTCTTCTCTTACACCCTCTCTCTAGAGCTTTCAGACATTTCCCTCTCACTTGTTTCCCACTCCCACACATACACTCTCACAAAAATTTTATTTTTTATATCCGGAGTTATATTTGCCGATTTCTTTTTGAATTTGTAGCTTTGATGAATTGGATCCTGATTACAATTCCAATGTAAGAAATTATAACCATGGAATATTAGTGTTTGGGCCTTTTATATTATATATATATATATATATATATATATATATATATATATATATATATATATATTTATATATACATATATATATATATATATATATATATTTATATATATATATATATATACATATACATACATATATATATATATATATATATATATATATATATATATATGTATGTATGTATATATGTATTTCTCTGTGTATGTATGAATGTATGAAGAAATATAGTCTTAAGGTGTACTATATTTCTGGAATAAAACGCTCACTATCAATTACAATATATATATACATATAAATATATATATACATACATATACATATATATATATATATATATATATATATATATATATATATATATATATATATACGTATACTGTGTATGTATGAATGTACGAAGAAATATAGTCTTAAGGTGTACTATATTTCTGGAATAAAACGCTCACTATCAATTACAATATATATATACATATAAATATATATATACATACATATACATATATATATATATATATATATATATATATATATATATATATATACGTATACTGTGTATGTATGAATGTACGAAGAAATATAGTCTTAAGGTGTACTATATTTCTGGAATAAAACGCTCACTATCAATTACAATCCCTTATGTGCTAATACCTTTGGTAAAAGTACTAATCCTCTTCTTCTCCTTCCAGCTGTGGGTAAATAACAGGACAGACTGGGTTCTATAGCTTTGGATGGCAACTGGTCTAGGAGAAGAACAACTCTGAATTCAAAACCTGCGGAGGGTCGTTTGGGGACGTCTCTGTATTCGGCTCTTCAAAAGGTGTGATTGGTTCTGCACAAAGCCTTCACCACTATAATCAATTCTCGTGTGCTGATGTCTGGGCTGTCGGTTCCTAGGAACTGTGCTGCTTGACCCTCATGCGTCGAATACGATGGGAGAGTCTACTATATATATATATATATATATATATATATATATATATGTGTGTGTGTGTGTGTGTGTTTGTGTCTGTGTCTGTGTGTCTCTGTGTTGTTTTGATCCCTGTCCATTTTTCCTTTCCTCAATCCCCCTACACTCACTCTTTTCTCTCACTTCCACTCTCCGTAACTCCTGCGTGCTAGTAGCACTCCTGCCTTGCTTGGGGTGAAATGCTGATATATATATATATATATATATATATATATATATATATATATATATATATATATATATATACGCGAGTGTGTGTGTCAATAAAGATGAGAATGTGAAGTTGAAACAAATCTACATTGGCGAGACAAAATGAGTTTCACGCTAAACATAGAATACAAAAAGTGATAATATATGATCACTTGGCTTTTACTTCAATTCCATTGTTACAGAATTTTGATTTTCATTTATTTAAACAATTTATATATATATATATATATATATATATATATATATATAGTCGACTTCGACGTATGAGGGTCAAGCAGATCAGTTCCCAGGAAACCGACAGCCCGACAACAGCACATGAGATTTGATTATAGTGGTGAATGTTTCGTGCAGGACCATCCACACTTTTTTTGAAGAGACCTGGTGCACTAAGTGCCACAAGGTCCCCAAACGACCCTCCGCAGGTTTTGAATTCAGAGTTGTCCTTCTCCTACACCAGTAGCCATCCAAGTCTATAGAACCCAGTCTGTCCTGCTATTTACCCATAGCTGGAGGGAGAAGAAGAAGATTCATACCTTTCCCAAGGGTATTAGCACGTAAGTGAATGTAATGGATTCGACTGGAATTCGAACTCGGATCTCCGATTCCTCAATCCCGGTTGTCGGTTTCCTAGGAACTGATCTGCTTGACTCTCATATATTACGGCGGACTGGTCATGTCTTGAAAAAGTCTGCTGACAGGATACCCAGGATCCTAATGTGCAGCCAGTTAGATCAGGGCTACAGGAATGTAGGATGCCCATGGCTAAGATACAAAGACAAGCTGAAAAGCAACTTGTCAGCAGTTAATATACCATATAACACCCTTGAGCGCTTAGCTTTGGAGCGGGTAAAATGGAGATCAACGTGTTTGAGTGGACTCAGCAATTTTCAGTCTGCTTGTCTGAATCATCTTCAAGAAGCGAAAGCAAGATCTAAAAGGTCAGCCAATCTAACAGTGATCTCATCTCACAATCCTCACACTTGCTCCATATGTGGCCTCCTTTGTAAATCACTAGCGGGTCTTAAATGCCACTTAAGATTATCGCATAAACTTTCATAACTGAATCAATAAGCTGACAGGTCCTCATACGTCGAAACCGACGGGAGAGTCCATTATTATTATCATATATATATATGATGATCGTTCACGTTCTGAAAGGTCTCGGCACATAGAAAAAGAAGACATTCTCAAAATGTCTCTGAAGCAGAACAAAAAGTCATGAAAACATCTGTCGACAATGTGATGGAGCCCGTCAATCTTATAGCGTAAGCAGATCACAATATAATGTCCGTTCGTTGACTAACTCAATTTTGATTTATTAAGATACTTTTATTTAAATGACATTATTGTCTGTTTTGATTTTGTTATATATTGTCTGGATTTTTTACACGAGTTGTTGCAGCAATTACATCTTTGTCTATTCGGACCACAGGCGATCTAGCATTTCGTCAACTCTGATATTGGACGCCATGTTTATGGCACGTAATGAACCAACTTGCCCGTTTCTTTTCACGTTAATACGGAATGTGTCCAAATTGGTGATGAAAGAAAGTATAAAGTAACTGTTATCGTTGAAGAAGAAAGTCTCATGTCTTTCATCGTTTCAAGTGTGTCAAAAGAAATCCAATAATTACACCTCTAGGTAACTTAATTGAGAAAATGACACTCCAGTTGAAAAAGATCACGTCGAGACAGACAAAAAAAGATCAGGAAATGTTAATAATTTTAAAGAGTTATAGTGTCAGTGTTATAATTATCAGAAATTGTAATCTGAGGGGTGTGAGTTCAATTCTAAGCCAAGATATTTAATTTTGATTTAATGACAGTATTTCAAAACATTGTCAGCTCACTCTTTGAGTTCTACCAGTGCTATGTTATCAGGCATGTGGAATACATTTAGAACTGAAAATTGGAATGGGGCTAATTTAGAAAAGTATTATTTAAACAGAGCTAAATGCATTTAAAGCGTTCCGGGAAACTCGAAACCTTTTTGTCTCGGTAGAGCACTAGGCAGCGCGTAAGTCTTCTAATTGTAACCAAAAGCAATCTGAAGCCGGTGAGTTCGATCCTCACTCGGAGCATTGTTTTTATTTTTTTTATTTTTTTTATTTTTTTCATTTAAATTGTAAACATCAGTCTATGCTTTCTAGCATATGAACAACAAAAATATTTTCTTTACATATAGTTCTGTACGACGAAAGAGAAACTCGTGACAGCCAATATAGACGTGTGGGGTACCATGACTCTAAAATCAATGAGGACTGCTCCAAATTAGTAGATTCTATGCCAAATCGCATCAAAGAGATTCTAAAAAAATAAAGGCAGACATACGAAGTACTAACGTGTGCACTGGGTCATGTTTCATTGGAAAAGTAGGAAAAAAGTAAATAACGGAATTATTCGTTTTGTTTCAATTAATTTGCCCAAGGATGTATATTTATATAATTCACTACACTATATTAGAACTTTTTTTAGCAACAACTGCTTGAAAGGTTAAGAGGCCATCTGTGTCACATGATTTGATGGTGAATAAAAAGATGGGTACAGGCTTGTAAGCTGCCGTTACGGATTTTGAGAGAAACATTGTGTGAGCTGTGAGAAAAAAAAAACCCAGAACAACAGTCAGTGACATCACGAACAACAACCACTGTGCAGGGGTTAAGGTTTCACAATCTCCCATTCGAAAAAAAAAACTTCGAGGGCAGAAATATAGAGGTCAGGCCACAAGACGCCAACCGCTCATTAGAAGTAAGAATCCGGAGGCTAGATTGGAATTTACAAGGAAGTACAGAAATGAGGGACAAAAGTTCTGGGAGAAAGTTTTATGGACGGATGAGACCACGATTAATCTCACAGAGTAAAGAAAGAAAGGACCTGCTTATGATCCAAAGCATATAAGTTCATCTGTGAAGCAGGATGGTTGCAGTATATAGGATTGGGCTTAGATGGCAGCTTCCGGAATAGTTTCATTCATATTTACTGATGATGTAGCTCATGATGCTATCAGCAAAAGGAATTCAGAAGTCTACAGAATGTCAGTGACGGCACAAACAACCTCCACATTGCAAGGGTAAAAGTTTCACAATCTATCGTTCGAAGAAGACTTTAAGAGTAGAAATATAGAGGCCCAATCACAAGATGCCAATCGCTTATCAGCAGTAAGAATCCAGAGGCTAGATTGGAATTTACAAGAAAGTGCAGAGATGTGCAACAAAAGTTCTACAAGTTTTATGGACTGATGAGACCATGAATTAATCTCTACCAAAGTGATGGAATGGTCAAAATGTGGAGAAAGAAAGGATCTGATTATGATCCAAAGCATAAAAGCTCGTGTGAATCATGGTGGATGCAGTATTTTGCATGGCTGCTTCTGAAACCGGCTCATTCACCTTTATTGATGACTAGCAGCATGGCCCGGCGTTGCCCGTGCTTGATTAAAAAATCGTACGACTAATAGAGCAATCGCTATCACTTGACTTAAAATATTTTGTCCTTCCTTGCCTTTAAAGGAGTGTCCTTTGCCGTGCTGATGTTGCTACGATTAAAGCAATAGTGTTGACAAAGTCGAATATGTCATTTGTGGCTCAAAGTCAGAACTGGCAGCAGGGATAAAAAAAAAGCCGAATTTCAATGACCCTGCACCCATTTCAGAATTTGAGGTCAAATGTTTTCTTCCACTCCACTGCATACACTGACCTGTTTCTTCCCGCGCATAGCGTCACCTTAATCTGCATTTAGGAAATACCCAACCGGAAAAAACATTTTTATGGGTTGACCGATTGTCGATTTGCATTCTGTTTGGGGGGCGCTTAGAGTTGAAACTTCACATGGTGACTCCCAATGGCCTCCTCATAAATCCGGTCGGTTTTCGCTAAAAACCGACATGCGGTTCAGGCGCAATCTGAGCGTATCGGTTTTTGGGTTATATCAATTTTCAGCGCTGTTTAGGGGTCAGTGGCCATGAAACTTCTGGATAACATTTCTAATGATAGACTCTAAGAGGGTGTCAAATTTGGTTGAAATGCGATTATTCCTTCTGTAAGCAGATTTTTTCGATTATCGATTTTTTCGGAACCTGAGTCCGAACTCAAAAATCGGCCTCCGTCATGTCCTTACGGCAGCCATTTGCAAACTTGTGGTGAAAACCGCATCGAAATCGGGTGAGAAATGCGGCCTGGGCGAGGTAACAACGCCCACGACAGACACACAGACAGACAACAAGAGAAATATAGAAAGTAGATGTAAATCATGATACTAACTGGAGAATGAATTCAGAAGTCCCCAGAAACATTTTGTCCGCAAATTTACAGAGAAATGCATCCAAAGTCATTTGTTGTGTTGGCAGTATTTTTTCTGTCATTGTCCTGCTGCATGGACGAATGAACACAGACGAGGCTATGCCGAAGGGTAGAATCTGGAGAGGTAGGCATCTACCCGACCCCATGTATACAGGGTCTACGGGTAATTTTTGCCCGTCTCGAAAATGAGCATCTGGTGATAAGAGAATTTTAAGGCATGAGAAAAATAAAAAATGTAATTATCAGGTAAACACGACCACCCAGTTAAAAGTTGACTATCGGAGAACCCAGGTGTCTGGTTTTTTAACAATGATTAATGAGTCAGTAGAGGTCCGAGCTAAGTGGATTTGGGATGTGATAAAGAATTAATTGGCAATCTGGGATTTGTAAATGTTTTGGCTGAAGGAAAAGGAAAAAAAGAAAAAACGGATTTTGTAAACAAAATTCTGGAATAATTATAAGAGGACCGGTCTAGCCACACCCACACTGCCGAGAGATCAAGTGGTAGCATGGGTGATAGGCGGAGGTGAATGTATGAGAAAGACGGAGAAGTTGTTAACGCCGACTGAGGGGATTGGTATGAGATACCAATGTAACTCTCCTCCGACCTTCCCTTACGGACAAAGGAGAAAACCCCGAACAGGAAAGTGATTAATCTTCCAAAAATGGGAAAAAATTAATTTTCCTGGCCTAAGAACAAAGAGAATTCTTGTTGGGAATTGAGAATTGTCAAGGAACCCAAACCACGTCGGGCCCCCACACCGAGTTTGGGTCGGTGTCCATATAAACGAACGTCTCGAAGCAGCTAGTCGGTTTCAGAGAGTTCGGAGTTTCAGTCAGTTCCAGACAGTTCGAGTTTGGAGTTAGTTCGAGAAGTTGGAAACCAGCCTCGCAGAAGCTGACCGAAAGATTTCCACATCCTCTCGACTTAGTCTTCCTGCCAAAAGCAAGTTTTTACTGACGAACGACTTAAGATACCATAACTCGCTTAAGAAACGCAAAAGTGTCACGAATCCATAGAAACGGGCTGGGAGAGAAGCACTCCTGTATTCAACAGATAGATTAAGATAGTTGTTATTTCTCAACATATTTGAACCTCTTGAGTTTATTTTATTATTTTTTTTACTTACGCTTGTGCGGTATCACCATTATCCCGGATTCAGCTTGCACTACGTCCCGACGCCTGATTTCGTCTAACTAAGATCAAAATCACAACGTGGGTGGGTTAGACTTGAGATCAAAGTAGTTACTTCGGTAACCAGACGTTGGAAGTGAGCTGAGAACGACAAGTTGGTATCGAACCGGGAACAACCGGGACACAGACTGGTGGCAGCGACAAGGAGTCAACCCCAAAAACAGCTTCGCGCCGAAACTGGGAGTTGACCACGGGCCGACGGCGCAGTGTTATATATTGACGTCGCGACCAGTGGACGTCACATATTGGCACTGGACTGCGACTGCGACTGCGACCGCGACCACCGGTGGGTGTCACACCTTAACAGTTATACAATACACGAAAAAATGAGAAACAGCAAGAGCGTGGAAACTGCAAAACGAGTTCAATGGAACCTCGGTTCAATAATTTAATTCATTCCTGAAGGCCGAAATGTTCGTAAACCGGAACTATTTTTCCAATAGAAATCAATATAGAGAAAAAAAAGTCACACTACGATAAAATTGGAAAAGAAAAGCACGCCACAGCACATGCATGTATACAACATGGCGATCGGCTCAGAAATTATTCCGTTCGGGCTAACTCGGTTCACCAATGTTGTCCGAGAAGCGAAATTTTGTTCGATAACCGATGCATTTTCATCTCGAATTTTCCGTTCGAAAACCGATTTGTTCGACAGGTGAGACGTTCGAGAGCCGAGGTTGCACTGTATTATTTATTATCTGTTTGTTATGTGGTGTTGGAGAAACAAGATACGGTAATACTGAGTAACATTGTGAGTTTCAAGATCAAATATGGATCGGAAATTTGTAGAATGACAAGATAAAGAATAATTAAAATATATGCGGGTTTTTCTCGCACGCCGTTTTTTGTAGATGCGTGTAATGAGTGTAGAGTTAATTTACTTAGAAAATGCAAAAAGTATCTGGAGTTTTCTTACTTCGAATTTGTGTTGAGCGCTAGAAGACAAATGTTACTATTATAGTCTGAAAAAGAGATTAAATTTTTGTTGACACACGTGTTAACGCCCTGCCCGCGTGAACTGCTTGTCCGATAGTGAGAACGTCACGTGTTTGCGTGCGTGGAGGCGAAAAATGGAGTTGATTTTCATTGGTTTAGAATGAGTGAATTAATGATACTTATAATTTTTATAATTGTTTTATGAGAATTATTCTCGATAATATAAATATCTTTTATTTATTTCTTATGCACCCGACAGACTTCATGTTCAGTACCACTCTGAATCTTATCAGCAACACTTCTACAAACTATTTGATATATCTGTACATTAATTTCAGAATATTTATCAGAAATTGCCGGCTTTCACTCGGGGGCTGGTTTCGATTTGAGCCTGCAAACAAGCCCTATCAGTATAACCCAAGAGAAAAAGTCTGGTGGTGACCATTCGATTACTCAAGGTCGTCCTGTCCGCTTCTCTTCCCGTACTCTATATTTTTCTTGTTCATGTCCAAGTCTCAATTTAATGACATTTCCAATGAGAAGAAAAAAAAGAAAACAATGCCTCCGATGAGGATCGAACTCACGGATCTTATTATGAAACTTTTGATTCTTTATACATTATTATATTTTATATTCAAATAATGATCTGAAGAATGGCTTTCTCAATTGTCCCAGTGAAGAAAAAAATCTAATTACTAAATTTCTTCAACAGTATTTAAATAGTGAAAAACACTATGATTTTTTAATTTGTTTAAGGAGGCCAATTCTTTAATCGCGAAGTTAGACATATTCAGTTCTAACATCAAAAACAGGAACAATAGAATGGTTCCACACATGGAGGAAAAAATTGATGGCGTCAAAACCTAATTAAAGTGTAAGATCCCACAAACATATTTGTGCTCCTTTTAATTAATAACGCTTTCTTGGCGAAGTTGTTAAGGAGACGTCCATGAAAGGTGGTTCTCGTATAATCCATCGAGTTAAGCAATGCCGAAAATTACCACTGCCGAGATGAGTGACTGATCGGGAAAACCAGATGCTGTAAGCTTAAATTTGAAGATTGTGTAACGGATAACGGTTCGTAATTAGAAATTCAAATTCTACTCGGTTCCGTAATATTCATTTACGCGCAAATACCCTTGAAGAACGCACAAATCCACAACCACTTCCAACTATAGGTTAATTAATAAAACTTGTATCAGTAAGAATCATTATTTACATTGTTCGGACTGTTGCCCTCATCTTTAATGCCATATTCACGAAGTTTCGGTCGTTGAGTGCTCCGGCCTTCTTCAGACGAATGGTATTTTGAACTGAACTCCCTTATTTCGTCCACACGGGTAGATTAGTAACACGTGCCATGCCTCTTCAGGATATCTAAGTTATCTCCCTTTAACTCAACTCTCCAAGTTTTTGTTCACCACTGCAGTAGCCAAGTATTGAACTCACAACTCTTTGGACCTTACCAACGCTTTTAGCCACTGAGTCATGTAACCTTGAATCAGGACAGCGTAAATAATATAAATAATTATAATTGTAATGCAGAAATATAGACAAAATTGTATCTCAGAAATATAGACAAAAATTATTATCTACAAAATATTCTTACAATCTAAAAATAGCTTTAAAAAAAACCTGCAAATGGTTTATAAGCGGTAAAAAATAACAAGCTTCATAATTAAACAGTGTTAAAAATCATTTGACGAGAAAAAAAAAGACCCTTCCTCGAGTGAGGATCGAACTCACTACCTTCAGGTAACTCTTCTTGTGAGCGTTTATGAGACTGGCTGCGCTACCGAGACAACTGCGAGGCTAATTACTTGACGTTCTATATGGAATTTGTTTCTCTATGACGGCTCAATTCCGTCTATCAATGTTATTTTAATCTTCAGTTCTGCTTTCTTTACACATTTCTGAATTAGAGAAAAAAGCAAAGTTTAAAGATGACCGACAAATAAAATTTTTATTTGACCCCAGTGTGGATCGAATTCAAGATTTTCGCATAATTTATGAATTTTGCATTTCCTGATTATAAATTATATGTTCTAATAGCTTAGAAAGCCGCCCAATCGGGCGACATTTAAGCTAAGTCTTGACGAGGGCAATTGGTTGGATATTCATCCTAACAGGTAGGGGAGGAGCAGATACGATAGTCAACAATAAGGTACAGAAGAACTCAAAATTGATCGCTGCATTTAAGTATTGCATTGATATCTAAGCTTACCTTTTAAAATGTCAACGATAATTCTTCTACCAGTGCTTAATTTGAAGACGGTTTGATGTACGTAGGTCCTTACTTTCCGTACAAACAATTATTTTTATTTTATAGGTGGCATTCGCTAGATTTCGCACTTAATTTCGATTATTCCCAAATTTATTTCCAAGTTATAAAAATTGTTATCGTACAAAAAAAAAGAAAAGAAAATTCGCCACAAAAAATCACGTAAAAAATCGCCTAAAACAATCGCATGAATGAAAATTTTGAAAGTCAAAATTTCAGGATTGCGGGTCTGGAGCCGGTCCAAAATATTTTTAATTTTCTCACGGAGACGGCCTGATTTCAAAATCGTATGTGTTGGGCTATGGCCCCGAGGAGTAAAGTTGGAAAAGACTGATACACTGACATTCGCATTTAATTATATAGATTAAATCATTAACGCAATCTTATTAAATACGTTTTTTTTTTCTGATCGGAACACAAAAACTTTCAATATTTAAAACATTATAAAGGTTATTTCGATTAACTGATTTAATTTTTCACGGGGCGTTTTTTTTTCTTCTTTTTTTTTTTTGGTGTTGAAGTGATAATTTTTAGCAGACTGTTTTTTAGTTAAAATTCCGTTTTCTCAAATGATCGATTCTCAGCTGGGACAGTTGAATTTAAAGTATTTATTTTTAAAAAATTGTCAAGTATATATCTTAATGCATTTTGAACAATAAAAAGAAACATACCGATGCATGTGAAGGTAAAGTTGTAGGCTTCAATCTGATCTCGTCTGCAATAGGGTCAATGAAAGCTGGTTCTCGTACGATCCATGAAGTTAAGTACTGTTAAGCAATCGAGCCTGCTTAAACCGGAGATGAGTGACTGATTAGGAAAACCAGATGCTGTGAGCTTGAATGGGGATTGCGTAACAGATAACGGTTCGTAATTAGAATTTCAAGTTGTAGCCGGGTCCGTAAAATTCATTTACGCGCAAATACCTTTGAAGAAGGTACAAATACACTTCGTATGCACCCCCAGCTATGGGTTAATTAGTAGGACGTGTAAAAACCATTATTTACATTGTCGGGACTCTTTGTCCTCATCTTTATTACCATACGCCCGACGATTGAACTCCTGCATTTCGCCCACTGGTGTAAATTGGTAGATTGTAGTATTGAATTCATAACACTTTGGGACAAGTTACTGGAACCAACCAACGCTTTTATCCACTGGCTGATGCTTGCTTACCTTACGGCAATAGAAAATAATATAAATAATTACAATACCTCATCTCGGAAATATAAACAAATCTTCTTACTTTCATCTGTTGAATATTCAACGAAGCCAACATGGCGAGTACTGCAAATGACTTAGGAATGTGTAAGGAAAGCAGTAAATAAAATTAGTAAAAGGTTTGCTTGAAGAAAATAATTATTCAAAGAGAACTAATTGTATTTAAATGGTTACGATTAGTCTAGATCTAGTTGTCTCGGTAGCGCAGTAGGCAGCGCGTCAGTCTCATAATCATCGTTCGGAGTAATCTGAAGGCCGTGAGTTCGATCCTCACCCGGGGCAGGCAATATTTTTCTTTTCTATTGCTATTTTTTTCACACTGGTGGAATTTTTTTCTGGCTTTAAATAACACGCAATGGGATGGTAAGCCGTAAAAAAAGATCAATCAATCTTCGTAATTGTTGAAAGTATTTTTTTTAATGCAAATGATTAAGAAAGAAAAATTCTGCCTCGGGTGAGGTCGAACTCACGGCCTTCAGATAGCTCCCATCGTTCGGGGGAATCTGAAGGCTGTGAGTTCGATCCTCACCCGGGGCAGATTTTTTTTTTCTTTCCTATTGCTATTTTTTTTTCACACTAGCGGATTTTTTTTTCTTCTTATATTTTACGTCCTTTCCTTTCCATTTTGAATATTTAACGAATCCAATATGGCGATCAGCGATGATAACGATATCGCCAATGATGAAGTGAATGTGTAACTCCGGGTTTGGGTCTTTTTTTAGATATTAAACATTTTGCAAATAGAATAGATGAGCGTGTTCACCCAACAACGGTCGATAGCGAAGAGAATGAATTCGGCGTTTTTACGCGCGAAGACTGTTTTCAGGCGGGAAAAATTTTCTGTTCTATTCTGAGAGATTTTTTATTATTTTGCTTTCATTTTATTTATTTTAAACAAAGTTTTAACATTATTTGTTTTATTCTATTTTATTTATGATATTCATTATTATTATTATTATTATTATTATTATTATTATTATTATTTATTTCCTTTGCTTTCTGGCGTTTACACATTTCTTTCCAGGTCCCACCCAGGGACCTAAGGTTAGAAATGGCATCATGACACTTTTCACTGACAAAAAAAAAAAATAATAATAAAATAAAATAAAAATTACATAGATAAAGCCCTTCGTAAAGTGTGGGCTGTACTTGTCAGAACAATTGTTTGTATCTCCTTGAGGCATGGGCTTCCAGGAATCCCTGCAATTAGTCTACTGCAATCTTTTCCAACCAGTCCTAGGGCTCCAACTACAACAGGGATTGTTGATGTTCCCATATGCCACATTTTCGAGATTTCTATTTCAAGGTGCTTGTATTTTGACAGCTTTTTGAATATCTTCAAAGATACATTGCAGTCAGCAGGGACTGCCATATCAATAAGGAGGCACCGTTTTTGTTTGTGGTCTTTAATAACAATATCTGGGCGGTTGGCCTTGATTGTTCTGTCAGTGTGAATTGTGTTTTTTCTATAGAATTGTAACAGGTCCTATCTCCGTAACCGGGTCTGAGTGGTGTTGGTACCAGTTTCTTTCAGTTTCCTTCCCGTAGAAGTTGCAGATTTTCCAGTGCAGATATTGGCCCACTCTGTCATGTCGGGTTTTATATTCAGTGGGTGTCAACATCGTGCAACCTGATACAAGATGATCAATCGTTTCTGGATATTTATCACAGAAACTGCATTTTGGGCTGACACAGTATTTTAGTATATGTGCTTGATAATTCCTAGTTAGCAAGCATTGGTCCTGCGCAGCAAGGATAAAACATTCAGTTTCCGCTTTCAACCCTGCACTGCGTAGCCACTGATGGGTACGGGTTTTGTCTACATCACCTTGTTTGATACGGGCAGAGTATTGGCCATGAAGCGGTTTATCTTGCCATCGCTTCTATATCTGGTCGGTTGCATTCGTCTTTGCTGTCTTTTTTAAGTATTTTGCACTTTCAGCCGGTGAATTGTGCTGTAGTTGCATCTCTACGCCCATTTAAAGCTTCATTTTGAATTTGTTGGCTTCTTTCATTACGGAGTAAAGACACTTACTACTTTTATGTTCCTTGACTCATACCATCATCCAATCTTCTGTAGTTTCCAAGTATCTTTGGAGGCCAATTGTTGTAGTTTTGTAGGACAGTTCTAGTTGAACTAATCCTCTGCCTCCTTCAACATCAGCTTTGGGATGATGCATGCGATAGCAAGTGAGAAGCTTTCTCGTTTTGGCGTCCATTCGCTTAATTTCAGCTATGGTCCAGTTAAGGACATTAAAGCTGTAATGCACCACTGGGACAACCAATGTGTTTATAGCTGATATTCTATTTTTTGAGTTTAGTTCAGTATTTAGTATCAGACGTACACGCCTGTAGTACTGTTTTCTTATTTTTTCTTTCATTTGGGGGTGTTGTATGCCATCTCGTTCGCTAATTCCTAGGTAGTTATAAGCTTCGTCATGCTCCAATTCCCTAATCTTTGTGACAAAATCTAAATCTATTGAGGGTGTTTCTGTAATTCTACCTTTCTTGAATGTTACTTTTGCACATTTATCTAGTCCGTACCTATGTCGTCACTGAAGTATTTTACAATATTGAGGAGGCCTTTCAACTCATTGTCGTCTTTGGCAAAGAGTTTGAGATCATCCATGTAGAGTAGGGGATTGAATATTTCCTTATTTATTTTGTAACCATAGCTACTGTTGTTCAGTTCATGTGTAAGAGGGGTTAAGGATAAACAAAACAGAAGGGGTGACAGAGAATCTCCTTGAAAGATTCCACGTCGGGTATTCAGACGGTTGGATATGGCAGTGCCCTCGGTGTGCCTAAGGTATAGTTTCGTGTTCCACATCCCCATGCTGTACTTAAGAAAGTTTAATACCACAGGGGAGACTTTGTACATTTCCAAAGTCTTAAGGATCCAAGAATGTGGAACACTATCAAAGGGTTTACGATAATCAATCCACGCTGCACTGAGATTTCTGAGTCGTCTCCTGCAATTTTCCAGGATCATTTTATTTATCAGTTGATCTTTGCAGCCATATGAACTACTACTGCATCCCTTCTGCTCCAGCGGGAGAATGCTGTTTGTTTCGAAAAAGGAATAAGTACGGTTCGTCAGTACAGACGTGATCAACTTATACGTTGTGGAAAGACATGTTATCGGTCTATAATTTTTCGGGTCGTCTGTTTCAGTTGTTTTTGGTATGAGGTATGTAATACCTTCAGTAACCCATTCCAGGATTTTATTGGGATTATTTACAAGCGTTGATAATGTTTTTGCAAGAATTCCATCGGTAGATGAGAGATGATACAGCCAGAAATTGGTCAACTTGTCATTTCCTGGGGATTTCCATTTTTGTGATTTCGTTAGTGCTTGCCTAACATCATCTGTGGATATATTTTCCCATTCTTGCAGAGGTGTATCCAGCAGTCGTTCTTCTTCACGCCGTATCCATTCTGCATTTGGGTTACATTCCTTTGGGTTGCTCCAAATATTTTCCCAAAATGTCTGTACATTATCAATCGATGGTGGCGTTTCGACATGTATAGGTGCTTTTCCAATTTCCCTGCAAAATTTCTTAAGATCTGTTCGGAATATTTTATTTTAGCGATAGAACCTACAACGTTTCTCGTATCGTCTTGTTCTCTGTGCTTTTAGCTGAAGTTTCTGTTTCAGCATTTCCTTGATTGATGGAATATCAATTAGGGATTTAATGCTATATTTCCGTTTGATCTTTTTGGATTTACGTGTGGAAATATTAGGGTTTCTGGTGAGCTCATCTAAAATATAGACAGCTCACATCTGATTTGTTTTATTTCTCGTATCAGTTTGGTTTTCCAAGCTGGTTCTCTGTGTCTGTTAATTTTATTTATAGTCTTGACCCCAAGCTTCCGAGTCGCTGCTAGAGCTGTTGCGTATATGACGTTGTTAACTTCTGTTATGTTTCCCGGTGGTTTATCTGTTAACAGTGTTTCCAGGGCAGCATTGTATATTTTCACGATGTGCTTGTTGGGATTTGTCATATGGATTTTCGGGAGCTAGTCTCTGTCTGACAATTGTATGAAAGTTACTCTGCTGAGTACTTGGATGACGTCATTTTTCGCTTCGGTGATTTCAGCTTCGTGGTTTTCAAGGAATTCTGAATTAATGTACCTGGAGTTATCTTCAGTGACAATTTCTGGAGAACTAGAGGTTGTGTCTAAGGTAGAATCTTCGGTTTCATTTCCTGGGAGATTATTTCGTATTTCATTCGCTTTAGCGTCCACCTCATCCTCTGTCGCATTCTTTATTTCAACATTCGTCTCAATAGAGTTTGAGTGATGGGTCATAGTATTTTGTCTTATATCTAATTTTATCTTATCTATTTCTGCCTTTGAGAGTCTGTTGTTTCGCATGATATCTCTGCGGACATTGGCAACCATGTTTGGATTGAGGCTAGGTCTTATATCATTTCCCACCATATTTCTCCATATTTGGTATGTTTGATTGGTGGTGTTCTTTGCTGGGTTTTCCAGTGCAGTGAATAAGGATGTCATGACTTGTCGATACTCTTCGCGGCTCCATTTCGTTCGTTTACTTTATACTAGTCGATTTGGCATTGAGACACTTGGTCCAAGGTTGGCGATAATCCGGGTTTGGTGACCTAGTGTCTCTTCGTGTGTGGAAGAGTTTGTTCCAGTGACAGACTTTTCGACCTCAGACTGGTTCCTCTCTGAGGGACGCGGCCCTTGTTGTCCCGGTTGACGGCCGATCCGGTATGAGATATTATTCGTATTCATTGAAATTGGTAGAGATGCGTTTTAACCTTGACCGCCAAGGGGTAATTTTGTTCAGATTACCAGCTTTAGGACGAGACTCGAAGAAAATCCAAGAGCAAGCCCAGATAATGAGATTGTGGGTTTATTAATATATCCAGTTAGAATAGTTCATAACAATGTATGGTATTCAGTTGAGTAGACAGTACTAAGTTTTAACTTAGTATAAGTCCGAGTGACACCTCCAAGTGGGATAATTAGATTTTAGTATATAGACATAAAAAAAAAAAAAATTAAAAAGAAAGGTAAATTTGGGTTACATTTATCTGTAAATTATTTATCTGTAAATTTATTTAATTTATTTGGCAGTTGACTTTCCACAAATGTTCAATTTTCCGTCGCCAACGACAGATACTTATCAAATTTTATGGGGTAGGCTGGACTTATACTACAGATTGGTAGGGGGAATATCAAAGAATTCATTCAACAAAGGGGTAGGAGCAAGGGAATAAAAGTTATACTTTCCTGTCATCTCTCAACCTACTTGCCGCTGAAAGATATATTTTAAAATTTTCACTCAAAGAGATGATAGACAAAGGGCAGAGCATTGTAGGAAAATTACACCTGTAGCCATGAAAAAACAAAACAAAAATAACACAGATATAATACAATATGATCCCTGTCAGTGTGGACATATACACATGTACATTCTATATATATATATATATATATATATATATATATATATATATATAGAGAGAGAGAGAGAGAGATTAGCAAACATGTACATATACACGCACCGACAGAGATATAGGATTCCTAGGGTAAAAAAAAAAAAAAAAAAAAAGAAATGGACACGGGTGTCCGCTTAAGGTCTGAGGGAGGGGGGATTAAAACTTGAAATACAAGTTAAAAAAAAAATTTAGAGGAGAGAAAAGGGAACTGAAATTATTATATTACTATTATTATTATTATTATTATTATTATTAATAATATTATTATTATTATTATTACTATTATTGTTATTATTATTATTACTATTATTATTATTAATATTATTATTAATATTAATATTATTATTATTATTACTATTATTACTATTATTATTATAATTATTACTATTATTATTATTATTAATATTATTATTATTATTAATATTATTATTATTATTACTATTATTATTATTATTATTATTACTATTATTATTACTATTATTATTATTATTATTACTATTATTATTATTATTAATATTATTATTATTATTAATATTAGTATTATTATTACTATTATTATTATTATTATTACTATTATTCTTATTATTAATATTATTATTATTATTACTATTATTATTATTACTATTACTATAAAATTATTATTATTATTATTATTATTATTCTATATTTTCGTTTCTATTTTTTAATAATAATATCGCTACAAATTTGCCTACCTCCAAATTTTTTGAACGACTTTAATTTTATGCCATTTTTTTTCTTTCGTTCATTAAACTGTCTGAAGTTGTTTGACCTCATTTTGTTTTTTCATTATCCATAGCGCAATAGTTACAAGCTTGTCCCGTAAACAGAATCTCTCCTATAATTATGTTTAATCCTTACTATCTTTTTTACAACTGTATGTCTGTCTTAAACTTGGTATCTATACTAATGACACACCCATTTCTTCCTGTCTTAATAATAAGTTTTATCAGTTCGATATGCACAAATTGGCAGTTGATCTCATAAATGATCTACATTCTTTTGTTATTTAGGACAAAAAATGACTTATTAATTTTAATTTCTGCAAAGCAAAACTGCTCTCTATTAATCATCAGAGGGAACGCTTTCTGCCTTTAAACAATATGGCTGGCGCTAACTCCCAAGAGAGTACCTCGGTGCGCCTTCTCG
Organism: Acanthosepion lycidas; assembly: GCA_963932145.1. NCBI lineage: Eukaryota > Metazoa > Mollusca > Cephalopoda > Sepiida > Sepiidae > Acanthosepion > Acanthosepion lycidas. The sequence continues at coordinate 45,953,533 of OZ010610.1, forward strand.
AGCTAACATTCTCGGCTGACATGAAGTGGAAAGAGTATACTGAATACATTGTTAGGTCAGCTGCTAAGAAAATTAGTTTACTGTGTCGTGCTTTTCTCTACAAAATAGATCTGTAAGCCTACCATTCACTCATGTTTTGAACATTGCTGCCACATATGATCCCGTGTTCCTGGTATATATTTAGAGATTCTTGATAAAATCCAAATCAGCAATATTTTTGGTCCTGGCCTGGCGTCTTGGCTTCAGTCACTTTCACGCCGCCGTAAAGTTGCTTCCATGTGCCTTTTGTATAAATATTTAATTGTTCGGATGAGCTCTTCGCAATAGTACCTAGACTTTATGAATTTGGTACAACATTGGCGGCAAGGTTTCATCAATCTACAGTTGAAGTGATTACATGTAACCGTAAGTTCTATGCTAAGTGTTCCTTTTCTCGCACTTCTCGCTTGTGGAACTCTCTTCTGGATTCTTGCTTTCCAGTGAACTTTGATCTTCAAAAATTTAAATGCAATGTCAATCATTATCTACTGTCTTCTGTATTGCTTTTTTTTTATTCTTCTTATTCTTTGAAAATCTTTTTCTTTTCCTCCTTCGTTCACATTCAATAACCATTTGATTGCGTTGCTTCCAATAAAATGATTAAAACAAATATGTTTCATTATTAAGTCTTTTGTCTAACGATCCAAAAGCATTTACTGTTTTATATAAAAAAAATAATCTTCATCATTATCAGTTTTCTTGTCAACGCATTTACAATCGAATATTGAACGAATTCCAACATGGCGATTAACGAAGAGAAACGTTTCCTTTGATTGCCTAAATTGAGCTTTATAGGGTAAAAACTTACAGATCAAATTTCACTAAATTTATAAGACATTTTTCGGTTCCTTTTGTCTACTGATAAAGTAGGTAAGTGAAGCATATATTTTTTCCAGAATTGAAGGGTTTGCGGCCATATCACTGTAGAATAACAATAGAATAAACAGCACTTACCGGCGTAAGGGTCACAGCTAGCGTCCAGCTGGCAGACAAAAATAAAGCAGGTTGTAACTTAATACAAACCCTGCAAACTGACTGGAATCAAGCTGGTATTTATACAGAATTTTTTTTTTTGTTGTCTGACAGCTGGACGCTAGCTGGGACCCTTACGCCGGTAAGTGCTGTTTATTCTATTGTTATTCTACAATCACTTTGAAACATTGGTTCCCGTACGATCACTAAACTTAAGCAACGTTAGGTTTGGTCAGTACCTAGATGGGTGACTGATTGGGAATATCAGGTGCTGTAAGCTTGAATGTGAAAATGGTGTAATGGATATCCGCTCGTAATTGGAAATTCCAACTCCATTCGGGTCGATAATATTCAATTACGCGCAAATATTAGACAATGTATGAATCCGCCTCCTCTCCCCCAGTTATGGGTTAATTAGTAGAATGTATACCAGTAATAATCATTATTATCTCCAAAAATTCATACAATTTAAAAATGGCTTCTGGCTTTAAATAACACGCAATGGGATGATAAGCCGTAAAAAAAACAATCTTCGTAATTGTTGAAAGTATTTTTTTAATGCAAATGATTAAGAAAGGAAAATGCTGCTTTGGTTGAGGATCGAAATCATGGACTTCAGATAGCTCCCACAGGGGGAAGAGATTATGAGATCGACGCGCTGCCTACTGCGCTACCGAGACAACAGCGAAGGTCTTATTGCACCTTTCTATCCACCGAGCCAAACGTTGCGCAGTCCGGCCTTCTTTCGAATTAAACTCTTTCATTTCATCTACCGAGGCAGATTTTTCTAGTTCCGCAAACCATGCTTTTTTCTGAATGTCTTAGTTATCGCCATTTAACTCAAATCTCCAAGTTTTTGTCCAGTAGTACTGTAGCCAAGTATTGAATTCATAACACTTTGGGACAAGTTACTGGAACCAACCAACGCTTTTATCTACTGGCTGATGCTTGCTTACCTTACGGCAATAGAAAATAACATAAATAATTTCAATACCTCATCTCGGAAATATAAACAAATCTTCTTACTTTTATCTGTTGAATATTCAACGAAGCCAACATGGCGAGTACTGCAAATGACTTAGGAATGTGTAAAGAAAGTAGTAAATAAAATTAGTAAAACGTTTGCTTGAAGAAAATAATTATTCAAAGAGAACTAATTGTATTTAAATGGTTACGATTAGTCTAGCTCTAGTTGTCTCGGTAGCGCAGTAGGCAGCGCGTCAGTCTCATAATCATCGTTCGGAGTAATCTGAAGACCGTGAGTTCGATCCTCACCCGGGGCAGACAATATTTTTCTTTTCTATTGCTATTTTTTTCACACTGGTGGAATTCTTTTCCGGCTTTAAATAAAACGCAATGGGATGGTAAGCCGTAAAAAAAAAATCAATCAATCTTCGTAATTGTTGAAAGTATTTTTTTTAATGCCAATGATTAAGAAAAATTCTGCCTCGAGTGAGGTCGAACTCACGGCCTTCAGATAGCTCCCATCGTTCGGAGGAATCTGAAGGCCGTGAGTTCGATCCTCACTAGGGGCAGATTTTTTCTTTCTTTCTTTTCTATTGCTATTTTTTTTTCATACTAGCGGATTTTTTTTTCTTCTTATATTTTACGCCCTTTCCTTTCCATTTTGAATATTTAACGAATCAAATATGGCGATCGACAATGATAACGATATCGCCAATGATGAAGTGAAAGTGTAACTCCGGGTTTTGGGTCTATTTTTCGATATTAAACATTTTGCAAATAGAGTAGATGAGCGTGTTTACCCAACAACGGTCGATAGCGAAGAGAATGAATTTGGCGTTTTTACGCGCGAAGACTGTTTTCAGGCGGGAAAAATTTCTGTTCTATTCTGAGAGATTTATTTTGGTTTCATTTTATTTATTTTAAACAAAGTTTTAACATTATTTGTTTTATTCTATTTTATTTATGATATTCATTATTATTATTATTATTATTATTATTATTATTACTACTACTATTATTATTATTATTATTATTATTATTATTCTATATTTTCGTTTCTATTTATTAATAATAATATCGCTACAAATTTGCCTACCTCCAAATTTTTTGAACGTCTTTAATTTTATACCATTTTTTTTCTTTCCTTCATTAAACTGTTTGAAGTTGTTTGACCTCATTTTGTTTTTTCATTATCCATAACGCAATAGTTACAAGCTTGTCCCGTAAACAGAATCTCTCCTATAATTATGTTTAATCCTTACTATCTTTTTTACAACTGTATGTCTGTCTTAAACTTGGTATCTATACTAATGACACACCCATTTCTTCCTGTCTTAATAATAAGTTTTATCAGTTCGATATGCACAAATTGGCAGTTGATCCCATAAATGATCTACATTCTTTTGTTATTTAGGACAAAAAATGACTTATTAATTTTAATTTCTGCAAAACAAAACTGCTCTCTATTAATCATCAGAGGGAACGCTTTCTACCTTTAAACAATATGGCTGACGCTAACTCCCAAGAGAGTACCTCGGTGCGCCTTCTCGAGCTATCATTCTCGGCTGACATGAAGTGGAAAGAGTATACTGAATACATTGTTAGGTCTGCTGCTAAGAAAATTAGTTTACTGTGTCGTCCTTTTCTCTAAAAAATAGATCTGTAAGTCTACCATTCACTCATGTTTCGAACATTGCTGCCACATATGATCCCGTGTTCCTGGTATATATTTAGAGATTCTTGATAAAATCCAAATCAGCAATATTTTTGGTCCTGGCCTGGCGTCTTGGCTTCAGTCACTTTCACGCCGCCGTAAAGTTGCTTCCATGTGCCTTTTGTATAAATATTTAATTGTTCGGATGAGCTCTTCGCAATAGTACCTAGACTTTATGAATTTGGTACAACATTGGCGGCAAGGTTTCATCAATCTACAGTTGAAGTGATTACATGTAACCGTAAGTTCTATGCTAAGTGCTCCTTTTCTCGCACTTCTCGCTTGTGGAACTCTCTTCTGGATTCTTGCTTTCCAGTGAACTTTGATCTTCAAAAATTTAAATGCAATGTCAATCATTATCTACTGTCTTCTGTATTGCTTTTTTTTTATTCTTCTTATTCTTTGAAAATCTTTTTCTTTTCCTCCTTCGTTCACATTCAATAACCATTTGATTGCAACTTCCAATAAAATGATTAAAACAAATATGTTTCATTATTAAGTCTTTTGTCTAACGATCCAAAAGCATTTACTGTTTTATATAAAAAAAATAATCTTCATCATTATCAGTTTTCTTGTCAACGCATTTACAATCGAATATTGAACGAATTCCAACATGGCGATTAACGAAGAGAAACGTTTCCTTTGATTGCCTAAATTGAGCTTTATAGGGTAAAAACTTACAGATCAAATTTCACTAAATTTATAAGACATTTTTCGGTTCCTTTTGTCTACTGATAAAGTAGGTAAGTGAAGCATATATTTTTTCCAGAATTGAAGGGTTTGCGGCCATATCACTGTAGAATAACAATAGAATAAACAGCACTTACCGGCGTAAGGGTCACAGCTAGCGTCCAGCTGGCAGACAAAAATAAAGCAGGTTGTAACTTAATACAAACCCTGCAAACTGACTGGAATCAAGCTGGTATTTATACAGAATTTTTTTTTTTGTTGTCTGACAGCTGGACGCTAGCTGGGACCCTTACGCCGGTAAGTGCTGTTTATTCTATTGTTATTCTACAATCACTTTGAAACATTGGTTCCCGTACGATCACTAAACTTAAGCAACGTTAGGTTTGGTCAGTACCTAGATGGGTGACTGATTGGGAATATCAGGTGCTGTAAGCTTGAATGTGAAAATGGTGTAATGGATAACGGCTCGTAATTGGAAATTCCAACTCCATTCGGGTCGATAATATTCAATTACGCGCAAATATTAGACAATGTATGAATCCGCCTACTCTCCCCAAGTTATGAGTTAATTAGTAGAATGTATACCAGTAATAATCATTATTATCTCCAAAAATTCATACAATTTAAAAATGGCTTCTGGCTTTAAATAACACGCAATGGGATGATAAGCCGTAAAAAAAAACAATCTTCGTAATTGTTGAAAGTATTTTTTTAATGCAAATGATTAAGAAAGGAAAATGCTGCTCCGGTTGAGGATCGAAATCATGGACTTCAGATAGCTCCCACAGAGGGAAGAGATTATGAGATCGACGCGCTGCCTACTGCGCTACCGAGACAACAGCGAAGGTCTTATTGCACCTTTCTATCCACCGAGCCAAACGTTGCGCAGTCCGGCCTTCTTTCGAATTAAACTCTTTCATTTCATCTACCGAGGCAGATTTTTCTAGTTCCGCAAACCATGCTTTTTTCTGAATGTCTTAGTTATCGCCATTTAACTCAAATCTCCAAGTTTTTGTCCACTACTACTGTAGCCAAGCATTGAATTCATAACACTTTGGGACAAGTTACTGGAACCAACCAACGCTTTTATCCACTGGCTGATGCTTGCTTACCTTACGGCAATAGAAAATAATATAAATAATTACAATACCTCATCTCGGAAATATAAAAAATCTTCTTACTTTTATCTGTTGAATATTCAACGAAGCCAACATGGCGAGTACTGCAAATGACTTAGGAATGTGTAAAGAAAGTAGTAAATAAAATTAGTAAAAGGTTTGCTTGAAGAAAATAATTATTCAAAGAGAACTAATTGTATTTAAATGGTTACGATTAGTGTAGCTCTAGTTGTCTCGGTAGCGCATTAGGCAGCGCGTCAGTCTCATAATCATCGTTCGGAGTAATCTGAAGGACGTGAGTTCGATCCTCACCCGGGGCAGACAATATTTTTCTTTTCTATTGCTATTTTTTTCACACTGGTGGAATTCTTTTCCGGCTTTAAATAACACGCAACGGGATGGTAAGCCGTAAAAAAAAATCAATCAATCTTCGTAATTGTTGAAAGTATTTTTTTTAATGCCAATGATTAAGAAAAATTCTGCCTCGGGTGAGGTCGAACTCACAGCCTTCAGATAGCTCCCATCGTTCGGAGGAATCTGAAGGCCGTGAGTTCGATCCTCACTAGGGGCAGATTTTTTCTTTCTTTCTTTTCTATTGATTTTTTTTTTTCATACTAGCGGATTTTTTTTTCTTCTTATATTTTACGTCTTTTCCTTTCCATTTTGAATATTTAACGAATCAAATATGGCGATCAGCGATGATAACGATATCGCCAATGATGAAGTGAAAGTGTAACTCCGGGTTTTGGGTCTTTTTTTCGATATTAAACATTTTGCAAATAGAGTAGATGAGCGTGTTCACCCAACAACGGTCGATAGCGAAGAGAATGAATTTGCCGTTTTTACGCGCGAAGACTGTTTTCAGGCGGGAAAAATTTCTGTTCTATTCTGAGAGATTTATTTTGGTTTCATTTTATTTATTTTAAACAAAGTTTTAACATTATTTGTTTTATTCTATTTTATTTATGATATTCATTATTATTATTATTATTATTATTATTACTACTATTATTATTATTATTATTATTATTCTATATTTTCGTTTCTATTTATTAATAATAATATCGCTACAAATTTGCCTACCTCCAAATTTTTTGAACGACTTTAATTTTATACCATTTTTTTTCTTTCCTTCATTAAACTGTTTGAAGTTGTTTGACCTCATTTTGTTTTTTCATTATCCATAGCGCAATAGTTACAAGCTTGTCCCGTAAACAGAATCACTCCTATAATTATGTTTAATCCTTACTATCTTTTTTACAACTGTATGTCTGTCTTAAACTTGGTATCTATACTAATGACACACCCATTTCTTCCTGTCTTAATAATAAGTTTTATCAGTTCGATATGCACAAATTGGCAGTTGATCCCATAAATGATCTACATTCTTTTGTTATTTAGGACAAAAAATGACTTATTAATTTTAATTTCTGCAAAACAAAACTGCTCTCTATTAATCATCAGAGGGAACGCTTTCTGCCTTTAAACAATATGGCTGACGCTAACTCCCAAGAGAGTACCTCGGTGCGCCTTCTCGAGCTAACATTCTCGGCTGACATGAAGTGGAAAGAGTATACTGAATACATTGTTAGGTCTGCTGCTAAGAAAATTAGTTTACTGTGTCGTGCTTTTCTCTACAAAATAGATCTGTAAGCCTACCATTCACTCATGTTTTGAACATTGCTGCCACATATGATCCCGTGTTCCTGGTATATATTTAGAGATTCTTGATAAAATCCAAATCAGCAATATTTTTGGTCCTGGCCTGGCGTCTTGGCTTCAGTCACTTTCACGCCGCCGTAAAGTTGCTTCCATGTGCCTTTTGTATAAATATTTAATTGTTCGGGTGAGCTCTTCGCAATAGTACCTAGACTTTATGAATTTGGTACAACATTGGCGGCAAGGTTTCATCAATCTACAGTTGAAGTGATTACATGTAACCGTAAGTTCTATGCTAAGTGTTCCTTTTCTCGCACTTCTCGCTTGTGGAACTCTCTTCTGAATTCCTGCTTTCCAGTGAACTTTGATCTTCAAAAATTTAAATGCAATGTCAATCATTATCTACTGTCTTCTGTATTGCTTTTTTTTTATTCTTCTTATTCTTTGAAAATCTTTTTCTTTTCCTCCTTCGTTCACATTCAATAACCATTTGATTGCGTTGCTTCCAATAAAATGATTAAAACAAATATGTTTCATTATTAAGTCTTTTGTCTAACGATCCAAAAGCATTTACTGTTTTATATAAAAAAAATAATCTTCATCATTATCAGTTTTCTTGTCAACACATTTACAATCGAATATTGAACGAATTCCAACATGGCGATTAACGAAGAGAAACGTTTCCTTTGATTGCCTAAATTGAGCTTTATAGGGTAAAAACTACAGATCAAATTTTACTAAATTTATAAGACATTTTTCGGTTCCTTTTGTCTACTGATAAAGTAGGTAAGTGAAGCATATATTTTTTCCAGAATTGAAGGGTTTGCGGCCATATCACTGTAGAATAACAATAGAATAAACAGCACTTACCGGCGTAAGGGTCACAGCTAGCGTCCAGCTGGCAGACAAAAATAAAGCAGGTTGTAACTTAATACAAACCCTGCGAACTGACTGGAATCAAGCTGGTATTTATACAGAATTTTTTTTTTTTTTTTTTTTGTCTGACAGCTGGACGCTAGCTGGGACCCTTACGCCGGTAAGTGCTGTTTATTCTATTATTATTCTACAATCACTTTGAAACATTGGTTCCCGTACGATCACTAAACTTAAGCAACGTTAGGTTTGGTCAGTACCTAGATGGGTGACTGATTGGGAATATCAGGTGCTGTAAGCTTGAATGTGAAAATGGTGTAATGGATATCCGCTCGTAATTGGAAATTCCAACTCCATTCGGGTCGATAATATTCAATTACGCGCAAATATTAGACAATGTATGAATCCGCCTCCTCTCCCCAAGTTATGGGTTAATTAGTAGAATGTATACCAGTAATAATCATTATTATCTCCAAAAATTCATACAATTTAAAAATGGCTTCTGGCTTTAAATAACACGCAATGGGATGATAAGCCGTAAAAAAAACAATCTTCGTAATTGTTGAAAGTATTTTTTTAATGCAAATGATTAAGAAAGGAAAATGCTGCCTCGGTTGAGAATCGCACTCAGGAACTTCATATAGCTCCCACGGGGGAATAGATTATGAGATCGACGCGCTGCCTACTGCGCTACCGAGTCAACAGCGAAGGGCTTATTCCACCTTTCTTTTCACACTTCTAAAATAAAGAAAATCCGCCACATTGTCGCTGACTATGGCGTCATCTTCGATAATCGTCAACCATATTGGACTCGTTAAATATTCAAAAGAGAAAAACAAATTGATTTTGGCATAAGGCCACAAGGAACGAAGCGTTCGCTGAGGATCGAATTTGAATTGGACTCTCCAATTTTTCAATCACTCTTCAATTTTCATCGATCGTTCGATTTCATATTTGGTGTTATTCATTTTAGTTACAATACACATTCTAAACATATCTGTTGCATCTACTTCCACAGAAACAGCCTCGGTTAAATCAAAAACCTAACTCGTCTTCCTCCTCTACAACTATGTATTAAATAATAGGGTAGACTGGGTCTCACTAGCCTTGACTCTCTCACTAGCCTTGAAACTATCTTTCCCAAAGAGTCATGGCAGGGAATCTGTGGCGAACCATCATCGAGTTCGTGTATTGTATCAAGGTTATTCTTTATTCAATCTGAATGTTTGTGTCGAAACGTAATGGAAATTAAGACGAATGATATAATGTTAATAATGTTTTACAACATTTCATCTAAAAAGAGAAAGTAAATATTTGGCAAACATGGAACTTCGTGCGCGCAAAATAAAATGGAGTGTCAAAAGGACTTTTATTTATTGCCCACCACCGTCGCCATGACACGGCTTTTTTTTTTTTTTTTTAACTATCTTCATTCTTTGGCAACGTTTATTGTTTCAAAAAGCGATTATTAGAATTGTATTAGGTTGGTGCAAAAATAATGACGTAATAATGTCGTTTTTTTTACGTATTTTTTAACTTCAAAAACGACATTGTTACGTCATTATTTTTGCACCAACCTAATAATAAAACGTAAACATATGATAAATGTTAATTCATACATTTTCTTTGTTCTTGAGAATTAACGACAAAAGTAATAAACATTATTTATCGAATAGATTGTTTATTTACACTATTTTTTTTCATATTATTTATTGGGATAGTTGGCAAAACATCGGCTAAATGCTAACTTGATTCGAGCTTTATGAAATGGTAAATGATAAGGATTCCTTTATAGTTGGATCACATATTTTAATAATTTACGAAATGTTTATAAATTTATGAATAAAAAATTGTTTTCATATTTATTTCTTTTTAAATTGATAAATGATAAATATTGCATTGCATTTGTTTTAATTGCTTTAGTTTTTTTACAATGTTGTAAATATAAAATTATTCTTGCAAATAAAAAAAATCTAATGGTGTTTAAAATTTTTGTTGTAAATTCTCAAGAACAAAAAAATGTTTAACTTTAGTCGTAAGTTTAAGTTTTATTCAAATTTTAATCATCCATTTTGAAAACAATAAACATTGCCGAAGACTTAAGATAGATGAACTTTAACTTACCTCTACAGATTATGAGACAAACGTTGCGCTGTCCGGCCTTCTTTCGAATTAAACTCTTTCATTTCATCTACCGAGGCAGATTTTTCTAGTTCCGCAAACCATGCTTTTTTCTGAATGTCTTAGTTATCGCCATTTAACTCAAATCTCCAAGTTTTTGTCCACTACTACTGTAGCCAAGCATTGAATTCATAACACTTTGGGACAAGTTACTGGAACCAACCAACGCTTTTATCCACTGGCTGATGCTTGCTTACCTTACGGCAATAGAAAATAATATAAATAATTACAATACCTCATCTCGGAAATATAAACAAATCTTCTTACTTTCATCTGTTGAATATTCAACGAAGCCAACATGTCGAGTACTGCAAATGACTTAGGAATGTGTAAAGAAAGCAGTAAATAAAATTAGTAAAAGGTTTGCTTGAAGAAAATAATTATTCAAATTGAACTAATTGTATTTAAATGGTTACGATTAGTCTAGCTCTAGTTGTCTCGGTAGCGCAGTAGGCAGCGCGTCAGTCTCATAATCATCGTTCGGAGTAATCTGAAGGCCGTGAGTTCGATCCTCACCCGGGGCATATTTTTTCTTATTTTATGTCCTTGCTTTCCATTTTGAATGTTTGACTAATTCAATTTGCCGATTCGCCATGATAAAGATATCACCAAAGATGAAAGGAAAATGTACCTCCGTGCAGTGGCGTATCTAGAGTAAATGTCACACGGGGCGGTCCGCTCAAATGTCACCCTAATGACCCTATGCTGAATGGTTAGCTGTAGCTAAATTTTCATGCATGCTCTACCTCTACTTTACTGAACGGTACGTTACTGTTTAAATGTATGATCCAAGACAAAATCCAATACCACAAAATAATCAGTTCAAATCAAAAGATTTTTAAAATGCAACTGTTCACTTTCAGAACAACTGAATACAAAACACGGCAATACACAAAAGAACGACATTCAATACTATGGTCTTAGAATGAATGTTTTTTTTGTTTTCATTGTGGCAAACTGGTCAATGACATCGTCAAAATCTGTTTGTCTTAAGCTCGTTTTCAATGGACAGCACAGCTAGATCCGACAGTCTCGACTGGCTCATGGTTGACGTAATTTTCTGTTGCAAATTTTCTGATGTTCAATTTTCCGTTGCATTATTTTCTGGATTGTAAATCAACTGCATTCTTTTAAAGGTTACCTAGAGAATTTATGCAAAGTTTATTTTTTTGTTTTTCTTTATACAAGTAAAATAAATTTACATCGTATTTTGATGTTATTATGATTTTAGTTTTAGTGATAATTTAAAAACAATAAATATTTATCACTAGTACCAATAATGGAAAATTAAGTTAAAAATTTAAAAGTATCGTTTAAGGAATCGGAAAATAGGCACAATTTTTTCCGTTTCCGATACCCCAAAAAGTTCCGATTTTTGCGATTCTCGATTCCGATTCCGATTAATCGTCCCAACACTAGTAGATATATTCAAAAGTATATTGCTCACTCAATGGAAAATTGTATCTCAGCGAATTGATACACAGGCAAGACTGAAATTGTTGCACTTTTGGCTTCGAATTTCGCTTTGTTGTTATTAATGATGCAGAGTTAAAACACCATATCATCTGATAAAATGTTACAACAATGTCTCTTGTTAGTAACCAAGATTGTAGCAACTGAAACACATGAAAGCTGAAAACATTGCTATTTTTCCTACTCACAAATTTCCCGACAATTTATTAGAAAATTTCTGACGGAGGGGACAAAACTGGGGGGTCATAAATTATTTCTGGGGGGTCATATGCCCGCCTGCGAAACCCTGTGTCTCCACCACTGTTTTCAGACTATTTTTGGAACCTTAGCCTCGTTGAAAAATTTTGTTGGGGGTGACATTGTGTCACCCCTCCTGTGCTGGCACCCGGGGCGGTCCACCCCTCTCGCCCCCCGCTTAGCTACGCCACTGCCTCCGTGTTTTTCTGTTTTAGATATTGAAGATTTTGTGGGATGGATATTTATGCTGTCATACGATTTGGAGATTTTGGCTGTTCTGGGTATAACACCAGTATATATTACGCAAACTGAGACTCACAATAAAAGTGTAACTGAATAAAATTCCGTATATTTTATAATGAATGAGGTCAAAATTGGACATAACGTAATGCCCCAGGTGAGGATCGAACTCACGATCTTCAGATTAATTAAGCTTTTCACAGAGACATCATAACACAGACGTGTTGTCCTTTTCTATATAAATAATTACACTACCTCATCTCGGAAATACAGACGCATCTTCTTACTTTTCTCTGTTGAATATACACCGAAGTCAACATGGCGATTAGTGCAAATCACTTAAGAATGTGGAAAGAAAACAGTACAGAAAATTAGTAAAAGGTTTCTTGAAGGAAACAATTATTCAGACAGAACTGATTGTATTTAAAAGGTTACAATGCTAACGCCGTCATTGTCTCGGTAGCGCAGTAGGCAGCGCGTCAGTCTCATAATCTTTCTTTGGAGGTATCTGAAGGCCGTGAGTTCGATCCTCACCCGGGGCATGTTTTTTTTTTTTTTTTTTTTGACACTTATATTTTATATATTCCATTTTGAAAATTTAACAGATCCAGTAAAACTATGATAACGACATCACCAAAGACGAACTGAAGTGTACCTTCATGTTTTTCTGGTGGGTGGTGAGGGTAGATATTAAACATTTTGTGGGATGGACAATTCTGCTGTTATACAATCTGAACAATTTTGCTGTTACACCCGGTATATTATACTTACGTTATGGGCCATGTGTGATACACGCTTAGGCGATCATGTATCTTTTGATACATGACTGACGAGGCAGATTTTTTCCCACAGTAATTTGTCATTTCTTTCTGTGGTAGACCAGTTACCATCCAAGGCTATAGGACCCGATCTGTACTGTTATTTAAACATAGCTAGGTGGAGAAGAGGATTCACACCTTTCGCATGGGTATTAGCACGTAAGTGAATGAAATGGATTCGACTGGAATTCGAACTCGGCTCTCTGATTCCTCAATCCGAACCGCTATGCACTACTCCTCGCAATAACAATCTAACTGGACAAAATACCATATGATTCTATAAAATGAGGTCAAAATTGAACATAAAGTAATGCTTCGGGAGTGGATCGAATTCACGATCTTCAGATTAGTTATCCTGTTCACAGGGACATTAGAAGATTGACGCGTTGCCCATTTTTCTAGTGTGACAACCTATCGCAACCCATAGATCATGCATTTAATTCTGTCTAAAGAATCATTATCTTAATTTGCCTCTTCTCAGTTTTCAGTGCTGATTTTCTTTCGTGTGCCTGAACCGCAGAAAAAAATATTGATGCGCTTTTTTACTTCATTCCTGGCGATGAAGTTATCTTCGCTAATCGCCATGTTGGATTTGTTTAACATTCAAAAAGAAAAGTGATCATAACGAGACGCGATTATGGTCGTGAAAATCGGAATTGTCTTATCAAGTTCAAAATTCAACTTAGATCTGTTGCGTTCGCTATCACACTAATGCCCTTGTGAAAAGCATAAATCCTTTCTTTCTCCCTTTCAGAAACAAATAAAACATCTTATTTTTCTCTGTTTAATATTTAACGAAGCCAACATGGCGATTCGTGTAGATGACTTAGGATTGTGGAAAGAAAGCAGTACAGAAATCAGTACAGAAAATTAGTAAAAGGTTTCTTGAAGGAAACAATTATTCTGGTACTGGTTGTCAGTCTCATAATCATTGTTCGGGGAATCGGGAGTCGTTATTTCGATCCTCACCCGGTGCGTATGGTTCCTTTTTTTTTCACAATCGCTGAAATTTTTTTCTCCGTATATTTTACGTCCTTACCTTTCCATTTTGAATATTTAACGAATCCAATATGGCGATTAGCGATCATAACGATATCGCCATACATTAAGGGAAAGTGCTACTCCATATTTTTCTATAATGAGTGAATGTCAAAAAAAAAAAAATCAGTATTGAAAATTAATTAAATTTTACTTCAGCAAAGTATTATTCTGAAAGAATTCATTGTATTTACAATAATACAATGGATGTGTAGTTTATTGTCTGGATTGCACTGCATGCGACGTGTTTATTTCATAATCTGACATGTTGCGAAAGCTGAGTGTTCGATTCCCAACCGAGGCTTTATTTATTCTTTCAATGTTGTCTTCATTCCATAGAATAATACCGTTTTTGTTAAAACTGCTTTTTTTATGTTGCTGGTTGTGAATTAGACATCAGCGAAATTATTGGCACTTATTTCCAAAGTAACTTCATTTTCTCGAGTCGACGATTTATAACTTCTTTTTTTTTACACAGTAATTGTGGCCTTCGCTTTTCCGCATCCTCTATTGTTCTACACTGAGCGCTTCTGCCAGCAATTAAAAGATTACCCATAGTGTTTGTGCTGCTGCTGTTGTCTCTGAAACGCGTTAGGTTCATCATCACACTTTGGTGTCATTTGGAGGTCGTGAGTTCGAATCTGCAAGCGACTCATATATATTTCTATTGCTATTTATTTTGAATCAGCGAAAAAAATGTTCTTTTCTCTCTTCTTCACTGCCAAAAAAAAGAAACATTAAATTTCGGCAGTTTTTTTATTTTAAATATTTACTGTTTATTTCGTCATCATTGTAATAGAGAAAGTTTAATTCGGTGAATTAACTAAAAAAAGCGATCATTTTGAAAAATGTTGGGTGCAATAAAGTCTTTTTTAACATTTGAATTATTGAACTAAAAATCAATTCTAGATTTAATCTCGAATTCGAAATCCACGTTTTCTTCATGTATGAAGAATACGAATTTCTAGGAGTAGATAGCTTCACCTTTTATCCAGTTCACAAACCTCTCCCCCGCCATTTTGAAGAGGAGCAGGTAATTATCCCTTGTTTCCTGTTTAGGATCGGGTTTCCGGTTCCTTCTAAAGTCTACTTCAACTGTATACTTCTAACGTCTCCGTCTAAATTTTATTTACTATTTCTTTCCTCAGAAGTAGATAACTTCACCTTTCATACGCTTCACACTTCTCTCCGGTATTTTGAATGGGAGAAGAGGCTTATCCTTTGTTTCCTGTTTAGGATCGGGTTTCCGGTTCCTTCTAAAGTCTACTTCAACGCTATACTTCTAACGTCTTCGCCTAAATTTTATATACTATTTTGTGACACGCACCGGTGGTCGTGGTCGCAGTCCAGCGCCAATATGTGACGTCCACTGGTCGCGACGTCAATCTCTGATGCAGCGCCGTCGGCCCGTGGTCAACTCCCAGTTGCGGCACGAAGCTGTAAGATTTCTTCCACCAGCGTTTGGGGTTGACTCGTTGTTGCCGCCACCAGCCTGTGTCCCGGTCGATCTGGTCGTTTGCGGTTCGGTACCAACTTTGTTGTTCTAAGCTCGCCTCCAACGCCTGTTCACCGAAGTAACTGCTTTCATCCCAAGTCTAACCTACCCACGTTGTGACTTTGATCTTAGGTAGAGGAAATCAATCACGCATCGGGCCGTAATGCAAGCCGAATTCGGGGTAAAGGTGATACCGCACAAGCGTAAGTAAAAGAAAAATAATAAAACAAACTCATGAGGTTCAAATATGTTGAGAAATAACAATTAACTTTATCCATCTGTTGAATACAGGAGTGTGTTTCCTCCCCGGTCTGTTCTATGGATTCGCGACACTTTTTGCGTTTCTTAAGCGAGTTATGGTATCTTAAGTCGTTCGTCAATAAAAGCTTGCTTTTGGTAGGAAGACTATGTCGAAAAAGGACGTGGAAATCTTGGTCAGCTCATGCGAGGCGCTATACTCCGAGCTCAACAGCTCTCTGTCGAATAAACACTCTGTCTCCGATCTCCAACTCGACTCTACTTTGAACGCCCGGGGACGTTTGTTTATATGGACATCGACCAAAACCGGGTTGGGGCCTGTCGTGGTTTGGATTCTTTGACAATTCTTAATTTTCTTTGTCCCCAGAACAGGAAAGTTTATTACTTCCCATTTTTGGGAGCTAATCACTTTCCCTTTTGGAGTTTTTCTCCCTCGTCCGTGAGGAGAGGTCGGAGGAGAATTATCCTCTTAGACTCTTCCTTTCTCATATTGGTATCTCATAGCAATCATCTTAGTGGGTGTCAAAAACTTCCCCGACTTTCTCATGCGTTCACCTTCGCCCATCACTCACGCCACCACTCAGCCAATGATCTATCGGCAGCATGGGTGTGGCTAGACTTGGCCTTCTTAAAATTATCGTCCAGAAAAAAAATTCTCTTTTCCTTTCTTTCCTTCTTTTCTATCGGCCAGAATTCTTATGAATTCCACGTGGCCCTAATTAAAATTATATCTTATCCTGAGCCACCCAAAATCCACTTAGCAGAATTTCCACTGATTCATTAATCACTGCCAGTCAACTTTTAAACTGGGTGGTCATTTTTACTTGATAAACAAATTTTTTATTTTTCTCGTGTATTGAAATTTTCGTGCCACCAGATGCTCATCCTCGAGTCACCATGTCTGACAATAACAATGTTTGCCTCTCTTCTCATGTCAAGATACGGACATAAAACAGATGTGTCTCCTCGCTGGACACAAGAACCAAAACTAAATGATATCTCTGAAAGATAATTAGTGGCTATTCTTTTAGGGTGGTCTCACTGAAATTCCTTCTCGGTCGCATGTGTGGCCCAGTTTTGTTTATCTTTTAGAATTCTGTTTTCCTTGTCGTGTCACTATCTGATCATGACATTAATTAATTCTGACAGAATCCGAAATCTGGTTTTCTCTTACGGATTTTCTTTCTTCTGCGAAAAAGTATCTTTCCTCGTAAATGAAATAAAATCTTTTCCCATTCATTTTTTTTTTTTTTTTTTTTGTTAAAAAAAATGTCGCTCGGTCTGTCTTTCGTTATAGTTCTTTCTCGCCTTAAGTATTTCTCGTTTTAATTTCTATGCTTAATTAGTTAGCCAATTACCATAGCTAAATAGTGTCACAATTTCTTTCTTCAGAAGAAGTAGATAGCTTCACCTTTCATCCGCTTCACACTTCACTCCGGTCTTTTGAATGGGAGAAGAGGCTTATCCCTTGTTTCCTGTTTAGGGTCGGGTTTCCGCGTCCTTCTAAAGTCTACTTCAAGTCTATAATTGTAACGTCTCCGCCTAAACTCTGAAATATTACTTGTTATTTATTTACTTTTTCTCCTCAATAGCAGTAGACAGGTTCGCTTGTCGCCCAGCTTAGACTTTCGTCTTTTTGAGCAGGAGTATTCCTTGTTTCCTGTTTAGGAATAGATTCCAATTCCCGTTGGGTTTGTCATATTCACTTACGCGCAAGTACCCTTTGAAAAGCTTATGAATCCACCTCTTCCAACCAACTATGGGTTAATTAATAAAATTTGTATTACTAAAACATTATTATCTCCAACAGAAAAAATTCTTACAATCTAAAAATACTTTCTGGCTTTAAATAACCTGCAAAGGGTTGATAAACCGTAAAAATCGAATCAATGAATAAATCAAGAATAATCTTCGCGACAATTGCTGAAAGTTTACAACCCCGAGTCAAAAGGTTTTTACCAGGTTTTTCTCCGATTTACGATTATAAAGGACCACAGTCTTATATAATTTCGGTTGGACAAGTCAAAAAAATGGTTCTACATTGATTAAAGTCTGATTAGAAAATAAAAACGTATATCAAAAAGTGACAACGCCAACAGCGTAGCAAAATTCAGATTGTCAGACACTGTCAGAAATTCTTTTACTGCATAAATTGTTTTACTGCATATCGACCTGAACCGGTTATTTAATGCCGACAAGATTTTTATTGCTGGTATTTTTTTTTACTTTCAAAAATGTATTCCTGGTAATATTTTTTTTCCTTCAAAAAATTCATTGCTGGTTTGTTTTGTTTTACGGCATATCGATCTCAACGGGTTATTTAATGCCGACAAGATTTTTATTGCTGGTAATTTTTTTTACTTTCAAAAATGTATTGTTGGTAATATTTTTTTTCCTTCAAAAAATTAATTGCTGGTTTGTTTTGTTTTACGGCATATCAACCACAATGAGTTATTTAAAGCCGACAAGATTATTGTCTTCAAAAATGTATTTCTGGTAATATTTTTTTTCATTCAAAAATTAATTCCTGGTAATAATGTAATATTATTATTTTAATAATTGCTGGTAATAATATAATATTATTATTTTTTTCTTCAAACATTTATTTCATTGTGTTTTGACTAGTTTGGGGTTAAATATCTGCCCATAGCTGGGACCCCTAACAGGTGCTACCTTTATTGTTTTACAGGTGCTACCTTTAATTGTTGGTGTTCCCTTGCTGTTGGATGTAGTTTATCGTCTTACCAAGGACGCGGATGTAATTTATTGTCATACGCAGGACGCGGAAATTGTTTAACTCAAACGGAATCCACATCTCATATAAAATAAAATAAAAACTGACATTGCTTTCGCCCGGTTCCGCGCAACAACTTCCGTAATACAGAATTCAAAACCGCGATCATAAAACACCATTTCTGACCAATCAGAAAAGGCCCATTGTGGTTTTAACAGTCGTTGTTTCTGACTATAAGCCCTATAGCCGATTTCACTCACGAGCCCAGTTTTTCAAACCGATTTCAGATCAGGAATAAAACGTTTAACAAAAAGTGATTACGTCTACTCGTATCGTCCCGATGGCGCAGGTAAATTTAGATATTAAAATCCGTGTTTATTTTTATTTATTCGAACTCTAGTTGAACTGACGTTCCCATCAACAAGCAGCTCAGCAACGGAAACGCTGATGATTAAACCGTGATTGAATTTATAATCAATCTGACCGCGAATACACATTGATACTCGACACCATTTTGTTTTTATAGTCTATTTACAGAACCAACCTAATCTTTTTTGTTTGTACAGGGTGACCCCAAAAAACGGGAACTTTTTAACAATCCAATAAAACCAAGAGTGGTGGAAGAAAAATATTTTATTCATAGTAATTGAAACCTTAAAACATGCCATTTAAGAAACAATGATGGAATTTTCATTTTTTAAAAATGACGTCCTGTAGATGGCGTCCTGCTGTACGAATGCATTCTTGAAATCTGCTGTTGATATTCCTCATTGACTGCTGCAACATCTCAGCTGGGATACTGTGAATTTCATCTTGAATTCTAAATGGCGAAATGTTTACTTGCTCAAGGTCACTGTCTCGTAGTGTTGCCACTTGCTCATGTTTGGCAATACACACTTAAAAATTCCCGTTTTTTGGGTCACCCTGTATTAATGCTGAATGCGTCAAAATTATTGGTTAATGAAGATATAAGCAGACTGCTAGATTCGAAAATAAAAAGTCTGACATGTTTTTCGTAAAAGAAGTGTTGTTTTCTGAGGGATTTTTTCCCGCAAAACATGCTGCATATAAGTACTTTAGAAAACATTAACTGAAAATTGTATTGGACGTCTTTGCTCTTTTGGTCAAAGGGAAAAGAGACCGACTATAATTTTTGTCAGGGTCGGTAAGCCAGCAAGCTAAAATTTTCTTTTAGACGAAACATTGCCGACTCTGAATTCTGGCTCGTATCTCTTTCAGCTTTCAAGATGACTCACTTCACAATTCCTCAGACATTTACTTGGCGTTTTGGCGAATTAGAGTTAACGGCTGGGGAACATGAAATTTAACCGTGTAGGTTTACCCAAATTATATCCTCAAAATCAAATCACATAGGTTCGGGAGGTTGGGAAATTTACGAGTTACATAAAGTATATCGGAGAAAAAACTTTCACTAGAAATGTTTGTTTTTTTTTGTTTTTTTTCATTTTGTTAGAATTTTCGAGAAGTAATACTGTTATTCTAAACTGATTAAGTTGGATATGTTTTCTCTGTTTAGTTATCATAAAGTAACTTAACAATTTGCATTGCTCGGACTATCATCCTCATCTTAGTTGCCATATTTATCACAACGTTTCGGCCATTGTACGCTCCGGCCTTCTTCAGGTGGTTGGAATGTCGAACAGAACCTTTTATTTCGCTCGCTGGGGTAGACTGTTCTAGTTCCAGGTGCTATGTCTAATGGATGCTGGGGCAACATCCATTAGACATGGCACCTGGAACTACAACAGTCTACCCCAGCGAGCGAAATAAAAGGTTCTGTTCGACATTCCAACCACCTGAAGAAGGCCGGATATATATATATATATTGTTTAAAACTGCAATATTTATGAAGAAAGCTCAAAACAAAACCACAACTAAGGAAGCACCCACTGAGAATCGAACTCAGTACTATTAGTAGCAATAATGATTTACTAAAGTGAAGGCCGAAAGCATGGAGCATCTAGTGAGGATCGAACTTACTACTCAGTAGAAATGGACATGGCAAGAGAGTCTTGCTAACATTTACACCACGTTGAAGTGGCAACAATGCCCAATTCGCAGATGGAATGATAGACTTATAAAAATGCAAGACAGATTCTGTCGTGAAAGATTATGGACCAACCTTCTTAGCTGCAAACTTAGTAATTGACTTGATAAAACCGGACTGTAATTACTGGTCATTTTGTAACGGACTTGAATAAAAAAAAAAATAAAAAAAATGGCGGAAGTTTTACTTCGACAATGGCGGTTAGTTTATATCTTCGTTAATCGCCGAGTTGGCTGCATTCAGTTCATAAACAAGATATATCAAGTTGGCTCTGTGAATGACGTGAAGCAAATATGACATCGTGAATCAAATTATTATTATTATTATTATAGATTTGAAAATTATTATTATTATTATAGATTTGAAACAATTGTTAGTGTAAATGCTGGACAATCTTCTCACAGTTGAAGAAGAGATTTGAAGCAACAGAACTGTGGTTCTACAGAAGGATGCTGAGGATACCATGGGCCGAACATGTGATAAACGACGAACTTTTAGATAAAATGAAAGCAATAAAGAAACATACAAGAAGAGGCAGTTGAAATTTCTGGGGTACGTAAACGATGAAGGTGGGCTTGGAAAATCAGATACTCATAGGACAGATTGAGGGAAAGAGGGACAGAGGAAATCAGTGCGTAACAAATTTGACGGGCTTGAGTAAATGGATTTTAGAAGAGGGCTTGGGGATATAACAAAAAGACAAAACTTATTAAGAGCTACAAGAGACAGGAAGATGTGGAGGGCCATCATCGCCTACGTCCTGAAGGGACACGACACATACAAAAAGAAAGTAGTGTATATTACCACTGCTTCAAATTAGTTGCTACTTTAGCTGTGGTTTTGTTACTCAATCAAGTTCTTAATAAATATCTATGTGTGGGCCACAAACTCAATACCCTTTGTTTGTGAAGGAAAAAAAATCAATCGAAAAAGAAAAAAAAATCGACAAAGAAAAAAAATCGAAGAAGAAAAAAAATCGAAAAAGAAAAAAAATCGAAAAGGAAAAAAAAATCGAAAAAGAAAAAACAAAACAGAACGAAATCAAAAAAGGAAAAAAAATCGAAAAAGAAAAAATCAAAAAAGAAAAAAAAAATCGAAAAAAAAAATCAAAAAACAAAAAAAAACAAAAAAGAACAAAATCAAAAAAGAAAAAAAAATCGAAAAAGAAAAATCAAAAAGAAAAAAAAATCGAAATAGAAAAAAAAATCGAAAAAGAAAAAAATCAAAGAGAAAAAAAAATCGAAAAAGAAAAAAAAACGAAAAAGAAAAAAAAATCGAAAAAGAAAAAAAATCGAAAAGGAAAAAAAAATCGAAAAAGAAAAAACAAAACAGAACGAAATCAAAAAAGGAAAAAAAATCGAAAAAGAAAAAATCAAAAAAGAAAAAAAAATCGAAAAACAAAAAAAACAAAAAAGAACAAAATCAAAAAAGAAAAAAAAATCGAAAAAGAAAAAAAAACGAAAAAGAAAAAAAATCGAAAAAGAAAAAAATCAAAAAAGAAAAAAAAATCGAAAAAGAAAAAAATCAAAGAGAAAAAAATCGAAAAAGAAAAAAATCGAAAAATAAAAAGAATCGAAAAAGAAAAAAATCAAAAAAGAAAAAAA
Source organism: Acanthosepion lycidas (assembly GCA_963932145.1). Classification (NCBI taxonomy): domain Eukaryota; kingdom Metazoa; phylum Mollusca; class Cephalopoda; order Sepiida; family Sepiidae; genus Acanthosepion; species Acanthosepion lycidas. The sequence continues at coordinate 45,975,710 of OZ010610.1, forward strand.
TATCGAAAAAGAAAAAAAATCGAAAAAGAAAAAATTGAAAAAGAAAAAAAAGAAAAAAATCAAAAAGAAAAAATCGAAAAAGAAAAAAAATAGAAAAAGAAAAAAAATAGAAAAAGAAAAAAAAGAAAAAAAATCAAAAAGGAAAAAATCGAAAAAAAAAATCGAAAAAGAAAAAATCAAAAAAGAAAAAAAAAATCGAAAAAAAAAATCAAAAAACAAAAAAGAACAAAATCAAAAAAGAAAAAAAAATCGAAAAAGAAAAATCAAAAAGAAAAAAAAATCGAAATAGAAAAAAAAATCGAAAAAGAAAAAAATCAAAGAGAAAAAAAAATCGAAAAAGAAAAAAAACGAAAAAGAAAAAAAAATCGAAAAAGAAAAAAAATCGAAAAGGAAAAAAAAATCGAAAAAGAAAAAACAAAACAGAACGAAATCAAAAAAGGAAAAAAAATCGAAAAAGAAAAAATCAAAAAAGAAAAAAAAATCGAAAAACAAAAAAAACAAAAAAGAACAAAATCAAAAAAGAAAAAAAAATCGAAAAAGAAAAAAAAACGAAAAAGAAAAAAAATCGAAAAAGAAAAAAATCAAAAAAGAAAAAAAAATCGAAAAAGAAAAAAATCAAAGAGAAAAAAATCGAAAAAGAAAAAAATCGAAAAAGAAAAAAATATCGAAAAAGAAAAAAAATCGAAAAAGAAAAAATTGAAAAAGAAAAAAAAGAAAAAAATCAAAAAGAAAAAATCGAAAAAGCAAAAAAAATCGAAAAAGAAAAAAAAATTAAAAAAGAAAAAAAAATCGAAAACGAAAAAAATCGAAAAAGCAAAAAATCGAAAAAGCAAAAAAAATCGAAAAAGAAAAAAAAATTAAAAAAGAAAAAAAAATCGAAAACGAAAAAAAAATCGACAAAAAAAGAAAAAAACGAAAAAAATAAAAGCAAAAAAGAAAGCCATAATTATTACCCGATTCTTCAATCCTAGCCGCTATCCATTATTACTCCACAGTGCCTCCTCCTTAACAAGTTCAGTATGGTGATTAATGAAGACGTTGTCATCGCCAGGGACGAAGGAAACAAAATTCAGGCCCATGGAAAAAAAAAAAAACAAAACAAAAGAAGCTATACCGAAAACTGGAAAGAAATTACCGTATACTCTCGCGTATCATGCGACTTTTGAAGCTAATTTTAAGGGGGTCACATCATACACGTGATTTAAAATTAGCGTATGTACTACTGGCCCTGGCTACGTCGTTGACCAAAATTTATATCCATTTAACTGTAATCAAATTAGCTTGAAAATTAGGTTTTCAAATATCGCATGATACGCGAGTAATTACGGTAATTGTTAAGAAAACGAGATTTCAGATAGAATTGTTAGTATTTATTAAGTTACGATGAGATCGTTAGCAGGTGTCTCGGTAGCGCAGTAGGCAGCGCGTCAGTCTCATAATCAATTATCAGAGCAATCTGAAGGCCGTGAGTTCGATCCTCACCCGAGGCATGCGTTTTTTTCCTCCTCAATATTATGAGTATGAAAGAATATAGGAAAAAGAAAAACATTATTGACGAACGAAAACAATAAATGAATCGGAAGACGATAAAACGAAACGACTGACATTGCATTAATTTTTTAAAGATCAAAGCTGACCGGGAAGCAAGAGGCCGTGATAGCGAGAATATGTGAGAAGTGTTAGACACGAAACTCTTAACATAGAATTTACGTAGGTACCTCCACGAAATCGCTAAAAAAAAAGAGCATAGATTGATGAAAAAGACGCCAACCTTGCTGAAAACAAAATTTTATCGTCTAAATGCTTGTTATTATTAAGAGGAAAGACCAAAGTTTTTTTTAATTATTTTTAAAAAATTTTTCCTTCTTTTTAGAACATTCTAAATTTTGATTAAAAAACCTTGTTTCTCTTTGTCTCACCGGAACTAATAAAATAACATAGACAATTTTTAGCACGTTTAACAAATTTTTTTTTTCTTTTTCTTTATTATTATTTTATTTATTAATTTTATTTTCCCGTACGAATAAGAGAAAGAAGTTTCGAGGAATAGCTTTTACCACTTTTTACGCCAGATAAGCTTCTTCTCTTTCCCTCACATTTCAGAATTTCTAATAGTAACAGATCTTACTATAGACTGATGAATACACACTAATGAATTTAGATATGTTTTTTCGTTTTTAGTCCGTATCTGATTTAGTCCGTATCAAAATATAACCGAAGTTTGAAGGCCGGGAAGTACAACTGACGTTGCGATAAATAAATAACTATGGCTAAAATAAAGTTTTAATGAATCTATACATAATGATTATGAACGGTCGCCAGAGATAGTTCAGACCGAAAGTTAAAAATATTTTTACAATCTTACAAAACTGATAATTAAATTAAAAATCAGTTGCCTCAGGTCGAACTCAAGGCCTTCAGATCACACAGCTATGGGAAGTGATTATGAAACTAGCGCGCCGCCTACTGGGATACCTAGTCCAACCTCTCAAAATAGATCTTAAATTATTTTTAAATACTGGATATGTTTAAATCTTCTCTCTAATCTTAAAACGCTCTGACAGCAAGTGTACGATTTTCTCAGTTAACAAATCTAAATTAAATTACTGGCTTTTTCAACAAACTTCAGCCAGGAAGAAACATGTTTTTTTGTTTTTTTTTTGCTGTTGTTTTTTTTTTGCTGTTGTTTTTTTAGTTTTGTTTTTTTTAGTTTTGTTTTTTTTTTTTACTTCGACTATGTAGGCTGTTGTATATGTCCCCTTATATATGTCGTAAATACTGAAAATGTTCAAATTGAACACATTTCGTATTAAGTTGAAGAAGAAACATCAGGTTAGGTCGTTAAACGGAGATGGCGTCGCGAATCAGAGTGGAACAAGCACTTCATCTCAAAACTTCCTTCATTATGAAAGCAAATTTAAAAGTATTTTGACATTTTCTGCTTATTAAAACCGAATTCACGAACTTCTGAAAATAGCATTCATAAAACGAAGGCACTGTCAACTATGCAACCAAATAACTAAGCCTCTGCCATAAATATTTTAAAAGCACGTTCCTTGGTATTGTTTTTTTTTATCATTTACTCACTTAACTGAACCAGAAATATTCTTAAATAATCATGAAAAAATGGCGGACTTTTCAGTTTGTTTATGATAATTATTTAGTCTCGTTCATTCAATTACTTTAAGATATTCAGTGTTTTTTCAGAGTTGTTTAATATATATATATATATATATATATATATATATATATATATTTGGTTGGATTGATGTGAGTTTGTACTCATGTGAATACAAACTCACATCAATCCAACCAATTACGTTAGCTCTATCTCTGATAATGTGCGCTTTCTAATAAGTACCGCGCATATAATATATAAATTATTATATATTTATATATATTTATATTTATATACACACACTTTTCACATATATATGTGTATATATATATATATATATATTATAAATATTTTCTTTTTCTTTTTTATCTTTCTCACTTCTTTCTTTATTGTTTAAATGTTTAAATTTTTATTTTACTTTATTTTATTTCCTCAATCCTCTGAGTTGACAAGACCCACAAGCAAGTCTCTTTGGCTCGAAATAGCTCTTCCAAGGGGTAATTTTGAATTCATATTCTATATAATCTCTCTCTCCCTCTCTCTCTCTATATATATATATATTAGGTTGGTGCAAAAATAATGTCGTTTTCTCACATAGTAACATATGTGAGAAAACGACATTATTTTTGCACCAACCTAATATATACGGGGTCGGGTCAAAAAGTATCGAGGCTGTTGTTATGGTAACGGAGCTAAAGTAAGTAGAGTGAAGTCATTTGGTATAGATTGACTGTCGTTATGCCGTTCTCCATCACTTCCGTTCTTTATAGCAGTTTGGAAGGCATGTGTGTAAAGTATGGTCGTCTCACCACACTACAGAAAATGGTCATAATAGGTGACGAATCGTGGACCTATGTCTGTGACCTCGAAACCAAGGCACTGCCTTCGCAGTGGAAGACGCCAACCTATCAAAGACTGAAGAAAGACACTGTTTTATCAGTTTACTTCAACTACAAGGGCATTGTTCACCATGAGAATGCTCCACGTGATCAGACAGTAAACAAGGAGAGACGTGTTGCGGATGTTGTTCGTCGGAAGTGGGCAGAAATGCATGCGTCCGGTAAGTGGCAACTCCACCATGACAATGCACGTGCCTATTCAGCGCAGCTTGTGCAGCACTTTTGGACTAAACACAACATTCCCCAGGTCTGACAACCATTATGCTACTTTTTCCTCTTCAAAAATCAAATCCCACTTTAGGCCTGGTATTGAACTCACAACTCTTTGGGTCGTCTCACTGGATCTAACCAACGTCTTTATCCACTGGGCCGTGTGTCCTTGAGCAGCACTGGTGAATCAAAAACTATGAGAGTTGAGTTAAAGAAAAATAACTGAGACATTCGAAAGACGCATGGTACGGGGTACTAGAACAATCTACCCCCGTGGACGAAATAAAGGGTTCAGTTCGAAATTCCAGTCAACTGAAGAAGACCGGAGCGTTCAACGGCCGAAGCTTTGTGAATATGGCAATGAAGATGAGGATAACAGTTCGAATAATGTAAATAATGTAAATAATCATAATATTAATACCTCATGTCAGAGATATAGACAGATACCGAATTGGTATGTGTTATAGTTTTCTTTTTATACCACCAGTCCCGATAATATTTGATCAAACATATATATATATATATATATATATATATATATATATATATATATATATATATATATTATGTGTGCAATGTAAGGCAGACTCTTATTCCTATTTCTAATTATATATATATATATATATATATATATATGTGTGTGTGTGTGTGTGTGTGTGTGTGTGTGTGTAAATAATAAAAATGTTGATGGTCAGAGTTGAATTAGACCAGGAAACAGTAGTATTAAAAGTGCTCAATACACGTACAAAAAAAAAATAAAAACTTAACATGTAGGTTGCAGATATTACTATAATTGTTATAAGTTTTTTTTTTAATTTCCAGTGTACAATAGTATCTTTTTTTTTGTCAACAATCATAGTAATATCTGCAACCTTTGTCAACAAGAAAAGTTAGCTATAACATTTCCAGATCAAAATAACTTTTGAATGAGAGATTGGAAATTAGGACCCGTTGCATACATACTAAAAAGTTCCTTAATATGAACTGAAATGGAAGGAAAATACGTATTTACCCACTTCCAGTGATACATTTCCAATTTACTTGCTTTTCTCCCCCACACCACTTCTACCACACCACACTTTTTATTTATTTATATTTAAATAATATAGCATTCATTAAATGTTAAATAAAGCGTTAGAAAATTAATTGACCGAAATCGCCTGAAGATACCGAAAGGTTGAAACCAAGGTAGCGGAATCGGCTGATCTGTAACAATAAAATATCCGTAGAAATTCTGCTATCGCATCGTTAAATATTTGAGCTTAACAACTTTAATATGGCTACTAGGTCTCATTGTGTTTTACTGTTGAAATAGTTAGATGCTTACTTGCTCACTTCGGGCCAGAGGGACTTTCTCTCCTTGAAAGGGTTTATAATACATAATCAATAATAATCTTAATTTCTATTGTAATTGTTTCTTTTCTGACAATTCTCACCTCTGAAAATCTCTTCTGATTTCTTGAGTCCCTGCAACCTACGAAAATTTAAATGCAACATCAATCGACATCTTCTTTTTTCCTGAACCCTGTTCTTTTATTGTCCTTTCTCCCCCCTTAAAATCTTTACATTTTCTTCCACTCCCAAAAACCACTTGCATCATCGCCTTGCTTGGGGTAAAATGATTAAGACGTTATAAATGGCGATATAATAAAATACTTGTCGGTGAATCAACCTCAGGGTAAGAGGCATAAATCATGTAAAAATATTGACCCTAAAGGAAAGAAAATGGTCAAAAGCTCCGCCTTGGAAGTGTCTGATGCTCTTGCTATATATCTCGAGATCCTCGACAAAATCCAAGGAAGGGTCTGCAATGTTATAGGTCCCGACCTGGCATCTCGACTTCAGTCTGTTTCTTACCAACGTGATTTTTTTTTTTCCCGCAGAAGGTTGGTATTTCTTTTCTGCGGTAGACCAGTTGAGGGTGGGGTAGAGAAGATGAGGATTCATACATTTCCCAATGGTATTAGCACGTAAATGAATGTAATGGGTTTGTCTAGAATTCGAACTCGGCTTTCTGATTTCTCAATCCGAGCCGCTATCCATCACTCCACCGTGCCTCCAAGCGACTATGAATCATCTTGAAATATTGACCCTAAAGAAACGAAAATGGTTAAAAGCTCCACCTTAGAATTGTTCTATGATTTCTTCCGGGTTTTCTATGGATACGTCTGTACCAATATACATCGTACTAGCAATATCCGTGGAAATTACACGGCTTTCCAATTTGAAATTTTTTAATGAATCTTAATTCTTCTTAAGGATTGAATTAGCTCATGGCGAGTGCTATGACAATAAAATATCCGTAAAAATTCCTTTATTGCATCGTTAAATATTTGAGCTCAACAACTTTAAGAAGATATTGCAATAACTATAAGGGAGTAGAAATGAAACGAGTTGAAACTGATAACTTTTTGCATCACGCTGAAACAGGAGATTTTGGTGTGGTGTCATATTAACGAAATGTCTTCACAGATGTTCCAGAGCAACGTTATCTTTTATGACTCATCATTATCTGTTGAACAGTCTTTTGAAAAGGAGCAGAAGTTTATACCTTATTTCCTGTTTAGGATTGGGTTTCCGGTTCCTTCTAAAGTCTCCTTCAGTTCTGTACTCCTAATCTTTCTTTTCCCTACGCTAATATAGCTCCACACATTAAACCTATACCTTGAGTGGCTCTTGGGCTTTGTATTGGGTAAAAATTATTAATTAAAAATAAATAAATAATAATCTACCTTGAATCATTACGAAATTTTGGATTCCCATATTCACGCGAGTCTGCAAACAATTATTATTAGCAGAAAGACCCGTCAAAATTTCACAGTTTTCCTGATAAATGTTACTTCTTAAATTAATGATTGAATAAGCTCACGTCGAGTTCTGTAACAATTACTCTCTTTCCATCAAAACAAAATGGTGCATTATTTACGAGGTATTAGCAGGGCGTAACGGTTGTGCGAACTAACGAAGGCAGTTTATATAGAACTATAATAGGATAGAAAAAACGAACTAATTTATTTGACAAACCAACATAATGGACACTGCAGTCGATTCTGATATATGAGAGCCCAGCAATTATTTGATATTTTTTTTTTAATTTTTAATTTTGTTATTTATGTTCTAAGACTTTAATTTACTGGTTGATTTGCTTTTTTTTGTATTTTTTACGGTATATCAACCGTTTGTTGAAACATAATATTGTAAGAATAATTCTGTTTGCTTTTCTAAAAGTGAATATAGCATTAACAACGATAATTATACTGTTTAAGGCAGAGTTGTTGATAGGTAATGGATTCAGACCATTCCCAAGGTTATTTGTGCGCAAGTGAATCTAACAAAGCCGACTGGAATTCGAACTCTGCCATCCATTTCCCTACCTGCAAATCCCGGGCATGGCGGGAGATTTTTATACAAAATGGCTGATATTTTCGATCGAATCTTTGTCGTTGCTCTGTGTTCTTTAAGATAACCAAGTCGACTTATTGCTGGTTTTGCGTTTCTGTTCTTTATTATGAAGCTGGCTATACATAAGGACATTTGGAATCATACAAGGCGGCAATAAAGTAACGATATAGTTACTTATAATAAAAAAAAGCAAATGCTTGAAGCAGATGGCTTGCAGTTCGAATAATATCGGTAATTAATTTGCTATTGTTTACCACAGCATTTTATTGTCATTAAACAGAACCATTTTAATAATAAATTTCTGGGCGGTTGATTAATTGCTTTGTCGTAATTGTTATTGTAAGTAAATGTATAGTGACTTTATTGCCGCCCTATATATATAAATTCCTGCTTGTTAGTATATATATATATATATATTAAAAGAAAATACTGCCTCGGGTGAGGATTGAACTCACGGCCTTCAGATATCTACTGATCACGATTATGAGACTGACGCGCTGCCTACTGCGCTACCGAGACAACCGAGGGCGGAAAGATTGTAACACTTTAAATACATTTAGTTCTCAATCATTCTCCGTTGAAATTTAGTGCCGCTTTTCAAATCCATGCCTGAAAGACAGGAAAATAATTAGCGGTGACAATCGTTAATATAGCAGCAGATAAGTCAATTTGTAATTCAACTTTTTGTTATTTATGCTCTATCTCTTGCTATTGAGAACTTTAATTACGAAAAACTGCTTCCCTTAAAAGCGTCATCACCCAGAAAATATATGAATAACGTATTTTTAAGTAGCAAGTATTCATCCAAACAATTTTAATTAAAAAGAATCGACAGGGTCCACCTCTTCCTGATATTAAGTATGAGTTTCTTTTTTGTTTCCATTTTCTCCAAAGCCTCGTTGTTGCTCACATGATCGGTCCATGGTATCCTCAGTATGTTTGTGTAAAACTCTGTACCTGTTTGATTTTAGTATCCCTGACCTGTAATTTGGATTTTGAGCTCATCCTGATAACTATGCATTCTGTATTTTTGTAGTTTATGCTTCGTCATTGCTTCTAGCTTTCCTTCGTTACCTTCTGTAGGAGGTCTTGTAGTTTCCTTTCTGTGTTTGCTATCTGCATTGTGTCGTCTGCATATCTTATATTGTTAAGATTGTGGCCGTCAATAATGAATCCTGGCAGGACTTGCCTCGCTGTGTAGGTTGAATAAGTTGGGTGAAAAGACACATCCTTTTCTTACACCTTTTTCTATTTTTGTCTATCTGCTGAACTCCTTTTCTGTCCGTGTGCAGGCAACTTGCTTGCCAGTATAGATTCTTCATTATTCTAATGTCTTTCCCGAATATGTCAAGCTTACTGAGCAGCTCTAATAGCTCTTTCAGACGTATTTTGTCAAACGCCTTTGCGTAATCTATAAAACAGAGGAACAAGTTCTTCCTGATAACATTCTGAGCTTAAATATCGCGTTCCTTGTTCCGGTGTCTTTGACGAACCCACACTGTTCATGTCCTATCTCTGGCCTGATTCTGCTGCGCGCTCTATTCATCAGAATTCGGTTGATGAGCTTTGTTATGTGGCTCATTAGGCTGATTTTTCGGTGGAGTTTATATTCGTTTGCGCCTGGTTTCTTAGACAGTGCTTTGAAAATAGATCTGCTTAGGTCTTCCAGTATGTCTCCACTGTTGTAGATTTCATTTATTATTTCTATGATCTTGTCTATGCTGAAATCATTTAAGGCTGTCAGCAACTCTCTTACAATTCCGTCTAGCCCTGTCGCTTTGTTTCTGTTCAATTTGGCCAGTGCAGCTTCCACTTCGGTTTTTAATATTTCCGGCCTGTCGATATTTCTGTGTATTTCTCTTTTCTGAGTGTCATTTTTAAAATGACAAGGTTTTCATCAGTTATCAAAATCGCTTGCTTTTCAGCCTTTAACGAAGCATTTTTGTGTTAATTATTGTAAGTATATTTTAACTCATTTTAACAGTCCTTAGATGATCGATTCGAATTATTTAATTCACCAAAGATTTCTTTATCCACTTTATTTAATTCACCAAAGATTTCTTTATCAACTGATTCAAGTAACGCAATAATCAAATTTACTGCCGAAAACATGGCTTCACATTTGATGCAATTGATTGATTTTTTTACGGCTTTTTTTACGGCTTGCGTTATCATTGAGGGGAACAAATTTTCTTCATTTTTTTTTTCGCTTTTCGATCAAAATTTTATAGACACGTTGCAGCTGCTGAACGTATAAATGTGCATTTTGTGTCTCATTGCATTTTAAGAATTCTACATGAATACTACTCCGACCAACCCCCACCACAGGTACAGCATTGTCTTTATTCCATGAAGTTCAATTTTGTGGGTGTGGGGCGGTTTACCTTTGTCATTCCATTGCATTTTAATGCAGCTTCCCTGTACCTTTTCTATAAATATTTTCATGGCAATCGTTAGGATGAGCTCTTCATTATGGTTCCTAGATTTATGAATTTAACTGCAGTACTAGATTGGCGGTAAGGTCTCATCAATTCATAGTTGTAACTGTAAGTTCTATGCTAACAGTTTATTTTCTCGCGCTTCTCTCCTGTAGAACTTCCGACTCCATGCTTCCTAGCCAACTTTGATCTTCAAGAAATTAAATGCAAAGTCAATCGTTATCTACTGTCTTCTTGATCACTCATCTTCCATTGTTCTCGCTCATTAATAATGTCTCTCTCTCTCTCTCTCTCTCTCTCTCTCTCTCTCTCTCTCTCTCTCCCTCTTTCTCTCTCTCTTTAATTCTTTCACAGTTAGTAACCTTTTGTGTCTTCGTGGCTTTATTGCTTTGCATGGGGGAATTCGATTCGTAAAAAATAATAATGGCTGACAGTGTTTCATCTCGTAAAAATTCAAGATCATATTAATACACTGGCCGACAAAAGTTTTAGACTACGTAAACTAATTATACATCTTTATGTGATTAAGAAGATTGTTTATCAGGACATATATATATATATATATATATATATATATATATATATATATATATATATATATATATATGTAAGCAAATATAAATGGATATAAATCCGACAGAATGAAGAAAAATATTTGGAAAAAACAAACAAAAATCCTTAATTGACATTTCATTCATATTAAAACAACATAATTGCATTTAAGGATTTTTGTTTGTTTTTTCCAAATATTTTTCTTCATATATATATATATATATATATATATATATATATATATATAGTGTAACCCGGATATAAGAGAGTTGTCGGGACCAGAGAAGAAATCTCTTATATCCAGGTTTCTCTTATATCCGGATTTGGTCTATTTTGTTTAGGTAAGTATGGCTCTAATTTGGGACGAGAGAAAATATATCTTATATCCGGGTTTCTCTTATATCAGGGTCTCTTATATCCGGGTTACACTGTATATATATATGTGTGTGTGTGTGTGTGTGTGTGTGTGTGTGTTAGAAGTTAAGAAGTGAAGTTTTTTTAGCTGGATATATATATGTGTATGTGTATGTATGTATGTGCGCGTGTGTGCGCGTGAGTGTCTGTGTGTGGTGCGGGGGTGTCTGTGTATCTGCTCAGTGGTGATGATATATTGAAATTAAATGATGTCAATCATTTTTTTTCCCAATGAGTTGTGAGGTTTTAAGTCAGAGGAGAGAATAGGGTTCAGGTATTATATCTTCTACACGGCGACTGATACAGATAACGATGTCGACAAGGACGAAGGAAAATATTCCTCCATATTTTTTTTTAGTTCAGGCATGTCGAAGAAGAGCAGAACCGAAAAACGAAATAAGGTTAATTAACAAAATGATTCATTAGTACGAACTAAAGTATTTATAGTGCTATGAGAAAATAGCTGTCAGTTGTCTCGGTAGCGCAGTAGGCAGCGCGTCAGTCTCATAATCGTACCTATAAGCAATCTGAAGGTCGTGAGTTCGATCCTCACCCGAGGCATGATTTTTTTTTTTGTAAATATATTAACCAGGAAATATTTTCTTCACATACTGTGAAAATATATTTTCTGTTTTTACTGTTACTGCTTATTCATTGCTAAAAAGGAACGGGAGAAAAGTACACAAATTAGGCTTGCATTAAATTAATTGAATTTTGATCTGAAATTTTCACTGTATAATATTCGGTTTATACGCATGGGATTAATGATGAATTTTAATATTAATAAGAAAAGAAAATTCCTCAGATGTAGGGTTCGAGTTCAGTTCGAATAAATAAATATACAATTATGAGAATACTCCGTCTTAAAATGATTCGACAAAATGTCGTCTTTCCTCTACAAAACAAACTAAAGATGCTTGACAACTAAAAATCTCAGCTGACCAGTATGAAATAATTTCGATTTTTTTCATTTGTTTATGACACTTCTGTTGCATAAAATCGCGTGAATTTGGAGAGTAAATTTCGTGGACGTTCGGTAATGAAGTGGTCACAATTAAAAAGTCACAATCTCTCGTCATTCTGCCAGCTCTTCCTTTCTTGTTTATCTTTGACTCAATTACTATTTTCCTCCGTTCACTAAACTAACCTTAGTCATTTTTTTAATATTAGTACCGAATGAATCCATCATGGCGATTAAGGAATTGACTGTCAAAGCCAAATTAAAATCCGCTATAATTTTTCACTGATTAAAGAGTGCTGTAGAAAGCCAGACATTAGATTCTGTTGGTAGGTAAATTGAGAAAATGAACCGTTATTGCAGAACGGATAAAAGTTCGACAATGATAGTATTCAAATGCTTTCAAAGCGGCCCCCTAGTCTGTTGTGTCGGTAGCACAATAGGCAGCTGGTCAGTCTCATGACCTAATAGAAAAATTAATCTGAATAACGTGAGCTCGATCATTACCTGGGGCTTATCGCTATTTTTCGTTAACCTTTTTTTAAAGAAAAAAAAATCCTCTCCCTGCAGACAATTCCGTTAAGAAAAGACTCAGATGTTTTATTTTTTCATTAGATTTTGAGAAGGGCTTCTACTCACAAGTTTTCGACACCAGTTGTATGAATACAGCAATGAATGACCTGGCTAGTGGTCATCATCAGAATACTGATCTGAAATTTTCACTGTATGATGTTTAAACGATGTGATTAGCAGAGACAGTTTGGAAACGTTCTTTCTGCAATAGTCAACTCCTTCTTCGTCTCCTTCACAAGTAATAGACGGATGGTCGTTCTGTTTTCACCCTGCCACGTCTTGTTATTATGTTTGTTTCTGTTTTGTTTTTTTATTTATTTATTTTTTTTTTGGGGGGGGGGTAGGGGGAATACCAGGTACTACAAATTTGGATGTGCGGGTGGTGTAAGGGATAATTGCACGAAATTGTGAATCGGGGAGCCCAGTAGCAATTCCATCTTAGTTCGTTATATTCATTTACGCGCAAATAACCTTGGGAAATATATGAATCCACCTCTACTCCTCCCATCTATGGGTTAATTAGTAAGACTTGTATCACTAAACCATTATTATCTTACAATCTAGAAATATTCTGGCTTTAAATAACCGGCAAAAGTTTGTTGATAAGCCCGAGCAAACGAATCAATCAATCAATATTTTTATTTTTTATTTTTTTACCCACAAAAAAAATTAGCTGTCACCGAAAACAGAAATGATACAGTCCTTTAAATAGTGTTTTAATTACTGTTTTTCTCAATGCTTGCTATTATGAACCGTTGAACAATCGGCATAGAGCTGGATATGGAAAAAATATATTAAAATTGATTATATCAAATAATGCCGAAAGTTCTCAAACTGGTACGATTGCTCCTAACGTGAATAACGTTTTGTCTCGTTCATTTAGATTTTGTTGAAACAAAATGTGGTGGGGGATTCCATCTCAAATCGAACAAGGGCTACAGGCGAACCTCTCAAAACATGTAGGATATTAGATGTCATATGTAAATATATATATATTACTCGACGTATGAGGGTCAAGCAGATCAGCTCCTAGGAAACCGACAGCCCGACAGCAGCACACGAGATTTGATTATAGTGGTGAAGGTTTCGTGCAGGACCATCCACACTTTTTGAGGGGCTGTATACAGAGACCTGGTGCACTACGTGTCACAAGGTCCCCAAACGACCCTCCCCAGGTTTTGAATTCAGAGTTGTCGTTCTCCTAGACCATCCAAGGATATAGAACCCAGTCAGTCTTGCTATTTTACCCATAACTAGAGGGAGAAGAATGGTATTAGCACGTAAGTGAATGCAGTGGATTCGACTGGAATCCGATCCGCTATACATTACTCCACTGTGCCTCATATATACATATATATATAAACAGCCAGATTACCAATTCTCTTCTGTAACAGTAGAATTTATATATTTGTAGGATATATATATATATATATATATATATATATATATATATATATATATACCACTTCTCTTCTATAACAGTTGAATTTATTATTTATATTTCTGTGGTATATATATATATATATATATATATATATATGTATGTATGTGTGTATGTATGTATGTATGTATGTATGTATGTATGTATATATATATGATGTGTGAATCCTCTTCTTCTGCCTCCAGCTATGGGTAAATAGCAGGACAGACTGTGTTCTATAGCCTTGGATAGTAACTGATCTAGGAGAATTCAAAACCTGCGGAGTGTTGTTTGGGGACCTTGTGGCACGTAGTACATCAAGTCTCTGTATTCGGCCCTTCAAAAAGTGTGGTTGGTCTCGCACGAAACCTTCACCACTATAATCAAATCTCATGTGCCGGTGTCGGGCTGTCGGTTTCCTGGAAGCTGATCTGCTTGACCCTCATACGTCGAATTCGACGGGAGAGTCGACTATATATATATATATTAGGTTGGTGCAAAAATAATGACGTAATAATGTCGTTTTTTGACGTATTTTTTAATGTCAAAAAACGACATTATTACGTCATTATTTTTGCACCAACCTAATATATATATATATATGCACACACACACACGTAAATTCAACTCTTACAGAAGAGAATTGCTCCTTTGGCTATATTTCAGCAACATACTGATCTCCACGCAAAAGATAATGATGCCTCGGGTGAGGATCGAACTCACGACCTTCAGATTGCTTTCAGGTACGGATTATGAGACTGACGCGCTGCCTACTGCGCTACCGAGACAACTGCCGGTGCTTTTAGTTTAAATCTTTAAATATATTTACTTCTGTCTAACGAGGCATTATGTTAATTAACGTCATTCCAATTTTCAGCGCTGCTTGTCTTCCACATGCCTGAACTAAAGAAAAACATGGAGGATCTTTTCACTTTCGTCACTTCGTTAATCGCCATATTGGATGTGTTGATTATAACTAGAGAAATATCACGTTCGCACATTGCTCTTTGTTACCATCCAAATGTTACAACTTTGTAGTATATGTATATGTTATTGTTAAGGATTGTTTATTTTAAATTAGCCCGTCCTGGGTATGACGATAAACTACATCCGTGTCCCAGACGATAAACTACGTCCAACAGCAAAGCCTCTGACCAGGTGGCTTTGAGGAGCATGGAACCACCTCTTAATTGCTGGTGTTCCCAGGTCCATCCTGACCTGGGGTGGTAGCACCTGTCAGGGTCCCAGCTATGGGCAAATAGTTGTCTCCCCACAAACAGGAATCAAAACTATGAAAGTGTAAAAATAGGTTTTAATACCAGTAATACATTTTTATAAAAAATTATTACCAGCTATAAATTTTTGAAGAAAAAATTATTACTTACAATTCATTTTTGAAAAAAAAATATTACCAGCAATACATTTTTTGAAAAACTATTATCAACAATAAAAATTTTGTTGACAAAACCCATTGAGGTTGATATGCCGTAAACCAAAACAAACCAAACCAATTTAAATTAGCAGGATCTTAAAATGTTTCAATATCAGGAAATTGTTGCCATGGAAACGCAATGCGATTTACAACCAAAACTTTACGCTCGCTTATAATGTTCTCAGCATTTTCGGTGGTAAATTCATTAAAAAAAAAAACAAAAAAAAACACGAAAAACCTTCACATTATTCAAATCTTATTACCCTAGGTACCTGACAACGTCTGAAAGGAAGGATCCGAAGCTCCACTCCCCTTTGCAAAACTACGTCCCCTCTCCCTTTTTTTACAATAAATTTTCTTGAATGCGCAAAAAAAAAAAAAGAAAAAAAAAAGCAGGGCGTCTACTCAAACAAAGTGTATCTACTAAAAATAACATTTGTTTTAGATGAGGTTATTATAGTTGTATTTTCTACGAGGATGTTGCGGGTGGAGTTTGGTGTCCATCCGCAACGTATAAATGTAAAATTTCATATACGTAAAAAAAAAAAATGGCTAAAAATAATGGAACCATTAATAATGAGAAAAAAAGAAAATTTGCCAACACTCAATATCATCAACTATGAACACGTTCAGAGTGCGTTGACCGTGTTTGGAAAGTAAAAATAAAAAACATTCCATCACTCTAGATACTTATATAAACTTAACATTCAGTTAAAAGCCGAAAAATAACATCCTTGGTAATGGCTAATAGAATAGCCGAAAGCGCTTGGATATACAGAACATTCGGACAATTTTTTGACATTTTACACATGTTCAGAAAAGAAAAAACTTATACGGACAGAAGTAAACTTGAATAAAAAGATTAATCGTAATACCTTGTCGGCTGTCTTTGATTGAGTGGCCGTCACGATTACCAAACCGAACACACCAGACTATTTCTTGAGGAGTTTACCGAAAGATCTTATTTACAGGCTTAAACTGAAACTAATTCCCGAATTAAAACAAGCAATTTCTGATAAACTTTCTGAAATTAATGTAGAAATGTGTCAAAAGGTTTGTAGAAGTGTTGTATTGAACATGAAGATGAACCATTTTGAACATAATTTGTTAATTATAACAAATTATGTTTGTTTGATATATATATATATATATATATATATATATATATATATATATATATATATATATATATATATTTGTGTACTTAGGCAGCAAATTCTCTTTTAGGCATATCTGATTAAATAAATTACAATCATTATGTCTACTTATTTTTAACATAATCCGTTCATACTCACGAATAACCTTCGTGTATTGCAATTAGATGATGTGAGAAATGTGCTATAACTGTGAAAATCGCTTTTATTTCCCAGGTACTTTCGATCTTCTTCCGAGATCATCTTCAATAGTGCAAATAGTAATACAAAACTGTGTTTTGTTCAGGAGTGATAGTAGTAATACATAAGTGTGTGTTGCTATCCATTACTGTAATTTTTCTTTTTGCTTTTAAATGCAACGGTTGACTGTCATGCTTAGCTTTCATTAGAACGTGAAAAAAATATCCACAATTGAATTTTTTCTTCTATGTTGTAATATCATGGTCATGCGCTCATTAAAGCGCGAAAAACTTTTCCTGTTATAGGAATTTCAGAACATTACTGCAATATTCGTAGCCGATTCTATTCCGTGTTGGCTTTAATTTTTTAATGTTATTGCTTCGAGGATCTGTGGTTTGAATTTGTTATTTTCGTTGAAAACAATAAAATGACTAATGTTTTAAGTATTTAAAGATGTGAATATTGCAGAAAAGATTTCGTTGGAAGCAAAGAAAAGAATACTGAAATGTGATGCAATATCAGTCCTCATTTCTGGCAGTGAATGCTGGACAATCTCCTCAAAGATGAAGAAGAGACTTAAAGCGACAGAAGTGTGGTTCTACAGAAGGACGCTGACAAAGCCATGGACCGAACATGTGAGCAACGACAAAGTTTCAGTTGAAATTTCTATGGCATATTATGAGGATTTGATACGCACAGGGCCGATTAAAGACACGAAAAACAGGAGAAATAACACATAATCTAACTAGCGGCCCTTCAAAAAGTGTGGATGGTCCTGCACGAAACCTTCACCACTATAATCAAATCTCGTGTGCTGCTGTCGGGCTGATCTGCTTGACCCTCATACGTCGAATTCGACGGGAGAGTCGAGTATATATATATTAGTTTGGTGCAAAAATAATGACGTAATAATGTCGTTTTTTGACGTATTTTTTAATGTCAAAAAACGACATTATTACGTCATTATTTTGCACCAACCTAATATATATATATATATATATATATATATATATATACACACGTAAATTCAACTCTTACAGAAGAGAATTGCTCCTCTGGCTATATTTCAGCAACATACTGATCTCTCTCCTGTTTTTCTCCGAATAGATGGAGCAAGGTTTCAGAGAGATAACAAAAAGACGACATTTGTTTAGAGCTACAAAGGACAAAAAATTGTGGAGAGCCATAATCGCCAACATCCTGAAGGGACACGACACAAAAAAAAAGAAGAGGAAAAGGCGTTTCGGTTTTGATAATTTTTATCTTACTGGGAATTTGATATTTACAAAGATTTGTCTCCAACCAAACAAGACCTAACTGCTATAGGTGACGCAGGAATAGTGTAGGAAGTGTTTAAATTGCTCTCTCAACTAGTTTGTAATACATTATTTATCATCTCTCAGTTTCGTTTCTGTCTTTGGGCAGAATGCACTCAGGGGCGACCCCATCAAAGAGCAGAGTCGAAACTGAGGAAAAATATATTGAGAAGTACCCAGCCCTGGGGAACAGCTGCCCGAGGCCGCGCCCTGTCATTGAACCATAGTGAGAAATCGGTGCTTGCATCGAGGCCAGCGCAACGGACGGTTTCGGGGGATGTGAGGAATTTACGTGCCTAATCCGAGTGTACGCGCTCGAGCCTCCACCTTAAAAACTGACCTTGTGTCACAACTCGTCTTAATGGGAGACAGAGTAAATATCTAGTGTATGAAGAGCCGACTATCCTTGAAGATCAGCATTAGAAATTCTCCAAAATTCCACCATTCTGAATTATCCAAAATTCTGTCTTTTCCACATGGTATCAGACATAGATAGTAAACCCCACTTGGAAATATGTAGCTTGTTCGTCAGAAATCAATTCGTCAAGGCAGTATACAGTAATCACCCGCTATATCGCCGTTCACCTTTCGCGGTCTCAGTGCATCGCGGATTTTTTTAAAATATTCATTGTAAATTAATAGTAACATATGTGAGAAAACGACATTATTTTTGCATCAACCTAATAATATCGTGGTTCCCTCGGTACATTGCGGATTTCTGCAGCCGGTCGAAATTTGGCTTAAATGATTTCGTACATGCCACACTATTGGCCGATGAGATATGACCAATGAGAGCATGCTGTTCAGTATCCTGGGCGCTGATTGGCTTAGTGACCTCAGCCTCAGTTCCCAGCATCCAAGCTTTCGTCATCCCACGCCTCTCAGTTATTTCAAACCCTACGATGTCACTGAAACATTCTGCATCTTCTAAGCCTTCTATCAGTGATTCCAAGCGCCAGCGGAAGATGCTTACTATACCGGAGAAGGTAAAACTCCTCGATATGCTGAAGGAAGGGAGAAGCTATGCGGCTGTTGGCCGCCATTATGACGTCAATGAATCCAGCGTTCGCTACATCAAGAAGGATTTTAAAATGTTTAAAAAGTGCCTAAGTGTGTAGAAAGTGTTTATAAAAGTGTTTAAAAATGTAGAAAAGGTTTCTAAAAGTATGTGGAGGTTTTATAAAAATATATAAAAATATTTTTAAAAATATACATTACAATACCCTCATGAATCACTTTAGCCACACCTGTTTCTACTTCGCTGATTTTCACCTATCGTGGGGAGTTCTGGAATGTAACACCTACGGTAGTCGAGGGATTACTGTAAAGGTTAAAGAAAGCTGTGATTAAATTGTTGCTTGTTCCATTGAAAAAAACGTTTTAACGAATACAAAAAGCTCACAATATTTAAGACATAAAGATAAAAAAAAAGCCTTAGGCTTTATCTCGTAAACGTGGCAAACAGCATGTCAACCTCAAAATCATGCAGGCTTAAGGTCATGTCACATTGAAACACCATTTCTCGTACGATCACCGAAGTGAAACAGCATCGATCCTGGTCAGTACCTATGGGTGACCGATTGGGAATACAAGGTGCAGCAGGCTTGGATGTGCGGGTGGTGTAATGGATAATTGCTCAGAATTGCTAATTGAAGAGACGAGTTCCATTTCCAGTAAGGTTCGTTATTTCCAGTTACGCGCAAATAGTCTTGGAAAAGATATGAATCTACCTCTTCTCCTCCCCCAACTATGGGTTAATTAGTAGGATTTGTATCAGTAAATCATTATTATCTCAAAAAAATTCTTGCTATCGAAAAATATTTTCTGATTTTAAATAACCTGCAATGAGATGATAAGGCCATAAAAATCAATCGATCGAGACAATATATTATATATCTCAACCGGAAAGGACGTTCCTTGGGAGAGTGAGAGAATACCCAATGTACACCTATCCCAAAGAACTTTCCTGGGAATGAGAGAATATAGAATGTACCACCATCTTAAAGGACGTTTCCTGAGAGAGTGGGAGAATACAGAATGTAGCTCAATCTGAAAGGACGTTCTTTAAAACAGTGAGTGAATATCGAATGAACCCCAATCTCAAAGAACGTTCTCTGCGAGTGAGTGAATATCGAATGTAGTATCTCGGACGTTCTCTGAGATCGTGAGAGAATATAGAATGAGAGAGTGAATATCAAATATACCCTAATCTCAAAGAACATTCCCTGAGACCATGAGAGAATATAGAATGTACCCCAATCCCAATGGACGTTCCCTGAGAGAGTGTCTGTCAAATGTACCCTAATCTCAAAGGACGTTCCCTGAGACCGTGAGAGAATATAGAATGTACACCAATCCCAATGTATGTTCCCTGAGAGAGTGTTTGTCAAATGTACCCTAATCTCAAAGGACGTTCCCTGAGACCATGAGAGAATATAGAATGTACCCCAATCCCATTGGATGTTCCCGGAGAGAGTGAATGTCAAATGTACCCTAATCTCAAAGGACATTCCCTGAGACCATGAGAGAATATAGAATGTACACCAATCCCAATGGACGCCCTTGAGAGAGTGTCTGTCAAATGTACCCTAATCTCAAAGGACGTTCCCTGAGACCGTGAGAGAATATAGAATGTACACCAATCCCAGTGGATGTTCCCTGAGAGAGTAAATATCAAATGTACCCTAATCTCAAAGGACATTCCCTGAGACCACGAGAGAATATAGGATGTACCCCAATCCCAATGGATGTTCCCTGAGAGAGTGTCTTTCAAATGTACCCTAATCTCAAACGACGTTCACTGAGACCGTGAGAGAATATAGAATGTACACCAATCCCAATGTATGTTCCTTGAGAGAGTGTCTGTCAAATGTACCCTAATCTCAAAGGAAGTTCCCTGAGACCGTGAGAGAATATACAATGTACCCCAATGCCAGTGGATGTTCCCTGAGAGAGCGAATATCAAATATACCCAAATCTCAAAGGACGTTACCTGAGACCGTAAGAGAATATAGAATGTACCCCAATCCCAATGGATGTTCCCAGAGAGAGTGAATATCAAATATACCCTAATCTCAAAGGACATTCCCTGAGACCATGAGAGTATATATAATGTACTCCAATCCCAATGGGTGTTCCCTGAGAGAGTGTCTGTCAAAAGTACCATAATCTCAAAGGACGTTCCCTGAGACCGTGCGAGAATATAGAATGTACACCAATCACAATCCATGTTCCCTGAGAGAGTGTCTGTCAAATGTACCCTAATCTCAAAGGACGTTCACTGAGACCGTGAGAGAATATAGAATGTACCCCAATTCCAATAAATGTTCCCTGAGAGAGTGAATATCAAATATACCCGAATCTCAAAGGACATTCCCTGAGACCATGAGAGAATATAGAATGTACCCCAATCCCAGTTGATGTTCCCTGAGAGAGTGTCTGTCAAATATACCCTAATCTCAAATGGCATTCCATGAGACCATGAGAGAATATAGAATGAACCCAAATCCCAATGGATGTTCCCTGAGAGAGTGTCTGTCAAATGTACCCTAATCTCAAAGGACGTTCCCTGAGACCGTGAGAGAATATAGAATGTACACCAATCCCAGTGGATGTTCACTGAGAGAGTAAATATCAAATGTACCCTAATCTCAAAGGACATTCCCTGAGACCACGAGAGAATATAGGATGTACCCCAATCCCAATGGATGTTCGCTGAGAGAGTGTCTTTCAAATGTACCCTAATCTCAAACGACGTTCACTGAGACCGTGAGAGAATATAGAATGTACACCAATCCCAATGTATGTTCCTTGAGAGAGTGTCTGTCAAATGTACCCTAATCTCAAAGGAAGTTCCCTGAGACCGTGAGAGAATATACAATGTACCCCAATGCCAGTGGATGTTCCCTGAGAGAGCGAATATCAAATATACCCAAATCTCAAAGGACGTTACCTGAGACCGTAAGAGAATATAGAATGTACCCCAATCCCAATGGATGTTCCCAGAGAGAGTGAATATCAAATATACCCTAATCTCAAAGGACATTCCCTGAGACCATGAGAGTATATATAATGTACTCCAATCCCAATGGATGTTCCCTTAGAGAGTGTCTGTCAAAAGTACCATAATCTCAAAGGACGTTCCCTGAGACCGTGCGAGAATATAGAATGTACACCAATCACAATCCATGTTCCCTGAGAGAGTGTCTGTCAAATGTACCCTAATCTCAAAGGACGTTCACTGAGACAGTGAGAGAATATAGAATGTACCCCAATTCCAATAGACGTTCCCTGAGAGAGTGTCTGTCAAATGTACCCTAATCTCATAGGACGTTCCCGGAGACCGTGAGAGAATATAGAATGTACCCCAATCCCAATAAATGTTCCCTGAGCGAGTGAATATCAAATATACCCTAATCTCAAAGCACGTTCCCTGAGACCGTGAGAGAATGTAGAATGTACCCCAATCCCAATAAATGTTCCCTGAGAGAGTGAATATCAAATATACCCGAATCTCAAAGGACATTCCCTGAGACCATGAGAGAATATAGAATGTACCCCAATCCCAGTTGATGTTCCCTGAGAGAGTGTCTGTCAAATATACCCTAATCTCAAATGGCATTCCATGAGACCATGAGAGAATATAGAATGAACCCAAATCCCAATGGATGTTCCCTGAGAGAGTGTCAGTCAAAAGTACCCTAATCTCAAAGGGCGTTCCCTGAGACCGTAAGAGAATACAGAATGTACACCAATCCTAATGCATGTTCTCTGAGAAAGTGAATATCAAATATACCCTAATCTCAAAGGACATTCCCTGAGACCATGAGAGAATACAGAATGTACACCAATCCCAATGGATGTTCCCTGAGAGAGTATCTGTCAAATGTACCCTAATCTCAAAGGACGTTCCCTGAGACCGTGAGAGAATATAGAATGTACCCCAATTCCAATGGATGTTCCCTGAGAGAGTGTCTGTCAAATGTACCCTAATCTCAAAGGAAGTTCCCTGAGACCGTGAGAGAATATACAATGTACCCCAATGCCAGTGGATGTTCCCTGAGAGAGCGAATATCAAATATACCCAAATCTCAAAGGACGTTACCTGAGACCGTAAGAGAATATAGAATGTACCCCAATCCCAATGGATGTTCCCAGAGAGAGTGAATATCAAATATACCCTAATCTCAAAGGACATTCCCTGAGACCATGAGAGTATATATAATGTACTCCAATCCCAATGGATGTTCCCTTAGAGAGTGTCTGTCAAAAGTACCATAATCTCAAAGGACGTTCCCTGAGACCGTGCGAGAATATAGAATGTACACCAATCACAATCCATGTTCCCTGAGAGAGTGTCTGTCAAATGTACCCTAATCTCAAAGGACGTTCACTGAGACCGTGAGAGAATATAGAATGTACCCCAATTCCAATAGACGTTCCCTGAGAGAGTGTCTGTCAAATGTACCCTAATCTCATAGGACGTTCCCGGAGACCGTGAGAGAATATAGAATGTACCCCAATCCCAATAAATGTTCCCTGAGCGAGTGAATATCAAATATACCCTAATCTCAAAGCACGTTCCCTGAGACCGTGAGAGAATGTAGAATGTACCCCAATCCCAATAAATGTTCCCTGAGAGAGTGAATATCAAATATACCCGAATCTCAAAGGACATTCCCTGAGACCATGAGAGAATATAGAATGTACCCCAATCCCAGTTGATGTTCCCTGAGAGAGTGTCTGTCAAATATACCCTAATCTCAAATGGCATTCCATGAGACCATGAGAGAATATAGAATGAACCCAAATCCCAATGGATGTTCCCTGAGAGAGTGTCAGTCAAAAGTACCCTAATCTCAAAGGGCGTTCCCTGAGACCGTAAGAGAATACAGAATGTACACCAATCCTAATGCATGTTCCCTGAGAAAGTGAATATCAAATATACCCTAATCTCAAAGGACATTCCCTGAGACCATGAGAGAATACAGAATGTACACCAATCCCAATGGATGTTCCCTGAGAGAGTATCTGTCAAATGTACCCTAATCTCAAAGGACGTTCCCTGAGACCGTGAGAGAATATAGAATGTACCCCAATTCCAATGGATGTTCCCTGAGAGAGTGTCTGTCAAATGTACCCTAATCTCGAAGGACGTTCCCTGAGACCGTGAGAGAATATAGAATGTACACCAATCCCAATGGATGTTCCCTGCGAGAGTGTCTGTCAAATGTACCCTAATCTCAAAGGACATTCCCTGAGACCATGAGAGAATATAGAATGTACCCCAATCCCAATGCATGTTCCCTGAGAGAGTGAAAACAAATGTACCCTAATCTCAAAGGACGTTCCCTGAGACTGTGAAATAATATAGAATGTACTCCAATTCTAATGGACGTCCCATGACAGAGTGAGAAAATATCGAATGTACCCTAATCTCAAAGAAGTTCCCTGCGAGAGTGAGGGAATATCGAATGTACCCCAGTTTCAAGACATTCTATGAAAGAGAGAGATAGTGAGACAGAGTGAGAGAGAGAGCGAGAAAGTATACCCCCACATTCAAATTACGGCCTTTAGGGGTAAAGCTGATAAAAATGGGACACACTTAATCACTGACATTCCCATTTATTTATTAAATATTACAGACAATAGGAAGACATGAGAAAATGGACAATTAATTCTCATCTGAATGGGAAAAAAAGCCATCAAAAACGGTTAACATCAGAACTAGATATGTATGATGATTTTCTAGGCCTAACATATATGTGGCACAAGGCCGAAAGTATGGAGCACTCGGCGAGGATCGGATATCACTACTCAGTCGTAATTGATCCACTGAGACAAACTCGCTAACCATTACACCACGTTGAAATGCTCGCAATGATTTTCTAAACGTAGCTTAGATATGGCACAAGGCCGAAAATGTGGAGCACTCACTGAGGATCGGATATCGCTACTCAGTCGTAATTGATCCAGTGAGACAAGCTTGTTGACCATTACATCACGACGAACTGCCAAAACTAGATATCTATGCATTTACGAACTTTATAAATGCATGTAGCGTTTTTAATATCAACCACTCGCAACAGGCCCTGACCATCTTAACCAGTAATTCTTAAGCCTTTTTTCTTCATCGCTGCGTATGTTACCAATTCTTGCATTATATCGCTGCTAGTCATCGGAAGTAAGCTGTGACGAGAATATCCAAGCAGTGAGCATTGTGTCTTCTTCTATATGCTTTGTCCCTTCAGGACGTGAGCGGTCATGGCTCTCCACAATTTTCTGTCCTTTAAAGCTCTTTTCGTCTTTTTGCTATTCTCTCCTAAACCCTGTCCTGCCTCGTTAGGTAGGTTATGCGCTGTTTTTCTCTGGATTTACAATATGTCATGTAAGGGTCAAATTTTCCATGCCCGCTTTCCTCATTATGTGCCCTAGAAACCTCAACAGACTCTTGTTTCTATTTTTTTTTTTCAAACTTCGTCCTTGTTCACATGTTCAGTCCATGATATTTTCAGCATCCTTCTGTAGAACCACATTTCTGTTGCTTCAAGTCTCTTCTTCATCTGCGAGGAGATTGCCCAACATTTACTACCATATAGGAGGACTGATATTACATAACAGTTCAATATTTTTTTATTCTAATAATATTTTCCTGTTTCTTAATACTTTGCTTAGCTTTTGGAAGGCATATGGACGTCGGTTTACTGATTTTTATTTCGTATACATATTGCAATTGCGGCTAAATGTTTAAAACAGTGTATCAATATGCAAAAGAGAATAAAAGGCAAAAAAAAGCGTATATAACATTATGTAACTTGTCCCAATCAATGTTCAAAAGCTGCAAGTTCTAGATTCAGTATTGTCCCTAGTGGATTCAAGCTTTGGTTCGAGGATTTGGTGATATTGTGCGTTCAATCCCTGTGCTAGTTCATACATTAACTCAATAGAATCCTACCGTCAAGCTCCTCATAAGCAAGGAGAATAAAAAAAGCAAGTCTAACCTTTACAAACGAGAACGTAGCTGGGACGAATGAAAATCAGACAAGCGTGTTCTTCATCTATGAAAGCAATTGTAATTTGTATGCAAGCAATATGCCGGACAACGTTAAGAAAAGATTTCGAAACTGGGATGATCTTTGGCGCCAGTGGTGGCCACTGATTCGGTTACATAGCAACATAGTAAATGTTGCTATATAGATTCTTATTCTTTTATGTGCCTTGCGTGATCCACGCTTAGGCGATCATGTATCTTTCGATACATGACTGGCGAGGCAGATTTTTCCCGCAGTAGGTTGCCATTTCTTCTGCAGTAAACTAGTTGCCATCCAAGGCTAAAGAACCTAGTCCTCCAGGGTATTGCAGGGGGAGGGGAGAAGAAGAGGATTCATATCTTTCCCAAGAGTATTAGCACGTAAGTACATGTAATGGATTCGACTAAAATTCGAACTCGGCTCTCCGATTCCTCAATCCAAGCCGCTACCAATTACTCCACCATATATAAGATTAATAAACACTTAATAAACAATACACTGTTACTACGCTATTCGTTGTTCGAGTCCCAGTAAAGTCAAATGTTAAACATTGTTTTTCGACGCACTTGTAAGAGAGGCAGAGCGATAGGTCAGTGCCTCATTATCCCATTTGACCTGAGTCGACATCAGGGACTACCTCGATCATTCGTTATAAGAGCAATGGCAATTTCAATTTCGGAAGAAAAATGATGTCGATAACCTTTTAACAGTTCTCGCAATTCTTTTATAATTTAAATTTGTTAAAGATGTTGATAGTCAAGAGATATAAATATTGCTGAGCCGATAAAACACAATTCAAACCGTTAAGATAAGTTCAGGTATTGTGTAATGTCGATAAATGTCAAGTGATGAAGCAATAAGTTCAGCTGAGATAGATAGATAGATAGATAGATAGATAGATAGATAGATAGATAGATAGATAGATAGATATGAACAAATGTAGATATGAACAGACAGATATGAACAGTGTTAGATATAAATGAACAGAGATAGATCGATAAATAGTTATGAACAGATAGATAGATAGATAGATAAATAGATAAATAGATAGATAGATAAATAGATAGATAGATAGATAATGAACAGACTGAAATAACAGACTGATATGAACAGAAATAGATTGATAGGAACAGAGATAGATAGATAGATAGATAGATAGATAGATAGATAGATAGATAGATAGATATGAACAGTGATAGATATATATGAACATAGATAGATAGATAGATAGATAGATAGATAGATAGATAGATAATGAACAGACTGAAATAACAGACTGATATGAACAGAAATAGATTGATAGGAACAGAGATAGATAGATAGATAGATAGATAGATAGATAGATAGATAGATAGATAATGAACAGACTGAAATAACAGACTGATATGAACAGAAATAGATTGATAGGAACAGAGATAGATAGATAGATAGATAGATAGATAGATAGATAGATAGATAGATAGATAGATAGATAATGAACAGACTGAAATAACAGACTGATATGAACAGAAATAGATTGATAGGAACAGAGATAGATAGATAGATAGATAGATAGATAGATAGATAGATAGATAGATAGATAATGAACAGACTGAAATAACAGACTGATATGAACAGAAATAGATTGATAGGAACAGAGATAGATAGATAGATAGATAGATAGATAGATAGATAGATAGATAGATAGATAGATAGATAATGAACAGACTGAAATAACAGACTGATATGAACAGAAATAGATTGATAGGAACAGAGATAGATAGATAGATAGATAGATAGATAGATAGATAGATAGATAGATAGATAGATATCAATGCATAAACTCAGACCGATAGAAAAAATTGAGATAGATATGTACCGTCTGAGATAAAGACAGACAGATGTAGAGATAGACAGACTGACACAGCGATTTACAAATGAACAGGCCGAAAATAGATCCTTTCATAATAATTTCCACCTGCGCGTCGAAAATGTAACACTACTTATGGCCAATATTGTCTCTGCATCCTGTTACTCATCGCGACATTTTGACTGACATAAAACGAAAGAGAATTCCCCTCCTTTCATATTTTCAGCCAGAATTTTTTAGCATTTAATTTTACGAAGACAGAAGCATGAGTAGTGCATTATGTTGTTTTGGGATACACCCAATGCCTCCACACACTTCCTGCCCCTTAAAGTGCAAATGTGTTTTTCGGCCGTGTGAAAGGTCATGGTATTTGGTTCAAATTACGAAACAACAATCAAAACTTCTCTTTTCTTCTTCCCCTGGGCGAGCAAATTCAATCCCGCCTTCCACCAACATAATCCCTGAGCCCTTTTGTTTTCGTAATAAGTTCGCCACTAATTTGTTGCTACCGACTAACTTCAATTAGCAAAATGGCTCCAGCCGAACAATAAACAGAACGCGGTAAAAATAAAAATAATAAAAAAATATATATAAATGATCGTACACGCGCATGCGCAGAAAGACATGCAGACAGTCAACAGAGTAAAGGTTAAACCCAGTAAAACTTTGCCACTAGCAGACGTCTTTTCTCCCGACTGACAGCGAGTGTGTATGACGATGGTTTTTACACTGATCACACTTCGTATAGCAAAAGGTCAGATGACAGAAAATACGAGAAGGAAAGTTGTATTTAAAACTGTTTTAAAAATTTTCTTTTCCACCTGAACTTGGAACGCGACTGATAAGTCCGCTGACAAAGGCGTAGCGACCTCAAATATGAAATGGAAACTCTCACTAAACTGCCTGGCGCAGAGCTACAGTAGTAAAGGATTGAAATCACTACTTTGTCGAATTGATTTCTGATTTGATTCCACTTTCGGTACGGTAAACTATGTGTATGTATGTATGTATGTATGTGTGTGTGTGTGTGTGTGTGTGTGTGTGTGTGTGTGTGTGTGTGTGTGTGTGTGTGTGTGCTCTTGATAATTTCGGTTGAGTACTTTTGAAATCGAGGGTAACCGTTTCCGCTAACGCAATGCTTTTCATTAAATGAATAGAGCACTATGGCTCCCTGACATTTATTTGCATATAATACGCTAGAATTTCTCTTTGCCTCTGCCGACCGCTGATAGCTCAGGGATGGAAACTGATGCCACATCGATGTGGTTTTGATCCCGGCTTGAAAAAATTGGATGTCTAGCTGCACTGCTGAGCTGTGATACAGCGAAACAGGCCTGTATGTGCATTGCATTATATTTATATATATATATATATATATATATATATATATATATATATATATATATATATATATAAACAATTTATATATATATATATATATGCAATATATATATATATATATATATAGAGAGAGAGAGAGAGAAATAGATAGGGGTGTGTGTGTCTGTGTGTGTGGTGGCTGGTAGCATAAACTATTATCCTCTCACATGAATACAATACAAAGCATTTTTATCAGAGCCTTGTTGGTAACCCGGATATAAGACATCCGGATATAAGAGAAACTCGGATATAAGAGAGATTTTCTCTGGTCCCAAATTAGAGCCATACTTACCTAGACAAAATAGACCAAACCCGGATATAAGAGAAACCCGGATATAA
>OZ010610.1:46010373-46037873 GCA_963932145.1 Acanthosepion lycidas
TGAAATCTTTTGCAAAAATCGATATAAAATCTGCCTATAATCAAGTAGATTTTGATAATAAATTCAAGGAAATTACCACAATAAACACCCCCGAAAGGATTATTAAGATGTACGAGAATACCTTTTGGAGTGAAAATGACAAGAGCCATCGTTATTATTATTTTTGGCTCTCATAGCCAAAAATGACCACCTAAATCGTTACGGCCACGAACTCGGAGCCTATATCAAGGACTAGTTCTCCTGTGACAGAGGCAAAAATAAACGAGGAACCCGATCTCCCGTATATGTGCTTCCGCGTAGCACTTATCCATAGTAGCACATTCGTCTTTGATATATACCGTCCTCAGGACGAAGCAACGATAATCTTCGACCGAATATCTGAGAAGATTGATAATATTTTCACTCAATTCCCCTCAGCCAGGTTTCATATCTGCGATAACTTCAATATCCACCATAAAGAGTGGCTAGTTCACTCCAACAAAACTGATGAGGTAGATATTGCAGACACTCCTCCATCGCCTAACACAGATCATCAGAGAATCTACCCGAGTCGCAGACGCGACGAGACATCAGGCGAACCTCCTCGATCTCTTCCTAACCTCCGATCCTGTATCAAAAATGCGTATCAAATGTTTTACCTCCACTAGGCTCGTCAGACTATTCCCTAATCAGTGAGCAGATTGATACCAATCCTAAGGCATCCCCTGATGTATCGTTCCATAGAACGATTTTTCGCTATGTGAAGGCAGACTGGGACAATTTTCGATCCTAAATGATGGATGCTTCCCTCTCAACCTTCTTCAGGCATTCTACCTCAAAAGCTGCTGCCCTTGTCACTGATTGGATCCTTTCTAGAATGGAGTGTTTTATAACCAACCCCGAAAAAAAAAATTCCAGCAAAAACCAAATCGTCAACATTGCTTCACCTCCAAATGCACTTCAGACATAACACACCGAAACCGCTACTTCAATACCTACTGCAAGCAGCGAATTAGTTCGGCCCTCACTGCATTCAGAACTGCTCGCAATCTCTGCAAAAACAAAGGTTCTAGAAAATGCCAAATGCAGCCACGCCCGAGCAGTCTAGACTAAGGTTGAAAAGAAACAAATTGGATCTCATGAATTCTGGAAGATCACCAATAAAATCCTGAACTGAGTTAAAGCAGCTGTGCCCACAATTATAAATGACGAATTATTCTCCACACTTGAACCTCTCTCCCCCACAGGCAGGATGTGGCAAGCCACTCGCTGCTGTATTGCTAATTCCATGGAAAGTACTCAGACGAACTACATTCCCTGATCCCGCCGAGGCAAACCTTCACAGAAAGAACATGCCATGCCACTTACATAGTATCAAACTAATCACATTCCCTCCGTATTCGGTGAGAAGAAAGTTCCACTCGAACAGTTTATTTCCTGCGAACCACTGCCCTGTGGAACCGTCTCTCAAATGGATGTTTTCCCGATCACTATAACCGTAACCTGTTCGAGACTAGAGTTAACCGTTATCTACCACTCCTATACACAGAAATGGCCTCTAAACGTAACTCTCTAGCACGAGTGCCCCCGGGCCTTGTAAAGGGTGAACCTCGCAGTAATAAAAAAAAATTTTTTAAAAAATCAATCATCAACTTAAGAATTAAGATTCATCAAAAAATTAAAACAGAAAAACCATGAAATTTTCGCGGGTATGTTTTCTTGTTGTTGTTAGCGGTGGTGGAGGTGGGGGTGGTGGTGGTGGTAGTGGTGGTGGTGGTGGTTATGGTGGTGTTTTTGTTTCTTTTATTTAGTGTCTTGTTTATCATGAACAATAAATGAGGCATAATACACCCATCACGACACCCAATCACATAGGGTATAACATGAACATGCTAGCAGAAAAATATTATCATTATTATTATTATTATTATTATTATTGAGGAAGATAGAAGCAAGTCAACAATGTGAAATTCTTTCTTCTTTCTATGCGCCATGTCTTTTCAGGACGTAGGTAATCATGGCTCTCCACCTCCCTCTATCCCTTGCTGCTCTCAACAAGTTCCTTCCCTCTGCTTCCTCCCCCATACCACGTTCTGTCACCCACCTGCTCAAGCTCGCCAGGTATGTCACGCGCTGCTTTCCCTTGTCTCTCTTTCCTCTATTCGACATGTGAGTATCAGATTCTCCAGGCTCTACTTCCTCATTATGTGTCCCAGAAATTCAGCTACCTCTTCCGGGACGTCAGGTATAAGCTTTCTCCTTGTTTGTAACCTCTCTAAGATCTGACCGTTACTCACACGCTCGGTCCATGATATCTTTAGCATCCTTCTTATAGAACGACATTTCCGTCACCTCGAGTCATTCGCTGCCGTAAAGAAGGTCAGATATCACGTAACAGCTCAATATTCTTTTCTTCGTTACCAAAGAAATCCTCCTGTCTCGCAATACTCTGTAGAATGCGTCCTTGGCCATCTCAATACATCTATGGATCTCAGTGTCGCACTTACCGTACTCTGTCAAGACGGTCCCCAGATATTTAAACTTCTGCGTCTGCTTGATTCTAGTTTTCCCAACCTGCAAATCTCATTTCGGGTTCATCCTCTTACAGATGACCATGCATTCTGTTTTCTTGTATTTTATGCTTAGTCCTTTCTTCTCACTCTCCGTCGCTATCTTCTGTAGGAGATTTTGTAATTACTTTCCCGTGTCTGCTATCAGTACTGTGTCATCTGCGTATCTTATGTTGTTAAGGATGTGGCCGCCAATGCTAAATTTCAGAATCATCTCACTGTATAGGTTGAACAGGTCGGGTGAGAAGACGCACCCTTGCCTTACGCCTCTTTCTACTTTTGTATATTCACTGAACTCGTTCCCTATGCGTATGCATGCTGTTTGCTGCCAGCATAGGTTCTTGATTATTCTGATACCTCTCCCGAATATATCAAGGTTGCTAAGCAGTTCCATCAGATCCTTGTCCAAGGGCTTTGCGTAGTCTATGAAACATAGGTGCACGTCCATCTGCATCTGTATCGTTTTTTCTGACAACATTCTGAGCATGAATATCGCGTTCCTTGTTCCGGTGTCTTTAACGAACCCGCGCTATTCTCGTCCTATCTCTAGCCTGATTCTGCTGCGCGCTCTATTCAACAGAATACGGATAATGAAGCCCATTATACCCCATCTTGACACCCAGTCTATCAAGCACATGTATCACAGCCAAATGTACGCTGGTTACAGATTTTGATAAACTTTACAGGTTGGATCCAGTTAGAAATAACTTCAGATCGGC
This sequence comes from Acanthosepion lycidas, assembly GCA_963932145.1. Classification (NCBI taxonomy): domain Eukaryota; kingdom Metazoa; phylum Mollusca; class Cephalopoda; order Sepiida; family Sepiidae; genus Acanthosepion; species Acanthosepion lycidas. The sequence goes on from OZ010610.1 coordinate 46,013,642, forward strand.
TAACCTGGTCCGTTTGAAGACGGTCTCCAATTGAGGGTGTCCCCAAGTATCTAGATGAAACTTCCAAGTTGACCTGGCTGCATTATCCTAGATTGCGTCATCCCCTAGGGGATCTGGCCAACTTTCTTTTTATTATTATTATTATTATTAAACACTACTAATAAAAATAAAAATGATAATAATTTCAGGAAAGGGGATGAATATACGTCTCTGTCCTCTGAGGTTTGAAGTAAAGGATAGCTGCTCAAAATGGGAAATCGAAGAAGCGAGTTCGAATTTCAATTGGGTGTTTTAAGAACTAGTGTAAGATTCTGCATCTCACTATGAATCTATGAAACAACCCTTTCTCGATACGGGGCACGCCACTCAAATGCATCTTAAATTTCATGAGGTAGTATTCAGATAAAATACAAATTTATTGTAACCTGATTATGCACAATAATGAATCATATGCAATATAGTTAAACAATTCAACTAGAAAAATTGAAAATGAATACAATGTGTCTGAATACAAATTAGAGACATGTCATCATTCCATCTTAAATAAATTAACGATGTTTTGCGGCAATTTTTGACATCAACTTGAGATCTTTCTTGCTAAAAAGTTGAATAGTTTTAGCACATTCAATACTAGCAGGAGAGCCCGGCGTTGCCCGGTGATGTAACAGTAAAAGATAGATCAAGTATCGACCATCATAAAGACTGAAAAATAAAATTGACGAAGATTATTGTTTAAGGTTGACGGACACGTATGTGTTAATTAGTTTGTTTTTTTTCGTTTTTTTTTTTTTTTTTTACGAATTGGTCAAACCCAAACTCAAACAAAAACATTGTTTTCAATCGTTATGAGTCTATCGATTGAATAGAATTTTATTATAAACAATTGTCTTGTAAATGGAATTTTTAAAGCACTCTGAATGTAAAAATAAAGAAAAAAGTGTGCAAGACAATACGAAACACTACCTGCCAAAAAAAAGTGAAGTTTTTTTTTTAAATCGGTTGAAAGATGTAGGGAATCTGATCCCATATATAAACGAAAACACACAAACAACCTAAGTTTTATAATAAGTATAACTCGATATGAATTGTCCCCCTTTCATTCTGGCGACAGAATCGTGTTTTATTGTATTTTCAAATTGATTTCGTGTAAAAGCAATTGTGTTTTTCCAATTTTTGGCACTGTCAGAACCACCGCAAGGTAATTTTACGCAGTCCTGTGAAGTTTTGTTGAAATCGGTTGAAAAATGTAGGAAATCCGATCCAATATATAAACGTACACACACACACACACACACACACAATCTGCGTTTTATAATAAGTAAGATTATGGATAAAAAAAATAGTGAATTTTATATATAACGTGTGTTTTTCGTGATTTAGCATGAGCAAAACAAATTCACAGATATGGACGGGAAAAAAGGCCCTAGAATGACGTCAAAATCCCTAAAAAATTTTCATCGTTTATTAACCAGTTGTGTTTCGTTTAATTTGTAAGGTCTATAAATGTAGGCAGAAAAAAGCAAATGTTGATAAAATAGCGAGGGACAAAAAGCATACCCCGGGTGATCCCAATCAGTCTTACCCCCCCCCTCTACGGTCTGGGAGTTCGGAGGTACAACTCTGGGTGATCCCAATCAGTCTTGCGCCCCTCTACGGTCTGGGGGTTCGGAGGTACAACTCTGGGTGATTCCAATTAGTCTTGCCACCCGTCTACGGTCTGGGGGTTCAGAGGTACTACTCTGGGTGATTTGCATTCATTTGCGCGCAAATACTCTTGGAAATGTTATGAATCTATCTCTTCTCTCTTCCCCTAGCTATGGGTTAAATAGCGAGATTTGTATCTCTGAAAGTCGTTATTCTCAAAACAATTGTTAAAGCATCATTTACTCTAAAAAGAATGAATTATTCTGACATTCCAAAAATGCTTTAAATAACCCACAAAAATCAAATCAATCGATATCAACACTGATCCTAATAAAAATGCTTTGCTTGTACAAGCATAACCTGATTGACAAGAGATGCTATAACCGAAGTTAAGCAACGTCGAGGCTGGTCAGTATCTAGATGGGTGACCACTTGTGAATAGTAGTTGCATAAGCTTGGATGTGCGGGTGGTGTAATGGATAATGGCACGGAATTGTTAATCATTGATCCCAGTTCTAGTTCCAGTCGGGTTTGTTATATTCCCTTACGCGCAAATATCCTTGGGAAAGGCACGAATCCACCTCTTTTCCACCTCCAGCTATGGGTTAATTAGTAAGACTTGTAAAACTAAATTATTATTATGTCAAAAATATATTCTTACATCCTAAAAATATTATCTGGTTTCAAATAACCTGCAAAGTGTTGATAACCCGTAAAAAACGAATCAATTAAATCAAATCATGATTGACAGAGAAAGGAACGGGTTAGTAACTAGACTTCGATAAACCACTCTCCCGCGAATACAGAAAGGTAATAATATCTATATACAGTGTAACCCGGATATAAGAGAGTTGTCGGGACCTGAGAAAAAGTCTTTTATATCCGGGTTTCTCTTATATCTGGGTTTGGTCTATTATATATACATTAACACAGGCTCTAATTTGGGACCAGAGGAAATCTCTTATATCCGGGTTTATCTTATATCCGGGTCTCTTATATCCGGGTTACACTGTATAAAAAAGAAAACGAAGATACATTCTTAGTCTAACTTGAGGCAAGCAATAAGTCATTCCATAATTTTTTTTTTAACTAAATTTTATCATGAAAAAAAGAAATTAAAAAATTTGCCCCAGGTGAGGATCGAACTCACGACCTTCAGATAGCTCCGATTAAGTTTCTTGATTATGAGACTGACGCGCTGCCTACTGCGCTACCGAGGCAAGTGAAGAAGTGATCTCAAAAACTGCTTCTGATACTTTGCGTGCTCTGAAAGCTATCATGCCAATTTGTAATTCAATTTTGTATATATTCGCTAACAACTGAACCAGACACGAAATTCGACTGAACAGAGCTTACAACAATTATCTTTTATAGATGTAACAATTATCCATAATCATACTCATGGCCACGACGGCATATTAACTCTGAGCTACTCTTTTATATTTCATTGGTCCACCAATATGAGGGCAGAGGTGTTTGCTTATACAGTAAACAAGTACGTTTAACTAAGTCTTAATTCAGAGATCGAAAATCAAGTGTCTTATTTGGGACACTTCGATGTGGTGTACTGGTTAGCAAGTTTGTCTCGCTAGATAACTTACGACTGAGTAGTGAGTTCGATCCTCACTGGGGCTCCATACTTTCGGCCTTGTGTCACATCGAAGCTACGATTTGAAAATCAGTCAACTGCCTCGTTTTATGCTTGACTATCGTTTACTAGGCACATGGAGGATAACGGCTTTGAATATAAATGATTGAAACAAAGGGAATGATAGACACGCGTAAGGTGCTGATAACTCAGCTGGAAAAGACTGAATTAAAAGAAAACTTAAGACAAACAGTCATTTAAATTAGATAACCTTCCTTATTATTGAACAAGTTCCGACTTCAATATAATTCAACCTATTAGGTTGGTGCAAAAAATAATGTCGTTTTCTCACATAGTAACAACAGTGAGAAAACGACATTATTTTTGCACCAACCTAATAATTGCAATTTTTTATATTAGATAAAATAGTAACATTATGGGTGATCCATTTATTCAATAAGGTCTGAGTTGTACTTGTCAAAATAATCTGATGAGATTGCGTCATTATTTTAATAAACTCGGCTTATTCTGTTTTGTCAACAGTTATATTCAAGTCGTTGCCTACCGCCAGGACCGCGTACCCGGAAAAACGGTCATCTAGCCATATTTTCCCCATGATCCTTAGTATGGAAGGAAAAATAGGGGTTCAACTGTAAACATTTATTATGCTTATTATGATGCTTGTCTGGTCTTCTTCTATGGGGTGATCATGGCTCTCCACAATTTCTTGTCATTTGTAGCAATTAATACATTTTATGTTTTTGTTAGTTACTTTGATCCGCCATCCATTTGCTCAAGCTCGCTCGGTAGGTTATACAGTTTTCCTCTGTCCCTTGTCGGAGTTAGCTCCTTCTTAATTCCCAAATTGTCACTAGGGGGTCATTCTCCCTATACTATAAATACAGGGCGACTTCTCGCCACGTTCACTTTTTCATTTCTTCATTTCAGCGACTACAATGTAAGATCTCTTAGAAGATCCGCGTCTTCCCATTTGTGGGACTCTATGAACATTATACACACATACATGTACGTACGAACATTCACCAAAATACGAACACTCACCAAAGAACAGACACAAATGTTCACACACACATACAAATGTTATTGTCTATGTCCAATGTAAAATTGTTTTGTTCAATGCATATATATATATATATATATATATATATATATATATATATATATATATATAGATATAGATATATATATATCGGTCTTGTTTGTCATCTTTATCTTCAGTTGGACTTAATTCAAGTCTGGCCATTTTCTTGTAGTTGGACCTTTTAATATTCTACCAGGAGTTACACGCGTGTTTCTAATACCACAACACGGAAACACACACGGTCCTCAACACCCTCTTGCCTTAAATCGGTCCCTCAGGCGGAACAATATTTTTCGGGGCCTGAAGCTTCAACAGATATGGGGGGCTTCGCAACCAGCAATAATAGATTCGGGGATCCAACGGCCAAAATGTAGACGATGAATAGATTCTGGCGAACTCAACAAACCCATACAGGTCCAAGAAAATCTTAAAATTTGACCAACTAACAGAGGAATTTTGAGACCATATGAAATCGGTATTAGAGAATATTTTAAGGCAAAAAATCCATTGGCGTATGACTCGAACACTAAAATGGCATTTTTAATAACAAACGCTAAAAAAAAAAAAACATCGATTTTGTTGATTAAAAAAAGTTGCTTCAGGAGACCCTCTGGGACCAGGGATCGTGAAGCGTAAGCTTCATTAGGGCCATAGTAGTTCCGTCATTGCTAATATGATTTGGAAAGAAAACAGACCTAAACTCAAGTGTAAATTAGGTGCTACTTCGGCTTCTTATCTACAACGAAAAAATATCTACATCGTATAAATTTTATTTTGGACTGATATCAACATGGTTAAACATATTATAACAAAGAAAATGTAATTAAAATTCAAAAGAAATATTTTATTTATATTCTAGCGATGAACAGCAGATAGATCGTCTGAAATGTCTACATCGTACAAATTTTATTTTCGATAGATATCTACATTAAACACATAGCATAAAGAAAATGTAATGAAAATAATTTTAAAAAATTCTATTAATAATATTTTAGCTATAAACAGCACGTACATCGGCTAAAAATGCTAAATACAAGTCAGGAGTTTCTTTTCACGCCATCCGCCAACAGAAGTAGTGTGGATGCGATTCATGACACGTAGATTGCAATATAAAGTGTAGATCGCATACCAAAGTAGATTAATGACACGTAGATCGCAATATAACATGTAGATGGCGTCCAAAATAGATTCGTGACGCGTAGATTGCAATATAAAGATCGCATACCAAAGTAGATTAATGACACGTAGATAGCAAGTACAATTATGACGTTTGTCTGATACAAACGCAGACTAATGAGGAAACAACCTCATTACTAATGAGATAAATCTTATAATTATCACTTTGAGGAAGATTCGAAGATATTTATTATAATTTCTAAAGTTTGGCACTAATGAGGCTTTCAGTGAGAAGTAAACAATTGTCTTCAAGACAACCTTGCTAGTCTTTACTTTTTGTTCCAGAATGTGCTAATATTTCTATGATGCGGTGTTGAAAAGTTCTCAGCCCTACCCATTTCCCAAAAATCATTAGAAATCCTTTTGGGAAACCTTCGTATCCGGGCTGGGAACTTTTCAAAACACATCGAAGTTTCTTTGTTGTTTCTTTCTTTTGTCTTTTTTTTTTTCTTTCTTTTTTTCATTTCACACCAAGCAAAACAATAAAAGCTACTAGGATGCAAGGGTTTACTGAATGGAAAAGAAACAGGGCAAACTTTGACCTTTGTGCCGAAAAAAAAAAAAAAAAAAAAAACGGAGTTTTAATAATTTTTTTTCATTGACATCGCTATTTTAACCACTCCACGGCAATGTTTACTGTTTTAAAAAGCTAAAAATAAAATTTTATTATTGCCTAAACATATGACCAATGTGAATTTATACATTTTGCAACAAATCAACTATTATTATTTTACAATTAAACACTATTATATCGTTTATTTACAAGAATAATTTTATTTTTATATTCTAAAATTCTAATGCTATTAGAACTAATGCAATGCAGTCTTTATCATTTCCCAATTTATAAAGAAATAAATATGAAAAATATTTATTTATAAACATAAACTAAATTATTAAAATATGTGGGCCAACTATAAGAAAATGAAGTTCGAATCGATTGACAATTAATGAGTGATTTGCCAACGATTCCAATAAACAATTTTATAAATAGATAGTGTTTATTATTTTTATTGTTAATTATTAAGATCAAGGAAAATGTATTAATTCACTTTCACATGTTTAAGTTTTATTATAATTATACTCATCTTTTTTTTTAAAAAAACAATAAACATTGCCGAGAAGTGAAGGTAGTTAAAATAATAGCGGTGTCAAAGGAAAAACCGTCTTTTATATATCATATATATCATTTATATATAAATGATATGTATATCATTTATAGATAAATGATATATATATATATATATATATATATAATTTACAGTGTAACCCGGATATAAGAGAGTTTTCGGGGCCGGAGAAGAAGTCTCTTATATCCGAGTTTCTCTTATATTCGGGTCTCTTATATCTGGGTTACACTGTATATATAAATGATATGTATATCATTTATAGATAAATGATATATATATATATATATATATATATATATATATATATATATATATATATATATATATATACATATATATATATATATCATTTATATATAAATGGTATATATATACATTTATATATAAATGGCATATAATGATTTTATATCTATAAATGATAGATTTACACCTATCATTTATATTTATAGGTGTAAATATAAATGACATTTATATTTACACCTATAAATGTCATTCACATTTATAGGTGTAACTATTTGTCCGTGTATCAAACATTGCCCTCACATCTGGTCTGGTGTTGCTCTTTCATATCTAGAATTCTCGACAAAATCCAAAGAAGAATCAGCTACGTTATCGATCCTGACCTGGCATCTCGGATTCAGTCACATTCCCAATAGAGATGAAGACAATAGAACATATGGTGATTTTCTAAGCGTAGCTTGGATGTGGCACAAGGCCGAAAGCATGGGGCGCCAAGTGAGGTTCGAACTCAGTTTTCAGTCATCATTGATCTAGCGAGACAAGGTTATTAACCGTGGCAACAGGTGGAAGTGCCCACAATGGACCGCATGCAAATAATGATAACCCCTCATCCCAGAAATTCAGCGTGGCTTCTCTCTGTCTAAGTATATAAGTATTTTCTATAAGTATTTTCACGATAACTCTTCCGACAAGTTGCTTTCACTGATTCCTAAACTGCATGAATTTAAGTGACCTACTAGGTTGGCATTTCGGTCCCACCCTTTCACTGTCGAAACGGTTAAATGTAACCGTTTCTTCTACTCAAACAATTTCTTCTCTCTCACTTCCCGTCTGCGGAATTTTCCTCCTCTTACTTGCTTCCCTGATAACTATAATCTTAAAATATTCAAGTTAAATGTCAATCGACATCTTCTGAGACCCTGACCTTTTTCTTCGTCTTTCTCTTTATCCTCTCCCCAAACACGCCTCTTTAATCTTGTTCTCTACCCTCTGTAACCCCTTGCGTGCTAGTGGCACTCCCGCCTTGCTTGGGGTAAAATGCTTAAAAAAAAAAAAAAAAAAAAGTACAGATTCTGTCAAAAGAAAATGTCTAGCACAGTATAGTGAACCGACTTTCCTAGACGCAGACTGAGCAAGTGAATCAATGAAATCATTCCATTTCATATCAGTGGAAAACAAGAGGTCACGCCGGCTGTTCTCTTACGCGTTCATATTTCTTTTATGTATACAAGATTAAATATTTTGTTGATTGTCAACGAATCATTTTTTTTTTGTCATATTTATAAAGCAACCTTTATTCTTTGTGAAGACAGATTTATCTTTGTTCGAGAAAACAAAAACGCGATAGAGGTGCGATCAAAGGTACCTTCTTGTCTACAGCTGATATCATTACAGATAACTGTCTTGCTTAGAAAGAAAATAAGAATATTCTTTTGACAACGAATCCTATTATAATTATGCTTGTTCCTCCCTTCGTTCCGAACGAGATGTGATGGCGGCTACGATAAAACACCATTTTTCAGATGCACACTATCGAACGACGGTAGAAGCCAAGTAATGCAATCGCCAAAAATACAAAAGCTACTGAGAATAAAATAACATCGTCTGCTGAATTATTTTAAAATTATTAACGGAAATGTTCGTAAGACGGAGATTTGGCTAGAAAGAAAGAAGGGAAAATGGAATTGTTTAACTTCCTTTGTCAATACTTTATAAATAATGGACTATTCCGTTTTGATTGCGTAGAAAGACGAAAGACATACACTACTTGTTTTCAATGAGAAAATGAAAGAAAGAAAGAACGAAAGAACGAAAGAAAGAAAGAAAGAAAGAAAGAAAGAAAGAAAGAAAGAAAGAAAGAAGAGGAGATAGAATTGTTTAACTTCCTTTGTCAATACCTTATAAATAATGGACTATTCCGTTTTGATTGCGTAGAAAGACGAAAGACATACGCTACTTGTTTTCAATGAGAAAATGAAAGAAAGAACGAATGAAAGAAGGAAAGAACGAAAGAAAGAAAGAAAGAAAGAAAGAAAGAAAGAAAGAAAGAAAGAAAGAAGACGAGATAGAATTGTTTAACTTCCTTTGTCAATACCTTATAAATAATGGACTATTCCGTTTTGATTGCGTAGAAAGACGAAAGACATACGCTACTTGTTTTCAATGAGAAAATGAAAGAAAGAAAGAATGAAAGAAGGAAAGAACGAAAGAAAGAAAGAAAGAAAGAAAGAAAGAAAGAAGAGGAGATAGAATTGTTTAACTTCCTTTGTCAATACTTTATAAATAATGGGCTATTCCGTTTTGATCGCGTGGAAAGAGAAGGAAAGATACTACTTGATTTCCGTGAGAAAATGAATGAAATAAAGAAAGAATAAAAAATAAAAGTTTTTGACGGATGTTTCATTGAAATGAAAAAGTTGTCAATTTGAAAATATTTTTATTTGTATCCCCTTACTTCTTAAAATAACGACCAGCATTCATATTTATGATTGTTATTGCAATATTTTGTTCAAGTTGCTAAGCTCAAATATTTAAAAAAAAAAAAAAAAAAAAAAAAGATGATGGGGGAATTTCTACGGAAATTTTATTGTCATAGAACTCGCCATGAGCTTACTCAATCATTAACTTAAGAATTTAAGATCCATCAGAAAATTCAAGTAGGAAAACCGTTAAATTTTCACGGGTTTTTCTAGTAAAAGAACTAATTTCCTAAGAATTTTTTCATTGCTTCTTGACAAATGAATTTAACACCTTCATTTTTAGTCATTCCGCTCCAAGCAAGGCAGTAAAGCCACTAAGACACTAGGGGGCTGCTGAGTGTGAAAGAATAAGAAAAAAAGAAACATTATTACGGAGCTATAATAAAATAAGGTAAATCTAGAAGACACTAGATAAAGATTGACATTGGATTTAAATTTTTGAGAATTAAAGTTAACTGGAAAAGCATGGAGCCGGAAGAAAGTTCCACAAGCGAGAAGTACGAGAAAAGCAGCTGTTAGCACAGAACTTAGGGTGGACATCCAGCCAATTCAACTGTGAATTGATAAGACTGTTTACATTGTTTACCCAAGGACTTTTGTTGCTGTTATTATAACGTTTCTGCCATTAGCCCTACGACCTTCATCAGGTGATTGTCGCTACAGGTTAACTTTGATGGATTTTCAAATTGAACGCTTTACTTAATCTGTAGGGTTAGATTTTTCACGTTCTGCGCGCCACATGTAGGGATATCTAGTGTTGTTCTTTTTAGTAATGTTCACCCTGCTTCCATCTATATATACAAAACAGGGGATATCTGTGTGTCTGTCTGATACCTTTTCACACGAGATTTTTTTACCAAAAACTTGACGTATACATTGTACAATGTAAGAGATAGGTTCTCCGCGTAAAAATCGATATTTTTTTAAAAATCAATAATCGATAAAGCCAATCAAAAATCGGTAAATTCAACTTTTCTCCTACGATTTCTTTCAAACTCGGCATGTAGGTTACTTACATCATGACGAGCTCAACTATACCTCATTTTTATTTCTATGTCAGTGCGTTTAGCGAAAAACCGCCAAAAACGAAAAATCAATTTCAACACAAATCGACTTCAACGCAAATTTAAACCTAAAAACTCCCTCAATTTTCAAGCAATCTAATACAAACTTCACTCAATTGTAGCAAATACTAAGTTGATTGTTTAATCAATTGTTTAGATAGCGAAAAATGTCTATTTTTACTGCTTTCTTAATTTTCGTTGATCTTTCAACCAATTTTCATCAAAATTAACAATTGCTTTATAAATGTAGCCTCTTTTACATCACTGTTAGCACACTGATAAATTGAATTTCAAAAACTCAAAAATTATTGTGGTCTGAAGTGGGTCTTCATGTTGCCTGTTTTTATCTTTTCATATCCTCGACTAACTTCGATTGAATAAATACAGACTGCTTCTGCTATATCAGTAACTGCATTAATTCAAAATGTTTTTTAAAGAAAGCCTTTTAAGTAATTGAATATAGATTCTGCTACATCTAAATATGATGCTTTTCTTGCTCCATTCTAATTGAATGATTTTTCTGATCGACCAGCTGGGTATGGCTGTGAGTTGAATTTAAATCTGCACTAGCCGACCCAGGGATTAAACTCAGTTACTATGTCACGAAATTCACAAAGCAACGTTTTAATTTTTCTCGCGGGACAATCCTGATTGTAAAACTTGAAGTCTTAAACATAATCTGCCTGTTACCGACATTTCTGTTACTGCTTGTCACGCTTCAGTGTTTTACTGAAACTTCTCTAATGCGCTAAGAGGGACGGTAATAGAGTAATGGTTAGCGACCCGGATTGAGGAATCGGAGAGCCGGGTTCGAATTCTAGTTGGATCCATTACATTCACTTCAATAGTCTTTATTTGCTTGTTTAACTTTTCTTGAAATTTGTTGGGAACCTTACTGAATTTAATTTTTTTTAACTATGTTAAACAGGGCTCTTTCAAAAGGTTCAAGGAGTTTGCAGGAAGAGGGAGTTTTTTTTTTCTGGTGTTTCGGAAAGGTTGAGATAGAAATGCGCTTTCCATCGTAATCTTTTCACAAAGTCAATAATCTTATCCGTGACAGATTGAAAGAATGCAGAGAAGGAAGTATTCGGGACAGAAATTTTTCATGATGATCTGTTGCGAGGCACGGTGGAGTAATGGATAGCGACACCGATTGAAGAATCAGAGAGCCGTATTCGAATTTCAGTCGAATCCATTACGTTCACTTATGTGCTAATAACCTTAGGAAAGATATGAATCCTCGTCTTCTTCCCCCAGCTATAGGTAAATAGCAGGACAAAGCGGGTTCAATAGCCTTGTATAGCAACTGGTCAACCGCAAAAAAATGGCAACCCACTGCGGGAAAAATCTACTTCGTCAGTTATATATCAAGCATGGCATAAATTATTTATTATTATGTTGTAGAGGTAGTTAGAATTTCTAGATGGATTAATCCCGATAGAGTTCAACTAATCGTTATAGGAGCAACATAACTTCTATTCTTTGATATAATAATCTTTTTATTAATTATAATTTTTTTCCAATTATAATTTCATTTAATTTTAATATAAATTATCTAAATATAACTTATTTTTTAATTTATTAAATATATTTCACTTTTAAGTATAATTTATGTTTTGGAGAGTATTTTTAAGTAGGATCTTGTATTTCAAACTTAACCTTATCTCTATTAAAAAAATTCTTTAAAAAAGGCCATCTTTTCATTTATCCCTTGGTTATCCTTTCTCTCTTCATTCTTCATATAAACCCCAATTTAATGTTATAAGCTTAATATCCGGGTTTCATTTTATAAAACCTCTTCCCTTTAAGGATAATACCTTCCAAACTCCCCTGACCACCCTCGTGCTTTCGTCTGACTGTAACATTGAAATTTCTGTATTATTTTTTTCGACAGCTGTCACGGTTAAATTTCTAATTCCGGCGCGAACTCAATTTGTATACCGGGGTTGAATAAGACTGGCTAAGTTTTCGTTGGTTGAAATAGATCTATATCCCATATAGAGTCATTTTGGATTACTACTATCTATTTGCTCTGTATAATAAATAGATTGAGCTATTTTTGTGGATCAGTTTTAATATTTAATTTTAGGATTCACTAGGATTATATTACCAACGGATTTGTTATTAGGTTGGTGCAAAAATAATGTCGTTTTTTGACGTTATTTTTGCACCAATCTAATATATATATATATATATATATATATATATATATATATAGATAGATAGATAGATAGATAGATAGATAGATAAACCTAATGAGCCAGACAAACCTGGCTCACTAGGTTTAGCTAGGTCTGCTCTACGGTTGTATTGAGCTCTTTTGTTAGTTGTTTACTCGTATCGGGGTTTTTTCTTTGGGCTTCAAACCTGTATCTATGCGATTTTTTTCGACAGATTTTCATGTTTGTAGCTCTTTCTTTTTTTAAAACCTTTTTTTTCCATCGAGATTGATTTGATTATTGGCAAATCCAAAATTCGAGGGTTTTTTTGAAACGAAAATTTATATATATAAAAGAGAAGCCGCAACGGTTATAATGTGGATTAGCCACATATTGTTATATAGTCATACACAGAGAGACTGTTTCGCTGTATCACAGCTCATCAGTGTGACTAGACATCCTATTATTTCAAGCCGGGATTGAAACCCGACCGATTTCGCATCAGTCAGAGATTCTACCTTCAAGCTATCGTCGAACGGCAGGGCAGGGCGAAGGAGAAATTTTAACGTTTTTATTATACGAAAGACGTCAGCGGCTAGGAGAGTTGGATTCTAGTTGAAAAGCATTGCATTAGCAGCAGCAGCTATTATTTATAAAATCACTCCTTCCTCTCCGAGAGCTCAATATATGTGTGTGTGTGCGTGCGTGTGCGCGCACGCGCGTCTGTGTGTGTGTGTTGTATAGATGGCGAATACTATATCTAATGATATAGCATTGCTTGCTCCTTTCCACTGTTGACACAATCTGGTGAGAGTTACAGGTGGGCTAACTGAACGAGTCAAACGTTGTCCACACACACACATGAATGCACACACGCAAATATAACTTTTATTGACTGGAAGTGAAAATGGTGTTTATATATCAAAGTACAATTTGGGTTAGGATGCGTGTTTACCGATGAGAAATACGATCTCAGGCAGGAGGCGATGTTTTAAATCTGGGTCATTAGAAAAGACAATGAAATGATCTAAATAAAATTTATTGGTTAAAAATTGAAATAGAGCTTACTCAGGCTACGAGATATTTGGTTTTGTTTAACAGTATTTCTTTTGATTAAATGGTTGAATCAATGTTTAGATATCCCAAAGTATAATTTTGGGAAGAACTCGTGATTGAGATAAGATAAATAGTTGCAGAATCGGTTTCCATGTCAAGGGATAGTTTTTGGCACTCATGATAATCGCGTGTCGGGCCAGGGGTCGATTCATGATGAAACATATTTATCTATATAAACCAGAGTAGTTATGCGGAAGGAGCAGACGGTCGGGCGAGACGGAAGAGGCCAGACGGAAAAGAGAGTCACGAGAGATTTGCGAGAGAATTAGAGAAGGAAGACTGCCCCCTGTTCTGAGAAGTCTGTATGAGACTGGACTACTAGTCATAAACCTACCCCAGGCGATTCAATACGCGTTTATCACGCACAAACTCTCTCTCTGTTGGGAATTCGCTGGATGCATTGTGTTTTTTCTTTTTCTTTTCTCATTTATGTTAAATGTTTTTATTCTCCCTGTAACCTCTGTTCTGATGTTGTCTTCTTATATAAAAGACGTCAATATCTCCCCCATTGTTGTTTGGCTTCTGCAGATATTATTTCTTGTTTTATTTTGCCACGTTCTAAACTTCCTAGCGCCAACTCTCACAGCCGTGTCCATATCCTCAGTCGACCGTGAACGTATGGACAACACCCCGCTTACTGGATCTAAAAACTAACACAGCGTGGGCAGCAAACGGGACTTGACCAGTTGACCGGTCGCAATGATCTATTGGTACTCAGGGAGCGTAAGGTCAGCTACCCCTAAGTTCGGTTCGGACCGAGTGGACACCTCAACCCAAAGAGGAAGACGCCGGAGGTTGAGGAGCTGGGGACGAAGTGGTAGAGTCCCATCATATCCCAAACATGTTCAATGGAGTCCAACGATCGTGACGGACAGGTGAGTTATAGAACATTTTGCAATGTGTGTTTAGTAGCACGGACATAGTGTGGACGGGCATTGTCTTTCTGGAACAACACACCGCCTTGCTGTTGCAGGAATGCCAGCAGAATGGATTCAAACATTTCTGAACGCGCTTGGCACTGTTCAGTCTTCAGTCCACAAACACCAAAGACAAGCGAGCATTTCAACTCATCGAACTCCAGAACATGATGGCAGGGGTCGGGCCTGCGTTTCCAACTACCCGTGTTTACAGTGACACAGACTTGGACACTAATATAGAAAAGGATGGCAAGTGATTTTATCTCAGTCCAAGCTGTCCTGGGTTTTTTTTCTTTTGCTTAATGGCATTTTCAAAAACAACCACCCTGTTGACCATATAAATGAAAACCTTCTGGTTCAAGTGACAACAACCCAGACGTTGAAGATTTCTTGTTATGAGCCTATAGTAAATGCCACAATTGGGATTTAAGATTATAATTAAGGTTAATTTGCATTTGAAAGGGGAGTGAGCATTAATGGGTTAAACGATAAAAACGAAGAAATACAATTATGTTCACTCTCTACATGACCCAAGAGCCACTCGATGTAGAGGGTTACAGAGTAAGATACACCGCCCCAAGCAAGGTGATAATGACAACAAAACGCTAGGGGACACCAGAAGTGAAAGAGAAGGAAAATATTTTAGAAGGAACCGGAAACCCAATCCTAAACAGGAGACGAGGCATAACCTTCAACTCCTATTCAAAAGTCCTGGGAGGAGTGTGAACTGGGAACGATAGGCAAACCTATCTACTATTGAGGAAAAATAAAAAAAATATTAAAGGTCAGAGAGAGTTTAGGTGGAGAAGTTAGAATGCGATATTACTCTCTCTCTCTCTATCTTTTTCACATTATATATATATATATGTATGTATGTGTGTGTGTGTGTGTGTGTGTGTGTGTGTGTGTGTGTGTGTGTGTGTGTAAAACTTCAGATATAGCTAAAATATGTCTGTAAAAGGTCAGTATGAATAATGAATAATGACAAAAGGACAACTTATCTTAGATGACGAGTTTCGTCCTCTGGTGGACTTTATCAAGGCAAATAATAAGGTTGAAGTTGAAGTTGAAGATGAAGTCGACGTTAGAAGGAACCAGAAATCTAATCTTTAAAAGGGGAACTCCTGTCCAAAAATACCGGGGAGGAGCATAAACAGGGCGATAGGTAAACCTATCTACTCCTATTAGACTTCAGAAGAAAACCGGAGTTGGGTTTTTTTCATAATTCTATAATTAATACAGGATCTTTTTAGAAGCCTATAATTAATATCGGTTTGTTATTTTAATTTTTAAAATAAATACCGTATTTTACCGTGGGGGTTACCGCGTTAATCTTTTGTATGATTATCTTCGCCTGTCCATACTGATTTCCCTCTCTCGCTTAGAATTATCTCTAGCATTGCTCTTTCAGATTTACTAAGCATGGCTTAGATGTGACACAAGGCCGAAAGTGTGGAGCATCCAGTAAGTATCGAACTCACTACTCAGTCTGAATTTATCTAGCAAGACAAGCTTATTAACCATTGCACCATGCCGAAATGTCCATTGCATTGATCTTTGCATGTTTTCGTTAATTGCTTCGCATCCGTACATCATAGCTGCCATTATGCATACGGTTACCTGATGTAAGTGTTATCATGATCAGTTCTATGCAAAGAGTTTTTCCCTCGCACTTCTCGCTTGTGGAACTCTCTTCCGGTCTCTTGCTTCCCTGTCAACTTTGATCTTCAAAAATGTCAACGCAATGTCAATCGTTTTCTTCTGTTTTCTTTATTTCTCTTTCTTTTATTGTTCGTTCTCCTTAATAGTGCTCCATTTTCTCATATTCTCCAACACAGTAAACCTTTGGGTCTTAATGGCTTTATTGCCTTGCTTGGGGTAAAATGATTTAAAGGAAGAGTAAGGCTCACATGAAGTTATATTGTGAGCCTTACCTAATGTAAATAATGATATAATTTTATGTTGAACGCTTTTTATCCTATGATTGTAGAGAGTGCGTTGGATAAATTGTCGTCTCCATGACGCAAAAATGAAAATAACACTGACATCTCATTTTAACAGATATATTTACCAAAATTACACAAAAATATGGTGAAATACTAAAGAGTTAATTTATTCAATAAAATCGCCATTGAATTCAACAACAGCCTCCAGATGACTTCGGAATCTCTTGCAACACTTCTGGACGATTCTGGTGAATGCTGCCATAATCCTTGCCTTTAGTTCATCTTTGGTGCTACAAGGAGTTTTGTTGGTCTCTCGCTCAACTACGCCCTACACATAATAATCAAGGGGGTTGCAGTTTGGGGAGTTAAGTGGCCAGATGTAAAGGGTGATGTGGTCGCAGAAATTATTTCACAGCCATGACTCTCTTGTGTGGCGTGGCACAGAGTCCTGTTGCCAGACATGGGAACTTCCAGCAGCCACCCTCTTGACCCAGGGTAGCAACACTCCTCAAGGCACTCGATGTAGGCCTCCGTGTTCCTGTGGGAAGATGAATGGAGGCATAACATCGCCATCACTAGTGATCATTCCAAAACCCATGACGCTGACTGGACATTTCATCCAACTCTTTCCGAATCCTCTACAGTCCCCAGATTGACACACAAACACACTGAAATGTTCGTATTGGAGCTTCCATCGCGAATGTCAAACAGTACAGCGTGACGCTTCCAAATTTCTGGGACAGTGCCCAATTGAACCTGCCATAGTGGGCAGTCGACAAAATTGAAAACAAACAACGCGCATGCGCGAAATTAAAAATGTAATATGGCGAAAATTTTTATTTCTCTTCCATTGTCCTTAATAATGTTATTATTAGGTTGGTGCAAAAAATAATGTCGTTTTCTCACACATGTTACTATGTGAGAAAACGACATTATTTTTGCACCAACCTAATACATGTCCGAACTAGAATTACTTATTTGTTTTGTTTTGTTTTGTTGTTTTTTTCTAATCATTTCACCCCAAGCAAGGTAATAAAGCCGCTAACACGAAAGAGGTTACTGTGAATGAAAGAGAATGAGAAGACTTTAATGAGAAGAAAGGAAAATAAAAGAATGAAAACAGAAGACAGGGTTCAAATTAGCGCTGCATTTAAATTTTTGAAGAAAGTAGATGGCAGGTAAGCAAAAAGCAAGTTCCACAGACGAGAGGTGCGAGAAAATAAACTATTAGAATAGAACTTACGGTTACATCTAGCTCTTTCAATAGTAAAACAATGAGACCTAATTGCCAATCAAGTAGTATATCCTGAATTCATGTGGATGAGCTGCCAAGGAGGAAAGTTCATCAGAACAATTGCTATGAAATTGCCACGTCACGTCGGTGAGAAAATGACTGAAGTCGAGATGCCAAGTCAGGATTGATTATATTAGGTTGGTGCAAAAATAATGACGTAATAATGTCGTTTTTTGACGTTAAAAATACGTCAAAAAACGACATTATTACGTCATTATTTTTGCACCAACCTAATATTACAGACCCTTCTTTGAATATTTTTTATGATCTTAATTTTTTGCTGAAAGTTATATCTGACAATTAGTTTTGCTTTATTTTTTTTTCTTTTGAAACTTACACTGATACAGTCACTATTTAGGTCATTTAGTATTTCCTGTAATTCATCGGATGTTTTTTTATATATCGTCAGCGAATCGTAGATGACCTAAATATTCTCCATTTAAATTTAATCGCATCCCTTATCCAGTTCAGGTTTGGTTTGGTTTGTTTTGTTTTACGACATATCAGCTTCAATGGGTTATTTAATGCCGACAAGATTTTTATAGCTGGTAATATTTTTTTCAAAAATGTACTGCTGGCAATATTTCTTTTTCAAAAATATACTGCTGGTATTTTTTTTTCAAAAAAGTATTGCTGGTAATTTTTTTTCAAAATGAGTATTGCTGGTATTAAACCTATTTTTATACTTTCATAGTGTTTTGACCCTCTTTTGTGGGGTTAACTATTTACCAATAGCTGGGACCGTGACAGGTGCTACCACCCCGGGTCAGGATGGACCTGGGAGCACCAGCAATTAAGAGGTGGTTTCATGTTTTTCAAAACTTCCTAATCAAAGGTCTTCCTGTCGGATATAGTTTATCGTCTTAGCCAGGACGCGGATGTTGCTTATCGTCATACCCAGGATGGTAGCAAAATATATAGCTATTACATCAGAACATACACACTACAAAATGCTAGTTAACATTAGTGTCAGTCAGCTATTGGCTCTCACGCTGGCCAATAGAATCTTCCTGCCTATTCGTGGCAGCCAGCTATTGGCTCTCACTGTGGCCAGTACAGAATGGCCGCAAACTACATGAAAACTGCCGTAGAAGCATGAAAAAATCGATTATTTCCACTATCGATGGGAGTTGGGAAATGCAAAGTCGGTCTTGGCCTTTCCACCAACTTGGAGCATGTGCATGTAAATTTTGGTGCAAATCCGTCGAAAATTGCGGCCGTGCATTCGTCACACACACACACACACAGACACACACACACATCCTGCCTTTTATATATGTATATATATATAAATATATATGTGTGTATGTGTGTGTATGTGTGTTTAAAAAAACGAAGAGTAAGATTTCAGCGTTCAAAACATTAATTTAAAACAGAGCTCAATACAAAAATAGAGCAAGAAATATTTATTTATTATGCACTGTTACATCAGAACATGCACATACCCACTACAAATCCGTACATCTTGTTTCAACGTTAAAAAATTAACGTTTCATCAGGTATTGAATTCAGAGTTGTCCTACGCCTAGATCAGTTGCCATCCAAGGCTATAGAATTCTGTCTGTTCTGCTATTAAACAAGGGTATTAGAATGTAATGGATTCGGAATAAAAAAAAAATTTAAATTAATAATAATAATAATATTTTGCTTTGCATTGACCATTTTTTTAAAAAAGAAATGCTAAGAACTGTGGATTTTTACTCCATTTAGTCTTTGATTATATATATATATATATATATATATATATATATATATATATATATATATATATATATGTATGTGTGTGTGTGTTTGTGCGTGCGCGTGTGTGTGTGTTTATAGAGAGAGAAAAAAGAGAGAAAGATATAGAGAGATAGTAAAAGAAAGAGATAGATACTGAAAGAAAGAGAGAGATTGAAAGAGTGGGGAGCGTGAAAGAGAGTTGTTGTCGGGGTGTGTTTGAGGGTTTTCATTGCGGTCGTAAAGTCTTTGCCAATCCCAAGAAAGAAAAACAATTCACTTTTGTACACACTGATAAGATTTCAGCTTTTAATATGAACTGTTGACGCAGAAACGAAACTGTATCATTTTCTTGTCAAGGCACATATTCCATTCTCCCGACCGAGAAAATTTAACTGTCCATTTTCCAATTCTTAAGCATTGCTAAGATCCAAGTCTTACCTTCTAATAGAAAAGTAACTCTGGCAGACATGCATACAATTTCTGTGGGTCACTCTCAAACTGAAACGATGTATTCAAGTTATCCGTACATGACTGTATGTCTGTATGAATGAGAAAAAAAAAAGAAAAGAAAAGAAAAAAACAGACTGAGCGATATACATGAACAAACAGTGCAGTCTCTGGTTTTTCTAGTTTCCTCTCATTCATTTACATATAAAATCATGTACGCGTAACTTGAATATATTACTTTTGTTTGAGAGTGACCTATAGAAATAGATAGATAGATAGATAGATAGATAGATAGATAGATAGATAGATATGAACGAGCCGTAATAGATAGATAGATAGATAGATAGATAGATAGATAGATAGATAGATAGAAATATGAACGAGCTGTAATAGATAGATAGATAGATAGATAGATAGATAGATAGATAGATAGATAGATAGATAGATATGAACGAGCCGTAATAGATAGATAGATAGATAGATAGATAGATAGATAGATAGATAGATAGATATGAACGAGCCGTAATAGATAGATAGATAGATAGATAGATATATAGATAGATAGATAGATAGATAGATAGATAGATAGATAGATAGAAATATGAACGAGCTGTAATAGATAGATAGATAGATAGATAGATAGATATGAACGAGCCGTAATAGATAGATAGATAGATAGATAGATAGATAGATAGATAGATAGATAGATATGAACGAGCCGTAATAGATAGATAGATAGATAGATAGATAGATAGATAGATAGATAGATAGATAGATAGATAGATAGAAATATGAACGAGCTGTAATAGATAGATAGATAGATAGATAGATAGATAGATAGATAGATAGATAGATAGATAGATATGAACGAGCCGTAATAGATAGATAGATAGATAGATAGATAGATAGATAGATAGATAGATAGATAGATATGAACGGGCCGTAATAGATAGATAGATAGATAGATAGATAGATAGATAGATAGATAGATAGATAGATAGATAGATAGATATATAGATAGATAGATAGATAGATAGATAGATAGAAATATGAACGAGCTGTAATAGATAGATAGATAGATAGATAGATAGATATGAACGAGCCGTAATAGATAGATAGATAGATAGATAGATAGATAGATAGATAGATATGAACGAGCCGTAATAGATAGATAGATAGATAGATAGATAGATAGATAGATAGATAGATAGATAGATATGAACGAGCCGTAATAGATATTGATGAAAGTTTCTTTCCTAACTTTTTAATCGTCTGAGAGAATTTTTTTTACCTTCCATCACCATGGCTTTTGCTAACCTCCAGGAAGGTGACTCATTTCGCCTTCTCAGGCTAAAGTTTTTTCGGCTGGCATGGAGTGGGAAGATTATATTAATTAAATCAATTGCTAAGTCTTCAACTAGGAAAGTTGGCTCACTGTGTCGTGCGAGACAGTTTTTCTCGCCATATTTATAAGTCTACCATTTGTCCATGCATTGAATATTGTCACCACATCTGGTCTGTTGCTTCTGTTATGTATTTAGAGATTCTTCATAAAATAAAATAAAACTCTGCAATGTTCTAACCTGGCATCTGTGCTTCAGTCACTTTCCCATTGTCATAACATAGCTCCGGTTTATTTTGCCTCATCTCATTGCATGGTTACGAACTATAAACATAAATTGAGATTGAAATATTGTGTAATCGGCTCTAATTTTTTGTAAAATACTTGGATATCATATAATGAATAATTTACAGTAAAAAAAAGCAATTTTCGATTTTCTGTTGAATACACCCCCTCTCCCCTGAACGTATCATATACCAAAACACATATATATAAACAAACAAAAAAATTAATTTATTAGGTTGGTGCAAAAATAATGACGTAATAATGTCGTTTTTTGACGTATTTTTTCATGTCAAAAAACGACATTATTACATCATTATTTTTGCACCAACCTAATAAATTTAAAATTCTCAGTGTCCCGCCTCACTTTTGTGCGCATGTGTAGTCGGATGAACGTAAACATCACTTTGTTTGCCCGATGAACTCTTAAAGGACGAAACCTGTCACATGAAATCTTAGTTTTTGTGTTTTTTTTGTCCCCTGAAAAAGCGTATGTATACGTGGATAGGTATGTATGCGTTGCAAATATGCGTATTGCAAAGTCCTACCGCCATAAAAAAAACAAAAAAAAAACGTCCTGGCTATGACGAAAAACTACATCCGGTAGCAAGGCCTCTGATTGGGAGCTTCTGAGAAGTCTGGAACTACCAACTTAATTGCTATTGTTCCCAGGTCCACTCTAGCCCGGGATGGTAGCACCTGTTAGAGTCCCAGCTATGGACAAATAGTTAACCCACCAAACTGGGGTCAAAACACTGTGAAAGTATTAAAAATTTCATAGTAAAAATACTAGCAATAAATTTTCATAGTAAAAAAATTACCAGCTATACATTTTTGTAAAAAAAACACCAGCAATAGTGTACATTTTTGTAAAAAGCAATAAATTTTTATAAAAGAAATTAGTCATGCTCCCAAGAAAATTAAATTTTGGCATTAAATGACACATGAGGAGTTGATATGCTGTTAAACAAACACCACTGAAAATGTGTATACGTGTGCGTATTGTATACGTGTGGGTAGAAATGTGTATTTAGTATGTGGGTTAATAGCATTGAAAAAATGTGTTTATATGTGAGGGGCGTGTCTGTAGTGAATATGTTCTGTATATATTGTGTGTGCACGTATTTATCATGTGTGCTGTAAACCACAGAAAATGTGTCTCTGTGTGTGCGTGCGCGTGCGCATGCGCGTGTGTGTTAACGGTGTCAAAAATGTAAATTGAAGTTTTATTGTCCTCCAATCAGACTTGTTTCAAGTTTTGGCGTATCATTTACTAAGCTTGTTAGAATTTAGCAATTTTCGACAAAAACGTCGCGCATTCCGAGGGCTGCAACAGGCAAGCTATGAGTAGAACGATGGATTTCAAACTGGAGTGACGTGGGGAGAAGAGAAACGGTTTTTTGGGGGGTTTTTTTTGTTTTTGTTTTTTTTTTGCCGTCGTATTTCTTACATGGCGATTTCTGATTAAAAATAATTACTTGTTCTTCGAATTTGCATTCACATATTACCGATAGATAAAAAAATTCAAATCAGTCCTGATTTTTGTAGAATTTAGTTCCATCCACGGTCAGGCACGGTTATGGGATCATCACTCGGCGCCTGAGATGCCCCCAAAAGGGGAAGTGCTGAGAGAGCTTGAGCAATTTTTCCACGGTATTGCCGGCAATGTCACTTTAAACCTCGACCTTGTGCATATTCGGTAGCGACGTGGGAGCACTAAAAATACAGCCCCCTTTGTAGATTATTAGGCATTTTGATTTTATTTCAGCTGAATCGGATCGGGTCTGCAGAGGGTATAATGATTTGAGGCCAGCAACGAGGAATCAGCTTAAGGCATGGTCGTAATCCTGGTCAAGATTATAACATTCATTTTCGAACAGATAATCTTTTTTTTTTTTAAATCAGTCCACCCAAAGCAAGGCAATAATGTTACTAAGATGAAAGCGGAAGAGAAAGAAAAGGAATCGGAAATCCAGTTCTAAACAGTAAACAAGTGATAAATCCCGACTCCTGCTCCGTGGAGCAGTTTGAACAGGACGATTTTGAACTTATCCACTCCTATGAAAATGAAAAAGGTATGAACCCTTCTCTTATATCCCCCCCCCCAGTTATGATTTAAATAGCAGGGCAGACTGAACTCTCTAGCCTTGGTTGGCAGCCAGTCTAGAAAATGAACAACTCTGAATTTAAAACTGTTGCGCTTGAATTGTAACTAAGATTCGCTCAGTACAGATGCAGTTTAAACCACAGGTTGGCTCTGCGAGTGTCGAAGAAATAAAAATAGGCCCTGAACAGATGGCCATGCTCAGAAACGAGCAGCCGTACTGAAGAGGACTTGCCGTGTGCCTTGAAATCGAAACATCTCTGATGAAGTCGCCTCTCTTGTTTAGTCATTCCTGATTAGAAACCGTGTCACCGAATGACGCATAAAGTCTACAAATATTACATCCGGTTAGTTAGCCTTTTAAAAGCAAGTAAGATCATTAAATCTACCTTGTGGCCAACGTGGTTGCGTATTTCGAATTGACACTAGTTTCCCGCGTTCGAAATCAAGACGCCAAGTTTTCAAATACAAATATTCAAAGC
>OZ010610.1:46045373-46055373 GCA_963932145.1 Acanthosepion lycidas
TGGCTATTAAAATCAGGTTTTTCTTGGCAGAAATCCAAATCGTTGGAAGCCGACTTAATCCAGTTCCAATAAGTATTAATTCTATTGTGAAAGGGCCATTTACATTTTCCCACATATTGTTTCTGGCATGGTGAGCCTCCTAATAAGTAAATTATGTTATGACTTCTGCTTCTACAGTTAGAGATTTACAGTTAGGCAGATTTTGAAAGTAGATTTAGTGACTGAGAGAATTGGTATGTCTAATGTGGTTACAGTATAGGCTCCTTTTGTTGTTATTCTGTTGGTAAAATCCTGTTGTTTTCATTTTTGGTCTGTTACAGGTTACCTTATCATCTGAAATTTGATCATTACCTATAATTTCCTAAGAGGTCTACAATATGCTAGCAGGCTGGATTCCTCAAGCAAAGTTTTCATGCTTGGTTTGAGATGTAGTATTTCCCAGCGACTTTTGATTATCTGAGAGAGTGGTGTTGAAAGTGGTTGGTGTCTTGAATGTGATTACAACATAGGCTCCTTTTCTTGTGAAATGATTGAGAAAATAATATTATTATTATTCTTGGTCAATTTCATGTTACTTTGTCGTCTGAAATTTGCTTACCATCTATGATTTCCTAATGGTTCTCTGGTCTAAAAATCCGGGCATATATATATATATATATATATATATATATATATATATATATATATATATATATATGTTTGTGTGTGTGTGTGTATTCTCATATCTATCTATCTGTCTTTCTGTCTGTCTATTTCACTCTGTTCATATCTATCTACCTGCCTATCAATCTGAGTTCCTTTCATTTCTACCTATCTGACTCAGTCTGTTCATATCTATCTATCTATCTATCTGTCTGTCTGTCTGTCTCAGCCTATTCATTTTATCTATCTATCTCAGTCTTTTCATATCTATCTATCTCCGCCTGTTCATATTCATTATATTATGTGTGTGTGTGTGTGTAGACCCCTACTTCAGAATTGCAGAAAATGCTATAGATTTAAGTATGTTGCTGAAAACTCATTTTTTGTATAAACCCGCTCACAAAGAAAGTAACTTATTTTTTGTATACTGACCGGCTCCAATAATTTACATTCATATATATTAACCAACCAGCGGTGTCACATGAGACACGCGGTTTTCTTTGAAATTGCAGACGATAAAAAATTTCTTAAGTACGAAATTTTGGAGGCTGACTTCAAAATATGAACAGCAATATTTTCCCTCCTTAAAATGGATATTTAAAACTGGAAAAATATTTATCAACCAATAAGCTTGAGATTAATAAATCTATTTTTTTTTTATTGCAGCAGATTATTTAATTATAAATATGATCGATTCTTATTCGCTAACTACTCTTTCAGTTAAATTCTAAGTGTGTTCGTTCGTTTGTTATACAAACAAAACTGAAATTCTCACACTTTCTCATATTTTTCGCCTATTTATTTGAGTATATAATATTACAAAAATGCTTCGCGATATTGGCACTTAAAAGAAAAAACATACAGGCTAAGTTTGTTTACATGCGTCCACAGTAGCAACCTAGTTTCCCCTGCCTTTTTCATGCGGCCGACAACTGCAATTTATACGCATAGGTAAAACAACGCAAATTCGTGCCATTTACATTCTCTCACATGTCGACGCATTTTCTCTTTATCCTATACAAACGCAATTCATTCGGTTGTACTGTAAAAAAAAATATACAAAATATGTTTTGTGAAGTTGTTCGCCAAGAATCTTCGTAATTCATTTCTTTCAATTTGAAAAAAAATAATACTCAAATAATAAAAAATTGTCGAAATTTGTAGATCTGTTAGATTCACTTATTTCTTCTCTTACACACGCATAAACAGTTGCATATATATAATAAAATATGAAATAGCATTAATGAAATAACAAAAACAAACTTGTACATCAAAAAATAATGTGAACAATTTTAATTTGTATTTGTAAAGGGTGACTTGTATCTTTATTTGGCAAATCTTGCAACACGATATGTAAACCTGAAAACTCAAATGAAATTCTGCAGCGAATTTTATTGCCCATTAAATATGTCCTTTTTATCATGGAAAAATAAACACCGGGTAAAGAAATTAAATTTTTTTAAAAATATCTGCAGAGAAATATTACCCTTGTTTAAACGAAAAGGAAAATAAATTTTCGCATGCTGAAGTATTTAAACCACATCTGTTCTTAAGCGAAACCGGAGTAGAAATATAAAACGAATGATCAGGAATAAAATATAATCTGACTCAGTCAGGCTGTTTTAATTAGTTCAAGTTATTTATTTTGATTATTTCACCCCAAGCAAAGCGATAACGCCACTAAGATGCAAGGAGGTTACTGAAAGTGAAAGAGAATGCGAAGACTTTAGGAAAAGGTACCGGAAACTAAATCCTAAACAGGAATCAGGGGATAAACATCTAATCCTGTTCAAACGCAGCTTCGAATCGCACCATTGTCGATTAATCAGGGTTTGGTATTTGGGTAGACGGAATTATTCGATCGTTGGAATAGCATGGTCACGTGTTTCTTGTTTAAGCCATTAATCACGCCAGATTATACGGTGTTTCCCAGAAACTGCAACTTACTTGCTTAGCATAGTTGCAGTATAAACCGCAATATGGCTTTGTAGCTGTTGAAGAAATACTATTGCAACAAAGATTGGCCAACCGCCCAAGCATATGGTGTATTTGTCACTCTCTGTAGCTAATACTCTCTCTCTCTCTCTCTCTCTCTCTCTCTCTCTGTTATTGTTGTAACCTAGGAAAGGTTACTGAACAGAATAATCACACGAAGATTGGTAATGCCCGATAAGACAAGAATAACACATATAAGATTCGCCAGCGGCGCGTAGAAGTAGTCAACTGCTGGAAGTGAGTTATGTGTATTCCACAATGAATCTCTAACCGCAGACCTGCAGACAATATCTACCAACTGCCCCTCGCAGTCAAATGTGGTACAAGGCCGAATTTAATGTGGGGTAACCCGAGCCTGTAGGCTCAGCCAAAAATTCCACTTAGACCACGTATAAAACGGGGTTGGGTAGCTGTTTCCCGAGACGAGACTCTGCCCTTCGGCATAGCCCCGTCTGGGGATGCTCTCTGCCTCTGGGCAGAGAGCTTAACCAGCACAGCTGAAGACGAATCTCCAACTGCAGACCGACAGACAATGTCTACCAACAGCCCCACACGGTCAGATGTAGCACAAGGCCGAATTTAATGTGGAGTAACCCGAGCCCGTAGGCTCAGCCAAAAATTCCCCGTAGACCTCGTATAAAACGAGGTCGGGTAGCTGTTTCCCGAGACGAGATTCTGCCCTTCGGCATAGCCCCGTCTGGGTATCCTCTCTGCCCAGAGATAGAGAGCTTAATCAGCCCAGCTGCAGACTGGCCGACCCACACATTATTCACTACTGTATTTATGGGAATGGAGGCATACCCATTATCGTCCGTAGGTATGTTACAACAGTTATATAGGAATAAAATATCGCTGCCGACACCGGAGTTTGAACACAGATCACCAGTAAGCAAACACGGGTGATTCCATTTCTAATTAGTAGACCAAGTGATCGCAAAGAAAATGTATATGTGGGAATTAGTGTAGCGTCTAATAGATCACCATTTCTATTTTATCCTCTATTACTATACCGTTCGCTATTCTCTATACTGTTCACTATTTCTACGCTAGTTCTCTATACTAATCACTATACAGATTACTATTCAGTTGTTACTGTTCAAGCGACTATTATCGAGCAAGTACTATTAGTGCGAGTGTTATTAGAAGGCGTCTGACACCAGCATTGTTCAACAGCGTTACTATAGTTGTATCTGCGATTACAAAGTCTCTACTACAACGAGCATTATGAAAATGTCAATGAGTATTCGTTGACATTACAAAAGTGGAAATGAGTGTTCGCTGAGATTACAAAACATTTTTTCTCTGTTCATGTTTTTCTTTCTCTCTTTCTGACACTTTCTCTGTTTAGCACGTTGTCTTTCTCCTCCATATTACAGCTATTCTCTTCTTCTTGCTTCTCTCTCTCTCTCTCTCTTTGCCACAGCGTATTCCGTCCCCCTCTCTCTCTCTCTCTCTTTCTCTCTCTCTCTTTCTCTTTACCACAGCATATTCCATCCCCCCTATCTCTCTCTCTTTCTCTCTCTCTCTCTCTCTTTGCCACAGCGTATTCCATCCCCCTCTCTCTCTTTCTCTTTCTCTCTCTCTTTCTCTTTGCCACAGCGTATTCCGTCCCCTTCTCTCTCTCTCTCTCTCTCTTTGCCACAGCGTATTCCGTCCCCCTCTCTCTCTCTCTTTCTCTCTCTCTCTTTCTCTTTGCCACAGCATATTCCATCCCCCCTATCTCTCTCTCTTTCTCTCTCTCTCTTCGCCACAGCGTATTCCATCCCCCTCTCTCTCTTTCTCTTTCTCTCTCTCTTTCTCTTTGCCACAGCGTATTCCGCCCCCCTCTCTCTCGTTCTCTCTCTCTCTTTCTGTCTCTCTCTCTCTTTGCCACAGCGTATTCCATCCCCCATCTCTCTTTCTCTCTCTCTTTCTCTCTTTCTCTTTCTCTTTGCCACAGCGTATTCCCTCCCCCCTCTCTCTCTCTCTCTTTCTCTCTCTCTTTCTCTCTCTCTCTCTTTTTCTCTCTCTCTCTCTCTCTCTCTAGCTAATAGCTTCTCTGTCTCTCTCTGTCTTTCTTTGTTCACGTTTTTATTTCTAACAATGTCTTTCTCTGTTTACCACTTTGTCTTTCTCCTACATATAACAACCATTCTCTTCTTCTTCTTTCCTCTCTCTCTCCCTCTTTATCTCAGCGTAATCCCCTTCTCTCTCTCTCCTTCTCTCCCTCTCTCTCTCTAGCTAACACACTCATCTCCTTCTTTCTTTCTCTCTCTCTCTTTCTTTGCTCAAGTTTTTCTTTCTCTCTGAAACAATGTCTCTTTTTTTCAATTTGTCTATCCTCCTCCTTGCATAGAGATAGATAGAGAGAGAGAGAGAGAAAGAGAGAGAGAGAGAAGAGAATTGATCTCTTCTCTCTCTCTCTCTCTCTCCCCCCCTCTATCTATCTATCTCTATCTATCTGTCACAGTCTATCCCTAACTTCATATCTTTCTCTCGGTCCTTATCACTGTCTGTATACCCACCCGTTCTCTCTCCCACCCCTGTACCAGTGTCCTTGAATGTGTGCCAATACGTGCGTAAATCATCATTACGCCCAATAATGCTAAAACGATATTCTGAGGGAGTTCGCTTCATTTATTAAGATTTTAACCCCACTTCCATGCGATTAAACCCATAAAATTTATTAAATCCATGTTTCATTTGCACAACTACATGTCCTAACCACCTCAAATGTAGCCCCACCCGTTCTTCTGTCCACCATTTAGAGGCACAGTTTTATGGGGGGATATGTGGAGAAGATAACGGTTAAGCCGAGACTTGAACAGTTTAAGAACTCAGTCATCGGGAAGGCACTCTCATAAGAGTCGGTTCCACAAAGCAGGGGTTTATGGGAAGAAGCTACTCGAATGGAATTTACATCTCACCGATGGAATACGAAGGGAATGAAGATAGTTCGCTGCAATGTGTTTGGCGTGGTGGGTCATAGCCGTGAAGGTAAGAACTGGTGATACTAAGAAATGTTGTTCGTCTGAACAATTTGTGCATGCGTATGAGTATACGTGTGTATATCTATGTATCTACGTATATGTATATAAGGTACATCAACAACTTAATGATGAAGAAGTATTTATTTCCACCCCTTCTTTGTCAATGCACTTAACCCAACGTTTGTCCATTAATAATTGAATAGATATTATTCAGCGACAATTTGATATCAAAATTAAGTTAATAATTGTGTTAGGCTACAGATTTCTTGGCTCATTTTCGTATTTGGTGATTTTCTAAGCTTAAATGTGGCACAAGGCCGAAAGTATGGAGCTCTCAGAGAGGATCGAATTCACGACTCAGTCGTAAGTGAGCTAGTGAGATAACCTTGCTAAATATTACACTACGTCGAAGTCCCAAAATGATTTTCTAAGCGTAGTTTATGTGTGGCACAATGCCGAAAGTATAGAGCGCCCAGAGAGGATCGAATTCACTACTCAGTCATAATTGAGCCAGTGAGATAACCTTGCTAAATATTACACCACGTCGAACTCCCAAAATGATTTTCTAAGCGTAGCTTAGATGTGGCACAAGGCCGAAAGTATGGAGCACCCAGTGAGTATCGAAATCCCTATTGAGTCGTAAAGAACCGAGCAAGACAAGCTTATTAACCATTACACCCCGCCCAAGTGCCCAATCCACCTTTGTATGTGTGTACTTGTGGAAGTACGTATACCTGTATATGAGTATATCTTGAGTTTGAAATGTCTACTTGAGAGACACTGTTGACGACTGGTATTTACGATTCTAAGAAAGGCAGGATTAAATACACAGAACTGAAACGGTCTGCTTGCTACACGGAGATCAGATGCTTCCTCCTAGGGAAAGGTACGTAACAGACTCTCTCCAGTGAAGAATGTCGGTGGGTATGCTTATCAAATGCTGGCTTAGTTAGTCACACACGTCGCCACAACGGCAACACAATCTATCACTATAACGTTCAGCCTGTTTTCAATTGCAATCTATGCAACAAACTCTGTCGGTCAGGGAGTTGATTTACCCGGTATTGCAAGTTACAGCATCATGATACCAGTGGTAAGCTTGCTTGTAAAACCTGTAGCTTATCATGTAGGTCACTCGCTAGAGTTACCGGGGATGTCATCAGTGACAAGGAAATCAACAGTAAAGTCATGAAGATGGTCATACTCGAAAACGAGTTCGCTGGCCACTACTATACTCGCGTATGTGTTCACGAGTCTCTACAATTGTTCGTTTGTGTGCGACTGTTCTTCCGTGTGTGTTTGTGTGTGTGAGTTGTGTGCTTGCGTATGTGTATGTGTCTTTTCGTGTTTGAGTTTCTTTGCGTGTGAATTTTGTGTGTGCGTTTGTATGCGTGTATGCGTTTGCGTGTATGTGTGTTGTGTGTTTGAGCGTGTTTGTGAGTGTGCTTGTGTGCGGGTGTTTGCTCGTGCGTTTTTGTGCTTGCTTGTGTACATGTGTCTTTGCGTGTATCTGCCTTTTCGTGTGTGTGTGTGTTTGCGTGTGTGCGTGTATGACTATGCGTTTGCGTGTGTGCGTTGCGTGTTTGTTGTGTGTGTCTTTGAGTATGTGTTTTGTGTGTATTCACGTGTATATGTGTTTCTGTGTGTTTCATTGCTCGCGTGTGTGTGTGTTTGCGTGTGTGTGTATGTGTGTATCTGTGCCATATGCTCCCGTATACGTCTCTGTTTGCACGTGTGTGTGTTGCGTTGTGTTTTTGCACGAGTGTCTGCGCGCGTGTGTGGGGGGGTGTTTGCGTGTGTGTGTTGTGTGCATTTTTGTGTGGTTGCATCCTCTTAATATAAATTTTGTTTCCATCCAACCTGCTGATCTAAATCCAAAAAGATAATCCTTTCGATTTCCGGTCAGTTCATCTAAATCCAGCGAGATAATCCTTTCGTTTGGAATCCTTTCCGCCTTGAAAAATAAGTGAATAACATTTTTTTTCCCATTTTGGTCCTCTCTTCTTAATAGTGTTTTTTCTTTTTTTTATCTCATTTTCTTTAACACTCAGTAACCCTTGCGTCTTAGTGGCTTTATCCGCTTGCTTGGGGTGAAATGATTAAAAAAAACATACTACTAGATTGGTAACTATGTCTCGTTGTTTTACTGTTGTAATAGCTAGACGTAACCGTAATTTCTACTCTAATAGTTTCTTCATCCGCACTTCTCGCTTGTGGAACTTTCTTCCGGTTTCTTGCTTCCCTGCCACTTGAAATCTTCAAAATTTTAAAACTCCATCTTTTGCCTTCCCGATTTCTGTTCTTTTGTTGCCCTTCCTCATCACTAAAGTGTCCTCATTCTCTTTCACTCCCAGTAATCACTTGCGTCTTAGTGGCATTACCCCCTTGGTCGTTTACTTTTCTTTTCTTTTTTTAAGCATTTCATCCCAAGCAAGGCGGGAAGCCACTAGCACGCAAGGGGTTATAGAGGGCCAATTATATTGCATATCCGTCTCTGGATCTTATCAAGAACCCCGAAGCAAACAGAAGGGGCTCCAGACCATATATGGCAGCAATACTCCATGCAAGGGCGAATGGTTGATTTGTAGATTTGAAGGATCGAATCCGGGGAGAAAAATTTCCTGGCGCGGCACAAGGAGCCAACTTTCCTTGCGGTGGACGAAGCAATTGACTCAATGCATTTGTTCCATCTCAGGTCAGTAAGGTGAGACCGAACAGCCACAGAGAGGTGCTCTCGGGAAGTTGAGCGTCAGACATTCTAATGGGGAGCAGGGGAAGGATCTCTGTGGTGATTAATAGAGAGCAGTTTTGTTTTGGAGGCGTTAAAGTTAACCAGCCAATTCCTGTCCCAGTTCACAACCGATTGGAGGTCCTTTTCGAGACGAATGGCCAGGTTAGTTTTGTGTGAAATGATTAAAAAGTGTGTGTGTGTGTGTGTGTGTGTGTGTGTGTGTGTGTGTGTGTGTGTGTAAAGATATATTATTGATATATATATGGGGACGATTCGAAAGTAATACCTCCTATTTATTTCCATGGTATAATAGATACAGGGCGCACACTCGTCTCATCAGATCTTAATTGCAAAGTCTTTGCAATTTCGGTTTGATGAGATGGGTGTTAAAAACTTGAAATAAATTATAATCTATAACCGTGTTTTCGATGATGCGTTAAGTTTTTCCTTGATATATATATATATATATATAATTATTTATTTAAAAATATGATTCCAACATGCTACATAAGAGTTCTCATGTTTCAAAACAAGAGCCGAAAACTTCACTATAATTATTTGAATTAAATTGAATTAAAGTACTAAGCTCTGCTCCATCTTCAAGCGAAATTTTTTTTGGAATAACTTATTTCTGAAATTTACGTGTTTTATAAGCATATTCATTATTGAAATCAAAATTTCTATGGTAACGGCTAGAGCAATTGTTTAAAGAAAAAGGGGTGTAAGGTGTTAATAATTTGTATTAATATCTCAGTTACATTCACAGATATCAAGTCAGGGTACGGTTGGGGTGTTTAAATTTAAAGCGGAAGATGACATCGTCTAGTCTGGTTAAGTGTCTATGGAGATTTATTTATTTTTTT
Organism: Acanthosepion lycidas; assembly: GCA_963932145.1. Taxonomy (NCBI): domain Eukaryota; kingdom Metazoa; phylum Mollusca; class Cephalopoda; order Sepiida; family Sepiidae; genus Acanthosepion; species Acanthosepion lycidas. Next base: position 46,054,574 of record OZ010610.1, read on the forward strand.
ATTTTATTTTTTATTTTTTTCTGAAAGGGTTTTGTGTATATAAAAACTATCGTAAATCGCTAACATTTGTTTTTTGACGACTTTTTTTGTAAGGCATTTAAACTATTTATTAGGACTATGGATTTTAAAAATTATTTTATTGTTTGTTTTTATGCTAATTATTCAATGCAAAAATTTGATGATGTCGACAAAAAACAGTTAACTCATGTCTAATGTTTAATAGATTTTTGTTATTTAGAAACTTAATAATGTGTAGCTTTTCATGTAGACATGAAGGGCATGGGTCATCCCAAGTTTTACAAGTTCTAGTATATATATATATATATATATATATATATATATATATATATATATATATATATATAATTATTTTTTAAAATATGATTCCTTCGCTACATAAGAGTTTTCATGTTTCAAAAACGAGGGCCGAAACTATCAATATAATTATTAAAATTAAATTGAATTAAGGTAACAAGCCCTGTTTATCCTCAAGCAAAAATTTAGGAATAACCAATTTTGAAATTTACGTATCGTTATAAGCATGTTCATTCGTTACTATGGAAACGGCTGGGGCGATCATTTTTATCCACCTATCAGTCACCTTCAGCGCTGTTTTTTAAAAATAAAAATACTAAAGAACCCTGGACTACTTACCTTATGTGTTCTTTCCTATTTTCTACATACCTGTACACACACACACATATATATATTTACCTTCAGTGAAAACACTGCAAGATGCGTTTGGGAGTTTACTCAGCCGACAACTGAAGTCATTGAGACTCCTAAATAGTGGAAGAATC
>OZ010610.1:46060373-46087873 GCA_963932145.1 Acanthosepion lycidas
TAACGATACACATTGAATTCAGACATGATTTGACTTGTACATAAACAAAAAATGTTAAGCAAAATTGGAAAAATAAGGTTTCTTTGTTTGCGGTTTCCAATAACATAGATGTGTCACCACACTGACACATATATAATTTAAATGAATCTTTTTAATCTGACATTCTTGCTTGTTTTTATTAACGTTACTTTAGTGAGTATAAGTGTTTGTGTTGATATCTGCCTTTTTTTCTTTTCTTTTTTTTTTTTTTTTCTTAAACAGTGAAATTAATGCCAACGTATCTCAGACAAGGTTCAGAGAGAGAGAAGGAGACAGAGAGAGAAAGAGAAAGAGGGATAGAGAGATAAAGAAAGAGAGATAGAGGTTTTAGCTGCAATCTATAGATCGGAATCATTAAGGTTCTAATGATTTTTGATTCCTGTTTTTTTTATTTCCTAAAACCGTGAAATTAATATCAACCGGTCTCAGACAAGGTCCAGAGAGAAAGGGAGAGAGAGAGAGAAAGAGAGAAAGAGAGAAAGAGATTGAGATAAAGAGAGATAGAGAGATAAAGAGTGAGAGGTTTTATCTACAATCTATAGATCAGAATCATTAAGGTTATAATGATTTTTCCTTCCTGTTTTTTTATTTTCTTAAACCGTGAAATTAATTTTAACCGATCTCAAACAAGGTTCAGAGAGAGAGAGAGAGAGAAAGAGAGATAAAGAGATAGAGAGAGAGGGGGGTTATAGCTGCAATCTATAGATCAGAATCATTAATGGTTTTTCATTCCTGTCTTTTTAATTTCTTAAACTTTGATAATGATCTCAGCTGGTCTCAAGTAAGGTTTATCTTAATGGCTTTTAAGTTCAGTACATCCCAATGTATTTAGGCCTGATAATCGTGGTGGTCATTCAATTGCCCTACGTCGTTCTAGATCCACTTCAGCTCGAAAAAAACGGAACGTCCTGGGTATGACGGTAAACTACATCCGCGTCCTGGGTATGACGATAAACTACATCCGCGTCCTAGGTATGGCGATAAACTACATCCGCGTCCTGGGTACGGCGATAAACTGCATCCAACAGCAAGGTCTCACATAATGTTTTCAGAAAAATAATGTTGCCAGCTCAAAGTTTTTGAAACAATAATGTTGCCAGCTCAAAGTTTTTTGTAAAAAAGTAATGTTGCCAGCTATACGTTTTTTGTAAAGGAATAGTGTTGCCAGCTATACGTTTTTTTTTTTTTTTTTTTTTTTTAAACAATAATGTTGCCAGCTATATATATTTTATTCCATACAAAATAGGCATTTAAAATTCATATAAACTGGATTTGGCATTAAATAACCCACAGTGGTTGATATGCCATAAAACTCAAACAAACAAACAAACAAACAAAAAAACGGATGTTACTTTTGCCGCATCATATATATATATATATATATATATATATATATATATATGTGTGTGTGTGTGTGTGTGTGTGTGTGTGTATATATATATATAGATAGATAGATATACTATAAATTAAATGATTTAAAATATGGTTCCTTCGCTACACACGAATTACCATGTTTCAAAAACCGAAGCTAAAAACTTAATTATATAATTAAATTAAAAGCATTAGTTCTGTTTCATCTTCAAGCGAATTTTGGAATAACTTATTTTTAAATTTACTGAGTTTTAAACACACATAGAATTCATTTTTTTTCCAAGGATACAGAGAAATCTAATCATTTAGACAGGGGCGGTAGCGTGTTTATTTTTATTAACTTATTGTATCAATTATGAGTTACGTTCGGAAAAGTCTAGGTAAGGTAGGGGTCCATTTTTCAATGAATTATGACATCCGTTCAATGCATGTCATCTGGGGTTTTTTTTATCAACGACAAAAAGTTTTTCGGCATTTTTTTTTATTAAATTCGTACTTTCATAGATAAAAATTATTTCTAAGAGGGGTGTTTGTGTTAGAATACGTTATATTAAACTACGACATTATTACGTCATTATTTTTGCACCAACCTAATATATATATATATATATATATATATGTGTGTGTGTGTGTGTGTGTGTGTGTGTGTGTGTGTGTGTGTACAGTAAGTTTGCCAAACTCGGTAGTTGAGTATTGTTATTTCTCATCTAGTGTACGTGTGGTGTTTTTCACTAGGTCTGCATGGAGATCTACTTGAAAGAATGTTCTACCCCTCCCCACCCAACAAACACACACACTATATTAATAATGTTATTTACCAGTTTAAATATAGTTACGGTGCTGACTATATAGGTAGAACTACCCTACGGTCAGACACTAGAATGCATCAAAATTTACCTAGGAAAATACCCTTGGGAAAGGTATGAATCCTCTTCTTCTCCCTCCAGCTGTGGGTAAATAGCAGGGCAGGCCGGGTTCTCTAGCCTTGAATGGCAACTGGTCTACCGTAGAAAGAAATGGAAACCTACTACGGGGAAAAAATCTGCCTCGTCAGTTATGTATCGAAAGATAAATGATCACCTAAGAATGTATCAGCATGGCACATAACTGACTGACCTTCCAATTGAGTGACGTTGTCAATAATACGTATGAGAGCACTTCATAAAAAGCCCAAATTGTGCCATCAATTTCAGAAGCGAATCTTTCACCATCTTGATTCGTGCTCGTTCCCTTTTACAGCTGAAAGCATTAAAAACAATTTACGTCTGGTCCAGACAGACACTCCCTCTGCAAACAGCGGGGGTGTCCGTGAGGGCTTGACGTTATTCCAATCTAGATTGTATTCTGCCTTTAATAATGCACATTATTTGTCATTTATATTTTATATTGCGATATATATTCCCTTGATTCTAGCTATGTTGAGTAAAGGCGAAACCGGTCGGCTGTGTTTTGATTTATAATTTTTTTTCTCACGAAGGGTAAAATTGTTCTTAACTTTTTTATTTCCATAATAAAATTTTGTACACAAAGAAAATTATGAAATATATATATATATATATATATATATATATATATATATATATATATATATATATATGTGTGTGTGTGTGTATATATATATATATATATATATATAATTGTTTAATAACCCTTCACGCAGAAATTTTCACTGCCAGTTCAAGAAAGACATTTGGGTCACTAACACTCAAAAAAGAGAATATCTCATATCGAGAATATTTAACATCGAAAAACATAAGAAAAAAATTAATTATTTTTAATAATCTGTGGAAATCTCCACCCTGATGACGGTCGCGAGACCGGAAATACGTGTAGCAAAAATATGGAAAATAAACCATAATATTTTTTTTAAAAAACCACATTACAACCAAAAACATTTGCGGTTTCTCCCTTCTTTTTAATATACACTTATACACACTTTTCTCTCGTTGGAACTACTATAACCTCTTCCTTATATATATATATATATATATATATATATATATATATATATATATATATTAAAAAATAAACATATTACGCTACAATGATTGCACAACTCAGAGTTTCATGCCATTTGCAATCTTCAGATGCAATTTTGTGGTTTACCAAAATTGCAATATAGTATATTTGGACAGCAACCTTTCTTTCAAACATGTTCCGTTGAACATATCAGGCAAGATAAATTTGATGACCTTTTTATTGAATTCTTCTTAAATTTTTCTTTTTGGTGGGTTTAAGGGAATGTAAAAATGTCCATATTATCTATTGTTCAGAGCGCTTTCGGTCACTTCTTTAAACATTTTCTAGTGATAAGAGGGAGATGGGAAAGAGAAGGTTAGTTATTAGCTACAATATATAAATCAAAGTCATTATGGTTTCAATGGTTTGCAAAAAAATATTCTCTAGGGTCAGGAGGCTTTATTCTACAGTTGTACCGTTGTGTGACACTCATCATTCCGTTCGGGTTAACTCGGTTTGGTAATGTTGTTAGAGAACCGAAATTTTGTTCGATAACCAAGGGATTTTCATCTCGAATTTTCTGTTCGACAACTGATATATATATATATATATATATATATATATATATATATATATATTAGGTTGGTGCAAAAATAATGACGTAATAATGTCGTTTTTTGACGTATTTTTCCACGTCAAAAAACGACATTATTACGTCATTATTTTTGCAACAACCTAATATATATATATATATATATATATATATATATATATATATATATAATGAAATGTGTTAAGCCCAAAAATTATTTAATATATTTTCAGTTTTTATCTATAAAAAATATATATATATATATATATATATATATATATATATATATATATATATATATATATATAGTCAGCAGCTTATCTTTTGACTGATTCCATAGATGGATATAAGTATATATGGATATAAGTATATATGTATATATTCAAATTTCAGTTTGCACTTAGGTACTTATGGAAGTACTTGAAATAAACTGTTCGGTGCATGAAGGCTACTCCTCAAGTGTGAGAAGTGTGTCTGGAGGTAGATAGATAGGAACAAACTGAGAGATGTAGATAGATAGATAGATAGATAGATAGATAGATAGATAGATAGATAGATAGATAGATAGATAGATAGATAGAGATAAACTGACTGAGATAGATAAATATGAACAAACTGAGATAGATAGATAGATAGATAGATAGATAGATAGATAGATAGATAGATAGATAGGAAGACAGACAGACACATAGACATGAACAGGCTGAGATAGATAGATAGATAGATAGATAGATAGATAGATAGATAGATAGATAGATAGATATAAACTGACTGAGATAGATAAATATGAACAAACTGAGATAGATAGATAGATAGATAGATAGATAGATAGATAGATAGATAGATAGATAGATAGGAAGACAGACAGACACATAGACATGAACAGGCTGAGATAGATAGATAGATAGATAGATAGATAGATAGATAGATAGATAGATAATGGAAAGAAGTGAAAGAAAGAAAATTTTGGAAGGCCTTCTTGAAATTGAAGCCGCTAGCCTCTAAAAGTGCTTGTAGACGAGAATTCCAATGTCTCGCCATTTCTACATTCTTTGCAAGCTTCCACATCGGAAGCTGATCTTTAACAGCTTGGGCCAACCTTTTCACTTTATTATTATTTTTTTCTTTTCATTAAATTTATTTGGCCTGGAGATTTTCTTCTTCAGTTGCAGTGGTTAGGTTTTCGTGCCGAGTATATAAAAAAAAGATTTTGAATACCGATTCTCAAGGCAGACAGGCGCAGAAAATATTGCATTTGCGTTTTACTTGCAATTATCTTTTCTTTTCTTTTTTTTGTCGTCGTCACAGCCTTCTTCTTCTTCTTCTTCTTCTTCTTCCTCCTCCTCTCCTCATTCACAACCACCTCCTCATTGTTTCTTCTGTCTTTCTTCTTCGTCTTCTTCTTCACTAGCGCCTTCTCATCATTGCATTTTCTTCACAAGTCACCGCCTCATTGTTTCTTTTACCGTCTTCGTCTTCTCCGTTTTCTTCTTCATTACCTATTTCTTATCGTTTTCTTCTTCTTCTTCTTCTTCTTCTTCTTCTTCTTCTTCTTCTTCTTTACAACCACCTCATCATTGTTTCTTCTGTTTTCTTCTTCTTCTTTTTTTTTTTTAAGCATTACTCCCCGAGCAAGGCGGGAAGCTACTAGGATGCAGGGGTTTGCAGAAGATTTGGAGCGAGAGCAAATAGGAGTGATAGAAGAAAGGATGAGGAGAAGCATAGTGGATAGATCAAGGTAACTGGAGGTGTCAACTGACATTACATTTGAATATTCGGAGATTATAGCTCTCAGGGAAACAGTAATTGGGAAGGGTGTTCCACGGGCGAGTGGTGCGAGATATGAAGCTATTGGAGTAGAAGAGACGGCTAAATTTAAAAGTTTCTACAGTGAAAGGGTGAGAGCGGGATGCCAGCCTCGAAGGGCGCTTGAATTCATGAAGTCTGGGAACAACCTATTTCTTATCGCCTTCTTCCTCTTTTTCACTGCCTCCTCATCATCATTCTCTTCTTCACTAACACCTACTCATCTTTTTCTTCTTCTTTTTCTTCTTTTTCTTCTTCTTCTTCACTAACACCTTATCATATTCTTTTCATTCACTACTTCCTTCGCATCATTCTCTTCTTCTCTTTCTTCTTCACAACCACCTCCCCATTGTTTCTTCTGTCTCCTTCTTTTTCTTCTTCATTCCTTATTTCTTATCGACTTCTTCTTTATTTCTTCTTCTCCGTTTTCTCACCTTCGTTTTCTTTATCTTTATTTCTTTTTTCCCTTCTCTTCATTCTGTCTTATTTTATCCTCTTCACTTTTACCTTGCAATGTAGCCACTTTCTTTGCTGATTTCCTTTAACAACAAAAAATTATCTCGCGCATGCGTATTTTGCAACTTCCGTGTTTTGCTTTTCTCAAGATTTATTCAACATGGACAGAAAAGGCCATAGAAACGCATTCGTTCATAAAATTGCACGCAAACAGACATACGGACTACGAGTATTTATACACGGAAGCGAACGGGCATATAGATGGGTGGAGTCCATCGCAAATGCGGATTCAAATATTTTGCTCGTGTAATAAAACAATATAAAAAAGAGTGATTTTATGGAAAATATTTTTTCTAAAAATATCATACTAGGTATTCAACTGTGTTCTCCGTCAGTCTGTTAATCACTCACTCATTCACTCACTGATTCTCTTTTTTTATTTTTGGTCTGAAGATCGCTTGAATCGTGACAGTCAGCATAAAATTTGGGACCTATGTCCACACTGCTTCTATCTACAAAAACTTTGCAACCATAAACAAAAAAAAATTTCTGAATAGAACTTTTCTTCTTGCATTTGGAATACGGGAGAAATGAGGGTGATTTGGCTACGTGGAAGTGGTATGACGTGTTCAAGCGGTAAATGTCTGTAATGATGGAACTAAATTATGGAGCGCATCTGAACATTTGCCATGGAAATAGCGATATCTCAACGATAGACTTACGACGTTGCTTTCCGTAGAAAAGTGAAAATAGGTCTTCCGTCGCAGATATTTTTTCAAGCATTTCACCTCAAACAAAGCGGGAGTGCCACTAGTACACAAAGGGCAACAGAGAGTGTAAGTAAGGGGGGCAAAACGGGGTATAGGTAGAGGGTTGAGGAAAGGATAAAAAGAGGAACGGAGGAAAATAAAAGAGGGAGAACAAGGATCAAGGCATCAGAAGATGTCGATTGACATTACATTTAAATTTTTGAAGATTATAGTTATCAGGGAAGCAAGTAATCGGAAGGGAGTTCCACTGTCAGGAAGTACGAGAGAAGAAGCTCTTGGAGTAGAAGAAGCGGTTATATTTAACTGTTTCGACAGATGCCAACCAATATCACGCTTAAATTCATGCAGTGGAGGCACCAGTGCAAATAGCTTGTCAGAACAGGTGCCATGAAAATATTTATAGAAAAATGTTGTCACCAAGTAAATGGTCTAAGAAATAACAAAACAAGTGTTGCAGATATATCATATATTAAACAGTGAGTACAACAGAAAAGTATTACACGAGTAGTGAGTGTGTGTCGGTTAACCCACCGTTCAATCTATTCGACTGTTATATTTAACAGTCCCCCTACAAGGATATGTATGTGGCACAAGGCCGAGTTTAACGTGGGTTTCTTCGAGCCCGAAGGCTCGGCCAAAAATATTCCCTTTGAACACGCCTAATATTTAACAGCCTCTCCACGAGGGTGTATGTGGCACAAGGCCGGTTTATTGTGGGTATTCCGAGCCCGTAGGCTCGGCCAAAAATATTCCCTTTCAACCCGCCTAGACTGGTTCAGGGACTGTCTACCTCCCGGGACGAAACTTTGACCTGCGGAAAAAGCTTCATCCGGGTTCCTCTCCTCCGAGGCAGAGAGTTCAACAGCAATGAACAGTCTGGTCGACTGTTCCCCCAAGGCCTTCTCTCCTACTAATCTTATAATAGACGGAAGAGTCCAACAAAGACTGTTTAGAGAGAGGACACCACAACAAAAAATAGAGGGAAGCCACATTTCATCGGTGAGAACTTGACTGGAGTCCAGACTCCAAGTTAGGACCGATCACATTGTATATCCATCTTTGGATTTTATCGAGAACCTCGAGATTAACAGCGGGGGCACCCGGCCTTATATGGCAACAGTATTCCATGGAAGGACAAAATGTAGATTTTTAGATATGAAGGATGAACTCAGGCGAGAAAAACTTCTGGCGCGACACAGAGAACCAACTTTCCTTGCGGTAGATGCATCTATTGATTCAATGTAGTTGTTCCACCTCAGGTCACTGGAAAGCATGAGACCAAGAATGCGCAGTGAGGCCCTCTCGTGGAGTTGAGCATCAACCATGCTGATAGGAGGTAGGGACGTTTCTCTATGGTGAGTAAATGACAGCAGTTTCGTTTTGGATGCACAAGCCATTTCCTGCCCCAGTCAACCAGATATGGCAGCAGGTTTCAATTCCTGGCCTAATCTTCCCTAATTCTGGAAATAAGAAGGATGTCAGGAGGAGTCAGACACTTCCTGGTGCGATAAAATGAGCCGACCATTTTCTTCGTATCTTTAACAGAGCAGTGGAGCGTATATATGAGTTCTACTTGAGATTTGGAATGAATTTGAGACTGATCGAGGCTAAGAACTGAAACATTTTTTTTTAAATAGATTTTATAATTTTAACTGACACTAACACATACACTAACGGTTCAGTCAATGAATGTTTCCTTATAAGAAAACGTTTGATATCAGAGATGAAGTGAACAGATCCTATCCCGATGGCCAGGGAATTAACAAAAACGTAGCATTGGCTGCTCGATTAATGAATGCCGAATGTTTCTTTATAAGGAAACGGCTAATACTACCATTGCCATTTACAGACTGGCTGTGTAGATCATCACTACTAAGTAATATTGAGTTTAGTCGACCATGGACACTTCATTTTTTTTTTTTTTTTTTTTTTTTTGGCCCTGTGTCTGAACTAAACTAAGCGTAATCCCCAGTCTTTTGAACGGAAGTAGAGGTTTATACCTTGTTTCCTGTTTAGGATTGGGTTCATGGTTCCTTCTAAAGTTTTTCTAATCATCTTTCACGTTCAATAGCTTATTGTGTCTTAGTGGCATTGTCTCTTTGCTTGGAGTGAATTGATTTAAAAAAAAAAAGGTGTATCAGTCTGGAGAACAAATCGTGTATTGCCGACCCTTAAGAGTTGTGCTTTGAAAAGGGTTCCGCCTAACCTACTTCCGGATCTGGCCGGATAACCGGAATTTGTTTTTGGAAACACTTGTTCTTTTGGGCTGAGAACTTATCATCATGATTAGGAGTGGGGGAGTCTGTTTCCTACAAGTCACTGTTCGGTCTGTGAGAGCTGTGAAAATACACGCACAATGAAAGCAAAGAAGTAAATGGCGCCAAGTACAAGATCTTGTGTCTGCCACTAAAAGATATTGTTTCTCCTTTCCTTTGGTCGATAAAACAAGTCTGATACGCACATCAAATTAGTATTGTTTTTCACACGGGCGGTACTCCTTAGCGATACGAATAGGAAAAAAGATTTGAATAGCAGGAAAGACAACGAATTCATTAGTTTCTTTGTTCTTATTTCTGTTGTATAATATTCAAAATGAACAAAGATCTGAAACTATTATGGTGTATCATAAGTATTTTCGTTTTTTAGTCACACCTTTATGGCGTTCTTTGTTGCAATACTTTAAAAAGGATGTCTTTTGTTTGAATGATGACCCTGGCTCTTCTGAAAAGTGTTCGAGTGTCGGTGACAAGGGTTCGTCTTTGCCCTGCGTTTTAACATATCATAATCAGTAACTAATCGTTCACTACCGGAGACCAGTTACCGGCCTTAAAAGTTTTAAAACATTTTGGCGCTTCATGATCAGATATTGTTCAATTTTCTTCCACTTCCCAAAATCTTTAAACTAACTTTGAAGCTCAGTTTAAAGCAATCCCCGCTAAATTGCCAAAATCTCCGCGCTTTGCATCCGCCATTATAACATCTGAAAAGCGCAATTAAATAGTATTATATATATATATATATATATATATATATATATATATATATATATATATATATATATATATATATATATATATATATATATATAAAACAGGTAAAAATATCCGTGGGTAAGTAATCCAAGTAGATCCTATTAATATAAAATATTAAAACTGATCCACTAAAGAGCTCAATATAATTTTTATTATTATCATCAGTGAATTACAATTAATGAGATCCAAACAATTTACCTCATACAGATGATCATTTCGTCCATGGGAAAGTAGTTTTTCCCTACACTTATCAATGCAAATACTAACGAATCCAATTCGAATTGAAACTCGACCCTCCAAATAATAATTCCGAACCATTAACCATTACACCACCTAAACATCTAAGCTTACAGCACCTGGTATTCTTAAACGGTCACCCATCTAGGTACTAACCAGACTCGACGTTGCTTAACTTGTGTGTTTCAACATGATGTGTCTACAAGCCCTGAAAACTTCGAGCACGGATTGTAAATACATTTACTAATGTATTTGCATTGATAAGTCCAGGGAAAAATTACTTTCCCATGGACGAAATGATCATCTGTATGAGGTAAATTGTTTGGATCTCATTATATATATATATATATATATATATATATATATATATATATATATATATATATATATATATATATATATACGTGTGTGTGTGTGAGTAACAGACAGATTTTATTAGTTGAGCGTTATTTTTAGTGTTTACCCATATTTGAGTAGATGATCTATTAATTTATTAAACTGTATATTTATTTATTTCCGTCTACCGGCCTGAATATTCAAGAGATCGTATTAAAGAAGAAAAATATGCGGTGACAAACTCCGTTGCAGAGACAACCTAAAGCCCGTTGGATATAACGATGCTTTCTACTGTCAAGGGGAACGCAGGTTCCAATTCTGCTGGAAAGTTTAAAAAAAATAAATATGGTGTTTATCAAATAAATAGAGCGTCTAATCAAATATAAATACCCACTAAAGATAACGTTTAAGTAATAATATATATGTGTGGGGGGTGTAGAGCCTCGTTTCAGAATTGCAGAAAAAATGCTAATAGATTTAGTGTCATTGAAAACTCTTTTTTTTTTTTTTTTGTACAGAACCGGCCCCAATTTTTTATTTCAATATTTTGCCTACTCTATGTCAATCCTATCTTATAACTTTCCTCTACTTTATGAACTCCCTTTTCTTTGTTTATTTTTCTTTATCCTTTTAATTTCTTTAAAAGTTTTTTTTGGGGGGGAGGGAGGATCCAAAGCATGTGTGACACCATTTAGGTTGCTAGAAAGAAAGAAGAAAAAAAAAGGCGAGAATTAAATTTAGGTGATAAGAAGCCATCACGAAAAGGACACTAAGCGATGTTATCTTCTTTCTAATAGAAAAAAAGTGCTAAGGGTTTTTATTCTCATTAGCGAGGAAAGTAGGGTCACGGATGTGTCGGATTTAAATTAATTTATGACAACGATAATGAAAATTTCAGGTTAGCCGAGATCCCTACGAAACAGAAACTGGGAAATAGAAATTAATTAAGCACGCACTGACCGAAAAAACAAAATGCCCGCGCGACCTCCCGCAGGGTGCTGGGAGATAAAAATTAATTAGGTCAAGCTTGAGCGAAACCAAAATGTGCGTGGAACCACCTCCATGTCATTTGGGAAAAACACCTGTTTATTTTCAGGGCTGTCTATGATAGCGAAATTATTTTATCAGAACAGTTAATTAGCAACAGAAAGCAAATACGTCCAATTGACCACCCACTTGTTTGGCAAAGGCCCCGGGTGATAAAGTCCAAGTGACATTTGACTAAGATAAGAGTCCAAGGGTTTGTTGTCGGGCAGAAGGTAAGAAAAAGAAAGAAAAGAAAAAGAGAAAAAGAAAAAGGAAGATAATTTTTTTTCTTTGAGCAAGATTTTTTAAACCGTAGCTAGTCTGGCCACACCCACGCCGCTGAGCGCCCATTGGCTGAATGGTGACATGAGCGTTAGGCGGAGGTAATCATGGGAAAAAGGAGGGGAGGCCTGTTGTGCCCCCTGAAGGGATAGGGTGAGATGCCACTGTGAGAGAGAGGGAAAACCCGTTGACACCCTCTGAGGGCATGGTGAGATACCAATATGAGAACAGAAGGAGGTGGGAAGATGAAAGACTTCCAAAAATGGAAAATAATAAATTTTCCCGACCGAAAACAAAGAAGTGGATTGTGGATTTAGAATTATCAAGGAACCTCAAACCCCGACAGGCCCACCTCGGTTTTGGTCGGCGTCCATATAAGCAGAGTCGCAGCGAGTGAAAAGCAGTACCAGTTCGAGTTCCAGTTAAGTTCGCAGTGAAGTTCGCAGCTGAGTTGAATTGAGTTGGGCCCGCCTCGCAAAAAGCCGACTGAAAGATTCCAGGCATCACGACCTCAACTTCTAGCCAAGAACAATTTATTTTTGAAGAACGACTTAGACTCACGCTACCAAAACAAGTTTCACGAATATCGTCTGAAGATACACCAAGAACCAGTTTCTTAAAGAACAAACAACTTAAGATGTTAAGACTCGCCTAACAAACACAAAGTGTCACGAATCCATATAGCGGGTTGGGAAGAAGACGCAGTCCTGTATTCAGCAACCAGATATAAAATATTGTTATCCTTTTTTAACACATTTGAACTTTTCGAGTTATTATTTTATTTTCTTTTACATATACTTGTGCGGTGTTGCCCTTGATCGAACTTGGCTTGCATTACGGCCCGTCGACTGATTGATTTCGTCTGCCTAAGATCAAATCACAACGTGGGTAGGTTAGTCTGGAAATCAAAACAGTTACTTCGGTAACCAGACGTTGGAGGCGAGCTGGGAACGACAAGGCTGATACCGAATCTAACCAGATTCCCATCCGAATCACCAAAGTTTAGAACGTCACATTTGGTGCTGCGACCAATACCAAGACAGTTGGTCGTCACAGGACAGGATAGCACGACGGACGCAGCCAGGCAGACGTCACATTTGGCGCAGCGACACCGGGGTGGGGACGTCACAATGATCGATATTCTTAATAATTTAACTAATCTTTAAAATCTTAAGTAGTTAATATAATTATCTTTACTTTTAATGTTAAAGATCTTTTTAATATATATTTTTTAATATTTTTAATATATTATATTTTTAATAAATATTCTAAATAATTTATTAATTTTTTTTATATATTTTTAATTTTTTTAAATAACTTTTTTAAATAATTTTTTCAAAATAATTTTCATATTAAAAAAATTAAATATATTTTTAAAATATATTTATATTTCTTTATTTTTTAAAAACTTTTTTAGATTTTATTAAATATTTTTTTAAATATTTTTTCTTAATATAAATTATCTAAGGAAGATTTATTGTTATCTGTAAGCATATATTCGTAATTTTAAGTGGTAACTTTTTTGTTACATAATTAATAATTAATAATTATGTTTTAAAACTTTTTTTTTTTCGGCCTTCCTTGAATTTCACTTCATTTTTCTTATAACCCCAATTTGGGGTGTTAAGGTTGATAACTGGGTCGAATTTGTATAACTTTTTCATTTAAGCCAGACAACATCCGCCCTCCCCTTGCCACCACTCAGGCTGTTTGTTTTATCTGTTTGGTTAGCTTTGTATCAATTTTTCAACTGCTGTCTCTTTTTAAAATATCTAATTTTAAATTTCCAGTTCCGACTGTATACAGTCCAGCATTTGAGTTGAATAAAGCTGACGCATTGACGTTAGTTGAAATAGTCTATACTCATGTGAATTTCTCTATTATGTAATATATGTGTATATATATATATATATATATATATATATATATATATATATATATATATATACATATATATATATATAAATATATATATATATATATATATATATATATATACATACATATATATATAAATATATATATATATATATATATATATATATGTATGTATATACATACATATATATATAAATATATATATATATATATATATATATATATATATATATATATATATAGTGTTGTAAGAGTTTTTTTCATGCCAAAATTGATGGGTTTTTTTCCGTGGTTTACTGGTGGGAAAGCATTTTCGGTAGGCAGTTTTTTCTCATAAAGTGATCGAGATCAAAAGGTAAAGATAGAGCGTTAATAGAATTAATGTGGAGAAACTTATCACTTAACTACGCGGTGTTGGTTCAGTCATGCCGACTTCGAAGTTTCGTGAACGCATTGCCATAATGCTTTCACTCCGTATAGAAGACAACAGCCCTAAAGAGCGAAAGTTCAGGTTTTGACTGTTTAAGATGTATTTTATTATTGAGTTGTTTTGAAGACAAGTAGGAGTCTATTCCGGACCTTTGCGTGTTGTTCGCGGCTGGAATTCGAATATAGCCTTTAGCGTCTAATATCAGCAATTACATTACGAAACAAAGAGGGTTAATATATTACTGTACATTTAATTAAGAACACTATCCAGTCTGACACTGTAAAATATCTGTACACTTTGAATATACACGATGTTATGCTACTGGTAAATTCAGACTTTTTCCGCTTTTCTTCTCATCCTCCAGACTTTTAGAAAATGATGAATATAAAACCACTTTAACAAACTGGCATATAAAAAATGTGGAAACCCATGGAGCAATAAGTTACAAGTGCGGTCGCTCTGACATAAACACGGGCCCACCAACTACCCTTCAGCACACACGAAGTAGAGCATTATATCCAGTGTAACCAAAACTCCGTCCGTAACGAGCGTTACTTACAAACTACCGAGATCTGAGCATATACATATATGCTCACATCTCTCTTTCTCTCTCTCACTCTCTCTCTCTCTCTCTCTCTCTCTCTCTCTATATATATATATATATATATATATATATATATATGGAGAGAGAGGGGGGAGATAGCTAGCTAGCTAGATAATTGATAATATTAGTGATCGATATATATATATATATATATTCCAAGTGGCTAAAATCCAGGTAGAGGTGAATGTACAAGAGAGAGCAAGAATATATTAATAATACAAAAGGGTTAAACATTAATATTCCATGGTTATAATTTATTACATTGGAATCTTAATCACGATCCAATTCCTCAAACCTGTTAATATTATATATATATATATATATATATATATATATATATATATATATATATATATAAAGTTTGTGTGACTTAGCCGATTGGTGTTACCTTCAATATCACAACTCTAGACTTTCGTAGTCGGACCCTCCAACAATCACTCTTTCCACTCGTCAGGAGTTATTAACAGCTGACTCCTTATATTTCTCGTCTTTCTATAAAGGTACTTTTCATTGGTGAAAGCTTAATTTTATGTGTGCATGCGCCCCCCTGCATGCGTATGTACGTATGTGTAGTAGAATGTCGTCACGATCATTTCACCAAAGAAAGTCCAGTAGTCTTTATCGCTCTTTCCAGTATTGATGGGAGTTTGTTTCCTAAACTTTTAATAGTCTCAGAGAAACCGTTTTGCCTTCCATCAGCACGACTGATGCTAACATCCAGGGAAGTAAAATCATTGTGTCTTCTCGAAACTAACGTTTTCTTCTGACATGAAATGGAGAGAGTATATTGAATCAATTGTTAAATCTGCAACTAGGAAAGTTGGTTCACTGTGTTGAGCTAGACAATTTTTCTAGCCAGAATCTATCTTACATATCTATAAGTCTACCATTCGTCATTTTTTTTAACATTTTTTGTAATGCCAACGAATACTCGTTGTCACTTTCGTAATGCTCGTTGTAGTAGAGACTTTGTAATCGCAGATACAACTATAGTAACGCCGTTGAACAATGCTGGTGTCAGACGCCTTCGAATAGCACTCGCACTAATAGTACTTGTTCGATAATACTCGCTCGAATAGTAATCCGTATAGTGATCTGAATAGAGAGATAGTAGAGTGAATAGAGTAGAGAATAGCGGTCCGTATAGTAATAGAGGATAGACAAGAAATAGCGATCGTTAGTCGTCAGCTACTTCCTACATATAGGCGTTTCCTCTATGGTCACGCGGTGTACTTAATTCAATAATGAGATCGCCTGTGTTTGCTCACTGGCGATCTATGTTCAAACTCAAGTGTAGGCAGCGACACTTTATTCCTATACAACAATATTGCTACATCTGGTCTGGTGCCGTTGTTATATATTTAAAGATAAAATCCAAAGAAGAATCTGCAATGTTACTGGTCCTGACCTAGCATCTAGGCGTGAGTCACTTTCCCACCGCCGTAATGTATCTTCCCTGTGCCCTTTCTATAAATATTTTCAAGGTAATTGTTTTGATGAAATCTCTTCTATAGTACCTAGACATTATGAATTTATCGCAGTACTTGATTTGACAGTTGAAATGGCTACATGTAACCGTGAGTTCTATGCTAACAGTTCCTTCTATTGCACTTCTCATTTGTGTAACTCTCTTCCGATTTCTTGCTTCAATTTCAACTTTGGTCTTCAAATATTTAAATCCAGTATCAATCATTATCGCTGTCTACTTAATTCCTGTTCTTTTATTGTTCTTTCTTCTTAATAGTATATTTTTTCACAGTCTCTAACACTTAGTACAACCCTTGCTTCTTAGAGGCTTTATTGCCTTGACTGGAGTGAAGTGATTAACCCGCCCCAAAAACGTTGGTCTTGGAATCCAGAGTTGTATTTCCCATTGACTTGTTTCCAACCAATGATATGGAGCCTAATCTTCCCTACTATTTAATCTGTGTGAGTGTGTGTGTAGATGAGAGAGAGAGAGAGAGGAAATGGATATATATATATATATATATATATATATAGGCCATGGATAGCGGCTCGGATTGAGGAATCGGAGAGCCGAATTCCAATCGAATCCATTACATTCGCATACGTGCTAATACCCTTGGGAAGGGTAGGTCTCATCTCCTTCCACCCCCAATAAATAGCAGGACAGACCGGGTTCTATAGCTTTGGATGGCAACTGGTCTACCGTAGAAAGAAATGGTAAACTACTGCGGGAAAAATCTGCCTCGTCAGTCATCGCCTAAGCGTGTATCACGCATGGCACATAACTGACTGATATATATATATATATATATATATATATGTAATTAAAGACGACAGAATATATATATATATATATATATATATATATATATATATATATATATATATTATATATATATATATATATATATATATATATATATCAATCAGTTATGTGCCATGCGTGATACACGCTTAGGCGTGTATATATATATATATATATATATATATATATATATATATATATATATATATATATAATTAAAGACGACAGAATATATATATATATATATATATATATATATATTATATATATATATATATATATATATATATATATATATATATTTATATATATATATATATTATATATAAGAAACAGTTAAATAAAATAGACAAATTTGAACTTAATGCCATATTTATGAACACTTCTTGGAATTGAAATATTAGTAGAGTCTTTCCAATTCACATGTTTTCACACATGGCCTCCAGAGAATGCTTTAGGACGGGGGTGGGGGTGCTCTGGAAAATAAGAATGTTACCGTGGCAGAAAATTTCCCCGGAACTCTTTAATTTAGCGTTGAATATGAGCAATTTTGCGAAGTGAGAAAAAACAGCAACGAAAAATGCTTACAGAAAAAGAATGGACGAAAAACACCAAATCACGATAATTTTTTTTTTTTTTTTTTTACTATTTTGAATTCAAATTACTATTAAATATTAGTATAAGTTCTCCAAGACATTTGTTTAGTCATGACGATGAAAATGCAGTACAGAATCACCAATGTTTATTCCAGTTTTCAGAACCTCCCCTACAGTCTCTATGTAAAACTTTGACCGTTCCATATGGGCGTTGTCAGCTCTCAGTTCTTCCGCAACAGGCATGGAATGCTCTCCAAGCTATCAGATTTATTTATTTGTCTGGAAAAGAGCGACTTTATTAGTACCTTCCGTAAGGATCGAACTTGCTGCTAATGGTTTAAAAATCTTCCTTGTTAGTTGCTCTGGGACAAACGCACAATACTATTTCAATGTTGTCTAAGCCCCGTTTGACATCAGAGAACCCAAGAACAGAACTGACTAGCGATGGCATTTTTTTCTGATGGTAATGGAAGTATTACCATAAAATGATAATTGTAGTACAGTAGAATCCCTTAAATTCGGAATACCTCTTATCCGGAATCCGGCATATCCGGACATGATGTGTATATTTGAACTATTTGGATAATATGTAACTGATTTAAAACTTCTGTTTTTCGGGAAATTTACTTTGGATAATTGCTTATTTCACCCGAATGGCTTGTATTGGTGCAAAAGATGATAAAAATAAGAGGAAAAGAACAACTTTAGAGTTGTCGCAAAAAGTGGAAATTTTAAACAGACTAGACGCTGGTGAAAGTTCATTGTAACTAATGACTGAGTTCAACGTAGGAAAGTCAACATTGTATGATATAAAATCTTCCAAAGAAAATATTCTCCAACGTTCACACTGTCACAATGAACAAGGAAATAAAAACATGATTGTGAATAAACCTGGAATGAAATTGAAAAAAAACTATTGAAAAGGTTGTCAGTTTTATGGAAAGAAAGCCAGCATTCAGCTACGACGATTGCAATAACGCACACAAAGTTAAGAAGTGTCTTTCGATTAAAAAATTTCAAGAACAAAATCAAACGAAATGCAGAAAAAGTTGAGAATTACATTAGAAGAGAAAGAATCATCATGCAACAGCGATTAAAAAATCCTCGTTACATTATTTGTTTTGCATACGTGGCATACTTAATTTATTGAACTTTCATTAACATTACGTAATTTATTTCTTTTTCCTTAAAATCAATTCCGTTATATTTCACTCGCCATTAGCTTATTTTGTTTACTATAAAACATCGAAATGTTAAACCTGATTTCAGTTATTTTAATCTAAATATAACCCCTCATATCCGGATTTTGTAACATATTCTTCATATCTGGAAGGCTTTCTTAGTCCGATTGTCAGAGATTCAATTGTATTACCATAAAACGCTAATGGTAGTATTAGCCGTTTACTTATGTGGAAACATTAGGCATGCATTGACTGAAACGTCAATGCTGTTATCGGTTAAAATTTGTAAAATCAAAACAACTTTTAAGGAAAATGGAATTCTCGACTTCAGTAACTGTTATCGCTCGTTCAATTACTGATGGTGGTTTCTTTCCTAAGCTTTTTTGGAAACTATACGGAATGTCAGCATCTTGATTATGTCAATACATTCTCTTCGTCCATGCATTGAATACTGTTGCCATATATGATCTGGTGTCCCTGCTGTTCATCTCGACAAATTCCAAAGACGGATATGCGATGTGATCAGTCCTGACTTGGGGGTCTCAACTCCAGTCACTTTCTTACCGACGTAATGTGGCTTCACTGGCTTTTTTTAATAAATATTTTCATGGCATCTGCTCTGACAAGCTATTTTCACTGTTGCCCCGACTTCGAGAATTTAAGCGTGCTACTAGGTTGGCATCTCGATCCCACTTTGTTAGTGTCGAAACAGTTAAATTTAACCACCTCTTGTACTCCAAAAGCTTCTTTTCTCACACTTCCCATCAGCGGAACTCCTTTCCTCTTACTTGCTTCCCTGAGAGCTATGACTTTCAAATATTCAAATGTAACGTCAATCGACATCTTTTTATTCTTTAACTAATCTCCCCTATACCCCCAGTCTTTTCCTTTACTTACAATCTCTGTAGCCCATTGCGTCCTAGTGGCACTCCCGCCTTCCTTGGAATGAAATGCTTAAAAAAATACAGCTTTCTGAATAGGTTGGACGCCATGCCTGATATCTAGATGAGAGTCTAGATCTGACGATATAGACATAAAAATGTCTTAAAATATATATATATATATATATATATATATATATATATATATATATATATATATATATATATGTGTGTGTGTGTGTGAAGATAGTGACTTTTTATGAAAAAAAGTTGTCAACAATTCATGATTACTGATTAATAACGTCATTATTTGTACTATTTATATTTGGACTATTGTGCCCATTGTTATTATTCATATTACAACGTTTCGTCTGTTTTGCCCTCTGTATATTGATCATGTATAGAGGGAAAAGAGTACTTATCAGTCCTTGTGGGATGAAGTGAAAATAATGGAGATTGAAGAACAATGAAGAGTTAGACATTTGAAAGAATCAGCATGTATACTAGGCTATGGGGACCTCCTTAGTAGACTTAGCATAGAAATAAATATGATATGGAAGCTGTTAATAAAGAAAGAAAGACAAATGACAGAAATTCTGAAAAAAAAGTAGCAGTTAAAATATGACAGGCAGCAGCATTAATCAGCGGACAGGTTAGGTTTAAGGCTCCAAGTTCCCACTAAACATTGGCCTAGTGGATTAAAGCGTTGGTTCGTGAATTTGGTGACATTGTGGTTGTGAGCTCAATGGGTCAAGCAGTGTGTATTTGGACAGTGGAAAAAAACTTTCTTTTTCATACTAAAAATAAGACCTAGGCAGTGGAATGAGAACAGTCTACCCCCGTAGATTATATAAAGTGTTCAGTTCAGAATTCCCTGATCAATATGTACCCGAGGAAGGCCGGAGGACACAACGGCTGAAGCATTGTGATAATAACAACAAACATTGCGATAAAAGTTCAAATATGAATGGTGTAAATAATGATAACATCTTAGAAATACAGACAGAAATGAATGACTTCATATCAGCCACCATTACCAGTTTGTAGACTGGGACTTTCACATAAAATTCTGTAAGGTTGCTCGGAAAATAACGTGCGATTTTAGAATCAAATCTTATTCCTGAATTAAAATTTAAACAGTTTTAATCAGTCAAAATATGAAGCCTAAACATCTATACATATCTGCTATCGAGTGGAACACCTCGAGGTGGTGTAATCGTTAGCAAGCTTGTCTTGCTAGAACAATTATGACTGAGTAATGAGTTCGATCCTCAATAGGTGCTCCTACTTTCGGCCTTGTGCCACATCTAAGCTACGCTTGAATAATCCCTATCTATAGAGTTGTGATGTTGATGACTAAATAAAGCTCTAAAGGTTTGGACGGCAAGAAATTTTTGAATGCCGTTTCTACATCTTTGCAACGGAATACCTTTTGGCATAAAAAATTAAATTTTAATTAAAATTTAATTTAAAAAAATTAAAGAAGATGCATAAAAAAAGTGTTCGAGCGATCAGGGGAATATGGTGGATGTGGCAACGTTTCGTATGCCAAGACGGTGAGCTACAGTGTCATCTCGGCAGTATGTGACCAAGAGTCGGTCATGAAGCAGAATTGGATCTCGTCGATTAACGAAATGTGCATTCCATCTAGTTAGTGACAGAAAACGTCGACGGTAAGGCTCTGGTTAGATTCGAGAAAGCTGGAATGAATAAAGTCAATAGCGGACCACCAATTCAGTCCAAATGTTTTACGATTGTCATAAAGGATCAATTTCTCATCCCAACTCACGATTCGATCAAGAAATTGGAATTTCGCAGATGCAGCATCGAATACACTCCAAAATGCTTAAGTTTTTGATTTTCACTCAGTTCATGTGGAACCCATTTTTTAGCTTACCAATTTTCATGAGACAGTCCAATATTGTTGAAATGCCGAGACCCGTTATCTGAGACACTTTCATATCGGTTTTGTTCGACAATTGTAGATGGCGTCCTCTAACAACTTAATCGTCAAGACTCGTATCTCCACTGCGGAACTTCAGAAGACATACTGTCCGATCACAAGTGGATACTTCATCCCCCTGCTCTGTTAATGTTGGCAGCAGTTTATGAAGCAATATGAAGTTATGCCAAAACAAAGTAAACAGTACTCTTTTTTTCATGCCCAAAATGAAAGTATATTATGTTTTAAGTTAAATTCTGAAGAATATCGATATAAAATTAACAAAGTAGACACTTTAATCATTAGGAATGAGTAATATATTTTTGTACAACAATTATAATAATATATTAGAGTACAATTAAAAATTTTATTCTAAAATCGGCATTATTTTCTTAACAACCCAATAGTTAAGAAAAAACACTTTTTTATGATTGATTTGTCTTTTATGGCTTATCAATCTTTTGCAGGTTATTTAAAGCCAGAGAATATCTTTTGATTATAATAATGCTTTTGAGATAATAATACAAGTCCTACTAATTAACCCATATCTGGGGGGGAGGATATGTGGGTTAATACGTTTCCAAAGAGTATTTTCACATACGCGAATATAACGAACCCAACTGGAATTGGAACTCGGCTCTCCGATTTCCATTTCCAAGCCATTATGCATTACACCACCCGAACATCCACGCTTACAGCACTTGGTATTCCCAAGCGGTCACCCATTGAGGTTCTGATCACGTTTAACGTTGCTTAACTTCAGTAATCGTATGAGTACGTGTCTCATCGTGATGTGGTTGTAAGTCAGAAAAACACGTGTTGATACTAAAATTAAAAGGGTATTATAATCTGGCCTGGTGGGGGGGGGTGATATAATTTAGACTCAGCTATTTTATACTCCGAATGATGAAGAAGGCTAAACTCAGTAATGTCCCAGGAGTTCTTCTGGACTAGGCTTTCTATACTTGGTTAAACAGGGTACGACAAAAAATACCTTCCACACTTTAAATGTTGACAAGAAGACCAAGGAAACTACTATTAAAAAAACTGCTTCACTGTTGTTTAAACAAAGGGCAACAGTTGTTATTTATTTCGTTTTAAAAATGACATCCTCTAAATGGAGGCCTCTATTCGCCATACACTTTTGTAGATGATTTCTAAAGTTTTCCATCACCCGGAAATTTGAGCGCTTCCAGGTCTTCCATGGGGGGCTTTCTTGTAAACCCCGAACCTGTGTACACTGAAATGTTCAATTTTCTATCCGGAACAGCATCAATTTTCTATCCGGAACAGTATCAATTTTCTATCCCGAACAGTATCAATTTTCTATCCGGAACAGCATCAATTTTCTATCTGGAACAGCATCATTCCGATGTAACATGAATAGAACACGAAAAACCTTCTGTGTTGCAATTACAGATTCACCAGTCTTAAAAAAAACGTTCCAACTGGTTCAAGCCATGATGGTAACTGTGTTAGAAAAACATATGGTAAGACATTAGCTCTATGAAGACAACATTATTAGTTCACTAGCACGAGACAGGCGACAGTTTAAAATGGAGGGGGTATTTTTGCCGCAGCCTGCATTATGGGAGATTGTTAATCCGGGTTGCCACAAAGGAATAAATGATAATCGAAAAGGTGAAATATATTATCATCGCAATAAAACCGTAACGATTTTTGTCTGATCACCAAAGAAACATAATGTCTTGCATTATACAAATGGAATATTAAACCCTTTCTCTTAATTAATAGTGATTGATTGCTGCCTTTCAATGATTCTATTGGAAGCACTAATTATTCGAATGATATTTATACTTAGAATCAGAAAGAGACTGGAGAACTTTCTGCAATACACTCTAAGGAGAAAAAAAAGCTTGTAAAATTTAACTCACACATCATACTGAAAAACGGTCAGTTCTTTGTACCTGACGTCTACTGCCATACTCTATCTTTACAAGGCCAAGATCAGACCGAGTATCGCTACCATAACTAGGCTGGAGCTACACAATCCTCCTCTTTCCAGCCTCGATAGATTATGTCCCTTCACATCGTAGACCATCAGACCTCTTCACCACTTCCTGACCTTTGGAGCGCTTATCAATGTTTACGCTTTTACGGCCCTTCACGCCCCCATCCCACCCCGAACTGACATCCATTTTCACAAGCTCGTTAGGTGGGCTATTTACTGTTACCCTCTGTTCTTTTTTGCCGTCAATGCCCCCCCACGGGTGTCCAATTCTCAAAGCCCACTTTCCTCTTTATGTCCCCCAAAAGTTTCAACTATCATCTTCTTCGTTGCTTACATGGTTTGTCTAGGGTATTCTCAATATTCTATATAACTATTATATTGTCTCGAGTCTATTTTCATTCTTCTTCTATGTTCTGTATCCCTTTAGGACATGGCTCCCCACAACTTCCTGTTGCTTGTATCTCTTAATAAATCTTGTCTTTTTGCTGTATCTCCTAATCCCTGGCCGAAAGTATAGAGCACCTAGGGAGGATCGAGCTACTCAGTCGTAATGATTCCAACTAAACATGCTTGTTAACCATTACACCACGCTGAGTTTCTCCTCGTCAGGTAGACTATGTGTTTTTAAGCATACCTTAGATGAAGCTCAAGGCCGAAAATATAGAACACCCAGGGAGGATCGAACTCACTGCTCGGTCGTAATGATTCTAATTAAACAAGCTTGTTAACCATTACACCTCGTTAGGTAGACTATGTGTTGCTTTCCACTGTCCTTCTTGACTTCAATATGTTCTGTGAGTGTCAAATTTTCCAATTCTTTTTTTTCCTTAATTTTTACCCTAGAAATTTTAACCGATGTTACGTGTAAGTGTCCTTTTTGTTGCTCACGTATTCAGTTCGTGGTATTGTCAACATCCTTCTGTAGAACCCCATATCTGTTGGCTAAAGTCACTTCTCCATCTGTGAGGAAATGGTCCTGATGTAATATAATGCTCTCCAATTTCCATTTCCGATTCGTTATGTATTACACCACCCGAACATCCACACTTACAGCACTTGGTATTCCCAAGCGGTATTCTTAACTTTTTTCTTCTTTTTTTTTTTAAGAGTTTCACCCCAAGCATAGCGAGAAGCCACTAGCACACAAGGGGTTACAGAGAGTTGGAGCGAGAGCAAAAAGGAGTGATAGAGGAAAGGATGAAGAGAAGGATAGATCAAGGCATCTGGCGACGTCTATTAACATTACATTTGAATAGCTGGAGATTATAGCTACCAGGGAAACAGGGAGGGAGTTCCGCAGGCGAGAAGTGCGAGACGTTAAGCTATTGGAGTAGAAGAGACGGCTACATTTAACAGTTTCGACAGTGAAAGGGTGAGAGCGATATGCCAGCCTAGTTGAACACTTAAATTCATGAAGTCTGGGTACCAGCTATTGGGTTGTTAGGAAAATAATGCTGATTTTAGAATAAACCTTTTAATTCTGTTCTAATATATTATCATATACAAAAATATATTACTCATTCCTAATGATTAAAGTGTCTTCTTTGTTAATTTTATATCAATATTCAAAGTCATATTAACCTATCTTTTTTTATTACAGTAGACAACCAGACTAAGAAGGCCTTCCGGATATAAGGAATTGCTTACAAAGTCTGGATATGAGAGGCATATTTAGATTAAAATAAAAGAACTGTTTACATAACCGTTCAGTACTTTTGTCTTCGTTTCTAACGAGATTTTCCTGTTTCCCAATACGCTGCTTAGGTTTTGGAAGGCATCTTTCGCTGTCCCAACGCACCTTCGGAATTCTGTGACACATTTTTCGTCCTCTGCTAAAACAAAACAAAAAAAAAGACGCCTCCCCCCACCATTTTCAATTCGTGTCAAAATAGTGGGGCGACTTCTTTTTCCGGATTGGATCAGCTGAGACGGGGTAACAACAGAAGTGACAACAGGAATTCGTTCAGCCCTCCAGATAACTTGAAAATATGTTAACCATTTATTCTAGGAAAAAGATTTTAAGAAATAAAACAGATCGCCTTCTTAACGCGATTTAAGGGGGAAAAAAGTTGTTAATAAGAACAAAATTAAGAGGCTTAAGTTTTACAGTAGATCGATTTTCCTCGCGGATATATTAAGTGAAGTATATTCATTTTTTTATTTTATAGAGGGAGTATTTTTTTTTCTCTAATTTTCCCAGTAATCTGGAGAAAAATATTTTGAAGACACCACTCCCAGCTACGCCATTCAGGACAAAACTGTTCGCACGTAAACGAGATCAAGTTTCAAAACGACCATCTCCAACTCAATACACAATCAGTAAAAAGAAAAAAAATCCAAAATATGGAACAGATCTTCTAATTACAAATATAAAACACCGGTTGGGTGAAAATATACAATCATTTCTAGTTCACCGTCGCAAAGCTCACAACAGAGAAGTTGTTGTCTCGAGTTCTGAGGTCGAATATTTTCTTTATTCCATGAACTATTTAGATGAGTATTATCATTTTTGTATGAATTTCTGGGATGAGGAATTACTCTTTGTGTTATCTTCATTCGGTCTCATTTTGAGTTTAATCACTTTATGTAGTGTTAATGTCATTTTTATGTTTCTTAAAACAAAATAGCATGATGCTCCGAAAATTTTGCTTTTCTTATATGTTCAATATGAGGATAATTCTTGACAAAATAAAAAAAAAATGCTTGTTGATATGAATAGTTTGTTGCTAGTTGTGGCTGAGTGAAAATGTATCAGAAGGTGAGTTATGTAAAGGCAAATATTATGCGTGCTTATTATGCCTTATCCCACAACGCGTTGATCAAATAAAGAATATAAAGACAATTTGCATTGCAAGGAATTACTAAAAACACAGTGATTAGAGATCCAACAATAAAGAGATTTTTATATATAAACAGTACCGGCCTGAATGTCCGAGAAATCCTCATATAAAAATTTTCGTCCTCCGACAGGAATCGAACCTGTATCCTATACGGAGCCGTCATATAGCTTGACGTGGTTTAACCATTTCGGCCACAGAGGAGCTGACCGAACGCAACTCTGTGGCCGAAACTGTTAAAGGCAAATTTTCTATGAGGGTTTTCTCGGACATTCAGGCCGGTAAATGTTGTTTAATACTGTTTATTATAAAAAAAAAACAAAAAAAAAAACAGAGCATTTACGTAAATATTTGTATCTATAAAAAGAATGTATAAACATAAAAATGTCTTTATATATATATATATATATATATATATATATATATAATATCGAGAAAAGTCAATGTGTTTGTTTCTGTTTTGTAAGTAAATTCTATTGTATGTTCGACATTGTTTAGTTTATCTACAAATCAGGTAAATCAGTATCACGGGATATATTAGTAGAGCATCATTAATATGTCGGATATATGTTGATTATTTGGGTAAAATATTTGGAAAAGATTCAAGAAACTCCGAGAAAAGATAAATAGAAAGTCCACTAAGAGGCAAACCCATCGGTAATCCGAATTATTGTTTATTTTTGTTCACTATGTAAACAGTCAAAATTTCTTAACAATATCACTATATTATTATTTTATATATTTTGAATATATATATATATATATACATATATATATATATATATTATTTTATATATTTGAATAAAATAATAATATATATACATACATTAATCATACATACATTATATGCATTATATATACATATATACGCCATTTATATACATTATATATATTTATATCATATGTTATTATAAGTTATATGTATGTTATATATATATATATATTTACATACATATATATATACATATTTACGTACATACATATATATATTTCTAAAGAAT
>OZ010610.1:46090373-46172873 GCA_963932145.1 Acanthosepion lycidas
TTAAATAATATTTAAAAATAAAATTTAAAAATGGGAGCTGGTAATATACATACTTCTATTTGATATGAAAAATAATTTTAAATAATTTAAGTAATTCTATTACATTTACTTGGTTTAAAAAGAAATATAGTCTATTAGTAATTAAGAGTAAAAATATTTTAAAATTGTACTTAAATAAAACGTATTCTAACCCAAACACCACCAAAAAGAACAAGTACGAAGAAATGCCGAAAAACTTTTTGCCGTTATTAAAAAAAATAAAAAAATAAACAGACGACATGTATTTAACGGATGTCAGAATTCGTTGAAAAATACACCCCTACCCTCCCTAAACTTAACTTCTTTTTCGAACGTAACCCATAAACAATAGTTCATAAAAATGAACACGCTACCGACCCTATCTGAATGATTGGATTTCTCTGTACTCTTGGAAACAGGAAATTATGAATTTATATATGCGTTTAAAACTCAGAAATTTTTAAAAAAAAAGTTATTCCAATATTCGCTTGAAGATGAAACGGAACTAATACTTTTAATTTAATTATATTATTAAAATTGAAGATTTTAGCTTCGGGTTTTGAAACATGGTTATTCCTGTGTACCGAACGAACCATATTTTAAATCAGTTAATTTATAATATTTATACTCTGTAAATTTACATTGAGCACTGTTTTGTAAAAATAAAAATAAAAAATATCAATAAGAACACCGGATTATATATCTTACTGTTCTTTCTTTCTATATATATATATATATATATATATATATATATATATATATATATATATATATCTTCTGATCCTCACAATATATTCGGTGAAACTTGCAGGAATTTTTTAAAAAATTAACTATGAACACAAAAAGAATCTTATACACAGCAATTTATCAAATGAATTATTCATAAATAGAATAGAATTCAACCACACCTTCGATCTAAAGAATGCCACACTTATTAAAAGAGAAAATAACTGAAGCGGCTAAAGTCTTAAGAGTGCCGCTATTGAGTCTTATCCAAATATAAAATTGCGCCCCATATTTTTTCAAATATTTCCGTTCCTGAAAGAATTACTCCTTTTCCCAAGTCAACATCCTTGACTGTAAAAAATGTTTAAAAAAAATAAAAAGAACGATTAACTTCATATTTCCTTTTATTTAAAATATATAATGCATAAATTAATACCAAAAATTATTTAAATATTATTTAAATTATTAAAAAATTTATCTACTACATCATTTACTCACTTTTGTTCATTAGACCTTAAATTATGTCAATTAGCATCTTCCATAATTTACCTATACGTTTCATTTAACCTGATGAATATTTATGAGCGTTTTTTAATTTTAAAAGTTTTTGAAAACTAACATTTTTATTTTGTTTATAAATACTTCTTGGAAAATAAAATCCGTACATTTGCCTTAATAAAGATCACAAAAGGACGAAACGAGTCGGCTGTGATCAGTTTTCCTTTTGTCTTTATTCATATATATATATATGTGTGTGTGTGTTTTGTTGTTGTTGTTGTTGTTTTTTTTTTATTATGGATACAGTTATTTGAATAAATGCACTTTTTTTTCTAATTAAACAGTATTAATTACATTTACCGGCCTGAATGTTCGAGAAATTTCATAGAAAATATGCGTCCTCCGACAGGAATCAAACCTGTTTCCTATACGGAACCGTCATTTTGCCTGACGTGCTATGTCCGTTCAGCCACAGAAAACTTCCGGTTTAGCATAGCTCCAATTACTGCTTTTAAGCACACACCTTCGCCGATTTTTCGCGATCTATCATATGTGCTCTGAAATTGTAGCCTAAGGTAAACAATGACAACATATTACATGAAATGGATTAAATCCGACAAATATTTTAATATATTTTATGCTTATACGTTGTTTTTTATTATAGATAAGTGTATTCATAATAATAATAAAAAAGTGAAAATATATTAAAATATTTGTCGGATTTAATCCATTTCACATATATACAACAAGTCCTATATTAGTATCACCCAAACACTAAACAACAGAGTTTCCCTTCACAATAGCAGCATTAAATTACCAGACAACAGGAAATTCTTTGTATCACAATACATCTACAAATGTAATGGCAGTAAATTTAAAATTATGCCAATATATCAAACAAGCAATTATTCTTACCTACAATTACAAGAAAAATCTTCATAGACAAATTTAAACCAGCACTAAATCGATCATAACCCCATACACATAAACACACACCATACACACATAATGGCCGAACACACTAGTGGGACCACACACACACACAAACAAATATCTATGGAGAAGGCCTATATACAAAATATATACTGGCAAAAACAAACACACTAGACGGACCACACGCACACACACGCGCGTGCGAAACCTACACACCATACGAAATGTTTGTATATACATGTATATATATTATGTGTATTTAGGCAGCATTTTTCATTGATGCATGTTTCATTAACTAATATAGACAATTTTTGTCTATTTTATGCAAATTCCTTTCATATCGTCTTATAAGCTTAATAACATTATCATTGAAAGACGAAAGAAAATCACCATATTAATACATTTTTTATCCTATCCAAGCTTTTGGCTTACATAAGCCATCATCAAAGATTACAATAACAGTACAATATTTTAAGCAATACGCGGACATGGCAATAATGGTAGTCTGTTTTTTGTTTGCATGAAAGATTTCCAAGCTACGACAAACTCATGAGCCTCGGTGCGATTTTCGCTTCCAGCGTCTCGCATGCACGATATTTGTCGTTGCTTGGAAATCTTCCATGTAAAAAACAGACTATCATTGTTTTTTCCGTGTATTGTTTAATACATTGTAATGTTATTGTCATCTTTAATGATGGTTTATGTACGCCGAAAGCTTGGATAGGATTTTTAAAAAAAACGTATCAATATGGTGCTTTTCTTTCGTCTTTCAATGATAATGTTATTAAGCTTATCAAACTATATGAAAGGAATTTGCATAAAATAAATAGACAAAACTTGTCTAAATTATCTAATGAAACATGCATCAATGTAGATATATATTTACAATATCCTGTGACACTATTTAGCTTGCTAAAAGGGAGAAGGAAGAAAAGAAAAAGAAAGAAAAAAAAAGGAAAGGCGAGAATTAAATTTAGGGGATAAGAAGCCATCACGAAAAGGACACTAAGCGGTGTTATTTTTCTGACAAGGAAAAGTGGTAAAAAAAATTTTATTTCCATTGTCAAGAAGGTAAAAAGGAAGATAATGGAATTAATCTGATTTATGTTACGGGGCGGGTGAAAATTCCAGGTTGGACAAATAACCTCAGAGACAGAATTCTAAATAGATAAAAATTAACTGTGTCGCAGAATTACAAAAACAAAAGTGTCCGCTGACCACCATGAAGGAAAGGTTAAGCCTTTGTCTATACGTAGAAATGATTGAGAGAAAAGGCATCTGTTTTGTGTCGAAAACTGGCTATGGTGGCGAAATTGTTTTATCGGATCAGTGGTTGGCGCCAGGAGTGCAGGTACGTCTGGGTGGCCACCCGCTTGGTGATGTCGAAAAGCTAATTGACGAATTCCAGGTAATCCGGTTAAAAGATAAAGAATCTAGGGTGTGAGGTCTCCTCGAAGAGAAGAAGGAAAAGGAAAAGTGAAAAGAAAAAGGAAAAAAAAGGATAAATTTTTTTTTTCTGTGAGCAAGATTTTTTAAACCGAGGCTAGTCTGGCCACACCCACGCCGCTGAGCGCCCATTGGCTGAATGATAGCAGGAGTATTGGGCGGAGGTAATCATGTAAAGAAGGAGGGGAGGCCTGCTGCGTCCCCCTGAAGGGATAGGTGTGAGATGCCACTGTGAGAGAGAGGGGAAACCCATTGACACCCTCTGAGGGCATGGTGAGATACCAATATGAGAACAGAAGGAGGTGGGAAGACGAAAGACTTCCAAAAATGGAAAATAATAAAATTTTCCTGACCGAAACCAAATAAGTGGATTGTGGGTTGAGAATTATCAAGAAACCTCAAACCCCGACAAGCCCACCCCGGTTTTGGTCGGCGTCCATATAAGCAAAGTCGCAGCGAGCGAAAATGAGTTCGAGTTCGAGTTCCAGTTAAGTTCGCAGTGAAGTTCGCAGCTGAGTTGAATTGAGTTGGGCCCGCCTCGCAGAACAGCAGTCTGAAAGATATCCACGCAATTCCGAACTCAAATTCTAGCCAAGAACAATTTATTTTTGAAGAACGACTTAGACTCACACCACCAAAACAAGTTTCACGAATATCGTCTGAAGATGCACCAAGAACCAGTTTCTTAAAGAACAAACAACTTAAGATGTTAAGACTCGCCTAACAAACACAAAGTGTCACGAATCCATATAGCGGGTTGGGAAGTAGACGCAGTCCTGTATTCAGCAACCAGATATAAAATATTGTTATCCTTTTTTAACACATTTGAACTTTTCGAGTTATTATTTTATTTTCTCTTACATTTACTTGTGCGATATCACCCTTGTTCGAACTCGGCTTGCATTACGGCCCGTCGACTGATTGATTTCGTCTGCCTAAGATCAATTCACAACGTGGGTAGGTTAGACTGGAAGTCAAAGCAGTTACTTCGGTAACCAGACGTTGGAAGCGAGCTGGGAACGACAAGGCTGATACCGAATCTAACCAGATTCCCATCCGAATCACCAAAAGGTTAGAACGTCACATTTGGTGCCGCGACCTATACCAAACCAGTTGGTCGTCACAGGACAGGATAGCACGACAGACGCAGCCAGCCAGACGTCACATTTGGCGCAGCGACACCGGGGGGACCTCACATCCTTATAAAAAAAAAAACAATATATATGCATGGAGAAGGAATATGTATACAGATACTAACAAAAAAACACACACATTACATAAAAATGGAGATAGTTTTAAAGAGACAGAGGTCATAAAAAGATAAGAACAAAGGCCTCCTCTCTACCCCTTTCTCTGACCAGAGCTAATTGTTTTATTACCACTTAAGCAGAAAAGTATTTTTTCACAAGTTCAAGAAAATTTGGATTACTACTACACACAAAAGACAAATGGTTAAACTTCGGAAAACATAAGGAAAAATTAATTCCTTTAAATAATATGTGTAAATAAACACTCTTCACCTGATGAAAGTCGCATGACCCGAAACACGTGTAGCAAAACATATGGAAAATAAAGTATAATATATATATATTTAAAAATCCACATTATAACCAAAAACTTTTCCGGCTTCTCTCTTCTCTTTCATATATATATATATATATATATATATATATATATATATATATATATATATATATATATATTAAAAATTAAAAGTGAAAATATTTTTAAAATCGTAGTTAAATAAAACGTATTCTAACGTAAACTCCCCCCCACCAAAAAAAAATCTTTGAGCATACAAATAGAAAAAATACCGTACGAATTTTTGCCGTTAACAATAATTCTTTTAAAAAATCCAGATGACATGCATTTAACGGATGTTAGAATTCATTGAAAAATACATCCCTACCCCTACCAAAACGTAACTAATAACTGATACATCAAAATACAGCGATAATGAACTCGCAAAAACCCCTTGTCTGGATGAATAGATTTCTCTGTATCCGTGAATTATGATTTTTGCTGTACCTTTAAAACCCAGTAATAAATAAGTTACTCCAAAATTCGTTTGAGGATGAAATGGAACTAACGTCTTTAATTTAATTACAAAATTAAATTCGAAGATTTTAGCTTCCATTTTTGAAACATGGTTAGAACTGTGTAGCGAAAAACCATATTTTAAATCAATTAATTTATATAATATATATATATATATATATATATATATATATATATATATATATATATATATATATATATATATAACTCTTAAGAAACGTTTGGCTCTTGAATCTAGTAAACCTTGTATAAACTAAAAATTAAGTGGTGACATGCTTGATTCGTTAAGGGAACTATGCTGTTGCCGAAAACCGAGATTAACGAAAGACACTTGTGAATTTTAACTGCCAGGAAAGAAAGCAAGCGTAATGCTTTCCTCTAAATGCTTCGTTGATCGCCTACTTGTCGACGTCGTCGTCGTCATCGGTCAATTATTACCATCTGTTGGTCGACATGGGGATTTGACTGAATGTGTTTTTTTTTTTGTTTTTTGTAGTAGTTTTTTTTTTCTTTTGATTGCTGACCTCATTTGAGGTTATGAAATTGGAGTTTTGCAAATTTTGCTAAAATAAACATAATTATTTTGTTTTGTTTTTTAATTATTCGGTCTTCAATCTCTTTCGCTCTTTTTCGCTTATTTCTTTCTCTCCGTTTCACAGACACACACATACACACACACACACACACACACACACATACACGTGTCCCCTCTGTTTGTCTTTCCACAGAAAAAGCATATTTTAATATTAAAATAGTCGAGAATATATGGGCGCGTGGCCGAGTGGCTAGAACATTAGCTTTCTGACCATGAGATCCGGGTTTGAATCTCAGTTCGAAGGAGACTTTCTGATGTTATCTAGAGTGGTGGGGGCGATCTCAGCGTGTGGCATCGTTGGGAAGTGCCTGATAACCATATCAAGCCGTGATATAGTTTTCAGACACTTTCCAACGATGCTTTGTGAGTAAAATTGCGTAGGTGGCTGTGCTAACACAAAGTCACAAATCATCGTGACCGAGCCTTTGAGCGTGCTGACCTTTTTCAGATTGCTGATCACGCTAGATAACACGCTTCCAAAAAACCACAGATGGGCTCTGTGTTGAACAAACACAAATACATCTGAGCGGGCGTCTGCAGTAGGGATTGGCTAGCCGCCCTAGTAGACGTGCATCTTCGAATACGAGTTGCCAGTTATTTATATATATATATATATATATATATATGCATCATCTTTCATTGAAAACAGTAGATAAGTAAGATTTAATTTATCTTTTATTGAGTTTTTGCAGCAATCTAACCTTTTTTCCGTTTTTCAGGGGTTAAAGAATATAGGAAATGTCCAGAGTTATAATTGTTCCCAGCACTTTCGTCTAGCCATTATTAAGGATGTGTTTTGGATCGTGAAATTCTGTGTGTGGCTGCTACATAGTGATTTATGTGCTTCTTGCCGATCACATGCTATGCGCGGCCAATTGACCGGGGCAAGACTTCTATTTTCTTTCTTGTTGGCTGTCTTCAATGAAAGATGCATATATATATATATATATATATATATATATATATATATATATATATATATATATATATAGAGAGAGAGAGAGAGAGAGAAAGCGAGGAGGAAATTTAATGGCTAATAAGCTTGTCTCGCTAGATTAATTACGACGGAGTAGTAAGTTCGAACCTCATTCCGTGCTCTACGCATTCGACCTTGTACCACATCTAAGCTACGCTTAGAAAATCAGAGGCACTTTGACGAGGTATAATGGTTAGCAAGCTTCTCTCGCTAGATCAATTACTACTTAATAGTGAGTTTGACCTTCACTGTGTACCCCACACATTCGAGATTGTGCCACATCAAATCTATGCTTAGAAAATCACTATATATATATATAAAAAGCAATTCACCCTAAGCAAGGCGGGAGTGCCACTAACACGCAATGGATTACAAAGGATTGAGAACAACAGTAAAAAGGCGTGAGTGAGGGAAGGATACAGGGAAGGGCGGGGAAACAAGCTCAGGGTGTCAGATGTCGATTGACATTACACTTGACTATTTGAAGATTATATTCATTGGTGAAGCAAGCATGGAGAAGGAGGTTCCACAGATGGGAAGTGCGAGAGAAGAAGCTGTTTGAGTAGAAGGGAGCGTTACATTTAACCGTTTTGACATTGAATGTTTAGGACCGAGATGCCAGCCTGGTACCTCGTTTAAATTCATGCAGTCTGGGTACAAGAGAAAACAGCTCGTCGGAACAGTTGCTGTAAAAATACTTATAGAAGAGACAGAGCGAAGCCACGGCACGCCTGTGAGAAAGCGACTGTAGACTAGATGCCAGATCAGGACCTATCACATTGCATATTCGTCTCTGGATTTTGTCGACGTACAGCGGGGGCACCAGTCCATATATGAAAGCAATATTCCATGCAGGGAGTGATTGTATATAATGATTATATATAATGATTATATATATATATATATATATATATATATATATATATATATAGAGAGAGAGAGAGAGAGAGAAAGTTAGAGAGAGGCGAGAAAAAGAAATGAATTTGTTTTAGATATATTCCTTTTTGTCCATTTGTTTGTGTGTTATTCAGACTAAAATAGTCATTTATTTCTTTTTTTATTTTTACTCTTTTGGCTAAACCTGCTGATGAACAGGATTTTGCCTTTCGGGTCTTATTACCCTCAGGCGTTTATCTGGCTGTCTTGAGGTACTCACGCGTATGAGACGGACACATACTCGGGAATCAGAACACTATGTATGGCGGGGTTATTCATCATGCTGGAAAATTTCACCTGTTGCATCTCGTAATAGGTGGGACTTTAGAACAGGAATATATGTTTTGCTGTTCAATGTTTCGTCGATTTTTATCAATTTTCCTGTTCCATTGATTTAGTTCCAAATTGTCAAACCGACCATCTATTAATTTTACTGAGTTTTCTGATTTTTTTTTTTTTTTTTTTTTGAAAGACCAAAGAAAATCATCAACAATAACAAAACTGAAAACTTTCCCCTGAAAGTGTTTCTAGTCATTTTGGCTCGGATAGGAAAAGTGAAATAATTACATTTATGAATTCCAGAGAAACTAAAAGAAAAATCAGAAATTGCATCATTTTGAAGCGTGTCCATCACAAAGTTCTATAATGAGTTATTGTGATTAAATTGATTTATTTTATGGTAATAGCAAACATACTTTCATGATATCAATGTCCTTTTGTTTAAAATCTTTTACTTTTCCAACAAAGAAGCCAATATTTCATATAGTATAAACTAATAAAAACTGGTGCTTGGAAAAAAAAAAAAAGAAGAAAAAAAAGAGATTTGTAAGTGGGTCAAATTGAAATCTTTTCTGCATCCTCTCATAAATTCCCAACAACGAAACCATCATTATTATACATTGATTTATTCAAACTATTGTTCAATCCATGGTTGTTATATGACACAGCT
Organism: Acanthosepion lycidas; assembly: GCA_963932145.1. NCBI lineage: Eukaryota > Metazoa > Mollusca > Cephalopoda > Sepiida > Sepiidae > Acanthosepion > Acanthosepion lycidas. The sequence goes on from OZ010610.1 coordinate 46,099,509, forward strand.
GTTTGAGGTTTCCTTTAGCCACACTGAACTTAAATAAAGTCAATTCAGGTTTGCTATGGTAAAAATTTTCTATCCCAAGTAAAAATCATCACAAAAAATGGCAATAGTCAATTTTGTTCCTGGACCAATTGGTATTCGGAATTATTTACTTGCATTAGAATTTCTTCTATTTCGCTTTCCTCACAGTATATCACATTTGCCAATTTTTCAACCAACACGGAAAATACACGAAACTATATACCCTCAATTCGGCCGACGTACATTTCATGGGCTCCAGAAATGAATAAACATTTATTTTATATATGAAATATTTAGTCACGTATTCTTATCAGATTTTACAAACATTACATGGTCCATATATTCATCACAGAGTTCAACGTTAATTTGATGGAGTCCAGGAATGAATAAACAATTATTTTACATATTAAACATTTAGTCACGTACTCTTAAAAGATTTTACCAAGAAAGAAATCCATATTTGTTTGCTTCTTCGATGTAAAAGAAAACTTATTTGTGCCTGCCGTTCTTGGTATAATAAGTTAAAATTACGATGATGAAAGAAATTGTTGAAATTGTCACTTCAGAAAAAAAAATAATGTATTCTTCAGAAAGTTGAAGAAAACATCCAAGTTGCCTAAAATCTTTTGAGAAGTATTCTGAAGACTGCGAGTGGATTGTGTGAAATTCAAGCAAAAGGTACTGAACAATAAGTTTTTTCTTGAATATATTTTTTATGGTAATTGTTCGGATTGGCTTTCCTCTCTGGGATTTTGGTTTTATGAATTTAAGCGTAGACAAATTTTTTCTCCAGGTTCTATCTCCAGTTATGTGCCATGCGTGATACACGCTTAGGCGATCATGTATCTTTCGATATATGACTGACGAGGCAGATTATTTTCCCCGTAGTAGGTTGCCATTTATTTCTCCGGCATTACCATTCCTCCATGCTTAAAACATTGTTGCCATATCTGGTCTGGTGCTCCCGCTATATATTTAAAGATCCTTGACAAAATCCAAAGAAGAATCTGCAATGTTACGTCATCTTCAGTCGCTTTCCCACCGCCGTAACAAAATTTCCCTGTTTATTTTCCGTAAATGCATTCATGGTAATTGTTCTGATGAGCTTTCCTCTATGGTACATAGATTTTATGAATTTCAGTGAAGTACTAGATTGGCGGCAAGGTCTCATCGTTTTACAGTTGAAAATGCTGGATGCAACAGTAAGTTCTATGCTAACAGTTTCTTTTCTCGCACGTCTCGCTTGTGGAACTCTCTTCTGGGCACCTGCTTTCCAGTCAACTTTGATCTTCAAAAATCTAAATTCAAAATCTAAATGTCAAACGTTATCTGCTACCTTCTGAATTCTTTTTCTTTTATTTTTCTCTCTCTTTGATAATGTTTTATTTTTTTTATATTCTTTCATACTCAGTAACCTCTTACAACTTGGTGGATTTATTGCCTTGCTTGGGGTAAAATTATATGATGTAAGTTCTGTTAATGTGGCATGGGTTGGATTCACTGGTCCAACTAAATACGTCACGTTTCAACGCTTCGTGGCCTATCCATGGACTCCATATACACTAAGCAGAGACAATTATTTTTAAAAAATATTCATTTTCAAATATTCAATGAAAAATATTGTAAAAAGACAAAAAACATTACTTTCCCGATTATCCGTACTCGACTTTCCTTACTGAAAATGTTGCACATACAAATATCAGGAAGCTGTGGGTAACTATCAGTTTGGGACGGTTCAACATATCTCCAGAAAACTTACAACCACTTGTGGAATCGGGTTAACGCACATTGTCAGGCTAGAGATTTTTTTCTATACGGAAGTAGGCACCTAAAGCGTGACTTTTGGCACGGCATTGTTATGAATAGTCCTAGTTGCAAAAACGCGGAAAATGTTTAATTATAGCAATTACAGAATCACTTGTCTGTTGTTTTTCCATATTCAATCTCTTGCCAATGAAAAAATTGAACGAGTTGTCGAAATCCAATTACTGACTCATTTCTCGGATGTGTTTACGCCCAACTTTTTTTTTTTATCATGGTTAATTCCTGTGCAAAATGACTAATGAAGTGTAGGTGCCGATTAATGTCAACACGAGACTTGAATTTCCATCACTTAACATTTTATTCACTCAAATATTCCATTAGTTACTCTCGGTCAGCCTGTGGGTCAAGCCCTTTCACTCCGGGTCCTATACGTAGATTTTATATTCTGTCTACGGTGTTTGAGAGACCATACAAAACTCTCTCGGGTAGTTGTTTTTATAACCGCATATATCACAATTCTTTCTCACGACTACAAACTAACTATAGGTGTGAAGTCATATACTTCCCTATTCGGTGGCCGAGAGTGGCCGCAGGTTAAATCTGTAAAGCACACTTTTTTCTTTTGGTCTGGTGGGCAATTTAAGTACAGTATCTATTCCGAGAGCGTACTACATGAAAACGATATAAGCTTGCTAAAAACAAAACAAAAAATACCGAAATATACAGTCAAGTTTAGCGAAAGAAGAAATTCTTGAGAAAAACTCTCAAAGTTTTATCCAAGCTTACAGCACTTGGAATTACAAATCCATGAGGAATCAGAAGCCAAATCTATGAGGAATCAGAAGACAAATCTATGATGAATTAGAGGCCAAATCCAGGAAGAATCAAAAGCCAAATCAATCAGGAATCAGAGGCCAAAATCTACGAAGAATCATAGAGCAAATCTACGTGAAATCAAATTTCCAATCTATGAGGAATCAAAGACCAAATCTACGAGTAATCAGAGGCCCAAATCTACGAGTAATCAAAGACCAAATCTATGAAGAATAAGAAGCCAAATCTACGAGTAATCGGAGGCCCAAATCTATGAGGAACCAGAGGCCCAAATCTACGTGAAATCAGAGGCAAAATCTATGATGAATCAAAAGCCAAATCTATGAAGAATGAGAAGCCAAATCTATGAGTAATCAGAGGCCCAAATCTACGAGTAATCGGAGGCCAAATCTATGAGGAATCAGACGCGAAATCTACAAGGAATCAGAGGCCAAATCTATGAGGAATCAGAGGCCCAAATCTACGTGAAATCAGAGTCCAAATCTATGAGGAATCAAAAGCCAAATCTATGAGGAATAAGAAGCCAAATCTACGAGTAATCGGAGGCCAAATCTATGAGGAATCAAAAGTCGAATCTATGAAGAATCAGAGACCAAATCTACGAGGAAGCAGAGTCCAAATCTATGAGGAATCAGCTATAATAATAATTATGCTAAAGTTACTAAAAACTTACAAGTTAAAATTTTAACACTTCCTTTATTGTTGTTTAATTCGGAGCCGCCAAAGTGCAAAACATCGCAGTAGTGATTCCAATATAAAACGTATCTATGTCGAAATTTCTTTTACTTTATAGAGGTAATGTAAAGATTAGAAGGTTGTCGGCACCCACTCGCCTCGCAATCTTTATCCTATCTCCCTATTCCGTTTCTTCTCGACCCCGATGGAGATGGCGGAGGCAATTGTGAAGTTCCTAGCCTACGCTTGAAGAGTCGTGAGCAAGAGTCACAGTGGAGTGTGGGTGGTGGACGCGGCGTGGCAAGTTGGACTCTCTTGACAGCACGTCGTAGATCCTCTGCATGTTGACGAGTGAACTCAGAAGTCTCGGTCACACATACCCCTTACACGCCCCACCCTACTCTGCATGGTTCAACGTCAGAAAGGCCAATTTGCAGCAACGGTCTCCAAGGTCTCAGGGTCGATGTTGACCAGTGTCAGGGATGTCTACCTACAACTGATCTTCGAAGCGTCGTTTTGGGCGCCCGCGTAGCCTTTTGCCGCTGGTGAGATCTCCAGGATGATACGTAGAAATCGAGTGGGTCGCATTCTAGACAGGTGACTCATCCACTAAAAGATACTACCTTAGAAGAGACGTGTAAAGTAAAAAATGACCTGAAAATGTCAGTGAATGGACTGAAAGATCCTCCACAGTGACTCAGAGACTGGCAAGCAAACGAAACATGTTGACCAGCTCTCTCCGCATGTTTGATGTTTGAATAGTTGCTGGTCATAGGGATGATGATGGAGAGATTATCTTGCAGTGAAAGAAATGCAAGATAAGGAACACAAAAAATTCGATCAATCAATTAATCCGTGAAATTGTTTTGTTTATGTTTTTTACGGCTTATCAACACTTTTTGGCTTATTTAAAGACGAAACATAGTTTGAAGTGTAAGAATTATTTTTTGCGAGTGAATTTAACATTAAGATCTTTTTTATCTTTCTAGATACACGTCTTACTATTTAACCCATAGCAGGGTGGACGAGATAGATTTATACCTTTCCCAAGGCTATTTGCGCACAAATGAATGTGCGCGAACCCGACTGCAATTTGAACCCGGCTCTCCGCTTTCTCATTCCAAACCGTTATTGATTACACCACCCGCACATCCCAAGCAAATCGGAACAATTTATTTCCGATGAGGGTTTCGACGGCATAGACACTCGCACTGAGCACCGAGAAGCTACTACTGCCTGGAAGAAAAATATGATTAAAATACTGCCTTGTAATATCAATATTTTCCAAGAGCAACGTCCGGTGATACAACTTATATAATATTACTATATAAGTAATATAATAATACTACTTATATAATATTACTAGACTACCCGTGACCTGTTGGGTCACTGACATTTCAGGTTATAAAACATTGAAGTTGATTTCAACATTCCACTGAAATAAAAGTTAATTTTATTATAATTCAGTTGAATATTTCAATTCGTTCGTGTCATCATTAGTTTGGTTTATAAGTTCATGTTTAACGTTTTACTGATTGTTTACAGCATTTAATAGGAATAGAACTTCCGGGAAAAACTTGAACTTTAAATCAGATTAACTTTAAAATATTTTTTTAATATGCCAAAAACATTTTTAAATCATATTCACATGAAAATATTTCTGAAATATGCCAAATAATACTTTTTTTAAAATATTTAAAATATCATTTGTTTAAAGAAGGCTGAAATATAAATAATTACTCTACAAACAATCGGACGAAACAGCAAAGCGGGATCTCTTTGTGTCTGTCTTTAACTTTAAAATATTTTAATAAAAATTGTCTGTTTAAAGAAAGTTAAAATAAAAATACTTACTGTACAAGCAACTCATATTTTTAAATCTTATTCAATTTTTTAAATCATATTCACATGAAAATATTTTTTTAAATCTGCCAAAAAATATTTTTTAAATTGTTAAAATATTGTTTGTTTAAAGAAGGCTGAAATATAAATAATTACTTTACAAACAACTGGACGAAACAGCAAAGTGGGATCTCTTTGTGTCTGTCTTTAACTTAGAAATATTTTAATTAAAAAATTGTCTACTTGAAGAAAGTTAAAATAAATATACTTACTGTATAAACACCTCGTAAATCATTATACGACAGACGGACGCACCACACAAGCACGCACGCAATGACAGCTTTTAATATCATACAGATAGACTCTTGGGGGGGGGCTAAATTGACCGTCTACTTGAATGGGGCACAACAGTGTAACTACAATTATACAATGACTCTTCCTTACTAGTTTCTCCATCTTTGTTCTATTTTAGCGTAAATATTTCAGCCACTTAACTCTCCAGTCTTCCGGATAACGTTATCCATATGTTGAACAGAACCTTCTCATTTTGATCCACGGTGAAAGAGCGTTGATCATAGAAGGGACGGTGAAGTAATGGATATTGGCTCGAATTGAGGAATCGTAGAGCCGGGTTGATTCCAGTTAACTTTGTTACATTCAGTTACTTGCAAATACCCTTGGGGAAGGTATGAACCCACATCTTCCCTTTCCTAGCCATGGGTAAATATCAGAATTGTGTTTTATAGCCTGGGGTAGCAAGGACAACTCTGAATCCAAAACCTCCTGCAATTGGCCAAGCGTAGTGGGTACAGCTACATCCCTGAAGACATGGCCAATCAGAGGAGTGGTTCCTTCAAAAAGAGTGGCTCGGCCCTGCATTTGGATGTGGATAGATTATTATCATTCTCTTTTGTAATGAAATATCCTCGGACGGACCAATAAAAACACGTGTAATAATTTATTCACCTGAGAACTTAGTCTATTACCAGTCAGCTAGTGTGTGTGTGTGTAGTGTGTGTGTGCAATGTGTGTGTAGTGAGTGTGTGCGTGTGTAATGTGTGTGTGTGTAGTGTGTGCGTATGCGTGTGTCCACGAACCTTCATCCGAACGTAACCCTTACATCCTCGTGTGCGATGTTTCAGACTGCATCCTCTCCTATCTGATGGGTGGTATATCTAGCATACGGTTTTTCCCATGCGTGCATATATCAGACACAGCTGGTCCGATCCCGTGGATCACCGCTCGACAACCAAGAGATTCATACCTGCCTTCTCTGAGTGCAATGTCTATTCTGATACGATCCTCAAAGTCAATGTCATTAATAGGGAATGTATTTCTTATAATGCTGTCCTACTTTCACTACTGGGCAGATGTACAAATCCATACACTACCTGACTACGAATTGAACTCACAGTCACCAAAGAAATATTAGCATGGTTTGTAGGCATAACATAAAGAATTTTTTAAACCTTAGGCAAATTATATTATTTCTCGATAACAAAAAGATGCTCTAAATTGCCTCTGGCTTATTAGGGAAAAATTGCAACAGTTTTCATTCGACTTTCAAAAATAAGTTCAATTTCTTCATCAGAGAATGGAAAATGGAAATAAATGAAATGAGGTTGGTAGAAGAGATTTAAATATATTTAAAACGAATTTTACTTTTTGCATATAATATTAAATATACGAAGAGTGTTTCAAAATTATATATATATATATACGAACACGGCCACAATATGCTAACTGTATTCAGCAAATAAAACGTCCATTTAACTCTAAAAACATGCACACAAGCCATACATCCAATTAAAAACCAAAAATATAATCATCCTTGATAATGGGTAAAAGTATAGCCAAAAGCGCTCGGAATTATAGAACATTTGAACAGTTTCTACAGATTTTGTGTCCAAAAAAGAAAGCTCTTGTGCGAACACAAGAATATATATATATATATATATATATATATATATATATATATAGGTACAAAAGTATCACAACGTTTTAAAATTTAAGGCGCCTTTTGGTCGACACTTCTTCCGAAATATAATCGTCAGCAGAATAAAACAAAGATGTTAATAAAATTTTTTTTTATCAACAACTGATATTAAGATGTAAATTACCGAAGTAAATGAGGGAATAGGAAAAAAATAATGTTCAATATATATATATATATATATATATGTTGAAATTAATATCAACCGGCCTAGATCTAGAAGACCCGCTAAAGAAATATGTGCCTCCCGAAAGGAATCGGCATATTTTTCTTTAGCCAGACTTGTCGATCTCGAACACGTGTACGTACTGTAAATAACGTTTTTAACTATAAGAAATAATGTTGGATCGAAAATATCCATGTGTGTGTGAAGGCGGTGGGGGAGAATAGATTTTTTAATCCGACATTGTCTGTTATTAATGTAAACTTGAATTTTAGCGGGGATAAGTTTTTGAGAAGCTAACCCTGTTTTTGTTTTGTTATTTTTTGTTTGTTTTTTTTTTTTGTGGGGGGTATATAAAAATTACATATATAAAAAATAAATAAATAAAAAAAAAAACGGAATATATCTATATCTTAAAAAACCCCAGCATATTCTGTAAAACTTAGCATAAATTATAATATAATATAATGTTATTAATATATAATATAATATAATATAATAAGTCACCTCTGACATCAGATATAACTGTTCCGTCATCTTTTGACACTCTGAGCCGAAAGATAAAGAAAAGAAATAATGAGGGAGGAGGACAAGGAGGTAAGAAAATTATGAAAAGGGGAACATTCTACACATGGGCGCATACGCACACATACAGGCACACAAAGAAGAAAAATCAACTTAACACGAATAAAAAAACGCATAAAATATTTTTTAGCTTAATATAAAAATAACAAAATCGAGAAAATTGACAGACATTTGCTGATACCTCTTGACGAGTGGATCGAACAATTACACAAAGGTTCGTCTTCAAAACTCTGGAGCAGAAGTGCTGAATATAACAGCAAACAAATAAGTGACAAATTTCATATTAGAACGTTTCGGGACTTTCAGCCTGATTCTGTTGCTGTTGTCAAACGTAAATGGCAGCAGCAGTCAGGCAACAAGAACATTGGGTTTAAGGCGCCAATTTCGAAGTTCAGGAATTGATTGTGGTGCACTAAAGCATTGGTTTGTGAGTTTGGTAGGCCTAGTTATTCTGAGTTCAATCACCGGGTTAGATAGTGTTGTGGAGTTATTTCGCAGTGGAGGCTTGTATTTGTACTAAGTCGGTCCTAAAACAGGTTCGACGTACAAAAACGGAAGGAACTTGATATAATAGGTATTACGCAGAGTAATCTTGTTGTGGTCGCTGATAGTTTCGTATTCGACTAACTGTCGTCCGACATCGACTGACCCTTGTTTCTACTCCTACTTATATTAGGTGGAAGAGTCTATTAACTATAGAATAAGTGTGTTTCACCATAACAAATAGTACAAACTCAGACTCAGTGGGAACAGGGTGAGCAATAACTGTGCAGTACTAAAAAGAGAACAAGGTAAGATATCGCTAGCCATGGAATAAGAACAATCTAACCCCAAAGAATAAAAAAATAATTCGAAATACCCTAAAGGTTACCTGGATCATCTGAAGAAGGTCGGAAGGCACAACGACCGAAACGTTGTGAATAATAACATAGAGGAGGACATTTGTCCGAATTAAATTAATATAAATTATATAGATGAATATTCATGGATACAAAATAGAATTATCTCCCTTTGGTCAAGATGAAGTCATATGGGTCACGTGACGGCCATTTAGTGACATCTCTGGATACAGTGATGAAAGAGACAGTTAGTCAGCTTCCAGGTGTCAAACCAAGCAATTGCTTTTTTAGCACGGACTTCTCGGCCTAGGGTGGGGCTAAATCTGTACCCCACACCAGCCACGTGATGCAGCTCACAAGTTTATGGTGCCGTTTTCCTATGGAAATATATCTTCACCAGATTTAGAAAATATCTCCGGCTCGCCGTCCTCATGTTGTACTCGCCGTTTGCGGAATATGTCTTCGCTAGAATCTGGAATCCTGAATATGCCTTCTCTAGAAACACAGAAGTATCTCCGGCAGCTCCAGTTCTCGTTAAGAATTATTATACATACTACTCATTTTTCTCTCTCTTTTCGCACTGCTTGTTGTTGCATACATGTTACAGTTTCTCTTCGTGGGACACGTGTAAATATGTATATATAATTTTGTGTAAGACTAAGCGACATAAAGCTCTGTCTGAGAACAAAACATGTTTATCATTCCTTTTCATTTCTGCTATCTCGTTCCGTCCGTGAAATATGGATATAATAATACCAATAATGGGGAAATCAAAACTGGGAGAATAAACATTCCTTCCATAGTACACCCGTTATATATATTGTTTTTAATATTTTTGACATTTCCTTGCAAATTACATTTCAGAAGCAAAATAAAATTGAATCACGAATGGACAATGATCAGAAAGAGAAATTAAAGATTCGCATTGTTATTAAAACTTTAACTCTCGAACTAATTTGCGTTGTTCAAAATCTATGATTGCATACCAAATGTCTACTGTTCGGACTGCACTTCTTATGCAACGGTCAACAGTAGGGCTGCTAAATGCCTCGGTCGGAGGAGATCCCTTGAAAATTAACGGCAGTTAGGACGGCTTTGTTGGAAAATAAAAATATTTGTCGAAAAATAAAAATAAAACAAATGTATTATATTCTTGATGCCATATCATTAAAAATTTTGGTGTCAAAAAAATTTAAATACTCCTTGTTTTCAATATGAAATTTAATTTTTAATACCGTAATTGCTCATGTATACAGTGTAACCCGGATATAAGAGAGTTGTCGGGACCGGAGACGAAGTCTCTTATATCCAGGTTTCTCTTATATCCGGGTTTGGTCTATTTTGTTTAGGTAAGTATGGCTCTAATTTGGGACCAGATAAAATCTCTCTTATATCCGGGTTTCTCTTATATCCGGATTACACTGTACTACGCTTTTTTTCTAAAAAAAATGATGAGTCAAACTAGGGGTGCGTATTATGCACAGCTACAAAAAATCTTTTTAAAAAATTGCCGTTTCATAGGTCGATTTAAGTTGCGAAATGACTACTCACCACAAATATGCCACAATTTGACACTAACATTCGGCGATTGCAACCCCATAAGGATGTCAACTGACAATACTTACAAATGTAAAATAAAATAAGAATTATCATAAAACTAAATTAGAATAATATTATTCTATGTGGAAAACCATTTTTTAATAAGAGTAGCAAATGCTGGCCGTAATGAAATTGGAGTGGTACAATTTATAGGGTTTGAGGGCTGCGTGTTATGAGTGAGAAGGATCATTTCTCACACTTTCAGCGCAATTTTAGGGGTACGTATTATGAATTATGCATGGGAAATTAAAGGAATTGTTCATGGAATAATAAAAAATAATAATGTTAAACATTTACTGATCCCTTGAATGAAGGACAGACGCTTTAACTAGAAACATGAACACGAATATTTGTGTAAATGTGTGGATGTCTATATACGCACGCGCATATGCGCATGGACTTGCGCATGCGTTAAAAGGCAAACCCGGTTAATCACGGAAGCGAATGTACGTTAAAAATCTGTAGAATCAAATGGATTCGTGTCGAAATAACATGACGGCAACTAGATCTAATTTCGCTGATACAATAAAATGTAAATGTCACACGGAAGTTACTAGCGTAACATCCCTACAAGTAAATAAGCAATAAGGAACGCGAATAAGCTGGAAAAAACGAGAACGGTGTAAGAATGATGAAGCCATTTTCTCTTAGATGACATCAGCTTATTTCTACATATTGTAAATGGCGAATACACTGATGAATATGTGACGATTACATTCCAATAGTTACAGCTTTAATATTCAAATGTTGCTTAATTAAATAATAAATAAATAAATATTATAAATCTTAACAATAAAAAGAACAGTCATCTTTAAATGATTATGAAAATTTTCTTTGTTTCTCAAAAGATAAAATGGCGGGAAATAGGATAAAGAAAAATAAGTTGCTCTGAACTTCCAGGTTTTCCTTGTACATCAGTTTGTTTTATCCATAAAATATTATATTAATACTGAAAATTATTTCCAGTCAGAGCCGGTGCTTACTACCCCATAAACACCCCGATTGATGGGGAAGCCTGATTGGAACCCCGTACAGTACTTTTAAACCCTCACAACATTTGCTTTTTTCTACCTATAATTATATGTTACTGATTATTAAAGGGTGGGGCCTTTTCTTTTTTTTTTTTTTTTTTTTTTTGTCCAAATCCATGCATTCGTTTTGCTCTAAAGCTCTAAAAAAGCACTGTAGTATCGTATGCAAATGAGATAGACAAGGATAAATAGAGAACAGCTGGTGAACTGAAGGGCATTGCTTAGCGAACCCGTTTGCGAAACGTAACGCGGAGAACAGTGCTACCACTGCTACTATACAGAGAGATATACCAAAGATAACAATGGCGTCGCCGATAGGATCGTTAAACGGAAACATGGATCACGCACATATCAAAGATAGGGGATTGTTCTTAGTATTGGTGGACTCGTATTCACAGTGACCAGAGTAAACGACAGAAAAACAATCACAATAAAGAAAGTACTAAGAACTATATTTTCAAGGAATGGAGTACCCCAAACAATAGTCACCGACAATGCACCCGAATTTTGCGATGAGAACTTATATGCGTGGTTAAAACAGATTGGATGCATCCCATACAAGACACCACCATATCACCCACAATCTAATGGCATTGCGGAAAGAATGGTACAAACGGTAAAAATGGGATTAAAAGCATTCTTACCACTTAATGAAAGCATAGAAGCGTATTTACCACAAATGTTCCCAAGTTACAGATCCATTCCACATGTGGAAAGAAAACTGATCCCTTTGGCATTAATGGGAAGACAAATCTGAAAACCGATAACTACGCCCTTTTCAAAGAAAAAAGGTATTGTATAGAAAGAATAAAAAGGCTTATACAGAAGAAGCAAATTTCCTGATACAAAAAGGATACAACACGGCTATATTTTAAAAAAAAGGGAGACGACATATACTGACACATGCAGATCAGTTCAGAAGCAGAAACGAATTGGATGGCGTCGAAATGGAAGATCAAGTACAAGAAGGGACAGAAAGTCACAAAAATCGAACAGAGCAAGAAATGGAAGAAAGTGAGAATGAAAAGACGGACGAGAGTGAAGAAGAAAATGAAGAGAGACTGAGATCACCAGTAAAGAGAAAACAAGAAAGAAATGAGGAAGAACAGCACAGTACTAGAATAATCAGAAATAGTAATAAAAAAAAACAAGGGTATACGACCTCTCCGATTCAGGGAGGTGTAGCATGGTATGCAAATGAGATAGACAAGCATAAATATGGAACAACTGGTGAACAGAAGGGCATTGCTTAGCGAACACGATTGCTAAACTTAAAGCGAACTGTACTACGACTGCTACTACACAGAGAGATATACCAAACATAACAAGCGCTATATAAAATTCACTTTTTTTATCCATAATGTTGAATGTTAAAAATTACTCAACTTTTTAACAAGAAAATTATTAAGTTGATATTAAAAATTACCACAAATCATTGTTGATTTATTTAAGATGGACAGATTTATTATGCCAGATCTCTAATTTGTATATAGATACATTGTGTTTATTCTAATTTTTCTATTTGAATTGTTCACCTATCTTGCATATGATCCATTATTGTACATTAGAAGATTACAATAAATTGCAGATTTAGCATTGAAAATTCTTCTTTGGATTTTGTCAAGAATCTCTAGATACATAGTAGAAGCACTAGACTAGATATGGCATCAATATTCAATACACGAAAGTATTGTAGACGTATAAAGGTATAAGATAGATTTTGGCGAGATCAGAGAAAATGATTCGATAGATATTGCCAGCACACAGTTCCATGAAAATCCCGCTATAAACTACCATTTTGTTTTTCAAAACCAAAAGAGAAATCACTGATGCATTTTTCAAAATATTTTGGTCTTTCATTGTGTCGCCATTCAAACAGCGCTTCGTTAACGTAACATATAATGGCGACAGATGGCAAGTTAGGTTGTAAAACGGTTAATCATGGTACCAAAAGTAACATCACAGAAGTGATTTAGCTATCATTAGGTACTTTGGCGTCGTCTTATTTGCTTATTAAACGTTAAACGCAAAGAGAATTTGCCTTCTATTATTAGGCACTTTGGCGTCGTGTAACGGTTAACAAGCAAATGTCAAGACGCCAAAGAGCCTAATGATAGAAGCAAGATCACTTGGTGTCGTTTAACGGTTAACAAGAAAATAACATGACGCCAAAGTGCCTAATGATATAAGCAAAATCACTTGGCGTCGTTTAACGTTTAACAAGCAAATAAGACGACGCAAAAGTGCCTAATGATATAAGCAAAATCACTTCGCTTCGTTTAACGGTTAACAAGCAAATAAGACGACGCCAAAGTGCCTAATGATAGAAGCAAAATCACTTGCTGTCGTTTAACGGTTGACAAGCAAATAACACGACGCCAAATAGCCTAATAATACAAGGCAAAGTCACTTGGCGTCGTTTAACGTTTAACAAGCAAATAACACGACGCCAAAGTGCCTAATAATAGAAGCAAAATCACTTGGCGTCGTTTAACGTTTAACAAGCAAATAAGACGACGCCAAAGTGCCTAATGGTAGAAGCAAAAACACTTGGTGTCGTTTAACGGTTAACAAGCAAATAACACGACGCCAAAGTGCCTAATGATAGAAGGCAAAATCACTTGGCGTCGTTTAACGGTTAACAAGCAAATAACACGACGCCAAATAGCCTAATGATAAAGGGCAAAATCACTTGGCGTCGTTTAACGGTTAACAAGCAAAAATCACGACGCCAAATAGCCTAATAATAGAAGCAAAATCACTTGGCGTCGTTTAACGTTTAACAAGCAAATAACACGAAGCCAAACTGCCTCATGATAAAAGGAAAATCACTTGGTGTCGTTTAACGGTTAACAAGCAAATAACACGACGCCAAATTGCCTAATGATACAAGGCAAAATCACTTGGCGTCATTTAACGGTTAACAAGCAAAAATCACGACGCCAAATAGCCTAATGATACAAGGCAAAATCACTTGGTGTCGTTTAACGGTTAACAAGCAAATAACACGAAGCCAAACTGCCTCATGATAAAAGGCAAAATCACTTGGCGTCGTTTAACGGTTAACAAGCAAATAACACGACGCCAAAGTGCCTAATGATACAAGGCAAAATCACTTGGCGTCGTTTAACGGTTAACAAGCAAATAACACGACGCCAAATAGCCTAATGATAGAAGCAAGATCATTTGGTGTCGTTTAACGGTTAACAAACAAATAACATAACTCCAAAGTGCCTAATAATAGAAGCAAAATCACTTGGCGTCGTTTAACGTTTAACAAGCAAATAAGACGACGCCAAAGTGCCTAATGATAAAAGCAAAATCACTTCGATTCATTTAACGGTTAACAAGCAATTAAGACGACGCCAAAGTGCCTAATGATAAAAGCAAAATCACTTCGATTCATTTAACGGTTAACAAGCAAATAAGACGACGCCAAATTGCCTAATGATAGAAGGCAATATCACTTGGTGTCGTTTAACGTTTAACAAGCAAATAACACGACGCCAAATTGCCTTATGATAGAAGGCAAAATCACTTGGTGTGGTTTAACAGTTAACAAAAAAATAACACGACGCCAAAGTGCCTAATGATACAAGGCAAAGTCACTTGGCGTCGTTTAACGGTTAACAAGTAAATAACACGACGCCAAAGTGCCTAATGATAGAAGGCAAAATCACTTCGCGTCGTTTAACGGTTAACAAGTAAATAACACGACGCCAAATTGCCTAATGATACAAGGCAAAATCACTTGGCGTCGTTTAACGGTTAACAAGCAAAAAACACGACGCCAAAATGCCTAATGATAAAAGCAAAATCACTTGGTGTCGTTTAACGGCTAACAAGCAAATAACACGACACCAAAGAGCCTAATGATATAAGCAAAATCACTTCCATTCATTTAACGGTTAACAAGTAAATAACACGACGCCAAATAGCCTAATGATACAAGGCAAAATCACTTGGTGTCGTTTAACGGTTAACAAGCAAATAACACGACGCCAAAGTGCCTAATAATAGAAGGCAAAATCACTTGGCGTCGTTTAACGGTTAACAAGCAAAAAACACGAC
The DNA here is from genome assembly GCA_963932145.1 of Acanthosepion lycidas. Lineage (NCBI taxonomy): Eukaryota > Metazoa > Mollusca > Cephalopoda > Sepiida > Sepiidae > Acanthosepion > Acanthosepion lycidas. Next base: position 46,114,923 of record OZ010610.1, read on the forward strand.
GCCAAAATGCCTAATGATAAAAGCAAAATCACTTGGTGTCGTTTAACGGCTAACAAGCAAATAACACGACACCAAATAGCCTAATGATATAAGCAAAATCACTTCCATTCATTTAACGGTTAACAAGCAAATAACACGACACCAAATAGCCTAATGATACAAGGCAAAATCACTTGGTGTCCTTTAACGGTTAACAAGCAAATAACACGACGCAAAAGTGCCTAATGATATAAGCAAAATCACTTCGATTCATTTAACGGTTAACAAGCAAATAACACGACGCCAAATAGCCTAATAATAGAAGCAAAATCACTTCGCGTCGTTTAACGGTTAACAAGCAAATAACACGACGCCAAATAGCCTAATGATAGAAGGCAAAATCACTTGGCGTCGTGTAACGGTTAACAAGCAAATAACACGACGCCAAATAGCCTAATGATAGAAGGCAAAATCACTTGGCGTCGTTTAACGGTTAACAAGGAAATAACACGACGCCAAATAGCCTAATGATAGAAGGCAAAATCACTTGGCGTCGTTTAACGGTTAACAAGCAAATAACACGGCGACGATAACATTTCCTACCTAACTTGTACGGCGTCTAGCTACAGTGATTCTGACTGAGTTGCGCGTTCAATCCCTTCAGCCTTGAGCCACAGCTAAGCCTTGAAAAACATTTTGGGCACTTCGACGTGGCCTAATGGTTAGCAAGCTTGACTCGCTTGAGCAATTACAACTGAGTAATGAGTTCGATCCTCACTGGCTGCTCTATACTTTCAGTCTTGTGACATATATATCAGTCAGTTATGTGCCATGCGTTATATATATATATATATATATATATATATATATATATATATATACACACACAATGGGGGGACTAAATTTTCGTACACTTGAAAAATTGTATTTTTATAAATGTAAAAGTCTTAAATAAAACAAATCTCAGCACATTTTATGTATAAAGACACATACTATTAAAAAATAATAATAAACTTAATTCTTATTCAAACAGAAATTAATGCATTTTTTTTTTATTCTAACTGGTGAAAAAAGTATTCGTACAACTCAATTATTAGAATAAAATAATTAATTATGAAAAAAGTATATTCTAGAATGTTCCAGTAATGTTATCAGTAATTATATTTAACGCTATTAGGCATTATCAGAGCATTCTGCAATTTCTAGTCTTACGAGATGGTTCTAATAATGCCTAAAGGTAAAGAATTGACTATTTCACAAAAACGACACATTTTGTCTCTTTGGAAAGATGGGAACAGTTACAGAACGATTTCTAACAACCTGAATATTCCTTTTACTACAATTGCTTCGTTCATTGCAAGGTTTAAAACTCGTAACAGCGTCGAAAACCAAAGACGAACAGGTGCTCCGAGGAAGATTTCAGCAAGGATACTAGGACGCCAGATCCAACAAAATCCACAGGTTACCCGAGAAGAGCTGCAGGAACATCTGCGTGCATTAGGGATTAAAGTAACCAAGCGTACAATAAGTAATGAACTACACAAAAACAGTCTGAAATCACGTATCCCAAGGAAGACTCCACTCCTCTTGAAACGACACAGAGATGCTAGGCTAAAATTCGTTAGAGAGCATAAGGACAAAGAATATTCGTTTTGGGAAAAAGTACTATAGACAGATGAAACTAAAATAGAATTTTTTGGTCATAATTATCGAAATCATGTGTAAAGGAAGGACGGTGAAGCCTACTTACCAAAGAACACATTGCCAACTGTAAAGTTTGGTGGGGCTGTATTTCTGCAAAAGGTGTTGGCAGAATATCAATAATAGATGGCAAGATGAATGCCAAAAGATACCAAAAATTCTGCAAGACAATTTAATGCGTTCTGTTGAGAGACTTCGGCTACCTCCTGATTGGGTTTTCCAACTGGATAATGATCCTAAGCATAGCGCTAGATCTACAAGGAAATGGTTAGCTGAAAGTAACGTTGATGTCTTGCAATAGCCAAGTCAGTCCCCAAACTTGAACCCAATCGAGAATTTATGGCGATATTTGAAAATTAAAATTGGGAAAAGAGCACCAACAAATATCGAGAATTTGAAGACAATATGCGAAGAAGAATGGGACAAAATACCACTCAATGTGTGCAAATCATTAGTTGAGACGTACAGGAATAGACCGGTAGCTGTTGAACTCAATAAAGGATATCCCACAAAGTATTAAATTAAGTTAATATACTTTTTTTGTTTTGTACGAATATTTTTTTCATCAGTTAAAATGAAAAAAAAACGAATTAATTTCTGTTAGAATAAAAATTAATTAAGTTTATTACTATTTTTTAATAAAATGTATCTTTACACATAAAATGTATCAAAATTTGTTTTAGTTAAGGCTTTTACATTTATAAAAATACAATTTTTCATGTGTACGAATATTTATTTCTTCCCACTGTATATATATATATATATATATATATATATATATAGAGAGAGAGAGAGAGAGAGAGAGACTCTGTGTGTGTGTGTGTGTGTGTGTGTGTGTGTGTGTGTGTGTGTGTTATGTTTTACGACATATCAGACACAATGGGTTAATACCGAAAATATTTTTAGGATAGGTTCGTATAAATAGAATATGTATTAATATTTCTATACTTTCATAGAATTTTGACCCCAGTTTGCGGGGGTTAACTATTTGCCCATATCTGGGACCCTAACAGGTGCTACTACCCCGGGTGTCTGCAGTTGAAATGTCTTGAACAACGGATGCCACTATACATCGCCCTCATCAATCTCTCAAAGGCGTTCGACTTTGTTAGCAGGAAAGATCTGTTCCAGTTAGTAATGAAACTTGGCTGTCCCCCACCTTTGTTGATCATCATCACCTCCTTTCAGAGTGGCGTAAAACAAGGATAACTTTTAGCACCGACTTTGTTTGGCATCTTCTTTTCGATGTCTCTGAGCTTTGCGTTCAGACAAGACGAAGAAGGTGTATACTTACATACAAGAAGCAACGGAAAATTATTCAACTTGGCCCGCCTGAGGGCCAAAACCAAGTTGCCTAAAGTACTCATCAGAGAAATGCTGTTTGTTGATGTCGCAGCTCTGGCCACGCAGGCCAAATACGACCTCCAACATATGATTAATCAGTTCAACCATGCCTGTAAGGTTTTTCTCAGATGGAGTTGTATTCTACGGCTTATCAATCCTTTGCAGTTAATTTAAAGCCAGTAAATATTTTTAGATTGTCACAATTTTTGAGGGGTGGTGGAGATAATAATGGTTTAGTGATACAACTCTTACTAATTAACCTATAGTTGGGAGGGAGAATAGGTGGGGTTCATACCTTTCCCAAGAGCATTTGCGCGTAAATGAATATAATGAACCAAACTGGAATTAGAACTTGGCTCTCTGATTAACAATTCTAAGCCATTATCTATTACACCACCCGCACATCCAAGTTAACAGTATCTGGTATTCCCAAGCGGTCAACAATCTAGGTAGTGACCAGACTCGACATTGCTTAACTTCGGTAGTCGAACGGAATGCCTGTAAGGAATTCGGACTGACTATTAACATAAAAGACAGCACACGCCATGTGTCAAGATGTTTCTGCATCCCCCATCAATCAGCTTCGAAGACGTGCTGCTTGAAGTTGCAGATCACTTTACATATCTGGGATTTATCATTACCAACAACCTATCGCTTGAGATGGAAATTGTCAAACGCATCACCAAAGCAGCAATATGGAACAACAGTCAGCTGACCTTGCGCACCAGACTAAAGTTATTCTAGGCATGTTTCCTTAACAGTCTGCTTTACAACAGCGAAAAATGGACAACATACATCAGCCAGGAAAAACACCTGGAAAGCTTTCATCTCCGCTGCCTACGACGCATCCTCGGCATTACATAGAGAGACAAAGTTACCAACACTATTGTTCTGGGGCAAGCAAATTCCTGGAACATGTCTTCTTCTTCGTCAACGTCGTCTTCGATGGCTGGGTTATGTAAATCGAATGAATGAGGACCGTCATTATGTAACATGAGCTGGAGACGGAACACCATTCAGTAGGCCGCACTGGACTACGTTTCAAGGACATTTCCAAGTGGTACATGGAACTTACAGGTATTGAATCTGGTAGCTGGGAACAGCTGGCAGACGATGGCGGCGACTGATGTTATGCTGTTCAAGGAGAAGACACGAAAGGTGGGAAAAATAAAAAGAAAACAAATGTTGGAGATCAAAAGACAGCTCCGGAATCAGAGAGAGAGAGAGAGAGAGAAAGAGAGAAAGAGTAGAGAATGAGAAAGAGTAGAGAGAGAAAGAAAAAAGGGAGAGAGTGTGTGTGAGAGAGAGATCCCAGTCCTTCACGCTATATTACACTTCGTCTGTCACGCCTGCAGAAGAGAGGGCCATGCAAAAATTGAACTCTTAAGCCACTCCGGACGCTGTACACAAAAGGATTAAATTGTGACCAAATCTCGCGAGATAAATGGATACCTACTTTACTACTATAATACTTAAAGACCTCGACACGATAAGAAGGGGTTCAATTCTAACGTTTGATCAGATGGCTACATTGAGCAAGAGAGCATGAAACAACAAGCAGCTGTCTTTGCGCACCAAACTAAAAATAATCCAAGCATCGAAACCTGGACAACATACGTCAGGCAGGAAATTCGCCTATAAAGCTTCCATCTCCGCTGCCTACGACGCATCCTCGGCATCACATGGAGAGATAAAGTTACCAATACTGCTGTGCTGGGGCAAGCAAAATCCTGGAGCATACATCTTCTTCATTGTCAACATTGTCGGAGTTAGCTCCTCCTTTAGTTCCTTTCACCAGGGGTCTCTCTTCCCTGTCTATAAATACTTGCTGACAGCTTCGCCTCTTCCTCTTTTTTCCCTCAGGCCTTTGGGCCGCCACATTGAGGTAAATCTCTTTTTCCTCAGGCTTTCAGCCTTACCAACTCGCAGATGTGAACGCTCACAGAGACAGCGTTTCCCAAATGCTGGGAACACGCTAAGAACAATACACGTACGTACGAACACTCACCACATCACAACACAACACATAATACGGTCCTCTACAACATCGCCTTCGATAGCTGGGTCACGCACATCGTATGAATGACGGTCGTATGCCAAAAGACATCATATATGGTGAGCTGATCACGGGCCACCGTCCGATAGGCCGCCCCACACTAAATTTCAAGGACGTTGGCAAGAGACTCTTTGAATCAAGTCACTTTTTGGATCACTTAACGCTTTTATCCTTGGGGCATCAGGGTAACTCGAAGTGGTGTAATGGTTAACAAGCTTGTCTCGCTAGAACAATTTACGACCGAGTAGTGAGTTCGATCCTCACTGGATGCCCCCATGCCTTCGGCCTTGTACCACATCTAAGCTATTCTTGGAAAATAACTATCCTCGGGGGCATCAGTGAGTGAATTTTTGGAACTTATAAATCTAATGTCTCAGTAACATTTTTTTACCAGTGCTCATATTATAATTATTTTTGTTATTGTTGTTTTTCTCTAGCTCTCCTATGTATATCCTGTGATTGAGTGACTGATTTGTTTCTTTTTACGGTTTATCTACCTGTTGCAGGTTATTTAAAGCCAGAAAATATTTTTAGATTATAAGAATTTTGGGGAAATAATCATGATTTACTGATACAAGTTCTACTAATTAACCCATAGCTGGGAGAGAAGAGATGGATTCATACCTTTCCCAAAGATAAACGAATATAACGAATCCCACGGGAATTGAAACTCGGCTGTTCGATTTCCAATTCTGGGCCGTTATCCAGTACACCGCCCGCGCATCCAAGCTTACAGCACCTGGTATTCGCTTCTTGGTCCATCAGAATGAAGTTAGTTGTCGCTAAAACACGATCTCGTCAAATTTGAATCCAGTTTGAACCGATGTGTGGGTATCTAGGCTTTGAAATAATCTATATGACGTACATCCGCTGCAGTCAGCACATTTCGAGAGTCTTCAAATCTGCGACGCCCTGAGGAATAAATATTTACGCACAGTCGCCTACAAGATTGGGGTGTCCCCAAGTTAGACATCATTAACACTTCATATAAGTAAATTGTTTTGCTAGCATGAGTCATGTATTTAAGAGACACGCCCCACATATTATACATTACAATTCAACATTCCTTACACCCCCCCCTCTCTCTCTCTCTCTCTCTCTCTCTCTCTCTCTCTCTCTCTCTCTCTCTCTCTCTCTTTCGCAGTTTCTTCTCCAGCAAAAGCCAGCAAAAGAGATGTTACATGATTTTTTGTCCCCCTCTCGAGAAACAAGAACTCCACAGGGAAAACAATTTATCGGTGATAAAATGTTTCACACTTTTGTGTTATGTTAACCCACATCCAATGATATTCTTTAGAATGTCACAAGTATTAAAGTCGAACATTGTGAAGATATTTAAGGAATTATTCTTCCTTTGTTAATGTTAATAAAGAAAGTAAACGTAGTCGCATAACAATTATCAGCTAGACAAAATTCGCACTAATACCCTTGGGAAAGGCATGAATTGAATAATAACGTGGGACAACTGCACTCCACCCTAAAGTGACCAAATCGTAGTAACAGAAAATGAATTTAACACATTGTGTCAATCTTAATATGATTTAACCATAGATATAGGGTAATGAATAGCGGCTCGGATTGAGCAATCGGAGAGCCGAGTTCGAATTCCAGTCGAATCCATTACATTCACTTACGTGCTTATGCCCATGGGAAAGGTATGAACACCCTTCTTCTCCTCCCAGCCTCCCAGCTATGGGTAAATAGCAGGATAGACCGGGTTGGATAGCAACCGGTTTACCGCAGAAAGAAATGGCAACCTATTGCGGGAAAAAAACACGCCTCGTCTGTCATGTATCGCAAGATACATGATCGCCTAACGGTGTAAGTAACAACAACACCGGAAATAGGGTATATCCGGTTGCTGGTCTATATTAACAGTCATATTCAAATATGGGGAGAGTTTTGATCCGCCTTTGACAAGAGACGGATGTGTCCGTCGCGCGGTTCTGAAACCTCCTTTCGTATTGCCCAGCTATCACGTATAAGCCTCGTGTATATAATATGTGAAACAAGGTTTGCGTTCTCGTTTCTTGGTGAGAACATCGTGTTACCATAGTGAAATTATGAGAACTAGCTGCCAGTTTGTTGTATCAATCGTTCGTTAATAGCGTGGATTTGGCGTTAACTGGGGCAGGTAATGCCTTGTAAATTTGAATGTCTCCAAAAGGGAACCGCTCTCATTTAGCCGCCATAAATTTTCCTGCCCGCAATCAGCATGGCTGATGCTAAGCACCTGGAGTGTGATACACTGTGTTTTATTGGCCTCACGTTTTCACCTGGCTTGAAGTGGAACAACTACAACGAATCAATAGATGCATCAACTGCAAGGAACTTTGGGTCACAGTATCATGTCAGGTTTTCCTCGTCAAAGTCCATCTTGCACATTTACAAATCTTATCATTCGGCCGTGCATTGAATACTGTTGCCACATCTGGTCTGGTACGTCCTGGGTATGACGATAAACTACGTCCAACAACAAGGCTTCAGATAATGTTTTCGAAACAATAATGTTGCCAGCTATACGTTTTTTTTAAAACAATAATGTTGCCAGCTACACGTTTTTGAAACAATAATGTTGCCAGGTATGCGTTTTTGAAAAAATAATGTTGCCAGCTATATGTTTAATAGTACTGTATATATATATATATATATATATATATATATATATATATATATATATATATATATATATATACCTTAATTTGGCATTAAATGACCCACAGTGGTTGATATGCCATAAAACCCAACCAACCAACCAACCATCTGGTCTGGTGCTCCTGCTGATATTCATTTCAAGGTTCTAACAAAATCCAAAGACGGATATACGATACAATCGATCCTTACTTGGTATCTCGACTAGAGTCACTTTCTCACCGACGTGACGTGGCTTCCCTTTGTCTTTTCTACATATATTTTCATGGCAACTGCTCTCTGACGAGCTTCTTTTTTTTTGTGGTGCCCTGACTACATGAATTTAGGCACCCTTTCCTCTTCTTCCTACGCGATCAAAATGGAACAGTCCATTATATATGAAGTATTGGCAGATGTTAAACACTTCTATCTTCTTTCTCTCGTTCTTTTTGTCACTGAAACTATGCTGTGTCTTTTGCTCTCTTTCCACGCGAGCAAAACGGAACAGTCCATTATTTATGATGTATTGGCGGGGCGTAACGGTTGTGCAAACTAACCAAGGAAGGGAAAAGTACAATTATAATAGGATTATATGCTAATCTTTTCTCATTAGTGACCTCATGTTGGTGGTTATTAGTACAGTGTTTCTTCAGGATTTTGTCTTAGCTGACAACATTTTAGGAATTTTCAGTCAATCACTTTATTCCGTCCACGAGATTAGATCATTCTCATTACACTAATCATATTGGACGATTATTTAATTCTGTCTAATTAAAATTCTTCACGGTTTTGATCCTTCAGTATCTGTCTATATTTCTGAGACGATGTATTATGTACACTATTCACATTATTCGGACTATCGTCCTCATCTTTGTTGTCATATTTATCACAACGTTTCGGCCGTTGTATGCTCCGGCCTTCTTCAGGTGGTTGGAATGTCGAACTGAACCCTTTATTTCGCTCGCTGGGGTAGACTGTTCTAGTTCCACGTGCCATGTCTAATGGATGTCAGTTATCAATTATCTCCTGTTAATTTCTCTCCCCAAGTTCTCCACCACCTTAACCAGGTATTGAACTCACACTCTTTGGGTCCTGTCACTGGATCTAACTAATGCCTTTATCCACTGTGCCATGTGTTCTTGAGGACAGTTCAGTTCGACATTCCAGCCACCTGAAGAAGGTCGGAGCGTACAACGGCCGAAACGTTGTGATAAATATGGCAACAAAGATGAGGATGATAGTCCGAACAATATAAATAGATTTTGATCCTGTTTGTTTAAAATTTCTATAGAAAACTTTGTTTTTGTCTATTGTCTAATGCAGGGGTTCTCAACAGGAGTGAAAATCACACCCAGGGGGTGAATTTTGGATAGTAAATTTAGGGTCTATCTGGCTTGTCACATTGAAAAGGACGGTGAGAATGGCATTCTGACAAATGGTAAAAGAGATGCATGGGACAAGCAAAGTTGAGAACACCTGCTTTAGACTGATGAAGTCCTAAAAGACAAAATACAACACACAAAACCTTTTGCCACTTTGTCTTAGATTTCTCTAAAACTGTTCTTGATATATATCAAAAAAAAATTATATACCGTTTAAAAATGAGTATTTAGCAAAAGTAAAAATATAATGGAAGATGGTTCACATGTTTTAATAATGAACATTAGGAATTTAAAAAATTAATAGATAATATTTAATCTGATATTATTAGGTTGGTGCAAAAATAATGACGTAATAATGTCGTTTTTTGACGTTAAAAAATACGTCAAAAAACGACATTATTACGTCATTTTTGCACCAACATAATATTTTTATTACTATGTAGGGGAAGGCACCCCTGTTTATTTACAAACAGATAAATTAACATCCACCAGCCTAGATCATTATTAAAGAAATATACCTGGATATATATATTTGGGAAATTTGACAAATTAGAAAAAGTTTTCATGTGACGCATTTTATCCTTTATCAGACTAATGTTTATGTGACTTTAAAAAAAAAATAATTCTCAGTACCTCCTCTCCTTCATACGCCTATGTAGTCACATCAACATAAACATCACTTTAGGCTAGGGGTCCTCAACAGGGGTGAAATTCACCCTCAGGGGGTGAATTTTGAATTTTCAGGGGTGAATTGTGACCACAGTAAGTTTAGGGCTGGGAAGGAGAGCAATTATAGAATTTAGTCTATCTGGCCTGTCACCTTGAAAAGGAGGGTGAGAATGCCATTCTGACAAATGGTGAAAGGGGTAAATGGGGCAAGCAAGGTTGAGAACTCCCGGTCTAATGTTTTATCGCCGAATTTCTTGCAATGTTCCCCTTGTTTGTTGAGAAGAAAGGGCAGAGACATTGATAAGTTTCATCTCCAGTTACAATTCACTTCAGAAAGCGTTCAGGTTTTGAGTCTGTTTAAAATTTCCATTGAACGCCCTAGTTTCGCTTGTTGCCGATCTGGGCGCAAAAGTTTTGGTATCAGAACGTTTGCTCAACTTGATTTTTTCAGATAACATTGTGAAGGCTGAACCAGTTGAGACGTCTTGGCTGTTAGTTATTATTTTCTTCTGATAATTTTCTTCGGACGACGACAATTAATTCTGTGATATCTCTTGTCTTCATGTTTAGGAAACAAAACAAAAGTATATGAACTTTGCACTACCCGACCTAACACCCGACTGCCAGGTTTGCGTGATTCGCTTCAATCTCTATCTGATTTTTGGCAATGTTTCAGATACTCATTTGCATTCATTTGAATAAAATATCTTCCAATAAACTATACAAATATTTTGCTATTCTTTACAGTAAAATAAACTTGGATTTATATGTTGTATAAACCGAAAGTATTTCCAAATAATAAATTGAAGGTGTGGCAGACAAATCTTTTCGCTAGACAATCAGTTGTGTGCCATGCGTGATACACGCTTAGGCGATAATGTATCGTTTGATACATGACTGACGAGGCAGATTTTTTCCGCAGTAGGTTGCCATTTCTTTCTTCGGTAGACCAGTTGCCATCCAAGGCTATAGAACCCCGTATGCCCTGCTATTTACTCATATCTGAGGGGATAAAAGGATTCATGCTTTTCCCAAAGGTATTAGCACGAATGTAATGGATTCAACTGGGATTCGAACTCGGCTCTCCGATTCCTCAATTCAAGCTGCTATCCATTACTCCTCGCAATAACAGTCTAACTGGACAAAATACGATATGATTCAATTGAATGAGGTCAAAATTGGACGTAAAGTGAGGCGAACTCACAATCTTCAGATTAGTTATCCTTTTCACAGGGACATTATAAGATTGACGCGTTCCCCAAACGACCCTCCAAGGGTTTTGAATTCAGCGTTGTCCTTTTCCTAGACCAGTTGCCACCCAAGGCTATAGAAACCGGTCTGCCCTGCTATTTACCCATAGTTGGAGGAGAAAAGGATTCATACTTTCCCTAAGGGTATCAGAACGTAAATAAATGTAATGGATTCGACTGGAATTCGAACTCTACTCGACGATTCCTCAATCCAAGCCGCTATCCATTACTCCACCGATATGCCTGTCAATAGCAACTCTTTTCAGCTTATGGGCATGCGTTAAAAAAACAGGAGAGTGCATGCTGTGAATCGCAATAAGCTAGGTCTCTTTCACGCCATGCCGAAGTTGGAATAGGACGCTAAAATTAGCGCTCCGCGTAATACACCCACATGGTATGCATCACAGGCTCTTTAATTTACCAACAGAGTCAGTTCAGCTTTTATTTCATTCTTTACAGAAACTTTTGAGAATATCTCTTGAATTTGCACTTTCTTTCAAGAACTATTGAAATTTTCACTACACAAAAAAGTTCCTGATATTTTTTTTATTTTATCTCGTTTTGATTCACTCTTTAGTTTGTTTATTTTCTCAACCATTTCGAAACTTTTTTGTTTTTCAGCAGACGATACCTTCATCAGACTTCAGACAACGAACCTAAACCTAAATAACAACAGCGATTATACCAGTTTAAAAACAAATATATCTTAGAATTAGTCTAAGACATTTTACCATTCCTCCTTGCTTTAAATATAGCTGCCGCATCTGGCCTGGTGCCACTATTATATATTTAGAGATTCTTGGTAAAAAAACTAAGAAAAATCTGCAATGTCATTGGTTCTGGCCTGGCATCTCGGCTCCAGTCACTATCCCACCGTCGTAACGTAGCTTCCCTGTGCCTTTTCTATAAATTCTTTCATGGTAATTGTTCCGATGAACGTTCCTCTTTGATACCTAGACTTTATATACGCAGTACCAGATTGACAACAAGGTCTCATCGTTTTACAGTTGGATGTAACCGTAAGTTCTATGCTAGCAGTATCTTCTCTTGTTCTTCTTGCTTGCAGAACTCTCTTCCGGCTTCTTACCTCCCAATCAACTTTGATCCTCAAAAGTTTAAATGCAACGTCAATCGTTATCTTTTTTTTTTCTTTCTTAATTCTTGTTCTTTTATTCTTAAGAGTGTTTCTTATTGCGTCTTCTCGGAATAATATTTTCCGCTGATACGAAGCGAAAAGAGTATATTGAATCAAATTTGTTCACTATATTGAGCTAGACAATTTTTCTGGCCAGAATTTATTTTACATTTGCCTTGCATATTGCTGCCACATCTGGACTGGTGCTTCTTCTTCCGTCATTTCTTCGCCTTCTTCTTCTTCAGTAATTTCTTCTTCTTCTTCAATCAATTCTTCTTCTTCTTCAGCCATTTATTCTTCTTCTTCTTCTTCCTCTTCAGTCATTTCTTCTTCTTCTTCAGTCAATTCTTCTTCTTCGGCCATTTCTTCTTCTTCTACTTCTTCTTCTTCTTCTTCAGCCATTTCCTCTTCTTCTTCTTCAGTCATTTCTTCTTCTTCAGTCAATTCTTCTTCTTCTTCAGTCATTTCTTCACCTTCAGCCATTTCTTCTTCGTCTTCTTCTTCTTCTCCTTCTTCAGTCATTTCTTCTCCTTCTTCAGTCAAATTCTTCTTCTTATTCAGCCATTTCTCTTCTTCTTCTTCTTCTTCTTCTTCTTCAGTCATTTCTTCTTCTTCTTCAGCCATTTCTTCTTCTTCAGTCATTTCTTCTTCTTCAGCCATTTCTTCTTCTTCTTCTTCTTCGGTCATTTCTTCTTCTTCCTCAGCCATTTCTTCATCTTCTTTTTCTTCAGTCATTTCTTCACCTTCAGCCATTTCTTCTTCTTCTTCTTCTTCTTCAGTCATTTCTTCTTCTTCTTCAGCCATTTCTTCTTCTTCTTCAGCCATTTCTTCTTCTTCTTCTTCAGTCATTTCTTCTTCTTCTTCAGTCAATTCTTATTCTTCTTCAGCCATTTTTTCTTCTTCTTCTTCACTCATTTCTTCTTCTTCTTCAGCAATTTTTTCTTCTTCTTCAGTCATTTCTTCTTCTTCTTCAGCCATTTCTTCTTCTTCTTCTTCAGCCATTTTTTCTTCTTCTTCAGTCATTTCTTCTTCTTCTTCAGCCATTTCTTCTTCTTCTTCTTCAGTCATTTCTTCTTCTTCTTCAGTCATTTCTTCTTCTTCTTCAGCCATTTCTTCTTCTTCTTCTTCTTCAGTCATTTCTTCTTCTTCTTCAGCCATTTCTTCTTCTTCTGTCATTTCTTCTTCTTCTTCAGAGATTTTTTATTTAGTAATTTCTTCGTCTGTCATTTCTTCTTCTCCGTTTCTTATTTGTTCCAGTTCACCGTGGTCTTCTTCACTAATTCTTTTCTTAGCATCAACTTCGTTCTTTTTTCACTTTTTCTTAGCCGTTGTCTTCTTCTTCGTCAAGATCATCATCGTCGTCGTCTTCGTAATCATCATCATCATCATCAATTCTTTATTTTCCTCATAGCCTCCCCCATTTTCTCCTCATCATCCCTTTCTTTATTTTCCTTTTTTTCGATTTCAGCATTTCATTTCTTTCTATTTTCTTCTAATTACCATCTTTGCGTCATTCTCTCAGTTTTTAGTTCTCGACCTCTGTCTCATCACTCCTACTCACGCAAGAGTTGCACCATTTTCCTGCTTCACCGATTGGTCACTTTCGGAATGAAAAAAAAATCACGTGATTGTCGCCCACTAAAAATACAACAAAAGCCGAAAATGTTCTTTTTCTCTTCCTTTTCTTTCTGCAAATATTGATGAAGAACACTGGCTGCAAACACTGTTTAATGCTCCAGAAGTTTTCTTAATATTATTATCGTCTTCATTGGTTCAATATATGGTGTTGTTTTTATTCTTTTTAGGATTCCTGTTCGCTCAAGTCCTGTCGTAAGACATCTTCTGACCGTTCCTAGTACTAAAAAGACTGGAGGCACAACTGTCAGTTTATTATTTAACTATTTCTGTACAGTTCAGACAATACCTTGGTACATTCTTTGTCTTCGCTTCTTATAAATCCCATCAGTCTTCTCTGGTTTACATCTCTGTTTGACAGTATTTTCTTTATTGTCTATCCGGATGTCTGCTTTTCCGGCTTGTGTTGGATAAAATCTTTTTCTTACACAATCTCCGGAGACCTGTCATCCAAAACAGTTCAAGCTGAGAATTATCATTGCTATAATGAACCATAGTTCTTCGTCATCGTCTCCTGGGTCTTTTCAGGACGTGGGTGACCATGGCTCTCAACAACTTCCTATCCTCTTAGAAATGTTTTGTCTTTTTTATCATCCCTCCCACTTCCCATTCTGTCATCCATTCATATGCGGAAATCAGGCAGGTGACTCGCAGCTTTCACTGTCCATTTTGCCTTGTCTTGTGAGTGTCGAATTCTCCAAGCAGTCGTTTCTCAATATGTATTCCAGAAATGTTAATTGTTTCTTTCTGATTCTGTGTAGAAGTGTGCCTTTTTGTTTTTGTGTTCCTTAAAACATTCTCATCACAGATGAAGAAGAGACTTGAGGCAAGAAAAAATGTGTTTCTACAGAAGGATGTTGAGAATGTCATAGACCGGACACGCGTGCAAACTTTAGAGAAAATGGAAAAAAAGGACACTTAGAGTTAACATCAGGAAGAGACAGTTGAAATTTCGAAGGCGCATGATGAGGAAAGAGGGCCTGAGAACATTAAGAACCAACCTAATAATCAGGATCAACCCACTTACAAATTCTGTGTAAATGAATGGCAGGTGAGCGAGGGGGAAGGATAGCAAAACAACAAACGTTTCTAATAGCTGCAGAGAAGAGGATGTAGTGGAGAGCCATGATCAATCTACCTAACAATCCTGTGTAAATGAATGGCAGGTGAGCGAGGGGGAAGGATAGTAAAACGACAAACATTTCTAATAGCTGCAAAGGAGAGGATGTGGTGGAGAGCCATGATCAGTCCACCTAACAATCCTGTGTAAATGGATGGCAAATGAGGGAGTGGGAAGGATAGTAAAAAGACAAACGTTGCTAATAGCTGCAAAGGAGAGGATGTAGTGGAGAGCCATGATCAACCTACCTAACAATCTTGTGTAAATGGATGGCAGATGAGGGAGTGGGAAGGATAATAAAAAAGACAAACGTTGCTAATAGCTGCAGAGGAGAGGATGTAGTGGAGAGCCATGATCAGTCTACCTAACAATCTTGTGTAAATGAATGGCAGGTGAGGGAGTGGGAAGGATAGTAAAAAGACAAACGTTGCTAATTTCTACAAAGGATAGGATGTAGTGGAGAGCTATGATCAACCTACCTAACAATAAATGGATGTCAGATCAGGGAGAGTGAAGGGCAATAAGAAAAAGATTGTGAAGAGCCATGGTCGCTCACATAGAAGAAGAATACGAACCAGAAAAATGTCGGAGAAAATATTATCCCCTTTTTCTTGACATTTTTTGTGAGGCAGAATTATTAAAAGGAGATCTTCACCAAATCGTAACATATATGTTACAGCTCCAGTCAATTAAGATTAGAAGCCATAGCCCATGGCGGTGGTGGTGATGGTCGTCGTCGTCGTTAATGGTTTTGATTACTTCTTTCTTCATTATCTTCGTCTCTTCTATATATTATTATCATCCATTATATTTTTCTCCTGGTCTTTTTCTTTGTCAGGCGTTTCTTCTTTTCTTCCTTATTCTCCTCCTTCCTCATGCTACTTCTTCCTCGTGCTACTCCTTCCTCATGCTACTCCTTCCTCTTCTCTCTTGAAATTATTCTCTTCGTCGTTTTTCTCCCCTTCGTCCTTGTCTACTTCAATCATCGTCTTCTTGATAAAGAGAAAAAGACTATTTTGCTTACACTAAAAATCCACAAAAATTCACAAAGGACCCAAAGTATAAAAGATTGGGAAAAGAATCTGCGCTGATACCTATTTCTGGATAGAGTTTCCAGACTTTGCTAGAAATCTGTTAATTTCAATTTTCTAAAGTGTCATACTCAGATTTTTCTATCAGTAAAATCGTATGATGAAATGAAAAAAAATCGAAATTGGAAAAACAACGAGGAAAAATCTAGTTAAGCAGTTAAATTCGCTGCTCAGAACCAGCCTCGACATCGTTAAAAATAATTTCTCACGTTTATCAACGGCCGGAAACACAATTACTGATCAACAAAAATTATCATTGAAACAAAACACTTAAAAAAAATGATTCCAGTTTTGAATGCGATAAAAATTGCCTATGGCTTGCAACAAGAAAACGGGTCGTGATGCAGAGTAAAGGATCACCGGACTGACAAGTGTGTCAGATGGCAAGCGGGCCCGCTATATCAAATAAAAAATACAATAAAGCAACTCTTTTAGTAATAAAAAGAATAACAACTTTATAAAGTCATCTAGACACAATCAGTTACCCAAATCCAATGTGAGAGGACATTTTCAAAGCTAAAAATCATAAAGACAAGGTTAAGAAATTCGCTGTCTGAGGATAATTTGAAATCATACATATCGCTATCCATTGAAAAGGAATTCTTAGATGAATTGGATGCAGAAGCAGTTATCGGCAAATGCGAACAAGCAAGTAAACTAACCACAAACGATTTTCTCTTAATAAAGCTGATTGGATGTAATGCTATATTGTGCTTTTGAACTATCTGTTAATGTGTAAATTGTGTAGCAAAATATTTATAGACCCAGTCCTCCACTTGTTGACATATATATATATATATATATATATAATTATTTATTTAAAAATTATAACATAAATATGTTATAAAATCACTACAAAAATAGCCATTTTGTTTCAACACTTCTGGTGTCTTATCAAATGATGATGTTGAATGTAGAATAAATTTATGTTATAATTTTTAAATAAATAATTATATCTGCTCTACTATGTATTGAACACTCTTTTAAGAATAGTAATTGTTAGTTATTGGAATTTATTCCGTATACACCAATCCTATACTTGGGCATATATATATATATATATATATATATATATATATATATATATAAAATGTGATGGATATATTATCGTCTAAATTACGCAAAAATGAAAATAACACTGACATCTCATTTTAACAGATATATTTACCAAAATTAACCAAAAATATCTTGAAATACTAAAAAGTAAATTTATCCAATAAAATCGGCATTGGCTTCAACCACTGCTTCCAGACGACTTTGGAATTTCCTGCAAATCTTCTGGACGATTTCCTTGTTGGTGAATGCTACCATAATAATTACCTTCAGTTTATCTTTGGTATTACAAGGAGTTTTGTTGGTCTCTCGCTCAACTGTGCGCCACACATCATAATCAAGAGGGTTGCAGCCTGGGGTGATAGGTGGCCAGATGATGTGTTCGAAGAAATTAACTGACAGCATTGACTGAGCTCTCCTGCTTGTGTGTCACGGAGTGGAGTCCTGTTGCTAGACCTAGGGTCTTCCAGCAGCCACCCTCTTGACCCATGGCAGCACTACTTCCTCAAGGTACTTTATGTAAGCCTCCGTATTCCTGTGGGAAAATGAATGGAGGTATAACGTCGCCATCGCTAGTGTTCACCTCAAACACCATGACGTAAGCCTCCTTGTTGAGTCTGAAGCCCTCACCAACAAGTTCTTTTCTTATTTGAACGATCAGAGTGAGTTTTCGGAGCTACCGTACCTTCGTAATCGCTATTAGACTCATCCAACTCCATCCGAGTCCTCTACTTTTTTAATTCTTTTGCAGCAGTTTTGAGTTTGCTTTTGTTTTTGTTGTTGTTGTTGGAATGTTGTTATAGCTATGGCCTGGAGTACGATCTTTTAGACCTTCTGCCTTGAAAAGATCTCTGAAGTCAATAAATATGTATATATTATTAGGTTGGTGCAAAAAATAATGACGTAATAATGTCGTTTTTTTTTACATATTTTTAACGTCAAAAAACGACATTATTACGTCATTATTTTTGCACCAACCTAATAAATATGTATATATTATTAGGTTGGTGCAAAAAAAATAATGACGTAATAATGTCGTTTTTTGACGTTCAAAAATACGTCAAAAAACGACATTATTACGTCATTATTTTTTTGCACCACCCTAATAATATATACATATTTATTAGGTTGGTGCAAAAATGATGACGTAATAATGTCGTTTTTTGACGTATTTTTGAACGTCAAAAAACGACATTATTACGTCATTATTTTTTTGCACCAACCTAATATCAATAAAATGGATGGAATATAAGGGTAGAGAAAAAATATTAAATTGAAATCAATCTTCCATTGTTGAACACCTTATAAATAACCGCAATAGTGCTGTTAATTTCAGTGTGGACTCGTTTTCCATCCTGAGTAGTCCCCACTCAAATTAGCACCTTAAGTTATTGGAGGCCATATATATTTTATCCATGAAACCTTCACTCTGTAAACAGAAGGATTTCGTCCTTGGCCTCCAATTGATTTCCATTTAATATATTTTTCTCTTCCCTTTATATTTCATCCCTTTTATTGATAATATTTATTAACCTCCATTTAGCTCTGTTGGGCGAGGTTCGAAACCAGTCAGCTAGCTCGTTTTTCTTTCTTTTTTTCCCCTTTTAATTATTACCATGAGTGGCAGTATTAAAAATACAAATAAAATTTGTCTGTTTATGGCGGTTAAGTTTTGTACCACTAATAAAATGTTACATTTATATATTATAAATTAACTGATTTTAAATCTGCTAATTTATAATATTTATGCTCTGTAAATTTACATTAAGCACTGTTTTGTAAAAATAAAAATATCAATTAAGAACACTGGATTATATATCTTACTGTTCTTTCTTTTCATTATACTATATATATATATATATATATATATATGCATATATGCGCAAGTTTTGTTGAAAACGACTGACAATGTGCTGTGGTTGATCTTTTTATATAATTTCTCATGTGTTCGTTTTTTTGTTTTTCTTTTTCAGGACATAAATTATAAAAAAATTGTCCGATTTTTTTCCAAGCGCTTTCGGCTATTATTTTAGCCATTATCAAGGATGAATTTTATTTTACTTTTAAATGAATAGATGGATTGTTTTATGCCTGTATCTAGAGTTATAGGAATGTTTTATTTGCCAAACACGGTCAGCACATTGTGGCCGTTTTCATAGTTGATATTGCTGAGGGTTGGCCTTTTCTTTTTTTACATATTAATAAACCTTCCATTATTTTTAGAATTTTTGCACATGTGGATGATGCTATTATATTTGTATTATCAACAAGTATATCATGGACTTAAGTAGGTCTCCACACGTATTTAAATGAAACCTAATTGAGCTATGGTCAAAGAGATGTAACGTGAGTCTTCTTGTTAAACATGTAGTATATCCAATTATTTACAAATTTGGATTGGTCAGGAACACAGCTCCTTAAGGGACATATAAATTCATAAATAATTTTGGTTCTTCTTAACTTGGATCTTGCAAGTGAATTATTATTTTTGACGATGAGGTTAGCAGTTTTAAAGTTTTTATGATAAATAAATAATTTAATTTTCTTGTTGTTGTCAACTAGAGTTATGTATCACTTTATGCTATTTGTAAGTCAAGATTCGTCTTGCCTATAGTTACTATGCCTTTGATTTTTGTAGAAAATATTAATGTTATTGTTTTTTCTGTGTTCAGTGTTGTTATTGGTTACCTTATTAAAAAATTTAAAACTGCTAACCTGAATATTATGAAGTTGATATACGCACAGTTGTAGTAGTCGTCACAAGTGACTTTCTCCCCCACCCCCACGTCTATCTCGAGTTCTGCCTGTATAGTTGTATGGTTATGCTAATTAGTATTAGCCTGACCAATCCCACTACACTGAACATCAAAAATAATTCACTACAACATTCAGAATTTAAAAAAGAAACCTGCTTTACGACAAATAACAACAGTTAAAAATGAAATTCAGTATTTAAATAATGGAATCTAAAAACATAATGCGATATTAAAAAAAAACACCTTGACCGACACCGAATATAAGGAATCACGGAAAGTAAGACTACAACATTCAGAAAAAAAACACGTTTTACGACAAATAGCAAAAATTAAAATGAAATCCAATATTTAAGTAATGGAATTCAAAAATATAATGCGATAGTAAAAAAACCCCCACCTTGACCGAATCCGAATATAAATGAATCACAATACCATATCAACCTAAGAATTAATGATGACGAACTTAAAGACAGACAAATAATTACGAAAAAGCTTTGCAATTTATACCAAGGAAATATTCTACTTCCTAACAACAATGGTAAATATATAAACCTGTCCAGTCATAAACTAACAGGTGACCAGGAGGAATTCTTAAGCCTAAGACCAAATTGCCATATCCCGCCTAAATTTGAGCTCCTCACAAAGAAGACTGAAATCGAAAACTTACACCAGTCAATATCCCAACTGGAAAATGAGAAATTAATAAAACTCCATCCAAACCTCAGAGATCTTCTCCAGGCAGAATGTCTAAAAGATCGTACTCCAGGCAATAACTATAATAACATTCCAGCAAAAAAAGAAAAAAACTCAAAACTGCTGCAAAAGAATTAAAAAACAATCCTAATATCGTCATCAGAAGAGCTGATAAATCCAATACTTACGTAATTTTGGACAAATTAGATTATTACAGAAAATTACAGCACTTCATCGATGATCGATCTAAATTTTCAAAATTAAATAAAAACACCACTGACACTCTAAAAGAATCTGTTAACAAACTCATAACATCTAACAACACTAATGTTGGATCCTTGAAAATCAATAAAATTATTGGAGATTACCAACCAGGATACCTATACGGAAATGGTATAATACACGACGCCGGATATCCATTACTTTATCAATTCACAGATACCAATACTTATATACCAATTGTCAAAATTTCTTAATGATATTATGATTCCATATCTACCGACCAATTATAGCATTAAACCAAATTCTTAAAGCTACAAAGCCAAACCAGGGCATTCTAGCGTCACTTGACATAGAACCTTTATTTACAAATGTCCCCTGTTGACGAAACCATTGATATAACCCTTAACGCCTTAACAATAATCCAATTCCACCTGTGATACTGTTTGTCGTTGCCCCGGTAAAACGGAAGAAAGTTTTATGTGCTGAGAGACATTGAAACGAGAAGGGTTAATACCAAAAACCCGTGGGAAGAATTGAGGATTTAATTCACACATAAACGACTTGAATTGTATGTCGAGGAGTTTGAACAATGGAAAAATGACCCAGACTTTCAATGTTGATTGACACACAGCTACAAATGCGGACTGAAATCTAAAAAGTAGACTTTGGTAAACAACTGAATTTGGAATTGAGTTGTCCTGGATGGAAAATGGTTGAGGTAGCAGGCGCAGATAAGACATCGAGGAGGATGGAGGAACCACCCACGCTCACTGAAGAGGTCGGTGAGAGAGGATAATAAAAAAGAGGGTGGAGAAAGGGAATTCCTCTAAGCTGTGACGTAAGCCGGTTGGGATTCACCGAAATGCTCCTACCTCGCCATACCCGTCCCCGCAATGCCAGTTTAGGCGAATGTCCATAAATACGAATGGGCGAAGCGAATTCGGCAGAAGAGAGGAAGAAGAGACGGAGACAAGACCAGTGACTGAAAAGAAGCCCACGTGATTATCCGACTTCAGCCTAGTGCCGAACCTTACCAACAGCAGAAAACCATACGTTTCCAGGTCAAGAATAATATCACTTCCGACTTTAGATGCGGGTTAGGCTGATAATTAATTCCATTCGAACTCTGATATAAACCAATTATTGTACGAAGGACTGATATAAAAACAGTATTTACTTTTTATCAATTTTGGGCACCCCGAGGCGGTGCAATGGTTAGCAAGCTTGTCTCGCTAGCACAATTACGAATGAGTAGTGAGTTCGATCCTCACTGGGTGCCCCATACTTTCGGCCTTGTGTCACATCTAAGCTACTCTTGGAAAATCGGAGCATAATTTACACTGAAACTAATGGGAAAATATGGGAAATCCTCTCGGACCATACTTCTTTATTATATGTCCCATATAAAAAAAAACAAAAAAAAACCTTTGTTTTCCTAAGTTACTAAACCGAAAATATACCTTTGCTACGTAGACGATATTTTTATTTTAGCTGACAACAAAAATGAAATCGATAATCTCAAAACCACATTCGAAAAAAAAATCCGTCCTCCACTTATGAATTTATCGAAAAGAATAAACTCCCATTTTTGTATGTTCTTGTAGAGTTTAGTAATATACATTCAATACTTCGTTAAACCCATAAGTAAAAACTCTTACCATCTTAATTTTACTAATCAATCTCCTCTCCGATATAAAATAGGTGTTATTAAAAAATTCCTTGTGAGAGCACACGAGAATTCATCCTCTCGTCCATGAAACAATCACTTATTAATAACGGTTTTCCAAACACTCTTATAAATTATCATATTAGACTTTTCTTTCTAAGGTAACCAATAACAACACTGAACACGCAGAAAAAGAACAATAACATTAATATTTTGTGCAAAGATCAAATGATAAGCAAGGCGAATCTTCACTTAGAAATATTATAAATAAATACATAATTCAGGGTGACAAAAACAAGAAAAATAAATTATTATAAAAACTTTAAAACTGCTAACCACATCGTCAAAAATAATAATTCACTTGCAAGATCCAAATTACAGAGAACCAATATTATTTTCGTATTTATTTGTCCCGAAAGGAACTGTGTTCCTGACCAATCCATTTTTGTAAATAATTGGATAATTATGATTTAACAACATAACTCACATTACATATCTCTGACCATAGCTCAATTAAGTCATATTTAAATACGCATGGAGACCTATCCATTATCCGTAACATAATTGTTGATAATACAAATATAATAGCATCATCCACATGTACAAAAAGCTAAAAACAATGGAAGCATTATTAATAAATAAAAAAAAGAAAAAAAACAACCGTCAATAATATCAACTATGAACACGGCCACAACGTGCTGACTGTGTTCGGCACATAAAACACTCCTATAACTCTAGATACATACATAAAACAATCTATATATTCAGTTAAAAGTAAAATAAAATTCATCCTTGATAGTGGATAAAAGTATAGCCAAAAGCGTTTGGAAAACATTCGGACAATTTTTATATAATTTATATCCTGAAAAGAAAAAAATTATACGAACACATGAGAAATTATATAAAACTTAACCACAGCACCTTGTCTATCGTTTTCAACAAAACTTGCATAAGGGGGATTACTGCCCTAATGAACAATTATTTATATATATATATATATATATATATATATATATATATATATATATATATATATATAATGGACTCTCTCCCGTCGGTTTCGACGTATGAGGATCTGACAGCTTATTGATTCAGTTATGAAAGTTTGTGCGATAATCTTAAGTGGCATTTAAGACCCGCTAGTGATTTATAAAGGAGGCCACATATGGAGCAAGTGTGAGGATTGAGAGATGAGATCACTGTTAGATTGGCTCACCTTTTAGATCGTGCTCTCGCTTCTTGAAGACGATTCAGACAAGCAGATTGAAAATTGCTTAGTCCACTAAAACACGTTGATCTCCATTCTACCCGCTCCAGGGATATATATATATATGTGTGTGTGATAGAGAGAGGGAGAGAGAGAGAGAGAGAGAGAGCTGTATATATAAAACTTTTCATATTATACTAATTCTAGACAATAGTACCGGGGAACCTATCTTGATTTTCATTATCATCATCATCATCATTATCATTATCATGTTGTTGATGTAGTAGTAATAGTAGTAAAAATAAATAAATATAAAAAATTGAAAATAAAAGAATAAAAAGAAAGAAATGAAAATAAATAAAATAAAACAACAACACAAAAACAAACGAGCCCAAACAAACGTTAAAAGCTTAGGGAATAATTTTCTGTCGTGATAGATTACCGCCTATTTTCACCATTATAAGACACAGTGAAAAGTTAAAAAAAAAAAAAATAAATAAAACGTCAAAATTATTCTGCATCTTATCATAAATGCTCATACCTCCATTTTCCAAAACACTACTCACCTGTCACAAATGACCTTTACTATTTCTGACATTTTTTTTATTTATATGAATGAGCAAAACCAAACTTAATAGATTATCAATAATTCCAAATGACTTTATCCAGAAGATTCCACGTCATCGAAAAAGCTAAACTCATTAGACCGACATTTTGGCAAGTATCATTAGACATCGTCTTATTGATTTTCTTGATGAATTTTCTGACCGCTTGCCAAAAATCATTTTATTAGGGGAAAACAATCATGTTTCCATAAAGTGTGGTGAACTCCGCACATGGCACACGCAACCAATTTTTTCACCAATAAGTTGGACATCAAACTTCACAAAGTAGCAACTAATCATTTTTGTGCACAACTTGTGTCAAAAATGCCGGGGAAATCTGAGAATATGTCCACGATTTCACAACAGTTAGCTGCAATGGCGAACTGTATGTATTCTGGAGAGGGGGGGGACATCCGCCCCAGCCGATAAGTAAATAAAAATATAATAAAAAATATCACTTTTATTATAAAACAGTATCTACAACACACAACGCTTTTGTGAATTTTCAATTATTTCCTACGAAAGAGGCCCTAAATTAAACTTGGGGTCTACCAGAGATTGCAATAAGCAAGCTGAATTTGCAAATCGTTAGCTTATGTTAACTAATAATATCTTGCTAGATCGAAAAGTTGATTCAGTCAGAAAATAAAATCCACGGTACACACAAAAAAAATAAATAAATAAATAAAAATAAAATAAATAAAAAACACACTAAAAAATAAATAAAAATTAAATAAATGAAAAACACACAAAAAATAAATAAAAATAAAATAAATAAAAAACACACAAAAAATAAATAAAAATAAAATAAATAAAAAAACACAAAAAAATAAACAAAAATAAAATAAATAAAAAAAACACACACAAAAAAAATAAATAAAGATAAAATAAATTTAAAAAAAAAACACGTTCCTTGGGTCCAATGCCAGTTGGTGTCACAGTAACATTCAGGATAATCACGCTCCAGTGAGATTACCACTAGATGCTGTAATTTATGTTTTTATTCGTATTCTCCACCCTTCAATCTCTCTCTCTCTCTCTCTCACACACACACACACACACACAAGCGAGATGTGGCAAGCCTCTCGCTGCTCTAATGCTATTTCCACAGAAAGTGCTCGGACTAACTACATTCCTTGGATCCGCCGGTTCAAACATTCACGGCAAGGACACGACTTGCCACTTACAAACTAGCAAACCAGCCACATTCCCTCCATATTCCATCTGTTAGAAATAAGTTCCACTCTAACAGTTTCTTCCTCTTCTGTGTAACCGACTCCTAAGAGGAAGTTTCCTGATCACTACAATCTCAACCTGTTCAAGTCTAGATTTAACCGTTATCTTATTCCTCCTCTTAAAGTAAATTAAGAAAAATTGCCTCTTAACGTAACCCTCTACCTCGAGTGGCCCTTGGGCCTTATACAGGGTGAATCTTACTGTAAAAAAAAAAAATAAATACTGCCACCAGGTCTAACCATCTCAGGTGGCCGAGTTCTGGCTGCAAAAATGCCCTTTTCCTAGACCTCTACAATCAAATCATGCTGAAAACTAGTTAAGCAGCCTGGTCAGTACTTAAGTGTAAGCAACTACCTCTATCTTTCCACAAAGGATGAACAAGCCGTTAAAAATAGACTCTCTCGTAGACTGGTTGACAATCAGAGCTAGTGAGTACAGTCTGCCCTGATCTTTAAACATTTTTAAATAAAGGTCGAAAGTTGTTCAGTAGAGAAGCACACCTATATGCATCATAATGCACTGGTGCTGCCCCGTCTCAACAGAGTTCAAAAGTGATTACACAGGCTTGTGAGTGATGAATTGAGGAAAGGGACCTGCAAACAAAACAAAAAAAAAAAAGAAAAAAGCATAGTTTGATTCCAAAATATTCAATTTTTGCAAAGTCAATAAAATCAAACAAAATTCTACATTAAGAACGAGTCAAATATTATAAACAGATTTTATTTATAATCTTTAAATTTATTTTGTTTAATATTGAACACGGTCAAAATGAGGAATCTTCTTAGAACTCCTTTCTTTGAAAGAAATGTAGAATCTCAAAGGGTGTTAGAGTAGGCTAAATCACCCATTAAGTTTTTCACAGCACAATTTTTGGTAAACACCCTCATCGACATCACATTTGGACATTTTAATTGCATTCCTAGTCAAAGCAGGAAAAAAAAATCCATGGTTGACATTACATGCTGAAAGCAAATTTATATATTTCAAATGGCATTATCCTTAAATATTCAAGTTCGGACAATTAGGACAACCTCATGAAGACTGGAGAAAATACTGACCCAAATTTTGTGCCACAAAAGTCTAACCAAGAAAATGACAGGCAAAGTTCAATCATAAAAAGAGTTAATTGTAACTGAAACATGGCCCTCCACTCCAAAAAATATGTGTCTGTGTATATATATATATATATATATATATGTATGTATGTATGTCTGAATTTAACATAGGTCATATTCAATTGGTTGATCAGGGTAAAGCCCTCAAGCCATTATTTTTTCAAGTTTTATTTTCTTTTTAAAAAAAAAAATGAGGAGATATTTCGTTTTTGAAACCAAA
This sequence comes from Acanthosepion lycidas, assembly GCA_963932145.1. Taxonomy (NCBI): domain Eukaryota; kingdom Metazoa; phylum Mollusca; class Cephalopoda; order Sepiida; family Sepiidae; genus Acanthosepion; species Acanthosepion lycidas. The sequence continues at coordinate 46,141,689 of OZ010610.1, forward strand.
TTAATCATTTACTTGCCAGTAATTTGCAAATACCTCAAGCCTTTATTTTTTCAAGTTTAAAAAAAAAAAAAAAAAAAAAAAAATGGAGATATTTTGAAACCAAATTAATCATTCACTCGCCAGTAATTTGCAATCGCCTGAGGAGATGCATTATTATGTGTTGAAACATGACTGCAATTGTGTAGCGATTCTTACATGTTTTTGTTGTAATATCCTCTCTCTCTCTCTCTCTATATATATATATATATATATATATATATATATATATATATATATATATATATATATAAAATCAGCTGCAGTATGAGACAAATTTATGCAATCATACCTAAAAGTAAATTTGTAAGTCAATTTTTCAATTTTATGACTACAGAATTCAAGGAGACAACTGCAAAAACCCAGGAGAAATGCATGTTTTTAACATTTAATTATTTAAAAATAATTTTCTCAAATTTTGGCAGTTAACTGCTTTATGCTTCCAATATTAACATCTTGATTATTTCATTATTTTATCTTCAAGGTATATATGCTATCCATTTTAGTTGTTGCCACTGTTGGCAGTCCCTCGAGTGATGTTTCTATTATTTGGCTTAGTTATTCAACTACAGTTTTACCCGTTCTTTGTTAGTGAATCTGTAACTACAATAGAGACAGATTCCAAAGAAAATGCACTAACAATACTCGTAGCTAGCTTCATACCATGATACTTTAATATTAAATGTAAACTAGGCTTATAATACATATACATACATATATATTATAATGGCTGTCCTCATACTTTTGAACACTTCCAAACAGAATTTATTATAGGAGGTTTTATTCCTTCCTGATAGTTTGATGACTGGGATGTTTCTCGTTTCTCTTTTTTTTTTTCTTTTTTTTTTTTTAGTTCTTTTGGAGGGAAAGTAATGACAATCAAGATGTGGACCTTCCAAACTACTTCAAACAAAAGGTTTGGAAGGAAACTCCCATCAATACTGGAAAGAGCAATAACAGCTACTGGACTTGAGAAATGTATTATCCTGAAAAATTGTTTTAGCAGAAAGATTTCATAAATGTCAACCAAAAGTAGCACTGATTGCTCTGTCAAGGAATGCCAAATGTTTCCTTATGAGGAAGTGGCTCATATTGTCATTGGTAGGAGCAATGACATTAATTTGAGATTATGAATTAATAAATCAAATAATTGATGCACACTAAGTGCCCCAAACAACAAAATTAGATAATTTCATCCTACCCTCATCCAAATAATGTATATATGACAATAGGTAAAAAGGTAGTGTAGCTATGACAGGCATAGAATGTGGATATCATTTAACTATAGAAAGTGTTGGGTGGCAACTGCTTTAGGATTTTCTTGATTCATTTACTACAGCTTATCAATATTTAGCATGTTATTTAAAGCCAGAAAATATTTTTAGATAGTAAGAATTTTTAGGGGGAGATAATAATGATTTAGTGATACAAGTCTTACTAATTAAGCCACAGTTGGGGGGGGAGAGGTGGATTCATACTTTTCCCAAGGATATTTGCATATAAGTGAATATAAGAAACCTAACTGGAATTGGAACTCAGTTCTCTGATTAACAATTCTGAACCATTATCCATTACACCACCCACACACCCAAGCTTACAGCCCCTGGTATTCCCAAGTGGTCACCCATTGATAACTTCAGTGATTGCATTTTGTTGATTGTTTTGTATTTTACACGGTGTTTCAACATGCTATGGCCATAAACCCTAAAGAGTGTAGACATTGAAATCAAGGCATGAAACTCCCAATTACAATGCAATGTTGATTTTTTGGTCACTTCAATGTTGATTTTTTGGTCACTTCAATGTTGATTTTTTGGTCACTTCAATGTGGAGTAATGGTTAACAAGCTTATTTAGATCAATTACAACTGAATACCCCATACTTTCAACCTTGTGCCACATCTAAGCTATGCTTAGAATATCACCACAATGCAGTATTTATCTATTTCTACACTGCTTTCAAATATGTATATGAAATCAAACAACATTACCTTTTTGATGGTAAGTATTTGTGAACATTTAATCATTTTATTCAGCCTGTCCCAGTTTGGTTTGGTTTGTTTAACTGCATATCAACCTCAATGGGTTATTTAATGCCAACAAGATTTTTATTGCAGGTAATATTTTTTTCAAAAATGTATTGCTGGTAATATTTATTTTCCTTCAAAAATTCATTGCTAGCAATAATATTTTACAAAAAGGTATTTCTGGTATTAAAACCTATTTTTACACTTTCATAGTCTTTTGACCCAAAATTAGAATTTGAACAAATCTTGAAAGAAAAACGTTACATTTTAAATTATGGAATAGGGAGAGTTTAAACATTGCAGCAAATTTTATGTCATTCCGACAGTACCCCTATTTAAATGTAACCTTTTTTTCTTTATTCATTTTCTATGGCTTATCAACCTTTTGCAGGTTATTTAAAGCCACCAGAAAATATTTTTAGATTGTAATAATTTTCTTTTGTGATAATGGTTTAGTGATATAAGTCATACTAATTAACCCATAGCTGGAGGGAAAAGAGGTGGATTCATACTTTTCCCAAGGTTATTTGCACATAAGTGAATACAATGAACCTAACGGGAATTAGAACTCAGCTCTCCAATTAACAATTCTGAGTTGTTACCCATTACACCACCCACACATCATAGCTTACAGCAACTGGTATTCCCAAGCAGTCATACATGTAGGTACTGACCAGGATCAGCATTTCTTCGTTGATTATACGGGAACCTGTGTTTGAAAATGATGTGGTCATAAACCTAAAATGTAAAATTATAATCAATGAACATTATTTACGTTATTCGGACTATTGTCCTTATCTTTGTCGCCATATTTATCACAACATTTCGGCCGTTGTACGCTCCGGCCTTCTTCAGGTGGTTGGCGACAAAGATGAGGACAATAGTCCGAATAATGTAAATAATGTACATAATACCTCATCTCAGAAATATAGACAGACTATAATCAATGAATTTCAAAGATTTATTAGGTCTAACACCCCTTATATGTAGTTTCTTATTTGGATGAGTGGGTAGATTAATTAAAATAACCTTTGACTGAGAAATTTTTCTTCTTTTTCTTCAGATACACAACAATATTAACTGAAGGAAAATGTGAAGAAAATCCAGGTGAGTGAATCCATTCACATGTAATTGCATCCATATATGCGAACATAGTTACAAAGTTACCAACCTCATTCTCCTAAAGTGAAAATAACCCCCAAAACCAACATGGCTAACAAAAAAAAAAAAGAATATTTAAGAAAAACAAAAAGAACTCTTCCCTTCTCTTAATTCAAAGATTGCCATCACCTAAATGTTTTAATCAATGAATAAAGCTAATGCTTTATACAAAACAATTATTTTAATCACCAAAGAGATTTTCATGACCAGTGAAAAAAACTTTAAGTTGTCTTTGCAGATTTATTTACTGTCACTTTTACGATTACTACATTCTTGCCTGACTGCCAAAACCACCCATACATCAAAAACCCAAACTTGTATAAACCCTGAAACTGCCTGAAAGCTATAACTTATATTTTTTATTGATTGATTGATTTGTATTTTACAGTTTATCAACCCTTTGCAGCCAGTAAATATATTTTTTGATATTTACTTGTACAGATCTTACTAATTAACCCATATCTGGGGGGAGAAGAGGTGGATTCATACCTTTCCTAAGGGTATTTGTGCATAAGTAAATATAATGAACCAAACAGGAATTGGAACTTGATTCTCCAGTTAACAATTCCAAGCTGTTATCCATTAATCAACCTGCACATCGAAACTTACACCACCTGGTATTCGCAAGCAGTCACCTGTCTAGGTAATTATGATATCGATCAACTTCCAGAAGATCATGCATAGTGCACCACTTAATATTACTTTGCAGTTTTTGTAATAATTTAGCTGATGAAATTTCAAATTCTGGATTGTGCAAGAGAATTACATGCAAAACCTGAATGAGGTCTTCAGTTTTATAAGATTTTGTTTTGCTTTCAACATTAGATTCATTTCCACTAACGCTTTGAGCCCTGACCACTGCTTTACCGGTGGTAGAGAAAAATGGCTTAATGCCTAGCCACTGGCTGAATGGTGGGTAAACACTTGCATTGTGTTTAGCTATTGGTTGTCTTATTTGGGTAGACCGGGGCACAAAGAAAAAAATTCTGGCAATAAATTGAAGGCATGCAATCATACTCTCTCTCTGCTAAGTATAATTTTTATATCTACTGTGAAACATTAAATACCAATTATTTGCAAATTTTGACTCAGGAGCTCAGGCAGAAGGGTTAAAATTGTTCAGGGACGCAGGGGCCAAAAGGGTTAATGTACCAAACTTTTACACTTTTGATCATGTCATATCGACTATTGACACGAGTCTCCAGTTGAGAGTGACGAACAACTACAAGCGTGTCAAAGGGCACAGTTTCCATTTGAAGTTGTGAAGGTGATCCTATTTGCAAAAAAAAAAAAAAAAAAAAAAAAAAAAAATCAATCTATCAAGTAAGTACATCTTTGCAAAGCTGTGTTGTGAGGCTTGGCTGCAGTGTCAGGGAAGTTACTTATGTCAGCTTCAAAAGTTCAAACTAACTGCTCTCTCTCAAATAAATAATAAATGAATTACAATTTAGTTAGGGAAGGAAGATCAACTTCCTGCCCTCAAAAATGCGAGTTCCAACATTCCAGGCCTTATTGAACTCCTCCTTTGAAATGTCACCACAACATTTGTCCTATCTATTCTACAGCCTTCTTTGGGTGTAGGACTTGAAGAAGTGGGAGACAGTAGAATGAATAAGCCCAAATGTGATGGTAGCAGCACCAGCACCTCAAGGTCCAGTTACCTGAACAAAGCATGGGAATGTTAACAACTCTTCTCAAAATTAAAGACAAGGCTAGTTAACGTTTAACAGAGCCAAGCGAGTTGCAAATAAGATTGAAGGAAAAGCTCACATCTTTAAGAACGGAGCTTCCATCAAGTAAAAATAAATTTTTTTTGTTTTTTTAAAGGTTAGCTATATCGGCAAGGAATTCATAGATCCATATTAAGTTTGTTTATTTAAGGTGGGGCAGGGGATAAAAACACGCACAAAAAGTAAGAATGGTATGATGGCACGGCAGTGAATTGGAATTGCAACAGATTTTATAAGAATAAAAAAAAATATTTTTTTCCAGCTGTTGAATCTTTTCATGAGCAGCAGCAGTAGTGAAGAATGGAGCTGGTTTTGTTGGTTACCTTTTTCGTATTTCGGCTATTTTTGGACATGATCAGTATTTCTCCATTAGAGTGGGTGAGTCTGTGCAGCTTCCTGCTTTTTGTGTTTTATTTTGGGGTTTTCTTTCTTTTTTTTTTGGTGGGGGGAGGTGGTTAAGTACATTTTACTTTTTATTGTTGGTGGGAGAGATGCAAAAAATTCCTTGTTGCGATGATTACAGGTACGAGAATAGTATAAGCAGAATGTCTTTCCTTCATCGTAAGTCTGTTGGACACACATTTACATCTGTACAGCAATGATAATGTACAATCACACCATTCGGATAACGAGCAAACACACTGAAAAGACAAAAAAAGAAAAAGAAAGAAAGAAATGAGAAATAAAAACAAATTTCAAAATCTGCCCTCACCAAGAAAAAGATAATCTAATTGTCAAAGATTATTTGTCAGTTAGCTCATCTTTTCAAATTACAAATATATCAAACTATTTTATTATTAATATTATATTAATATTTAAAACTAATTAAAAAAAATTTAAACTGTTTAATACTGGTGTTGTTTAGCTTATATTTTCAAATGAAAAATTGATCAAGCTATTTTATCAAAGATGGCAGCAATTTTTTAAAGTAATTTTGCACTTGCTTTGGTCATATTTACTGCATGTGTAATCAAGGTTTCTTTATCAATACAATTAACTATCATGTTATATATACAATGAAATATCTAATTATTAAGTAACTGGTAATTAACGAGATGATACGAAGCAATGCTTTCTCCATCATTTCGGCTGGCAGTGGATAGTAAAAAAAAAAAAACATTTGTTTATAGTTACTTTGTTCAAACTTTTTCAATAAATTCATTTCATTTAAAAAAAAAAAAAAATTAACTATTGTCATACATAATAAAAAATTATTTTTGAATCATTAAAATGAAAAAAAAATATCCAAATAAAGCTAACAAAAACGCTGTATTAGCAACTTGATCTCCTCTATTTACAAATGCAATATTCACTTGTTAGGTTGAGACAATGTATGGCTGCTTATTGGTGTTGAGTAATGCATCTCTCTGACAATGAAATATCTAATTATTAAGTAACTGGTAAATATATAAAGTTGTCTTTTATCTCATAGAATAAATTAGTAGTTTAAGATAAAACTTTCATCCTGGCTTGTTATTTTGTGCATGATATAAATAGCTGTCATGTAAGTTTAGAAAAACATTTGAGTGATAAATCATTTGTCAGGGTGAGAGGAGGGCATTTGCAAAAGAGAGACTGGTATCCTCATTTTGGTTGTTTTAGTCACATTTTTTAATCCTTCTATTTGTCAAACTTCTTCAAGTTACTTTTGCTACACAGTTTGAGAAGTATATCCTTATTATCATTATTGAAAAAATAAAACAGATTTTAGCAACATAATAATCACACAGAGTCATTCAACAGGATCAGAAACATAGGTTACTTGATTAGAATTAGTGATGAAAGATCAAAACGATGCTTAGAAGAGACGTGAAATTCTTTGAATTTTCAATAAGAAAAAAATATAATCACTGCTTGTTTACATTCATCACTTTTTGGTCTCTAGCGTCATGCTGTTGAAGGAATTCATATGAATGCCCTAGAATGTAAATTCTTTTTAGTTTCAGCTTATTTGGGCTAAAGAGAAAAGAAACATTTGGTCATTTGAAAGAAAGGATAAAAATAGTTACCCCTACCTACCTCACAAATAGCAGAAAGAGGAATGAATATATATATATTATGGCATTAAAGGCAAGAATTTTTTTACTATAGACCATGATAAATTTTAAAACAAAAACACAAACACGAGTCAACCGGTTTCATCCCCTCTTGTCAGAACTGTAAACGAGGAAACAAATTATGAGAAGAAAGTCTGTCACAAATGACATGAATGAATGGACAGGGAGAAAAAAAATATATATATAATAATAAAAGTTATAACATCAAAGCTCAGTCAACATTCAAGTATGTCTATTTCAACACAACAAAAATCTTTCATTGTGCGTCATTTTCATTCTTGACTTCAGTTGGATCCAAAATTAACTCTTAACTCCATGCCTCAAAATATTGACCGAAATACATTTTGTTAATATTTTTAATAATAAAGAAAAAAGAAAGGAAAAAAATAAAACAAAGAAAGAAAGTTTTATGATATTGGACAGCCTCACTTGTCACTTTTGCTATGTCAAGTGAAATCTTGTTATCACTTCCAAAAATGCTTGTTATATTCAAGACTTCATAGACACCAGTACTGGTAGTAACGCTTTCCAATAATATCCACACTAGTAATACTTGTCCAAGTAGTAATTGCCAAATAGTATAATGATCAGAAGAGAATCATAATCCGTACAGTAGTAGGGTAGAGAGAGTAAACATATAGCAATAATGGATAGACAAGAAGAGTGAACAGTGATTGTATAGTCATCAAGCTACTTCCTATTTATTCACTTCCTTTATGATCGCATGATCTACTTAATAATGGAATCACCAGTGTTACTCATTGGTGATCTAGTTTCAAACAACATTGTTGGCAATGACACTTACTCTTATACAACAGAAAGTAAAAAAAAAGAATAAAATAAAACATGGCTAGTCAGGCTCTGTAAATCTGAACCCTAGCTGAGATGTAGCCATTTAATAAGCAATGTATTTCTTGCTTTAATTTTATAAATAATCTTTTTAAAATATCTAATGGCTTGTATTCCCTGTTTTTCAAAGAGCACATTTTTATTTTAACTTATTCTTTTCAAATGTCCATTTTAAATAATTTATTTCGTACAGTATAAAGTGTTTTAGCACAATGTATCAATTGAAAACGGGTAAATTAAATTTAGCTCAATGTAACATTGGCAAAAATCAAAGAAAGCCTTAACTTGGCAACTGGGCGGGGGAGAGTGAGAACTGAGACTGGGGTAGTGTTGAGGAAATAATGATATCAGTCAGAAGTACTGATCATAAACATAAAATTTACAGACAGAGAGATACATTAATGCATACACATATTTAAAAACACACCCTTGAGATAGATACACATATTATTTTTTAGAAAAAATAAAATAAAATAAAAACATACCTTGTTAGAGATTTTTTAAAAAATTATATAGTTAAAGTAAAGGAATCATTTTAGCATATAAATTATACCAATAGTATATTCTGTTAAATACTGTAATGAATTCAACAAACATTGATGACCTAGAGTGGCCAATTATATATAATATTTTTTTAAAAATATGATTCATTTGCTACATAAGAGTTCTCATGTTTCAAAAACGAGAGCCGAAACCATCAATATAATTATTAAAATTAAGTTGAATCAAGGTGTTGGGTCCCGTTTCATCCTCAAGCAAAAATTTAATAATTATATTGATGGTTTCAGCTCTCATTTTTGAAACATGAGAACTCTTATGTAGCGAAGGAATCATATTTTTAAAAATATATTATAATAAAAGCTCTACTTATGTATGGAGCACCGTCTTCTTAAAAATAAAAACAAAAATACTAAGAAACTCCTGATTATTTACCTGACATGTTCCTTCCTATTTTTCTGCATACTTGCACACACACACACACATATATATATATATATATATATATATATATATATATATATATATGTGTGTGTGTGTGTGTGTATGTATGTATGTAAAAATTTCAGATAGAGTATATCTGTAAAGGACAATGTGAATAACGACAGAAGGAAAACTTAGCCGATGTGTTTCGTCTTCTGAGGGACTTTATTACAGATGTTATTTTCTGACAAGTATTTGAATACAAGAGCAAAGACATTGATTTTATTAGACATTAAATTGTATCACCTCATGTCCATGAACTTGCCTAACTTTTCAATTAACCTGATGAAGATGCATGAGAACTTCTATAACTAAAAATTTTGAAAACCAATAACATCTTTGGTCTTGTATATAAATACTTGTCAGAAAATAAAATCCTCACATTTGCCTTGATAAAGTCACATTTGCCTTGATAAAACACATCAGCTAAGTTTTCCTTTTGTTTTATATATATATATATATAAATATATATAATTCAATACATGCAAATAAGTGTTATGGAGATGAACACACCTCTCCAGAAGAGGACTTGAACTCATCCAAATACACAAATATGTCAGAGAGAGATCTAGTTTACCTGCTTACTACTTATTTTAGCAAGACTACATCGACACGAAACATCATAATACTTCTTGATTGTGTTATCTTTATTCAGTACAATGAAGACATAACAGTGGCAACAAGAATTTGAATTCACACAAAAAAAAAAAGTTTCCCCTCGCTTAGCATAAATAGCTGATAAAATTCAAAATTCATGGAAAAAAATTTTGGTGGATTTCATGTATATTCATAGCGCAACATGTAAGTTGATAACTTCAGGGCCGTATGATAGGAAAAACAAAAACTTTTCTTCCTAGTTAAAGACTGCTGGTACAAACTAAATACACTATAGAAAAACTGAAGATATTTATTCAGCAATTATTACAACAAATGCAACAGGAACAGATTGAATATCAAGAACAGATAAAAGAAATCCTGGAAAAACAAGGAACAGACAATACGTCAATTTTGTTTTTGCCGGACTCAATTGCTAACTCAATTAGTGAATTTCATTATGTACCAGAAGAAAACATTACTTTCTTATCATACTTCAGAACATATGAGGCCATTTTCAGAGAATCTCAACGATGGTCAGATGGAAAAAAGGTATGCATTCTGTTACAAAAATTGTGCCCTGCTGAACATGAAAAATATCTGAATTTCATTTTGCTGAATACTCCAGAGAAAGTGCCCTTTAACAAAACAATGTCAATATTATCAAAAATCTTTGCTGAAAAGAATTCACTGTTTTATACATGTTGGTAGTGCATAAACCTTACTGAGGATGAAAATGAAGATTTTGTCACATATGCCAGTAAAGTCAACAGTGAGTGTGAGAAATTTAAACTGGATGAATTATCCCCAGACAGATTTAAATGTTTAATTTTCATTAAAGGTCTGACATCAAGCAATGATGCAAAAATATACTCTTAAATACTTATAAAAAATGAACAGGATTCAAAGTTAATACAGACTGTTGTGGAAGAGCGTCAAAAAACTGTCGATTTAAGGCATGACACAGTGGAAATCAAGCAAAATGGCATGACAGAAATATAAATGTTTAGAAAAAAGACAGTAATACCAAAAGAAAAAATCCAGAATAAAAATACTGCAAAGCTTAACTCATGCTATAGCTGTGATATACTTCATCTCAAAAAGGACTGTCTGTCCATTTAAAACCAAAAAATGTTTTAATTATGGAAAAATAAGTCACAAATGAAGCTACTCAAATTTACTAGGTGTCGATTGGCTAGAATTATTTGAACTATGGAATTGGCTGATTCCTTCTGTGGAAAAATTGATTGTTCATCAGAGAAAAAGATTACAGTGAAAGAAACAATGAGTAAACTAAAAAATAAATTGATGACTATTTTCTCAGACGAGTTGGGAAAATGTACAAAGTCAAAGGCATTTTTTAAATTAAAAGAAAATGCAGTACCAGTGTTTAAGCCTAAAAGAAATATATCTTTTGCTGCATTGGAGATTATTAGCACCAAACGGAACAGATTAGAAGACCGCAGAATTATTGAAAAAAATGGATTACTCAGCAATTTATATTAGAAAGAAAAATAATAAGATACGGTCATGTGCAGATTTTTCAACTGGATTGAATGACCACCTCCTGCCACATGCATATCCCCTAATTACTCCAAAGGATATATTTGCCAAATCAAATAGTGTTAAATTTATTTATTTTTTTTAAATTGACCTATTTGAGACATATCTTCAAATTGAAGTGGATAAGGAATGCCAGAAGTTTTTGACTATTAATACGCATAAAGGACTCTACAAGTTTAAAAGATTACACTTTGGTTTAAAAGTAGCCCCAGATATTTTCCAGCAAATAATGGATATGATTTTGACTGGACTAGACAATGTTGTCACTTATATAGATGATAAAATTAAGGGTGCTATGAAAATACCCAAAGTAAAACTGATTCAGGAAGTATTTCAGAGACTACATGGTTACGGTTTCAAAATCAGTAAACAGAAATGTCAATTCTTTCTGGACAAGATTAAATATTTAAGTCAGATAATCAATGAAAAAAGGAAGATGACCAGATCCTACTCAAGTAAAGGCCATTAAAGACATGCCTCTGCCCCAACAAATTTGGTGCCCTACAAGAAAAAGAAAATACAACTGACAATCAAGATCTGAGAGATAAGGGATTACGTATCTTTAGGCAAAGCTTCTATATGTAGTCAAACCTTGGAATCATGCAAGTTATTTGAGGATATTAAAGAAATTTTTTAAAACAAAAGAGAATTGTCTCTTGGCAGCTGCCACTGAATTATATAATTCCCTTGGCAACTGCCGACAGACATGGCAACCACCAAGATGGACCATGTTACTCCCATGTAACTGATGACAGACCATGTCACTCATAACTCCTGTGAGACCACACCATTCCTTTGGCAACTGCCAACAGACTTGGCAACCACCAAGATGGACCATGTTACTCCCACGTAACTGATGACAGACCATGTCACTCACAACTCCTGTGAGATCACACCATTCCCTTGGAAACTGCCAACAGATTTGGCAACCACCAAGATGGACCATGTTACTCCCATGTAACTGATGACAGACCATGTCACTCACAACTCCTGTGAGACCACACCATTCCCTTAGCAACTGCCAACAGACTTGGCAACCACCAAGATGGACCATGTTACTCCCACGTAACTGACTACAGACCATGTCACTCACAACTCCTGTGAGACCACACCATTCCCTTGGCAACTATCATCAGCAACATAATTGGAAGTTGGGTAAGAGTTAAAGAAGAAATATTCTGATAGAAATAAATATGGAATTAAGAATTCAGGCTTGCTGACTGCTAGATATTTGATATAATGTTTCATTTCCTAAAAATAAAGGCACCCTGCCCAGAAGATTAATAGATCTTGGATTTCTGCCAGTACCAACAGATCCTGGTTTTGCACAAGAATTTTGAATTCCAAATTCATAGATTCCTGGCTACAAAAGAAAATGTATGCTGTAATTTCCAGTAAGAGAAACAATTTGACCTTATTCTCCAACAATAAAATCACAAGGCAAAAGAAAATGGAAATTTTATAGTCTAAGTCTTTTTTTTTTAATTGTCTAAGTCTTTCCTTTTTTTTTAATAGTCTAAGTCTTTCCTTTTTTTTTTAATAGTCTAAGTCTTTCCTTTTTTTTTTAATAGTCTAAGTCTTTCCTTTTTTTTAATTGTCTAAATCTTTCCTTTTTTTTTTTAATAGTCTAAGTCTTTCCTTTTTTTTTAATAGTCTAAGTCTTTCCTTTTTTTTTAATAGTCTAAGTCTTTCCGTTTTTTTTAGTAGTCTAAGTCTTTCCTTTTTTTTTAATAGTCTAAGTCTTTCCTTTTTTTTTTAATTGTCTAAATCTTTCCTTTTTTTAATTGACTAAGTCTTTCCATTTTTTTTAAGAGGCTCCATTGCCTAAAGGGATAAAGAAAAATAATTACAAATTCTCAGTAAAGTTAAAATCTCCTGCAAGAAGTCAGCAGGATCCTCAAAAATCAAGTCTTAATTAAATTTTCAATGATACAATATATCCTCTACACATTTTGTTATTTTTCCCTCCAACCCCCACACAATCAGGTAAAATTGGAACTGTTAGTTCTACAAAGCTTAATACTAGTCATTAGCAAATGAACAATTTTTAAAAAATAAGGAGGGACTTGATAATTATCACCTTCAATGGGAAGATGCTCACCTTGTCATTTTAGCAAGGATTTTTTTTTCTAAATTGTTGTATTTGACATCAACTGTAACTAAAACATCATCCATGTTTTCTATTTGGCCAAATTCAAAATTAATTTATTTTTGGGTCATTTATTAGAAATGTGCAGGTGACATAACAGATACCAATGTGAAAATATCAGTTGAAATAGTATATTTATTTTATACTAATTAACCTTGGAAGAAAAACATGAATCCTTGTCTTCTCTTCAACCCCACAGTGTATGGGTTAGGCCAGGGGATTGGCAACCTTTTGGAGAGAGTGAGCCAGACAGCTATGCAGTGTCTTGGAGTAGGGCCATGCTATCAAATGTACTATAATAAATTGTCTCAACTTCAGACCGCTCCATCCAGAAGGCTACCTTGGTCTGGAGGTTTAAAGATAAAACAACAAAATTAATAATGTTTATATTATTTAAACAAGGTTCCTTATTTTACTGCAGGAAAAACAGCATAACCACTAACACAATCAACAAAAAAATGAAAATTCCTTACTACAAACAAAATAGAGTTAGAAATGGCAAATTATTTAATGAGACACTTGTTTCTGTTTATTGTTTGATAACTTCTTAACATCAGGTGAAATATTTGTCTATGAAATGAACAAAACATCATTCTGGTGTTCATCCCCTAATCTTGTTTTCAAACAACTTTTAGTATATTTCATTTTCAAAAAAAGTTGTTCACAAGCACATGTACTTACAAATAATACCATCATTTTTGCATTATTCAAGAGGCTTCTATATTTCCTACTTGACAAAAAACACTTCTTGTAGAAATAAGCAGTGGATTCAGAATTAAATTTTGATTTCAAACATTTGTCACATTGTAAATCAATTAACCCCAACTGATGTTCTTCTGCTACTTGCTCTGCAAATTAATTCGATAATTAGTGTCCAGGTGTTAAGTTGGAGAGCCGGACAAAAATCTTTTGAGGGCTGGATGTGGCCTGGGAGCTAGGGCTTGCTGATCCCTTGGTTAGACAGTAAGGTTGCCTAGGCTCTCATGCCTTGCTTGGCAACCAGTCTAAGAGAAGGAAAATTTGAATTCAAAACTGGACAGCCCACTATTCATAATACTATTGGTTTGGTTTGTTTGATGGCATTTCAACCTCTTCCAGTTTATTTAATGCATAAATTCTGTCATGCAAGAGATAGACATAGGTTTGGTTTGCACAAGAGTAAAAAAAGTAGACATAGGTACAGTAAACTAGTGGCAACTTTCTGTGAGGGGAAGGTTGCCCCTCGGCACAGGAATGTAGTCAGTGTTGTTTGGTTTGTTTGTTTGTTTTACGGCATATCAAACTCAATGGGTCATTTAATGCCAACAACTTTTTTTTCCCCCTGGTAATATTTTTGTTTTGTCAAAATTTTCCTCAAAATTGTATCGCTAGTAATATTATTTTCAAAAATGTATTGAGAGTAATAGTTTTTTTTTCCTTCAAAAATTTATTTCTGGTAATAATTTTTTTACAAAGTATTTCTGGTATCAAAACCTATTTTTACACTTTCATAATGCTTTTTATCTCAGTTTCAGGGTTAACTATTTGCCCATAGCTGGGACCCTAACAGGTGCTACCACCTCGTATCAGGGTGAACCTGGGAACACCAGCAATTAAGAGGTGGTTCCACGCTCCTCAAAACCTCCTGATCAGAGGCCTTGCTGTTGGACGTAGTTTATCGTCATACCCAGGACGGTGTAGTCAGTGTGTTCTTGACCCCAACCAACAATGCCATAATACCAATGAATGTAGTGTCATATTTGTATAGTATTGTTTGTTTTATAAAAAAAAAAAGCATGCCTTTCAAGTATTAAGTCATTAAAACTCATAGCTGTCCATTTCTAACTTTGGTATTTTGCTTCCTAGTTAGAATACATTAGAGTGAAAGGTTTGCAGAACCTTTCCTTTATTTTTTTTTTAACTTAAATATACATTTTACTGGCTTCTAAAATAGGGTAATATGTAAAAATAAAATATGGAATCGTCTGAGAGACAATCAAATGCCATTATGTCTGAAGCCTTAATTTCAAAGAGTTCAAGATTTTAAAACGCGTTCAATCTAAATTTTAAAATAAGATTCAAAGAAATTTGATTCCTCAACTAAAGTAGCAAATATTACAAGTTTCTTCCATTTCCTCTGTAAAGGCAAACCTTATTTACATTATTGGTTATTGGTGTTCCAATAACTTGGACCAATTTTAAACGTGAATTAAGTTTAAGCATCTAATGAATTTTTTTTTCTTTTAGATTTAACAACTTAAGTCTTTGGAAATTTCAACCAGAGAAAGATTAACAATCAAACAATGTGTTTTACTAAAAAAATCAAAAGGTAGACAACCGAGTCAGAAATATGAAAAGTTTTCATAGTGATTTATTTATTATTAAACAAAACACTGTCAACCATTAAAAATATTTTACAAGTATTTTCAATTTTTAGAATTTTACTTGCTTTTCATCGCAATCTATCTGACTCTATAACTATTTTTTTTTAAATTAAATGAAACATTGTCAAACAAAATTAATTTTCTTATATAATATTCCTTTTAATTTCAGATGCTTCATTAATGCTCGTAATATTTGCAGTTGAAATATCTTAAGTTTTTATTAGATAAAATCTGGCCAACCATTAATGTTAGACGAGTATTTCTTTCATTTTCATGTTTCATCTCGGTCTACAGTCATTAGTAAGCAATATTATCTTCAGCTTTTATGAGATAAAACATTGTTAACTATTATTAATATTCAATTAGGATTTCTCAAAATTCCTTGTAGGTTATTCAGATCGACATACACCTGACGAAGGCCGCAGTGCACATGTGAAACATTGTGATAACATCAACAAAAATGAAAACAATAGTCTACATGTAAATAATGTAAACAAGTAATATCTCTTGAATTTTTATTAGATGATGCATTGTCGGCTATTATTAGTGTTCAATTAGGATTTCTTTCAGTTTAACTTCATGTATTATCCTTCATCACAATTACTCAGACCTTCATTCTACAGCCATTAGTCGTAATATATCTTGAATTTTTATTACATGATGCATTCTCAACTATTACTTTCTTTTTTTTGTTTGTTTTTGACAAGTATTTCTTTTCATCTTAATTTTAGTTGCTTTTCTTCACCATCAATCTTCCACCATTAGTAATCACCATAGATTGTAAACTAATGCATAAGCTCTCGGCAAAATTCACATGCACATCCCGTTTGCCTAACGAATCACTACTACTTGAGCTCCAAGAGATTTACACTTGGCAAGAAACCAAACCTCACCATTTAAACATTCTTCATCCCATTTTGCAGATGAAGTGATAACAAGAGGCAACAGAACTATGGTTCTACAGAAGGATGCTGAGAATACTATGGAATGAATTTATATACAACAAGGATGTCTTAAGGAAAATGGAAACAACAAAGACAGTTAGAATCAGAAAGAAAAAGCCAAAATTTCTTGGATACATAATGAGGAAGGAAGGTTTGGAGAATTTGGTACTCACAGGTCATATCGAAAGCAAGAGAGACAGGGGAATGCAGCAGGTCATCTATCTAATCAGCTTGTGCGAATGGGTGGCAGGATGGGGTGTTAGATTTGGCTAAGAGCCAAGATTATCCATGCACGGAAGGGACACAGAAAGAAGTAGTAGTAGTAGTAATAACACAAGGGGATGTTGAAAAGATTTTAGACTAACCCACTTTCCTCAAATTTGCCCAAAAGAGCAAACACCAGAAATTTTTTTTTGGAGGGGGATATTCTTGATCAGACTGAGAACTTTTAAGTACCCCTTCTTATTATCTTGAATTTTTATTAAATGAAGCATGTCAACCATTATTATAATAAAAAGCAACTAAAATTGAAATGAAAGAAATACTCAGTAAAAATGAATAATAATAGCTATCATATTATATATATATATATATATATATATATATATATATATTTTAGGTTGGTGCAAAAATAATGTCGTTTTTTGACGTTCAACTTTATGTGAGAAAACGACATTATTTTTGCACCAACCTAATATATATATATATATATATATATATATATATTTTAGGTTGGTGCAAAAATAATGTCGTTTTTTGACGTTCAACTTTATGTGAGAAAACGACATTATTTTTGCACCAACCTAATATATATATATATATATATATATATTTTAGGTTGGTGCAAAAATAATGTCGTTTTTTGACGTTCAACTTTATGTGAGAAAACGACATTATTTTTGCACCAACCTAATATATATATATATATATATATATATATGGAGACACAGTGGAGTAATGGATAGCAGTTCAGATTGAGGAATCAAAGAGATGAATTCAAAATCCAGTCAAGCTCATTACATTTACTTATGTACAAATATCCTTGGGAAATGTATGAATTTTCTTATTTTGATGCCCATGCCACAGTAACAGAAATCATATCATTTAATCCTTAATTTGTTTTGTGACACTATGTGATGCTGGTAAAGGAAATTTAAAATATTAACTGAAACAGTCGAAGCAGGTTAAATGTACAGAATAACATTGCATCCACTTGGTTTAAAAATCAGATTTGTCAAAAAGACAGCCAAAGTGACAGTCTTTGATGAAAGAGAGGTGAAGGAAGAAGGAGAAATTACCTCCAGTCATTTGGAAGTAATGGTGCGAGGCATAAATAAGAGAAGGAATGAGTTATAAGGGCGGGGTGATACCTGCAACCACCACCAGTAGGGCAAATGTTTCTCCCAAATTTGTAAAGATAATATAGCGAACCAGACAACAAAGAACTCTTGTTCAAATCAATATAGAAACCTGGGAAATCACCATATCCCCAAATACTGTCAGCCTGTCTTGGGTCAAAGTCAGTATAAGTAGAACACTTAGACGAACCAGAGAGAGACAAGAGACAAAGAGCAGACAAAGGTGCAAGTGAAATTCATGTGACTTGCTGCCAAGAGAACCCCCGACTTTGAGCCCTGTTCCAAGAATTAGCACCAGCAGGTAAAATGTCACTATGGAGATTTTAGTGGGAAAAGTTAATTTTCTTATGCAAAGAACTACATAAACCAAATCAAGAATTGACCCAAAGAATCTTTCATTTTTATTTCATGTGTGAGAACATTTCTTTATTTTCCTTCATAACACAGCTTCACTATGGTTCGGACCAGCGTTATGATTACTCACGATACTCAATCTCTACTGCTCTGTGATCAAGGAACACAACGTGAGTGGTGGAAAGTGTGGACCAGAGTGGCCAGCTACCAACAACCTGTTGACCAGTGACAGTATCAACCAGTGTGTGATTGACCCTGCAATCAACTCATCTTCTGGTATAGGTGGTATGTGGCAAGGGTCATATCATCTGATCACTGCTGACCAGGTTTAACCCAGGATCAGCCGAGGTGTGTGTTTTTATAGTTCATGTGATGCCATTTCTGCTTTTCTACAAAACCAGGGTATATGAATTTCATTGCCTGCCTCAGGAAAGGACATTGCAATAACCAGATAACTTAACCAACTCCTAATCATTAGAGTAGTGTTTCTCCACATTTTTTTTTTTTTTAAATAACTTCTGGGGCACACTTTATTAGTTATGAAATTTGAAAAAAGGAAAATAAAAGAAGTCTCCTAAAATAAGCATTTACTTGTAAGACATTACACAGTATATTTCATCCTGGGTAAGATGATAAACTATGTCCAACAGCAAGGCCTCTGATCAGGAGGTTAAGAGGTGGTGGAACCACCTCTTAATTGCTGGTGTTCCCAGCTCCACCCTAACCTCGGGTGGTAACACCTGTTAGTGTCCCAGCTATGGGTAAATAGTTAACCCCCAAACTGTCGTCAAAACACTATAAAAGTGTGAAAATAGGTTTTAGTACCAGAAATACTTTGTCAAAAATTATTACCAGGAATAAATTTATGAAGAAAAATTATTACCAGCAAAACATTTTTGAAGGAAAAAATATTACCAGCTATACATATTTGAAAAAAAATATTACCAGTAATAAAAATCTTGTCAGCATTAAATAACCCATTGAGGTGTTGATATGCCTTAAAACAAACCAAACCATTGTATATTTAAGTATATTTGTGTGAAACCTGTGCTCGATGTGCTTTGGTAAGGAAGAAAATTAGTTTTAATGGTTGTCATTTTTATTTTAGCATACCCCCATAAATTAGCAGTACACTTTTCTCTTAAAAGGATTTATGAAGAATCTGCGATTTATATTTTTAGAGAGGTTGATAATGACCGATTTATTAATCCCTTGAAGCAGGCAAAAGGGAAAGTATTATCCACTCCTCTTTAAAGATTAAGGAATTTAGCGTCCAGTTTAAAATATCAAGTGGCAAAGTCTTGAGGCTTCTAACTTTTTATAAAGATTTTTTTTTTAATTTATAAAAATAATTCATAAATTACTCTTCTGTTAACCTGAGGCACATGTAGCTAACTTTCAGAGCACATTAGTGTTCCCAGGTGCACTAGTTGAGAAACGCTGATCTAGGTCGGCTATCATGGCTATAAAAGCAAAGACGAAAACACAAGTTCCAATAAATCAGGGTACAAAAACAATTCCTCACTCTGGAAATTCAGACAGAAATTAAAAATGAAAAACATTAAAAAGAACTGAAAATGAAAACTACATGAATTTAAGCATGCTACTAGATTGGCAACCAGGTCCCACATGTTTACTGTTGAAATAGCTAAATGCAACTGTTACTTCTACTTCAACAGATTTTTTTTCTAGCACTTCCTGCTTGTGGAACTCACTTCTGTTTACTTGCTTCCCTGATAACTACAATCTTCAAAAATTTAAATGCAATGCCAATCATCATCTTCTGTCTTGAATCCCTCTCATCTTTCATCCTTTCCTCAATCCTCCCTATACTCATATTCTTTTCCTTGTGACCCCCCCCCCTTGCATACTAGTGTCATTGTTGCCTTTCTTGTGGGGAAATTATAAAAGAAAAAATAAAAGCAAACTTTTCAGTTCAAATATTGATTATTGACCAAGTATGTTTTTTAAATTTGCTTTCATCCTTTATGATATGTCCCAGAAAGGGATATATTTGTTCGAAGTAGCAAAGTGGTTTTGGGCTACTGTAACGGGGTAGGACAATCTAGCAGGTAACCGTAATGGACTGGTCGTAGTCAATAGTCAAAGACAATGGGGTCCTCCATGTACCTCCACATCAGTCTGTATTTATGGCTGACACCAGCCAATCATATTACTGTGAGGGGGAACCCAGGTGTATACATATTCATTACATCACTTTTTAAATATAATGTTAAAGAAAGATAAACTATTTAAAATCAATTAGATTTTCTTGGTGGTTCCATTTTGAAGTTAACTGAGGTACAAAATTTTTCATTGGTTGAAGTGTTGAGCTCTGGGGTGGGGGTGAACAACAACATTAAACTCAGTGACAATAAACTGCAGATGATAGTGAGTTTATCAAAACAGGGTCATGTCTCAGAAACTGACATGACAACTATTTTCTTTTTGAATTGGTGCTAATCACAAATGTCAGACTTTACATGTATGTAAATAAGAAAACAGTTTGGGTATCAAATGTCTGAATGAACTGCAAGATTATCACAATATAAAGAATGAAAGAATTGTGGAGGAATTATCCAAACACATTTTAAACAAAATTTGTGTGTGTGTGTATATATATTATATACTGGACTCTCCCATCGGTTTTGGTGTATGAGGACCAATCAGTTCAGTTCTTAGAACCAACAACCAGACGAGCCACCCCATATTTTCGGGAGAACTGAATACAGAACTAGTGTACAATATGCCAGAAGCACCCAATCAACCCTTCAAAGGTTTTGAATTCAGATTATCCTTCTAAACTGTTTGCTATCAAAGGGTATAGGACCCCGTCTGTCCTGCTATTTACTCATAGCTGGGAGAGAAGAGGTGGATTCATTTCCTTTTTCAAGGGTATTAGCATACAAGTAAATGTAAGGAACTTGACTGGAATTCAGTATTTTATATATATATATATATAAAATGTGTATGTGTGTATATATGTGTGTGCGTGTATATATATATATATATATATATATATATATGTGTGTGTGTGTGTGTATTTATATATTGTATATGTGCGGTACTTATTGGAAAGCACTCACTATCACTGATAGAGCTAACGTATTTAGTTGAATTGATGTGAGTGTCACAAACTCACATCAATCCAACTATATATGTGTGTGTGTGTGTACAAGCAAACACACAGTGATGGTGATATGTTTATAATGTAGTGAGTCCCTGAGACTTTTTTTTTTTTGCAGAGCTATAGATTAAGTTTTTTTTTTGTTTTTCTTTTTTAAATCATGCTGAATCACTTAAGTTGACAAGATTATTTTTTTTTCTTTTTAATTATATTAATAAACTAAAAAAAAAACAAAAAAAAAAACACTATTTACACTTAATCACAATTCAGTCAAGAAACCTTTTTTGGGGGTAGTAGAGGGATTATGACAGAACAAAATTTTTAAATTAACAGAAGCTTCTTTTCTTGAATCAATAAGTTTAAAACAAAAACAGTATTTAAAGCATTGGTCAGCAAACTTCAATGAGTTCAGGGGCATCAAATAAATGCTATGTCTAATGGATGTCAGTTACCAGTTATCTCCTGTAAATTCCAACACATGGCACAGTGGATACAGGCGTAGGTTAGATCCAGTGACAGGACCCAAAGAGTTGTGAGTTCAATACCTGGTTAAAGCAGTGGAGAACTTGGGGAGGGGAATTAACAGGAGATAACTGACATTCATTAGACATGGCACGTGGAACTAGAACAGTCTACCCCAGTAAGTGAAATAAAGGGTTCTGTTCGACATTCCAACCACCTGAAGAAGGTCGAAGCATACAACGGCCGAAACGTAATAAATCTGGTGACGAAGATGAGGACAATAGTCCGAATAATGTAAATAGTGTATATAAATATCATATTTGTTTCCATTTTCTCTAAAACTTTGTCATAGCTCACATATTCAGTTCATGGCATTCTCAGCATCCAACATTTTTGTTGCTTCAACTCTCTTTTTCATCAGTGAAGAAATTGTCCAGCATTCACTCCCATACAAAAGGACTGATATCATGTAATGGTTCAGCAGTCTTTTCTTTGTTTCTAACAAAATTTTCCTGCTTCTTAATACTTTGCTTAGCTTTTGGAAGGCCACTTTCACTATCCCAATGCAACTTCGGATTTCAATAGTTGAAAAAGGCTGGAAAGAATATATCGCATAATGGTAGCCAACACCTATACAATCATGTTAATGCAAGGGAACAGGCCTTCGTTACCCCGCCACACACACACACACACACACACACACACACACACCCCAAGGGGATATGTTGTAATCCAGCTATATTACCTGTACATTTATTCTTGCATAAATTGATATATACTCAATGTTGCAATGTTATTTACCTCTCGGTATACTTTTACATTCTCACACAAAAAGACATGAATTTATTTATAAATATATTCAAAATTGTATAAATCAGTTTTATGCCCTTCTTCATTTAGTCTTGCACACATATTCATACAACAATCATACATAAAAGAATACAATTAAATAAACATTATTTAATGGGTGTGGGTGTGTGTGTGTGTGTGTATGTATATATATATATATATATATATATATATATATATATATATATATATATATATATATTCTCTGGAGAGAAAGTGTTAGTTTGTAAACAGTGACTATTACTGCTACTAATGCAATACTCTTTGATAAAACAAATCGAGTTCTCTCAGTCACTGGTGTATTTATCTAAACATAAATACACTTGAATTCACCTTCAACCCTGCTGTATGCCAACACCTTAGCGGTAGATTCTCCAACAGATGCCAATTCAGCCTGATTTCAATCCTAGCCACACTGATGAGCTGTGATACAGTGAAACAGTCTATCTATGGATGACTATATATATATATATATATATATATATATATATATATTGTGCATGTAGACAGCACTCCCGCATTTATGCATGTTTCATTAAAGATTAAAGATGACAAAGTACTGCAATTAAGCTTTTTATCAAACTTTTCTTGTGTTTGATCAAAAATCAAAACTACAAAGAATGAATATTCTTTACAAGTTCAAGTGCCCATTATGGAACTGAGTTCCTGATCAAACCAAACTCATAAATAATTACATCAGTCACACTACAACATATCTATCCAGACACATTACATCTGACCACAGCTCCATTAAACCTTATTTAAACACACACAAACTTACCAGATTAAAAGATTAAAAATAATGGAAGCCTTAATAATAAAAGGAGAAAGCAAGCACTCAATAATATTAACTACAAACACGGCCACAATATTCCGTGTTCAGAAAATGAAACATCCTTATAATTCTAGATACATACACACAACCCATACATCCAGTTAAAAAGTAAGATAATAATCATCCTTGATAATGGCTAAAAGTATATGGATTTTACTTATAATTACAGAACTTTTGGGCAGTTTCTACACACTGTGTCCTGAAAAGAAAATATATGCTTGAACACACAAAAAATTAAATAAAGAGCTTAATTGCAGGACCTTGTCTGTCCGTAGAGTCTATTGTCCCAAACACTTTTGGCCACTTCTTTAGCCATTTTCAAGGGGTTTGTTGTTAACTGTACATACATAGCTTTCACAAATCAGTTAGCTGATAATTGGACATATCAACAACCATCTACTGACTAATCAGTCTTCGTTTTTTGTTTTCATACTTGGACATTTATTTTTAATCATTTCACCCCGAACAAGGTGATAATGCCTTTAGGATTCAGAGGGTTACATGGAGTGCAAGAGAACGAGAAGACTTTGGTGAGGGGACATGAGGAAAAGGACATTCCTATAACTCAGGAGAGTGACTGTTCTAGGAAAAAAAATCAGGCAGAAATACCCCAGATGAATCGAGAATGGTGTTGGTAGAGAATTTCCAAGCAAAGCACTCTGCTTTGTCTGCAGTAGAAGACAATATTTCAAAGTGAATAAGGGAGAGGCTGAGAATCTTTGGTAACAGAAATTCCATCTCTGTCATAAGAATCATTGATTCAACAATAATGTTCGATGAGACACAGAATGAATTTAAATAATTGGTTTTTACTAATCTTAATTAGTTAAAAAACAAAAAAAATGGATTCCGCTTCTTTTACATGTTTTATGGTCAGTTTAGATAGTATTATAAGTTTTTCTACTCCAGAGTCAAATAAATAATACTTTGTCATTTTTACAAATGAAGCTTCTTTTTTTTTTATGATGAGATTGCTGGGTATCTTCCTCTTGCCTAAAACATTTAAAAAAAAAAAAAAAAAACTATCTGCTAGAAAACAGTATAAGACCATATCTCAATCTGCCCTTGCAGTAGATAAAAGGAATTAATTAGGCAAGCAATCGGTGATTTGTTTATTGGTGCAACAAAAGCATACACACAAAAAACACATGGTACGACAAAGGTTCAAGGCATTTAAACATCATTTTAGAATAAAATACAAACTTATGTGCCAGACAATTTGTGAGTCAGTGTAAAAACAACAGGCAAGGGGTTTACTTCAAAAGAAACTAAGCATTAAGATTAAGTAAATAGTCAATTTTCATGTAGCACTGTGTTTATATATATATATATATATATATATATAAAAGCTGGTGTCATATCTGATCACAAACACAACATCTGACATTGAGTGGGAGATGTGTATAACTATCTCAGTAATGGAGTAGAATACACACTTTTTACTGATTTTATTAAGTCAATCTTCTGAGTGGGTAGAACCATCCTAGAAAATCAGCATTTAAAATCTTAGTGGACATCTGAACAGCATCTTAGCCATGGGTAAAAGGAATAGTTTGTAAATAGGTATGAATGATTGATTTGGGTTTTTTTTATGAATTATCAACCTTTTACAGGTTATTTAAAGCCAGAAAATATTTTTAAATTGTAAAAGTTTTTTTGTGGATGATGATTAATGATTGACTGATAAAAGTTTCACTAATTAACCCATAGCTGGGAGGATGAGAAGTGGATTCATACCATTCCCAAGGATATTTGCATGTAAGTGTTTGTAATGAATCCAACTGGAATTGGAACTCAACTCTCTGATTAACAATTGCCAGCCATTATCCATTACACCACCTGCACATCCAAGCTTACAGCACCTGGTATTCCCAAGCAGTCGCCCATTAACTTTAGCAATTGTACGAGAATCGGTGTTTCAATGTGATATGGCTGTAAGCATCATGAATGCTGATTTTCTAGGCAGGTGCCCAGAAAATCAGCATTCAAAATCTTCATGTTTTACCTGGACTCCTGTAAACGTATATATAAAAGCAATAGTTTGAAAATAGGTATGAAATGTTTATTTTAAGAAGAGCAAATATAAGTGAGACATATACTGATCTCAAGCACAAGGTCATCATAATGGAGTGCTGAGCAGGAATGAATAAATAATTAATGCAAACTGTTAAAAGATAAGAAACTGGTAATAACCTTGGTTTTAATTTACCAACGCAAGAAGAAAGCCATATAAAACACATCTAATGAACAATGTTGGCTAATCTTGACTTCCTGTGAAGATACTAAATCTCACCACCAAAAACAAGCCCACCCATATAAACGAATATCAGGAAGCTGATATGAAGAAGAGGTGGAGATGGAGGAATAATGAGAGACATAATGGTAGGGTGGTGGTAAGCAAGAAGAGGCCAATGACTTGTATCTCCCATTGCTACAGTAAAGCTAAGAATTTTTACATACTTCTTCCCAAACCTCTACATATCTTTTATTTCCCCCCTCTGCAAATTTTGTTCTTGTTAACTCAGTATTCTTTTTTGTTTCATCTTCTTCAATTCTCATTTTTTACTCATTTGTCTTTTTGTTTGTAATTTTTTCAATTTTTCCAGTTTTTTCTTTTTTTAGCTTAGTAAGGTACAAGGGCAGAAATAAGGAGAATGAGTGTATGAAGATCATTTCTTTTAATCATTTCGCCACCAAGTAAGGCAATAAAGCCACTACAACACAAGGGGCTTACTAAGAGTGAAAGAAACAAAGAAAAGACAAAAAGAACAGGATCCAAAAAGACAGAAAATGACAATAGACATGGCATTTAAAGTTTTGAAGATCATAGTTGACAGGAAACTAAGAAGCCGACAGTTCCACAAGCAAGTACAAGAGAAACTATTACTTTGAATCTTTTCATTTGTACCCTCTTACTTCTTTAAATAATAACCTGCATTTATTGTAATATTTTGCTGAAGTTAAGCTCAAATATTTAACAAGGCAATAGGAGAAATTCCACATATTTCATAATCATGGGATTTATAAGAAGCTTAATCGATCATTAATTTAGGATCCATCAAAAACATTTATATATGAAAACCATGAAATTTTCACAGGTACTGCTAGTTTGATTAATTATTACTAAGTAAGAACTGTAAGATTAGTATAACAGGAACAAATCAGTTACAACTGGCAAAGTTTTATTGATGAATCTAACCAACTTAGTATTTACTTGTCCATTGGCAGGATATGGCACACTAAATGTGGGGGAGGGAGTGCCTATGCATGTATACTTACCCAGTTCCTGCAACCACTCTCACACTGGTGTCAGTATTTCACTGCCCCCCCGCCAAGCTTTATTACAGTGAGGGAGGTTCTGCTAAAGGTCTGGAATCACTGGGACCAGGAATTACTCAAATATTAGTGTACTCTCCAAAGATGGAAACATAGCAGAGAGAAAAAATGTTGCTTGTCAGCCAGCAGCTAACAAACTTTTTGTTTCCTCACCACTCCGCTCCCTGATGGTAGCGGGATATGGCACATGGCCTTTTTAAAGTGGTGTACCCATGTGCATACACATGGACAGAGAACAAAAACTGCACAGTCTCTGTGACCACTGTTGCACTAATGTCAATATTCCATCGAACCCCCCCCCCTTCGCCACCTCTTTGGTGCAATGAGTGGGGGGTGCTCTCAGTGTTTGAATCTCTGGGACTAGGCATGCCTCAATGATTTTGGAACTGTTCAATTGGGAGATAAAAGGCCAATTTAAAGTGGGGCACACAAACACATGCACCTGGGCTATGGCCAACAATTACCTGGTCTTCATAATCGGTCATGCTGGCAACAATATTCCACTGACCATCCCCCTTTGATGCATTGTAGGAGGTGCTGCTGCAAGGTTGCAATCCCTGGGATCAAGCATCCTGCATTCATTTTTTGTGCTCTGTCCAAAGACAGAAATGCATTTGAGTGATAAAGTGTACTCTGCCATACCAGAAGTTTATATATATATATATATATATATATATATATATATATATATATATATATAAAGTTGGTGTCTTATCTGATCACAAACACAACCTCTGACATTGGGTGAGAGAAGTGCATAACTTCTGAATAGAAATTTTTTAAGGTTTATATTGAGCCACATGGTTGAGTTTATTTTGAGAAGCAGGTTTGGCAAGCCTCCTGAGGCTTTTTGGAATCTACCGATTTGGAGAAGGTGAACAGTTAATTACAACCCAAGGTTCAAAATCAGCAGTTGGTATTCATGCATATCTGCTCTGACTTCTGTAAGAATTCAACTTAAAATGTGCCTGTATTTATAAGTCTGAAACACTGTTCTCTGGAAATGGTAAGAGAACCATAATGATCTCAGCCACAGGATTTTGATTCTTTTACCATTTGCCTTGTCTTTCCATCGTTTCATTTTTCCAATTTTACTGTCCGACTTTATTGAAACATTTTTCTTTCTTCCTTCAATCCTTTTCACTCTCCCCCTTCATTTTTCTCTCTTTTCTGCCTTCCCTCAACTCCCTCTAAAAAAAAAAAAAAAATACCCCCCTCTTATCAAAATGTAACTACTGTCTCAAGAAGTGAACAGGAATTATATTATCGAAGCTCATAGCAAAGGGAGTGCTGGCAGCTGTTTAAAAATAAACACAGAATGGTAAGGGTCCACAGCAAAGCAGATTGAAATCCAGGTGTTCCAGATAAAGCAGGTAGAGCTCATTATGGCTGCTTGTAAATAGAGATTGCACCTGGTACAGGTCATAAAAAAGAAATGGAGAAACCATATTTGTTTTGTTTTTACTATGAAAGATCAACACCAAGTTCGTTCTCTTGCCAGTAAAAAATGAGGTCATAAGAAGCAGAAATCATTTTTTTCTTGATAAATTAACAAAATTCAAGTTAAAACCAAGCCTGTACAGAGAACTAAATTATATATCAAGAGGAAAGATAAG
Organism: Acanthosepion lycidas; assembly: GCA_963932145.1. Lineage (NCBI taxonomy): Eukaryota > Metazoa > Mollusca > Cephalopoda > Sepiida > Sepiidae > Acanthosepion > Acanthosepion lycidas. Next base: position 46,170,079 of record OZ010610.1, read on the forward strand.
TACAGAGAGGGAGAGAACAATAGAGGGAAAGAGAGAAATAAAAAGAGGGTGAAAAAGAAAAAAGAGAGTGGGTGAAAAAGAAAGTGGGTAATAGGAGAGAGCAAGAGGGAGGAAAATGTGGGTGCAGAGGTAGTGGGAAGAGGAGAGAAATGCACACTCACAGGAAGAAAATGTGGGAGAAGAGGGAAGTAGAAAAAGAGAGGGGGAGCAAAAATGTGCATACACAGAGTGTAGAGAGACATTCTCACAGAGACAATGTAAAGAAGAATGTGCATGCATAAGGAAAAAGGAGAGACAGATGTATGTGCAGAGAGAGAGAGAGAGGGGGAAACAGTAAAGCACAGAGCAAATGAGGGAGGACACAAGAAATGTGTAAGGGAAGAGGAGTGAAAGAGAAACAAAAGTGCAGCAGAGAGAGAGACAAACAAAAGTGCAGCAGAGAGAGAGAGAGACAAACAAAAGTGCAGCAGAGAGAGAGAGAGACAAACAAATGTGCAGGCGAGAGAGAGAGACAAATGTGCAGGCGAGAGAGAGAGACAAATGTGCAGGCGAGAGAGACAAATGTGCAGGCGAGAGAGAGAGAGAGACAAACAAATGTGCAGGCGAGAGAGAGAGACAAACAAATGTGCAGGCGAGAGAGAGAGACAAACAAATGTGCAGGCGAGAGAGAGAGACAAACAAATGTGCAGGCGAGAGAGAGAGACAAACAAATGTGCAGGCGAGAGAGAGAGACAAACAAATGTGCAGGCGAGAGAGAGAGACAAACAAATGTGCAGGCGAGAGAGAGAGACAAACAAATGTGCAGGCGAGAGAGAGAGACAAACAAATGTGCAGGCGAGAGAGAGAGACAAACAAATGTGCAGGCGAGAGAGAGAGACAAACAAATGTGCAGGAGAGAGAGAGACAAACAAATGTGCAGGCGAGAGAGAGAGAGACAAACAAATGTGCAGGCGAGAGAGAGAGAGACAAACAAATGTGCAGGCGAGAGAGAGAGAGAGACAAACAAATGTGCAGGCGAGATAGAGATACAAACAAATGTGCAGAGAAAATAGAGAGAGAGGGACGGACAAATGTGGAGGGGAGAGAGAGGGACAGACAATGTGGATGGGAGAGAGAGGGACAGACAATGTGGAGGGGAGAGAGAGGGACAGACAATGTGGAGGGGAGAGAGAGGGACAGACAATGTGGAGGGGAGAGAGAGGGACAGACAAATGTGGAGGGGAGAGAGAGGGACAGACAAATGTGGAGGGGAGAGAGAGGGACAGACAAATGTGGAGGGGAGAGAGAGGGACAGACAAATGTGGAGGGGAGAGAGAGGGACAGACAAAGGGGAGAGAGGGACAGACAAATATGCAGGGGGTAGAGAGGGACAGACAAATGTGCAGTGGGGAGAGAGAGGGACAGACAAATGTGCAGTGGGGAGAGAGAGGGACAGACAAATGTGCAGGGGGGAGAGAGAGGGACAGACAAATGTGCAGGGGGGAGAGAGGGACAGACAAATGTGCAGGGGGGAGAGAGGGACAGACAAATGTGCAGGGGGGAGAGAGAGGGACAGACAAATGTGCAGGTGGGAGAGAGAGGGACAGACAAATGTGCAGGGGGGAGAGAGAGGGACAGACAAATGTGCAGGGGGGAGAGAGAGGGACAGACAAATGTGCAGGGGGGAGAGAGAGGGACAGACAAATGTGCAGGGGGGAGAGAGAGGGACAGACAAATGTGCAGGGGGGAGAGAGAGGGACAGACAAATGTGCAGGGGGGAGAGAGAGGGACAGACAAATGTGCAGGGGGGAGAGAGAGGGACAGACAAATGTGCAGGGGGGAGAGAGAGGGACAGACAAATGTGAACAGGAGTGTAAGTATGCAGAGATAAATTGAGTGGGGGAGGGGACAAATAAATGTAGAGAGAAAGGGCAACAAATAAATGTGCAGACAGATAGGGAGGGTGGAGCACTCAAACACAGAGGCAGGCACCAAGAACAAGCAAGGCCCATTCTTTTCCAGCCATTCATCAACACAAACCTTTGATGGTTGTAAGAAAATGCAATCAAATCCTTTGATTACATGAACAAGAATCAGAAAACAAAGTGGCATCTTCATTTAATCTTATCTTCTTCTTAGGAACCACAACAAATAGACAAAATTCTGCCTTCCCAACACACACATATGAAACTCCGAAAAAACAGCAATAGACAATAGCAAATTCCTACAGTAAAGATCAAAGGATCAACTCAGAAATCTTGAACAGATTTGTTAAATATTAACATAACCATTAACAGAGCTTCTTTTTTTTTTTAGCAGCACTCACATCAAAAAATACTTCATTTGTAAAAATGAGAAAGTATTATTTATTTAACTCTGGAGTAGAAAAACTTATAATACTACCTAAACCAAACCATAATGGATCAATAAAAAAAAAGAAAAAACCTGTAAAAGAAATGGAATCCATTTACTTTTTTTAACTAATTATGATTGGCAAAAACCAATTATTTAAATTCATTCTGTATCTCATCAATCATTATTGTTGAATCGATAACAGATTCGATAAATATTACCATAACCATCAAAGACAGACTATATGGTCGGCAGCAAGAGAAAAGCAAACTATGATTTGGAGATCAAGTACAAAAATTTAAATATCTGGAAAGTGTTCTCACAAAGGACAAAAAAATATGACATTGGAATTCAAAGACACATTGGAATAGGAAAATATGCCTTCCAAAAGTTAAGCAAAGTATTAAGAAACAGGAAATTTCATTAGAACCAAAATAAAAAATAAAAAAAAACTACTAAACTGT
>OZ010610.1:46175373-46207873 GCA_963932145.1 Acanthosepion lycidas
CTTAAATACTTGTATCTATAAAAAGAACGTTAAACATAAAAAATGTCTTTAATAAAATAAATTGTCGGACTTTGTCTATTTCTTAATGTATATATATATATATATATATATATATATATATATATATATATTTATTATAAGTTGTTACATATGGACAAACAAGTAATCACTACAAAGATGCATATTTGTTTCAATGCTTAAAAGGTAAGCATCTCATCAGTTGAGGAACAAACATGGTTATAAATGATTATATATATATGATATAATGATATATAATTTTGTAAGGAACATTTCAAATAACACACAAAATGTATTGGTTGTTCACTGTAACAAAACAGACCCCACAATTTTGACATAATAAGTGGTTTTATCTGTTTAAAACTATATATAATTCTGGAGGGAAGAGTGCTCAATAGAGTATGTCGATATAGTGTGGACATAGATGTCAACACTGCATGGTGACTGACAGTTTCATACTTTAACAATCATCAGGTAATGTGATAATACTGAAATGTTGGGATTAAGTGCATTAACAAGGAAAGAAAATACAGGATGCTGCAGAAACATCTCCCACATTTTTAACAGTCACCTGTGTAGTGCTAATGAATGTAGGTAAGTGGCAATGACATCTTCATCTAGCTAATTTCCTTTTTTTTGGAGTGAGGATACCATGAGTTACTATCATGGCTTCAACCAGAGCTCACTGTGCATTTGCTTTTGAAACATTGTTAAAACTGGTCAGTCCATAATTGCAACACAGATTTTCATGCTTATTTCACGTTATGCTAGAAATGTCAGAATGTTCCAGATAGAAAACTGATACTGCTGTGGGTTGAAAATTTCAGGGCCACAGGCACTGCACTTAAAAGAAAGCCACCTGAAGACCTCAAGGCACTGGAACTCCAGAAAATGCTCAGTCTCTAGAAATTTCTACAACAGTGGATGCCGAATAGCGGCCACTATTTGGAGGATGACAACTCTAAAACCAAATGAATAAAACCCGCAGACCTTTGTTTAAACAACAGTGAAATAATTTTTTTAACAGCAGTTACCTTGGTCTGTTTGTCAACCATTAAAATGTGGAAGGTATATCTGTCCCACCCTGTATATGTTGAAAAATAAATGTATTTATCCTTAACCTATAGACTTAGTAATTTATCTACAAAAGGTACCTTAAGTCCACAGTTTGACAAGTTAGCTGAATGTTAGTTGGAAATTTCCACTACTGCATAATGTTCACTCTCCTTGAGAGAGATTTTTTTTCACCCCAAGCAAGGTAATAAAGCCACTAAGATGCAAGGGGTTACTGAGTGAGAGAGAATGAGAAAAATATACTATTAAGGAGAGAAGACAATAAAATGAAACAAATTTAGAAGACAGAATTTGATTTGAAATAACCAGAAGGTTATGAAATATGATAATGGTAATATTAGTTATTTCTTTGTAAAGAAATATTTGGTATTCATTGACTAAGCAACCAGTACTGCTTTCAGTCAAAATTTATAATTTATATTTTATTTATATTTATTTTATAATTTATAATTTTTTATATTTTATTTATAATTTTTATATTTTATTTATATTTATTTTATTTATAATTTTTATATTTATATATATAATTTATAATTTTTTATATTTTATTCATATATATATATATATATATATATATATATATATATATATATATATATATATATATAAAATTTATAAAATCATTCTCTCAAAACAATTTTTCAGGAAAATAGGTTTCGCAAGTCTAGTAGTGGTTATAGCTTTTTCCTGTATTGATGGTGGAGGGAGGGATTCCTCACCTTTTAATGTTTTTTACATTTTTAGTCATATCTACAGTTTGTGATATAGTATATTTTTGTTATGGGGAAGGATTTCTACTTTTTTTTTTAAATCATTTCACCCCAACCAAAGTAATAAAGCCACTAAGATGCAAGGTGGGGGGTTACTGAGTGTCAGAGACTGAGAAAAATATACTATTAAGAAAAGACAATAAAAGAATAAGAATTAAGACAGAAGATAACAATTGACATTCCATTTAAATTTTTGAAGATCAAAGTTGACAGGGAAGCAAAAAGCCATAAGCCCTTGTCACCCATCTACTACTGACTGTGCTTAAATTCATAATGTCTAGATACAATGGGGGAAAGTTCATCAGAACAAATACCATGAAAGTATTTTGGTGGGGGATTTTATCAAGAATCTCTTAACTGTATAGCAGGGTTCTATTGATTTTTAAGCATCTTCCCAGTTAAATGTAATACTCTTGTGTATTAGTGAGTTTATTGCCTTGTTTGGGGTGAATGGTTTGGTTTGGTTTATTTTGTTTTATGGCATATCAACCTCAATGGGTTATTTAATGCCAACAACATTTTTAGGATAGATTCGTATGAACAGAATATGTATTCTTTGGTTTTGATTGGTTTGGTTTATTTTGTTTTACGGCATATCAACCTCAATGGGTTATCTAATGCCGACAACATTTTTAGGATAGATTCGTATGAATAGAGTATGTATTCTTTGGTTTATATTGATTTGATTTATTTTGTTTTACAGCATATTAACCTCAATGGGTTATTTAATGCCGACAACATTTTTAGGATAGATTCGTATGAATAGACTATGTATTCTTTGGTTTTGATTGGTTTGGTTTATTTTGTTTTACGGCATATCAACCTCAATGGGTTATTTAATGCTGACAAAATTTTTTATTGCTGGTAATATTTTGTTTTGTCAAAAATCTGTTTCTGTTAATATATTTCCTTCAAAATTGTATTGCTGGAAATAGGTAACTATTTGCCCATAGCTGGGATCCTAACAGATGCTACCACCCTGGGTTAAAGTAGACCTGGGAATACCAGCAATTAAGAGGTGGTTCCATGTTCTTCAAAACCTCCTGATCAGGGGCCTTGCTGCTGGACATAGTTTATTGTCTTATCCAGGACACGGATGTAGTTTAAAGTTTTACTCAGGACGGTGTTTGGGGTGAAATGATTAAAAAAAAACCCTGACTGGCAACATCTCCCAAGCTGTCATTCTTCTTCTACTGTTGCCAGTTGTTCAGCCTCTTAAAGAATAAGTCTGATGATAACCCTCTTTTTAAGATAATACCTACAAGAATTTTATGTTACGTGATAGATTCGGTAATAATGCATTTAAATATTTCTGAGCAAACAATATCTTCTTCAACTTTGTTAATAAAATAAAGCATTTAAAAATTAGTAAAAAAGATCATCTTTAACTATTAATAAATTCCTGTTTTTCTTAGTTTTGTTAACTTGTCCTAAGTTATGACAGTTTAAAAGCAAACATGTTCACCCTTAGACAGCTACATGGAGAATGGACAGTCTACAAGAGAGAATGTTGAAGTGATACAGAAAATGAATATCCTAAAAAAAAAAAAAAAAAAAAAAAATTAAAAAGTTTTCAAACTTAGGAAACATTAATTTCTTTATATTTTGCAAACTTTTGGCAAACTCTTTTTACATGGAAAGTCTGTATTTGGAACTCGTCTCAAATATAAAAGTCAAAGTTTAAGAACCCTTACTAAATTGTTTTTTTAAAAACCTAATAGAAAAAGAGGATAGTAAAATTGTGCATTTATAGCACAGAATTTTCTTATGCATCTTTAAAAAAAGACATAACTTGTCAGACAGAAATCAATCAATATTCTTTAACAGCCTTCGAAGATACTTCTTCAACTGCTCATTTTACAAAAAAAATTAACCGCTCATCAATAAAAGCTCAAACAAAATACTGAGATAACTTTTAAAAAAAATGTTCTTTATGTTCTATTTAATCCACCACTTTTTATGAGCTTCATTGTGATTCTATCATTAAATATAATACTGGCAAACAGACTGTTATATAATGGTCATATAACACTTAAGGACAATAAAGAACATATGAAAATTGACATATTTAACCTTTAAATGAAACAAAGAAATAGGGATGAGAGTGTACATTGATAGGGATTGATTGATTCAACTACAGGTTATTTAAAAACAGAAAATATTTTCCAATTGTAAGGTTTCTGGCTACAGTAGCTTCTGTACATTTATATTTCAGGCAATGGAAGAGCTAAAGGATATGCCTGTGTAGCTCATCAGTATTTCATTGACCAATTCATTTTACACAGATCAACATTTTCAGGTTATTTAAAGCCAGAAAATGTTTTTAGATTGTAAGAATTTTTTTTTTTTTCAGATTATGATTTAGTGATCAAAATCTTAATTAATCCATAGCTTTGGGGAGAAGAAGTGGATTCATACCTTTCCCAAAGGAATTTGTGCATAAATTAATATAACGGAACATAATTGGAACTCGACTCTCTGAATTACAATTCCGAGCCATTATCCATTACGCCACCTGCACATCCAAGCTTACAGCACCTAGTATTCCCAAGCGGTCACCCATCAAAGTACTGACCAAGCTCAATGTTGCTTAATTTTAGTGGACTTATGAGAACTAGTGTTTCAACATGATATGGTAAAGAGGCTCGGATTAAACTTATAAAGTTTAATCCGAGCCTACTAAACAAACCCAATTGGAATTGGAATTCAGCTCTCTGATTAACAGTTACCTTTACACCACAGGTGAACATCCAAGCTCACAGCACCTGGTATTCTCAAGTGGTCACCCATCTAGCTACTGACCAGGCTTGATGTTGTTTAACTTCAGTGATCATATGAGAACCAGTGTATAATATGGTGGAACAAGGACAGCATCATCAAACTCTCGGTTATGACAGCTTGTGACATCTAGCTAGCAATGGCACCCCCCTTGGCTCCATCCTCTAAATTTCACTCACATGGCTAGGGTTAACCAGAAGTATGATTTTCAGGCACTTCTTAAAAGGTGATGCATGCTGGGATCACCACTCCATGTCAATGACAGCAAGAATTCAACGAACAAATTGACCATGGCAAGATTCAAACCTATGTCTCATGGTCAGAAGGCAAAAATTCTAACCAATATATATATATATATATATATATATATATATATATATGTGTGTGTGTGTGTGTATTTAGGCAGCAATTTTTCTTTTAGGCATGTCTGATTGAATAAATTACAAACATTGCTTATTTTGATCATAATCCTTTCATATTCACAAATATTTTTCTGTATATTACAATTAAATAAAGCAAAAATACACTGTAGCAGTGATAATCACTTATTTCCCAACTTTATTATTACTTTTTATCTATATATATATATATGTGTGTGTATATATACACACACAGTGATGTTCGATAAAAGTGACTCACCTGATTTTTTTTACTAAAAATATTTTTTGTCTATTGTTTTTGGGGTTAAAATAATTTTTAATCTTACTAATATAAAGACCCCTTCCCGACCACCTAGAAAAAAAGTTTATTCACCCTAAGGTATTCTATTGATAATTATAAATTTGGATATAAATGAGATTCAGGAAAAAAGTGACTCAGATATCGCATTCTAATGATTAAACTGGTAAATTTAAAGAGCTTTTGACAAAATATTGAAAACTATTAGGTTGGTGCAAAAATAATTTCGTTTTCTCACATAGTAACATATGTTAGAAGACGAAATTATTTTTGCACCAACCTAATATTTTACAATACACTCAGAACAATATTCTAGAGAATTCTAGAATGGCTTAAATTAAATCTAGAGTATTCCAGAATATTCCAAAAAGCCTCATACAGTATAAAAACAGCTTGAAATAGCCACTCAAGTCACTAGCCAGATGAAAGGATACAAACACGCATCAGAACCACTTAAGGCATCTATTATTGCCCTCTCAAAAGCAGGCAAGTCTACGAGAGAAATTGCAGAAATTGCTATAACCTCGCAATTAACCGTCTCTCAAGTGCTTAGGGCACATAATGATGCCACTCCTGCTCCAAGGAAGGAAACAAGGGGAAAAAGATTGATGATAGAACTGGCAGGGTAATCAAGAGAGAAGCTGCAAAGAATAGGACTATAACTAGCCAAGAAATTGCAGCTAATCTAAGCGAAGAGCAAGGTGTTAGTCTTGCCTCTTCAACAGTCTGTCGGTGGCTGATACAACAAGGCTACAAATCTTGTACATGAAGGTTTAAGCCACTAATAAGCAAAGCGAACAAAGCCAAGAAACTTGAATGGGCTCACTATTACAAAAATTTCACCGTAGAAGACTTGAAGAATATTCTCTTCTCCGATGAAACGAAAGTTGAGCTAAATTCAAAGGATAAGCGATCTAAAATCTGAAAAAGAAGCTTTGAAAGCTCTTTGAATTTAGCAGTAAGTACTGTCAAGCATCTGTTCAGTATAATGGTCTGGGAATGCTTTTCTTTACATGGAACTAGTTTTTTTAAAACCTATTGAAAAGACCCTCAGGAGCAAGTAGTACAAGAGAATTTTAGAGTCTTGTCTGCTCTCTTCTGCTGAAAGGGTGCAAATCAACACCACCAAGCTCATTTTTATGCAGGATAATATTCCCTGTCACAAATCAAAATTGATGAAGGAATACTTTGATGAGAAGCAGGTGAGTGTTATGACATGGCCACCCCAATCTTCTGACCTCAACCCCATAGAAAACTTATGGAACATTATAAAGTACAGGCTCTCAAGAAAGCAGTTGAGCAACAAAGAGGATTTGACTGTGAATTTCATATCTGAATGGAATTCAATGCTTGGAGATGAGATTTGCCAGAACCTAATTAAGTCAATGCCAAAAAGGGTTGAAAAGGTTATTCAAAATAACCATAGATTATTAAACATTTTAAACTATATGACCTATTATAAATAAATTATACCTCTATTATTCTTTATTTAAAGCTGTTCAGTTATGTTTCTATTGAGTTGCAGGAAATAAGTGAGTCATTTTTTTTTTTGCCTAAATCTCATTTATATCCAAAATTATAATTATCAATAGAATACCTTAGGGTGAATAAACTTTTTTACTAGGTGGTCAGGAAGGGGTCTTTATATTAGTAAGATTAAAAATTAGTTTGACCCCATAAACAATAGGCGAAAAAAATTTTGAGTAAAAAAAAATCAGTTGAGTCACTTTTATCAAACAGCACTTATCTATCTATATATATATATATATATATATATATATATTGTGATGGTGACAGGCCACTTATATCTGAGTATGCCTGTAAACTAGGCAGGCAAGCCAATCCCTGTTACAGACTCCAGCTCACTCAGGTACATTTGTGTTTGTTCAAAACCCACAGATCCCACCTGTAGTTTATACTGAATCTATACTGAGCGAACATTAATTACAGTTTCTAGAAAAGAGTGCATTATCTGGCATGATCCATAGTTTGAACGAGAATCAAACACTCAGTCACAAGGACTTGCGACTTTGTGCCATCATCATCAATGACTCACAAGTATTTCTGTCTACTCCATTTCACTCACATGGCTTGGGTCCAAACCGTTGTGTGAATCTCAGGCACTTTTCAAAGGTGTCGCTTGCTGGGATCACCTCCTCAGGCCAATAACATCAAAAAGTCACTTTCCTGATAAATTGACCATGATAAGATTCAAACCCAGGTTTCATGGTCAAAAAGTGAACATTCTAGCAACTCAGCTATGCACCCATATATATATATATATATATATATATATATATATATATAAAAACTTGCATTTGTTTTTTGAGTTCATTTCCTGGGACATCTAAGAAACAGATAATGAAGCCAGACTAATAAGAAGCAAACAAATATAAAAATCTTTCTAAAAATTTTACCATCTTTTCCAAATGAAAAATTCCTTCAAGACACACAAGAAGATTTGGCATCTGACCAAAAAATTTTGAAAGGAAACAAGCCAAGTAGGCATCAAGGGAGCACATTCCAAAGCTGAAAATTAATTCCTCAACTATTTCTGATAATTTTAATGCTGTTGGGAGGAATAGAAAATTAACAATGCACATGCAACAAGCACCAACTTATAAGAAAAACTTTCACAGTCATTCCTTACAAAAGAAATAAAATTTTTGAATCATTATAGAAAATGTGTTTATGCACAAATTTACAATAAGGTGTGGTTTATTTAAAAAACCTTGGCTTGACTTATCTAAGTCAAACCACATGGCATATATTGGCAAGCACATACCACATCTGAAAGTTTCACTCAATTCATGCCTTCAGTACATTGCTTCAAGCACACATTTTCTTTACCTGGCAGGAAAATCATCATCATCATTTATTCAGTTAGCACATTTTATGCTGCTGTGGTCATCACTCCCCTTTATCTCACAATTGTGGTTCCTGGTGACATTCAAAGCAGTAAAGTGCAATGGCTTGCCAGATCTTTTTGCACCAGGGATATTGAGGTTACCCCATCCCTCCTCTCAGAAGTTAAAGAGGCAGGACCTATATGGCAGCAGGTGGTTTTAATCCAAAGTTTTCATTCTTCTAGACTGGTTGCCAATCACAGCTACAGAACCCAGTCTGTCCTGCTATTTACCCATAGCTGGGGGAAAGAGATAGATTTATAATTTTCCCAAGGTAAGTGAATGCAATGAACCATATTGGAATTCAAACTTGGCTCTCCAATTCCTCAATCCAAGCTGCTATTCATTAGCCCAACATACTTCTGTTAGGAAAGTGGGCAAGTCAAGAACTTGGGGCATACATCAATTGTACGCAATTGTAATTAATGAAAGCAACTACTCAATTTTTTCATATATACGAACTGAAGTTTATGAGAATGCATCTCACGTGTACGAAAGTAGCACAAGAGATTATGATTGATGAGGAAGATGTCAAAGATAATGAACGTTGTGGATGCACATGTACAAGACATGCTCTGAAAGTAATGCCTCCTATTTATATCCATGGAAACCAAATCAAATACATGGAGTATAACACCACTGAAGAAAGCAAGTTTTCTGCTAGAAATCCCCTCTCACATGATCACATCCAAGCATTTTCCCCAACAATGAACAAGAGCAAACATGATATGCACTTAGGAAATTCCATGCCAGCAAAGGTTATCAGCTTTCTTCCCAGAAACGCATTACCCACCACTGGTTTTTTAATCCCTCTCTCAAACATTTTGTCCTGCATAAACATTCAGAAACCATTGATCAATGTTAAAGGGTTTGATTATTTCCTCGTGACAATTATATCTGTTTCATACACATTTTCATGTCAGATGGCATTTTGACAGACTGCTGTCTAAACATACAGCTAGAGGCCTTGTTCAGCTTTTCCCCTACTGGACAAATCACCCCATGTTGTGTCTTGATAAGCAGTTTGCACCAGTGTAAACAAAAAATGGGAAAAGGTCCAGTTTGTGTTTACAAGGAAATGAAAGGCAAAATTAACACCAAGACAAGAAATGAAAAAATAAATCTTGGCATGGCCTGGTTAGTTGGTGATACTAGAGACATCTATATTACTACTTCTGTTTTCTTCCATGACAGACTAACGGACCATATCTTCCCTTCAGCCTTGAACTCTCTCCTACTATCCCTCTGCTCATCTCTACATCACAATTTGCAGCTAACAACTGACCATTCTGTAACATTTTATGTAAGACTATGACTGAAACTTCCTACCTTCCAGCCAAGTGGCACTTGATCCTGCAAGTTTTCATATATTCATTATTTACTCCATTTTCTTATTAATACTTCTGGACTTTAGGTAGTTGTGTTGAAGATCTTTTAAGGCTTTACTACTAGTCATAAAAACACCAAACACTTCAGACTCAGAGAAAATCATTTACTGTCCACTTCTATGTGGGTGTACTAATCACAGCTTGATTCAATTGTGACACATCTGTTCAGTTGCTATTTGTAACAAAGAAAAAGTATGGACTATTAGTGAGAAGGTCCAACCTCTTCTACCAAGAGGTCTTGAAGAATATGACACTCAGAGGATATATTGAAGGTATGGCAAACATGGATAAATGTGCCTGCAATATGACATAATATCAAAATGACGGTTTTTCCCTTGACACCGCTAATATTTTAACTCTTCTTCAGCAATGTTTATTGTTTTAAAAAGCAATGATTAGAATTGGAATAAAACATATGATGAAAGTGAATTTTATAAATTCCTAAATTATTGAAATATGTGAACCAACTATAAGGAAATCCTTATTTACCATTTTATAAAATTTGAATCAGTAGACAATTAGCTGATGTTTTGCTAACCATTCCAATAAATAATATAATAAATAGTGTAAATAAACAATCTAATATATAAATAGTGTTTATTTTTGTTGTCAATTCTCAAGAACAAAGAAAATGTATAAATTCACTTTAATCATGTTTAGGTTTTATTAAAATTCTAATTATTGCTTTTTAAAACAATAAACATTGCCAAAGAAGAGTGAAGGTAGTTAAAAAAAAGAAGAAAAAAAAGCAATGTCATGGGGAAAAGTGTCATTTTGACACTGTCTTATTGTAGGATGACATTTATCCATGTTTACCACCAAATCTTTTTAGTCATACAGCCCGTTTTATGATGCAGCCCACTGCTCCAAAAAGGTTATCAATGCTTGGTTGAGATGTTAGTTTAATACCAGTAACATCTGTTCCAAAACTTACCTAGTCTCAACCGTTAGGGTAGATACAGAAGGAATAGTTGGAGTTAAAAGAAAGTGAGCCTTATTCGGCATAAAATATGATTGGTTCCGGTTTTTTTTTGTGTGTGTGGGGTGGGGGTGTCAATGAATTCTTTATATTTTTTAATCCTTAGTTATAAATTCTTTTTTGATGGTCAATGGAAAATAATCTTTGTCTAATTTCTCTACTTTTAAAGGTGAAAAATTGCCTTTAAGTCATTGGGTACATACTTTAGTTTTTGTTCAGTATCATTTTCTATATATTTCTTTACACTTGAAGTAATGAAAAAAAAATATCAGGATTGCAGGTCTGAATCCAGTTTAGAATGTTTTGAATTTGCTCATGCAGTGGGCCTGATTCCAAAATGATATATGTTGGACTATGGCCTCTAGGATTAAGGTTGAAAAAGTGTGACACACTGACATTTGCATTTATACAGATGTGAACCAACTATAAGGAAATCTTTACTATTTACCATTTGATAAAGTTCTAATTGGCTATTAGCCAATGTTTTTCCAAACATTCCAATAAACAATATAGTAAATAAATAGTCTTTATTATTTTTGTTAATTCTCAAGAAAAAAGAAAACTTATAAATTCACTTTCATATGTTTAGATTTTATTACAATTCTAATCATCACTTTTTAAAACAATAAATGTCGCCAAAGAATAAAGGTAGTTAAAAAAAAGCAATGTCATGGGAAAAAATATCCTTTTGACACCCCATCTTATTGCAGGTGCATTTATCTGTTTTCCAAAGGTACAGACAAGCTCATTTTGCTTATAAGTTAAAGAACACCATGACACCATTACATATGTAAAAATGTAAAAATATTATAGGTTTTTTTTAAATTAGTCAAGAATTATAATATTGTACAAATCAAAAGGAAAAAAAAAAAAAAGAATGAATTTAACAGCTAATATGAAAGTAATTAATCACTTAGGACAAGGAAGCTTTTCTGTGATATGATATTAACACATTATTTAATCAGCTGCTCCACAACAATTACTTTAATTGCCTTCATCTCCATCTATAAATTATTTTGAACAACTGATTCACTACTAGAGTAAGATGACTCAATATAAAAAAAAAAAATTATTACATGCTATCTCATCAGCAGCTCCAGGAGAGTCACTGATTTCACTGCCTTCATCATCATCTATGCACCATGTCCTTTAAGGTCACTGGCAAACATGGCTCTTCACAATTTCCTTTCCTTTGTAACTCTTAATAAATTTTCTCTTTTTGTTATTTCTCCTAAACCTGGTTTCATCATCCATTTACTCAAGCTCGCAAGGTAAGTCATGTTTTGTTTTTCTCTATCCCTCTTGTCTTCGATTTGTCTTGTGAGTATCAAATTTTCCAGGCTCTCTTTCCTCATTATGTGCCCAAGAAATTTCAACAACCTCCTACTGATATTAAATATAAGTGTCTATTTTGTTTCTGTTTTCTCTAAAATTTTGTTGTTATATGTTTGGTCCATGGTATTCTCAGCATCCTTCTGTAGAACCACATTTCTGTTGCTTCAAGTCTCTTCTTCAACTGTGAGGAGATTGTCCAGCATTCAATGTCATATAGGATTGATATTACATAACATTTCAGTAACCTTTTCTTTGTTTCTAATGTAAATTTTCTTGAATCACTGCCAGGGTAAGAAAACCCAATTTATTACAATCTATCTAAGCCTAAGATTCCCAAGTAATGCACAATTGTGTTTTGTGTACAGATAAAGCAACTCTTGACAGCTGTTTATTCCAAAGACAAAAGACTATTGATTATTTTGTGAAATATTAACCACACATGGAAAAATACAACTCAGAAAAAAGTCATACATGAAAAGACGCTATTGTGCCAGAAATTGCTTTATGAAATCACGAGATTTAAAAAAAAAATGATTATCAATAACAAGACATGAGAGTTTTCGATTATGCAAGTACTTGTGAGTTAAATTAAGAGAAGCACATATTGTGCATTCGCACATTGAATCAATGAAGAAAAAATATTGGATACCCTAATTCCCTTTACTGTCAATTTATTTTCTTTTTCAATTCATGATAAAATCTATAATATTCAAAACTTGTCAATATCTGCTTCTCACAAACAGGGGAATAAAATAAAGACACAATCAGTTGTCGACTTACACCTGTCTTGAGATGAAACTTGTCACCAAAACAGGACATGATTAAAAGAGGACATAATATATTGTGGAATCATGTGATCAAGTAAGGACACATTGCTGGACATTGATGTGGAGTTAACCAGGGAAAATACAAAAACAGTAATGATTGATCCCGACATTTGTGTTCATGTCCTTCTCCCCTAAATTTTCATGTTGTCAAAAATCATCAAATAAAGAAACTGTTTGACCTTTTCTTGTTCTTTGGACATTCTAATAAAATGAGGACTACTATCAGTTATAGAACAGTGATGACTTGTCTTCTTTCTACTACAACAACAAAAGATCACTAGCCAGTGAGTCAAGAGTTCATTGCCAAACCTGTTTCTATTTGGTGCTATGAGCCCCATATTTAAAAATTTAACTACAAAAAACAAGACCAACTTAAAAAATAAGTAAACCTCACCTGTTACCAATCCTTTTCTTACACACTCGGCAGTTCTTCTCTTCAGTGATTACGCATTTAATTTTGGAAAATTTCATGTGCTCCTTGATGACCTGAAAAATTTGAAAGTTAAGACATTGATTAACAATGAAATAGCAATAAAGTTGACTGAATTTAGAATATGTACTGACATGTTTTTTTTTGTTTGTTTTTTGAAGAAAAGCCACTATCCACACAGTTTTTCTTATCCTGAACTGTAGAGTGAGATTTTGGTTAAAATTTTTTTTTTTAAAATGCAAAATATGGAGAAGAAATCCTGTAATAAAAGAACAAAAACATTTAAAAAAAATTAAAATTCCTAACCATGCCATGTATGAATTTTAGGATAAAATATTTAACGCTTAGAAAAGTCTTAAAGGCTTAAAAATTGGTTCTGGTGCAACACTAATATAAAAGAAACTGGAGTACATATCAAATTGAGTAACCTTCAGCACCAATACTTTTGGTCTACCTTCAACATTGTTACTTAATAAGTGCTTAATAAGATTGTTTATTTGTATGTTTGGCAAAAAATCAGTTTTATTGCCAATTGATTCAAACTTTATAAAATAGTTTCCAGTTCCTTCTAAAGTCTTCTCATTCTCTTTCACATGCAGTAACTGCTTGTGTATTAGTATACTAATCACTTTGCTTGGGATGAAGTTGGAAAAAAAAAAAAAAAAAAAAAGAAAAAGATGAAATTGCCTAAGTAATTATAACCATTGTCAGTTATGACTGTGGAAAATTAGCACCAATCACTTCTCAAGTGGAATAAATATGCCAGAACTGTATAAATGTGAAAAGCTTCATGGTGCAATGCCCGCATAAACTTTTTTTTTTTTTTTTTTTTTTTTAGAAATTTTCCAGTGTTTTTATTTAATAGAAATCAATTAAAAAACATTTCCTAAGAATACAATATCTATTTAAGACAAATGCAAATGCCGGAAATATATACATATCAGTGACTATAGAGTCATTATCTAGGAAATTTGCATGCGACAGAAAACTGAAAAGTGGCTCTAACTTGTTTAATTTTATCCTAGAATTATGGATACAAGGCTTTGTTAACTTCCTGCACAAAACTAAATATTCTTCCCCACACTTCCCTGCAAATCATGCAGCAAACCTGCTAACCAGATTGCTAAAAAGAATATATATATATATATATATATATATATATATATATATATATTATATGATTTTATTTATAATCCAGTATTATTTCTTATTACTGTAAACATTTAGTAGGTACATGTGTTCAAGTAGGCACCCATTTTTTTTATTAATCCTGCATTAGTCACCTTGGATTTCCAAAAAGTGATAGTCTCCTGGCATCTGCTTCCCACAACAATAGAGCTACAACTGTGCCATATCACGTGCTACACATCCTGACTCAGTCAGGAGAGTAGTGGGGGGGAGCAAAAGAAAGAAGTTGCCAACTAGGAATTACAAATACTTTAAACATGTTGAAGTAACAAGATATCCCCAGTGACTAACAGTGTAAATTTGTATTTACCAGCCTGTGCATTAATAAGTCTTAAGAAAGAAAATGTACCCTTCTGCAGGGTTCAATCCTGCTCTCCACCTATTCATGCAGCAAACCTGCTAACTAGATTGATAAAATGGATATATATATATATATATATATATATATATATATATATATATACACACACACACACACCCAAAAAGCAAGTGCTGAAAAATTATCAGCCTAACCAAAAAGCCTTCAAAAAAAATTTTGATGTTTGATCAGATATTGCAAAGTGGGTTGGGCCAAAGACACTTTAGCATCCCCTTTATATATATATATATATATATATATATATATATATATATATATTATAGAGAGAGAGAGAGAGAGATAGAGATAGATAGATATATACAGAATTAGATATGCACAGATATTATATATAGATAGATAGATATGTACAGAATTAGATAGATATGCACAGAATTAGATAGATAGATATGTACAGAATTAGATAGATAGATATGTACAGAATTAGATAGATAGATATGTACAGAATTAGATAGATAGATATGTACAGAATTAGATAGATAGATATGTACAGAATTAGATAGATAGATATGTACAGAATTAGATAGATAGATATGTACAGAATTAGATAGATAGATATGTACAGAATTAGATAGATAGATATGTACAGAATTAGATAGATATGTACAGAATTAGATAGATAGATATGTACAGAATTAGATAGATAGATATGTACAGAATTAGATAGATAGATAGAGAATGCTGAAATAAATATTTTAAGTGTACACAGAGACACACACACTCACAGAAAGGCTAATACATTTACAGAGAAACATCATGGAGTAACACGCATGCACACGAGACACACACACACAAAGAAATACACACAAAAACAAACACATACATCCACAGAGAGAAAAAAAGATGCATACAGAGAAAGGCACATACATACACAAAAAGACACATGCATAAATACAGAGATATGGGGAGGGTAGATATGTGCACATAAAGATAAACACCCATATATGTATATATAAAATGTGACCCAACCCAAGTTGAAAATAAAACCTTATTTGCCTTTCAACTCCATCCATTTTATTTCTTTTTTTTTTTTTTTCTTGGTTACATAATAAAATGTTATTTTTTGGAGTATAATAGTGAAGTAGGAAGGGCATCCCCCCCCAGTACCAACAACACCACCAACAACACCACCATCAATGGTTTGTCAACAAATTCCTTCATTTCATTTCACACTGTATGAATCAGAAAAGAGAATCTATGCTGGCATTTTTGGAACCAATTTTAGAGAAAAGGTTACAAAAGTAGAGAAGCTAACATTATGTAGATTTCCAACCTTTCTAAATCACTTGAAATACGAGCCACAGTTCAATATATCACTTTCCTAATAGACCTCATTAGCTGCAATTTACCCTCTCGCACAGAATGCCAGCACATGGTTAGATTGTTTTGAGGGGAAAGTCTTTTAAATAGGTTAGTCTCACAGTGACAACAGCAAAAATCATCTGGTGTTGCCAAAATTATTAATCATCAGTCATTTTAAAGCCACCCATCAGGGCTACCTATTTTGGAATTGTTTTTTACTTACCAGTCTGTATTGTATGCAGATAACTTTAAAAAAACATAAACTGAGTGTTGCAATAAAAGGCAACTGAAATTAAGATAAAAGAAATAAGAGCTGAAAAAAGTAACTGACAATTCTTCATCTTTAAGAAACACATGATATATACACTTTGTTAATCTTGGTAGTGAGTTCAAATCCTCCTTGGGACTCTAAATTTATGGCAATATGCCAGACAATGCTAATAGATGGAAAATTGCACATCAATGACAAAAGTCAACTGCAAAAATATTTGAGGCAATTTCTCAAGCAGCTGGAGTAAAAATCAAAACAAAAAAATCTAGGTCTCAATTATTGTAGCCTTGTGTCATGTTTGTTACTTTTTTTTCATGCATGCAGATACATAGGATTGATACACAAAGTCTTACTGTAGAACTATGAAAAATGTGATTGTGTGTGTATTTATACTATATATACCCACGGATATGTTACCCCAGCAGATAGGTCACACTACTACTTTATGGCTTAATAATCGATGATTTACCATTGACTCACAGATAGGTTGCACCATGATCTGGGGGAGTTACACAGCCCTTTTTTAAACGTAAGAATTATCAGATATCTATTTTCAAAACTTGCACTTTTGCAGTTAAAATACATTTTGTCAATCATCATGTAAACAAAAGGAAGCAACTGTTGTACTGGTATTTTTATATTTTTGCCGTACATTATTTTATATCGAGTCAACTCGACAAAATAACTACAGAAATGTTACGGTACATTTTGAAAAAAGTGTTTATTTATATATCAAGTTATAGTTTTAAAATTCATTCAGAAATGAATCCCAAAAATTCTTCACTATCAAACATCATTCTTATTTGTTCATCAGTTAATAGGGCTCTGGTTCTTATTGAAAGTTTTGTTACAATAACAAGGCCATTATTTCTTATGTCCACAACCCAATCATAGAATTCTTTTTCCATATTTTGATATGGAGATACTGAATACCTTGCTGCTCGCTTTGATTTTGCCATTTCTTCAAGCTGATCTTTCTGCTTTCTCCATCGTCTGACAACCTTTCATGAAACTCCACACTGACTTTCTACTGTTAGATTTCCATGTTCTCTTGCATAAGTTAGTACTTTTAATTTAAAATCTGCTTCATCAGTCTTTCTTTTACTCATGATTAGGGTTTGCAACAATTAAAATTGTAAACTATAAATTTGGCTACCAACTATATCGCTGCGCAATGCAAAATAGTACAAATGTTTTGGGTACTAGATTCATGCACTTTATTTGTAAATACTACTTAAGAATGCCTTTTAATGTTATATGAAACAACCATCAAAGAAAATTATCTTATAAAGAATATATTTCATTTCTTTAAATCATATTTTCTAACATATTTTTGACAAAAAATGTATATTTTACAGAATGAATCGTGGGACTATTTTTTCCTTTGTCAATAAACATCTAGATGTGGTTCCTTATGTATGCATGTTCAGGGTTTCTATATCAGTCGAGTACGAGGGCCCCGACTGAACGGTGACAGATGGATCAATGAATATTTTATAATTTTATTTATTTATTGTGATGGATATGTGAATCTATTAGGTTGGTGCAAAAATAATGACGTAATAATGTCGTTTTTTGACGTTAAAAAACACGTCAAAAAACGACATTATTACGTCATTATTTTTGCACCAACCTAATAGCAGCATGAGGTAAATTTAAAGCAGTAAGTCAGTATATATGATAGATAAATTGTTTCTATACAGAGAAAAACCACAGCTTTAGTGTTTATGGGTATCATTTCCGATTTCTCAGAAATTATGATGACAAGGTCTGGTAGTGTTGTTTTACATTTAGGTCGAGCGGATAGGTAGCACCCCTGATATTTTGTAAAATTTTTGGTAAAAAAGTGTGACCTATCTGTGAGCATATAAATATATGTGTGTGTGTGTGTGTATATATATATATATGTATATATATGGGTGTGTGCATGTATATATATATATATATATATATATATGGGTGTGTGCATGTATATATGTGTGTATATATGGGTGTGTGCATGTGTGTGTATATATATATGTGTGTGTGTGTGTATATATGTGTGTGTGTGTATGTATATATGTGTGTGTGTGTGTGTGTGTGTGTGTGTGTGTGTGTGTGTGTATATATATATATATATATATATATAGTTGTATATTTAGGCAGCAATCCTTCGTTTATGCATGTTTCATTAAAAACAATGGACAAGGTGCTATGGTTAAACTTTTTATTTAATTTTTTTTTTTCTTGTGTTCGAACAAGAGCTTTCTTTTCTGGACAAAGAGTGTGTAAAACTATTAGCAAAAAACAGTTAGCACATTGTGGCCATGTTCGTAGTTAACTGTGAACAAGGCCACAATGTGCTATTCAGAAATTAAAAACATCTCTATAACACACTAAAACATATACATAATGCACACGCTCAACTAAGCTGAAAAATTGAATCATCCTTGATGATGGCTAAAGGTATAGCTGAAAGCACTTGGAAATATAAAACATTTGGGTGGTTTTTAGACACTCTTAGTCCAGAAAAGAAAGCTCTTGTTCAAACACAAGAAAAATTAAATATAAATGTAGAATATTGGTTAGCTTGCCAGTGGTTTGACACACAAGTAGGCAAGTGTAATCAAAGCTAAAACTGACGAGTCATTTCATGGAGATATATATGGGTGAATAAAGACCACTCATACAAATGTATTAGGCACTCTCCTATAAAATGAGGTAAAATCAGCTGGCTAGCTTTACAAGGAAACAGAAGAAGGCAGCCATGTTGGCAGGTAAGTCACTTGACTTCTACAAACCATAGTACCTTGTCCGTCATTTTTAATGAAACATGCGCATATATATATATATATATATATATATATATATATATATATATATATATATATATATATACAAACATACACACAGGGTGTTCCTAAAGTCTCTTTCGAAGTTAAAAAATATATTACAAAGGCAACTGATGTACCACCACAACTAGATGACTTTCAACCAACCATCATTTTCCAGCAAGGTGGTGCAACACCACATTGGAGACTTGCATGTTTGTGGGTTCCTAAATGAAATATTTCCAGACCAGTAGATCGGAAGGTATAACCCAATACCTTGGCCACCTCAGTTATCAGGTATCACTCCCTTGGACTTCTTTCTATGAGGTTATGTTAAAGATATTGTGTATCGAACAAAGATATGGGACATCATTGATCTAAAGCAAAAGATCACTGATGCCATTGGTACCATTGATGAGGCTATGCAACAGCAAATATGCCAAGAAATCATGTACCATTTTGTTATACTTCGTTCAACTAATGGTGACCATATAGGGGTGAATTAGTTAAAAATCTTAAATATCTACCTCTCATTTTCTAACAATTTTCACCTTTTTGTCAGTTCATTTGCTTTTGTAATAAATTTTTTAAATTGTAAAGAGACTTTATGGATACCATATATATATATATATATATATATATATATATATATATATACATATACACACACACACACACACACACACACACATATATATATATATATCAAAGGAAAAACTTATAATTTATAATCAAGTTATTTCAACAAGTTTCTAATACTTGTCTCATCACACTGAAATTACAAATGGTTTAAATTTATCTCGACAATACTCATATTCTCCCAAACACCACATACGAATATGGGGTTGACAGCTGCCTCTCCTCCCCAACCCATGTCTTCAATAATAGCAATACCCAGAAAATAGACTGCAGTTCTTATAATAAATCCAATATGTTTAATAAAATATAAAATTACTTAAAAATTTAGCTCAAGCTTTGTTTTGACATGTAGATAGTTTAAAAGATGTCAAAATTTGTTCAAAATAAAATCCAGTTATTAAGGTTTATATGATTTGCAAAATAACTTCAGACAGACTATCATCTAATTTCATTGAGCTCCTTTTCCTTTTCATCATTTTTGTTACATAAATATCCCACATTGTGATAACAGAAGATCTACAAAAAAAAGGTGAAATGTGAGTAAGAATCTGGATGTAAATTTACTTTCTTAGTCAATTAAATATATAATTTTCTGAAAGCAATATTAAAGTTGAAAGAGAAGACAAGTTAAGATTGATAATTGAAAGATAAATGAAGGTTATAGAATGTCAAGCTGTACATATTAACAGGGGAAATAAAAAAAATCAAAAAAAAAAATCATCTGGATTAATTGCTTAAAATTTGACAAAAATTATTCAAGAAAATTCAAGTTATTGAAGTTAAAGATTTGTTAAGTTAACTTCAGACAGACTATATTTCTGTAGTCTATATCTTTTGGGCTTGTTTATAAATTAAAAAAAAAAAAACATTCTGCATTTAGTTTGCTTAATAAAGCCTGACAAATTGCAAGCAAGTTCTTATCAAGATTTTTAACCCTTCATTAGTACGATGAAGTATTTTCGCAGCATTAGTACAATGGGGTTTTCTAATACCCCATTTAAAATATTATAGATATATGATTTAGTTCTTAATTTTCTTGTTGCATATTGGTTTGGTTTGGTTTTATGGCATATCAACCTCAATGGGTTATATAATGTTGACAAGATTGTTATTGCTGGTAATATTTTTGTTCTAAAAATGTATCGCTGATAATATTTTTTCTTCAAAAATGTACTGCTTGTATTAAAACCTATTTTTACACTTTCATAGTGCTTTGACCCCAGTTTGGTGGTTAACTATTAGCCCATAGCTGGGACCCTAACATATGCTACCACCCTGGTTCAGAGTAAACTCAGGAACACCAGCAATTAAGAGATGGTTCCATGCTCCTCAAAACCTTGCTGCTGGACATAGTTTATCATCTTACCCAGGACACATGTAGTTTATCATCATCCCCAGGATGTTGTTGCATTATTGTTTTGAATGCTATTCTTGGTTTTTATAAGGTCAATAAAGACAAGTTTTATTTTTAAAAATCAAATTAAAAAGGTCAATATCAAAGAAATGTTTCTCGTCATCAATTGTATACAGCCACAAGGGCTATATCGATGAAAAATTATAAGTTATTTACAGAACTACTTAAAAGTATATTCTTGATTATTATTGTATAATTGAACCTATTCAAAAAAAAAAAAGGTTTAATGTATTTTACTCGGATCAAAATACACCTGATGAAGACCAGAGAGCACAACAGCTGGAACATTGTGATAACAACAACAAAGATAAGGACAACAGACTGCATGTAAATAATGATAACGCCTCTCCACAGAAATTCAGACAAAAACTGATTGGTTATCCATCAAATGTCTTAAGCAACCTTACTACTCACAGATCTATCAATAATGGTATTTTTGCAATTCAGTAAAACCTGAAGCTAAACTTATTGCAACTAATTTCATGTTGCTTTAGTCATACAGAATATTTTTCTTCAAATTCTTGAAAATTGAAGTTACTAGTGCCCCCCTCCGTCATCCATCACCAGAGTTAGAAATTTGTAAATGGATAAGGTAGAATTTCAATTACATAAATTCTCAATTGTGTATGTGTAAGCATGTGTGTGGGTGGGACTAGACTTATGTGTATACTGATACATGTGTATGCAATTTAGCATATTTCAAATTTTTCCCCAGCTGCTGAAATATTTCACACTCAGCAATTTGTGTCTCATGACCTCTCAACACAAAATAAGTTAGGGCTTATGGTCATGTAACATTGAAACAACAGTTCATACAAAATAACCGAAGTTAAGCCTGGTCAGTACATAGATGGGTGACTGCTTGGGAATGCCAATTGCTGTAAGCTTGGATGTGTTGGTAGCGTCAAGGGTCAGAATTGTTAATTGCGGAGCTGAGTTCCAATTCCGGTTTGGCTCATTATATTCCCTTACACACAAATACCCTTGGGGAAAGTATGAATTCATTTCTTCCCCCCACTCGCCCAGCTATGACTTAATTAGTAAGAGTTGTATCACTAAATCATTATTATTTCAAAAAAAATTCTTACAATCTAAAAATATTTTCTGGTTTTAAATAACCTACAAAGGGTTGATAATCCATAAAAAACGAATCAATCAAAAGAATAAATAAGTTATCTGCCTATATTTCTGAGATGAGGTATTGTCCCTAGTTATATTATTTACATCATTTGGACTATTGTCCTGATCTTTATTGCCATATTCACAACGTTTGCACTGTTGTACACTTCTTCAGGTGATATATGTTGGAATTTTGAACCAAACCCTTTTAGTCTATGGGGGTACATTGTTCTAATTCCACATGCCGTGCCTTTTTTGGATATCTCGGTATCAGTTTATTCCCTTTATTAACTCAACTCTCCAAGTTTTTGTTCACCTCTGCTGTGGCCAGGTATTGAGCTCACAACTCTTTCGGTCAAGTCACTTTTTGGATCACTCAACCAATACTTTTATCCACTGGGCCAGTGAGTGAATTTTGGGGACATATAAACCTAATTTTTTGATATTGTTGTTTTTCTCTTGTTCTGTTACTGGTTCTCATATTGTATTTATGTCTATGCTTGGCTGGCTTAGGAGAATTTTGTGGCCTATGTGCTGATTCCTTAAGTTTTTGTATTTTCCAGTGTCTATTATTTCAACTTCATCTCACAGGGTGGGGGGGCAGTGATCTCCCTTTTCCATCCATATATGGTCAGCCATGCCTGACTTTTCTATTTCCTCTCATGTTACGGCCTTACAGTACTCCTGTGATTTTATTTTAAGATGGCAGCCTACTTCTCCTTTATATTTCTTGCCACAGCTTCATGGAATGGCGTATATGCACAGTCTTTAATTATGTTCTTCTCTCTTATGATCTTACTCGGAAGAGATGTCTGTGTAGTGTTAAACCACACCTGATGATTGTCCTCATGTGTTAAGGACCACAGATCTTTTGTATCTTTTACTATAACCCAGTCACATAGGGTAGTCAGACCAAAACTGTTTCTATGTGTTGCTATCATCTTGTACCTTTTTATCCTAGTACATGGGTGCTATTGTCAAGGTAGTTATTATGTTGTAGTTTATTACTTATACTGACCATTTCCTGTTTATAGGTCCCTGGGTCACCACTTATGACCTTTACTTGATGTTGTAGGCAGCGGACGATCCCTTTCTTTACACTGTATGGGTGGCAGGACTTGAAGTTGAGATATTGTTAGGTGAATGCTGGCTTGCAGTACATCGATGCCTTGAACTCATGCTCCGTTTGAGGTATTAGTACATCCAGAAATGCTAGTTTGTTGTTGTTTTCTCTTGTCATCGATGTTCTTATTGAGTTCACATAGTCCAGTAGTAGCTGGACATCTTCCTGGTGGAGCCAAAGTATCATCAACATTATCTCAGTCGTAGAGAGTTGTGGCTTTAGTGATGTTTGATTCTAATGCTACTTCGTTGACATATTCCAGTTGTAGCTTATTTGTTATGGGAGGCAGATGCCAGGGGAAATATCCATTTTCATAAAATCCCAGATAACTAATGCAGGGTTGATGGCTGCTATGATTTGTGTCCAACCCATTCAGAAATGTCTAAGCTATCAACTATATACAACCATTTTCTCAGATCATAGTTTAGTTTGGTTTACGGCATATCAACCTCAATGGGTTATTTAATGCCGACAATTTTTATTGTTGGTAATTTTTTTTTTTTTTTTCAAAAAACTTTTTCTGGTAATAATTTTCTTTCAAATATGTATTCAAAAAATGTATAGCTGGACATTTATTTTTTTTTTTTTTTTTGCAAAAAATTTATTGCAGGTAATAATTTTTTTTCAAAAAATGTATAGCTGGTCATTTATTTTTATTTTTTTTTTTTTTTTCAAAAAATTTATTGCAGGTAATAATTTTTTTTCAAAAAATGTATAGCTGGTCATTTATTTTTTTTTTATTTTTTTTTTTTTTTAAAAAAATGTATCACTGGCAATATTTTTTTTTCAAAAAATATATAGCTGGTCATTTATTTTTATTATTTTTCAAAAAATGTATTGCAGGTAATAATTTTTTTTCAAAAATATGTTGCTGGTAATCTTTTCTTCAAAAAATCTATTTCTGGTAATATTTTTCTTCAAAAATGTATTGTTGGTAATAAGTTTTTTACAACGTATTTCTAGTATTAAAACCTATTTTTACACTTTCATAGTGTTTTCACCCCAGTTTGGGAGTTAACTATTTGCCCATAGCTGGGACCCTAACAGGTCAGGGTGAACCCATGAACACCAGCAATTAAGAGGTGGTTCCACGCTCCTCAAAACCTCCTGATAAGAGGCCTTGACATTGGACATAGTTTATCATCTTACCCAGGATGCAGATGTAGTTTATCATCATACCTAGAATGGTTTCTCAGATCAATGATTTAAAATGACTTCAAGTGAATGAATCCACTCAGTCTTAAAGACAATCCTTCATCAGATCTGGCACTACAATCCAAAGAACTTTGCCAAATAATAGAAACCACATCACCTGGGGACTTTCAACAGCAGCAACAATTAAAACGGATAACATATGTAAGTAGAAGAGGAAATAAAGACATATTAAAGATGTTGACTTTTCACACTGTGTAAAGCAAAAGGTTAGGAAGGAAACTCCAATTTATAATAGAATGATCACAGAGGACTTAAGAAACTTATTTGCCACATGTTAATTGATTTCATTTTTGTTTTTTATAGTTTATCAACCCTTTGTGGGTTGTTTAAAGCCAAAACAGAATGAATATTGCATTAACAATTTTTCTGGAGAATAAGGATTTTTTCAGATACACTCCATACAATTTAACCCATAGCTATGGGAAGCTGATGGATTCATACCTTTCCCAAGCTATTTTCCTCAAAAACTGTTTTGAAAGAAAGATATTATAAATTTCAACCGACAATAATACTAATTGTTGGATCAATGATTGCTGAACATTTCCTGATATGGAGACAACCAATCCCCTCATTTGCATAGACTGCCATAATCATTTTGAAAAAAAAAAAAAAATTGCCTGATGGACCAAGTTTAGGAATCATTTTGGTTGGTGTTCTTGATCACCCCCCACCCTTTGTCTGGTAAGTTTTAGGGAGTTCAAACTAGAACACTGTTTTGTGCTCAGTCAAATAGGTTATTGTGACTTGTTGTTCTAGTTACATCCTGTGTCCTTCCTGGAGGAGCAAATAAAATGACTTTTTACAAAAGGTTACTAGATTTGACATACATCATGATGAAAACAAAAAGGTGATCTCTATGATTATCCGTCCATTATTTACAAAAAGGAAATTTGTAGAGATTATGAGGATGAAATAACTGATGTCACAACACTAATCAATAAAAGAAACTAGAGCTTGATAATAAAAATGATAAAAAAAATTAAAAAAAAAAAACGGATGCATATCACATGGAATCAACAGGCATAGAGACATAAGAAAATGGCAACTTAGAACCATAGAGAATCTTATCTCCAGATGGATATCAAAGAACGATGAAGGTAGATTGCATTTTTTGGGGGGTGGGGGGGTGTCAAAGATAAAATTCCAACAAACTTATCACTAACAGTAGTCTGGAACAAGAAAACCTTTTTCATAGGAAATACATCGCAAAGTGTAAGATAGCCAAAGAGAAAAGGAGGACAAATGGCAATGAGTTGGAAGAAAAAGTTTGGAGGGGGTTAAACTTAGGGTAAAAACCAGGGAGGAAGAAGATGAAGAGCCAAGGCAAAAAGGAAGAGAATATAACTAAGGCAAAGAGTGGGAGGCATGAGTGAAAGTTAAGGCAACTTCAACACTAACATCTCATAAATTCTTTCAAAAAGGAACATTCTCAAATTATAGATCAATGAGTTACTATTGACAACTAATTATTTGTTTTCTGCAATATTAAATATGATTATTTTATCTATTCTGAAATGCACCATGAAATTTCCATACTTCCATTTCTAAAGAAAGGAAAAAAGGTTGAAAGAAAGAGAAGAAAGAAAGAGAAGAAAGAAAGAGAAGAAAGAAAGAGAAGAAAGAAAGAGAAGAAAGAAACAAAAAGAAAAAGAAACAAAAAGAAAAAGAAACAAAAAGAAGAAAAAGAAAAAGAAAGAAAAAGAAAGAAAAAGAAAAAGGAAAGGAAAGAAAAAGAAAGAAAAAGAAAAGTAAAGAAAAAGGAAAGTAAAGAAAAAGGAAAGGAAAGAAAAAGGAAAGGAAAGAAAAAGGAAAGGAAAGAAAAAGGAAAGGAAAGAAAAAGGAAAGGAAAGAAAAAGGAAAGGAAAGAAAAAGGAAAGGAAAGAAAAAGGAAAGGAAAGAAAAAGGAAAGGAAAGAAAAAGGAAAGGAAAGAAAAAGGAAAGGAAAGGAAAGGAAAGAAAAAGGAAAGGAAAGAAAAGAAAAAGGAAAGGAAAGAGAAGAAAGAGAAGAAAGAGAAGGAAGAAAGGAAGAGAAAAAGAAAAAAAGAGAAAGAAAAAGAAAAAATTATGAAAGAAAGAATAAGAAAAAACAAAAAGAGAGAAAAAACAAAAACAAAGGAAAAAGAAAGGTAAAAGAAAGAATAATGAAAGAAAGAAAAAAAAAGAACAGAAAATAATGAATGCAAAAGAAAAAAAGAAAGAAGAAATACCAAAGTACTTAAAATACTTTAATTCTTTTGTTAAATTTGCTTTTCATTCATCTTTTTTAATCATTTAAAATTTAGAAATTCGGCTTTCAAAACACAAGCAATGCTCTAAAGGCATTGCTTCAAATTCAATTTAAAAAATAAAAAAAATTCCAAATTAAATCAAGGACTGAGAGAGTATTTTTTTTTCTTTTCCTGCATTTCATTTTATTAAGAAATATTTTAAGTAATAAACAGCCAGAAGAAAGAAGATAATATTGACAAAGACAAAACTAGAATCTAATTATAAGCAATTGACTAAAGTGGAATTCATTGATGTTATCTTTATAAGAGAAAAATAGCATAAAAAAAGCAAAGAACTAAGATAAAATGAGTAAATATAACAAGCAACATCAGTACTAAAAAGTATCTAACTCAAAAACAAAATAGGATGGTGCCACACCAAGGTGGGATGGTCAGCAAGCTGGCTTTGTAGATCTTGACCATTTCAGTTCTCACTGAGTGGCCCACATTTGTGAACATGTGCTAAAACTGAGCTACACTTAGTAATTGTCTAAAGTAATAATCGAAAGCAAGATAGTAAGAGATATAGTTAAATTTCCCAGAATAATTCTGAAGACAAGACAAATTGGTTTAAAAATGACAATTGGAAAAAAAATTCTTAGTTTTTGCCGACACATTTCATCTTCCAACTTTATTGAGGCAAATAATGAAAGCAAAATGTTTTGTTGCCATAGTTACATCAAATCCAAAATTTAAAAAATATTTTTTCCAATTGTCATTTCTAATCCAATTTGTCCTATCTTCAAAAGTATTTAACTATTTGTCAACATGGAGAGAAAAAAAAAACGAAACTCTCATTAAAAAGAAAATTACCAATATCCAGAAAAATGGTTATGCATGAGCGTCTCTTTTTAAAATTTTGCCAAAGGTCGGTCTGTCTTTGGTCAAGGGGTAAATTTCACCGGTGACACCTTTGCCATCATCGCACAGCCTATGCATGATTTTACATTTTTCTTCTATTTCATTGTCCATATTCAGCCAAAAAACACAGCTTCTCATTAAAGCTTTTATCTTTGATATACTGGGGGGACCGGTAGGGACGTTTTAATATTCTTTTTGGCAGTACTGCTGGTATCACCACCTGTTCACTGTACATCAAAATTCCATCACAGAAAAAAATCTTTTCACTATCATTCTTTTTGTACCTGTTGGTTCATAATTTCTTCCTTTTTCTCTATGATATATTTTGCTTTGTTCCTAATCTCCTTGAATGTCATAAGTTTTGTTTATTTTGTTTCATGTCATATCAACACCTCAATGGGTTATTTAATACCAACAAGATTTTTATTGCTGGTAATATTTTTTTCAAAAAAAAAAAAAAAAAATATTGCTGCTAATATTTATTTTCTTCAAAAATGTATTGCTAGTAATAATTTTTCCTCAAAATATTTAATGCTGGTATTAAAACCTGTTTTGACCCAGTTTTAGGGTTAGCTATTTGCTGATAGTTGGGACCCTAGCAGGTGCTACCAATCTGGATCAGGGTGAACTTGGAAACACCAGCAATTAAGAGGTGGTTTAATGCTCATCAAAACCTCATGATCAGAGGTCTTGCTGTTGGATGGAGTTTATCGTCTTACCCAGAACACAGAAAGGTTTGTGGGTTAACTATTTGCCCATAGCTAGGACCCTAAAAGTTGCTACCACCCCGATCATGCCTTGCTGTCAGATTTAGGTTATCATCTTACCCAGGACACGGATGTAGTTTATTGTCTTACCCAGGATGGGAGTGTCACAGGTATTTCCTGTATAGTGTTGAACAGCATGCTTTTTATTTCCATTTCTACTTTTAGGGCTACTATCACAGTTTTCTCCAGTGGTTCACATATTTTGGGGATTAACCTTGATAACCCATCCACATGATCTAACGTCTTTGATGGAAGGAACTCCATCTTAAAATTATAATTTAATAATATTGTTCCCCATCACTGAAGTCGATTTGCAGTATGTGTAGGAATCCCTTTTGTGGAACCAGAAATAGACAATTGTCTGTGGTCCATTTGAAGCATAAAACTTCATCTATGAATGAATCTATGGAACTTTTTTTACCACAAAAATTATCCCTAAAGCCTCTTTTTTGATTTGGCTGTACCCTTCTTCAGCTGGCAATAGGGTCCTTGACACTTGTTCAATCGCTTTTAGTTAGCCGTTGTTTTCTTTATGCAATATTAGAGTTCCTAAGCCCAAATTACTAGCATAACTTTGCAACAATAATATCCTTGTTTAGATCACAATGCGCCAGACTTAAGACTGATATATTAGGTTGGTGCAAAAATAATGTCGTTTTCTCACATATGTTACTATGTGAGAAAACGACATTATTTTTTGCACCAACCTAATACAACTTTGTAGCTTTTGGTAAGGTTTATCTTTTTGCTATCTTTCTCAATCCCTCTGCTACCAAATTATTTACATGAGTCCATTAGGTAATGGTTTATTTGCTGCTTCTCTCTTTCCTTCAATATGTTCCAGGAGTGTCAAATTTTCCAAGCTCTTTTTCCTCCTTATGTGCCTTGAGAAATTTCAACTGGCTCTTTCTGATTCTAAGTATAAGTTTCCTTTTTGCTCCTAATTTCTCTAAAACTTCCTCATTACTCACATGTTCAGTCCACAGCATTCTTAGTACCTTTCTAGAGAACCACATTGCTTCAAGTCTCCTCTTCATCTGTGAGAAGACTACCATATAGAAAGACCAATATTACACAACAGTTCAGTACTCTTTTTGTTTCTAATGAAATTTTCCTGTTTCTTAATAGTTTGTTTAGCTTTTGAAAGGCATATTTTACACTGCCAATGCACCTTCGGTGTCACATTTTCCATCTTCTGTTAAAACGCTTCCCAAACATTTTTTTTTTTAATTTTCATTGTTTCTTTCACCTTTTAGATATTAGGTTGGTGCAAAAATAATTTTTTCTCACATATGTGAGAAAACAACATTATTTTTGCACCAACCTAATATTAATCAATACAGTGATGGAGGGATCCAAAATGTTTTTAAACTAGTCAATAACAAAGAGCTCATTGTTTAGTATTTTATTGTAATTATTTTGAGAAACAATCTTTAATATAAGGAAGACTTGATAAAAAAAAATAATTCAATTATTATATTTGCATTATTTACACTTGGACTATTATCCTCATCTTTATTGTTATTATCACATCTTGGCCATGGTGCTCTCCAGCCTGCATCAGATATTTGTTGATCCAGGTAACCTTCAGGAAATTCCGAACTGAACCCTTTATTTAATCTACAGCAGTAGATATGTTCTCATTTCACTGACCATGTCTCAGGATATCACATCTTGTTATTATTTAGGACTGATCAGACTTTGTTTACTTATTTGCACTACCTGACTCTGGGATTGAACTCACAATTACTATGCCACATAATAAAGAAATGAGAGCTGTGGAGAGAAATGATCACCTGTGTCCTTAAAGGGTGTAGCATAAAAAATGTCTTATACAATCTCAATAGAATACTCATATAATTTTGAGTTAGAAAACCTCAAATATGCTCAAACTGTTTACAAAGCATTGAGGATCTTAACTGAGAGCTTGTATGTTTCTAAGCTCTAGCATAAATTATAGCATCTAATTTCAAACCTTGTGTCTCACCCTCATACTCTGCCAATAGGTTTTCTAAGCTATTTATTATTCACAAACCAATACTTATGTTTACTAAGCTATTTTCCTGTGGGACCAATTCAATTCCTTGGAAGATTGCAAAAACACAAAACAATTCTTGCTCAACAAGATCAAAAATTCAGGGGGGATGGAATAATGAAGTTGCCTGCAAGATAACAGGAAAATGTCACAAAACAGGAAATATGTTAAATACAATAATTTTTCAATGGATTCTGTTTAAATCCATCCTTATTTCTTATTACTATAAACGTTACTTTTAATGGTTGCATGTGTTCAAGTTGATGTCCCCATTTTTTCTGTCTTAAACAGCAAAATTAATATCAACTGGCCTAGATTGAGAAAACCTACTAGAATAAAAATAAAAAATAAAAAACTGTTTTCTCCTGACGGGAATCAAACCTGTATCAACATTCTTCTTCAGGGAAAGTGTTCTTATAGCCAAAGAGTGGCATTACTAATTTGGTCACAGGAGATAATCATGATGAAATAAGCCTCAATTACCTATTTAAGTAATGCGCATCTCTTGTGGGATCTGAACCCTCTCAGCTCTGCGTTTCTGAACAATTTTAACCCTTCTGCCTGAGCTCTGAGTCAAAATTCACAAATAATTTGTATGTAATGTTCACAGTAGATATAAAAATAGTTACAAGTGTTTACCCACTATTCAACCAGTAGCTGAGCATTAAGTAATTTTTCTCTACCACCAATAAAGTGGTGCGCAGGGCTCAAAAGATTAAATGAAACTAGAAGATGTAGCTTCAAAGAAGTCCCAACAAGATATGTGCATTCCTTAAATAAGTAAATGAGCCTCGCTTTATCATGACAGTCCCCTGTGTCCAAATTGGTAACAGCACACTTTGGTTAAAGGAGTCAGTTCCGTGATGGAAAAAGGGATACAGGTTTGATTTAGTAAGACTTCCTGATCTAGAATGGTTTCCCTGTTTTTAAAAAAAAAGGGGGGGGATGTCAACTTAAACACATGCACAAACTTTAAGAAAATATTGCAAAAACAATCATAGGCATCAATGCAGGTCATTATTTAAGTAAGAGGGTAGAAATGAAAAGGATTCAAAACTGACAAGTCTTTCCATTTCACTGAAACAGACATTGAACATAAATGTCATCACCTCCTCTATCTTCACTTTTTCATTCTTTTTCTCACTGAAATCAAACAATTTCTCTGATGTCTGTCTTTCCTCACAATCAAAACGGAATAGTCCATTATTTATGAGGTATTGACAGGTCGTGACATATGCACTAAATAATGACAGATCAAGTGGAACTATACCACGATGCCAAAAGTAAAAGAACAAACTTTACTTACTTTTAATTAACAAACTTAACAAATTTTTGGTTACTGAATATATTATTGAATAAAGTTAATCTCAGAAATATAAATTTTCTTTCTTAAAAGCCAGCAATCTTTTTGCCCACCTAATGTCTATTTCCAAGGCACAGTTCATACAGAGGAGAGCACTTACATTTTGGGGGAGTGTTTTCTCAAAAGAAAATCAGATTCTTGAGAGAAATGAAGCCAAGTAACCGGATTATGATACATGCCAAGATAGATCCCAAGAGTAAGCCTGAAAAGTCACAGCTAATATTATGGCAAACATATACAAGCATAAACAAATGAATATTAAATGCTTTTCTGAAATTCTATAAGCCCATGTGGCTTAAACACACTGGTTACTGATTACTCACAAATATCGGTCATAATGTATTCCTCCCTCAGTTTATAAGAATCTACTGTTAAAAAAAAAATGTATAAAATTTCAATGCAATGTGTTGAACATTGAAATGTTTAACTGAAAGTATTTTGGGCTAAAACAAGAAAAGAAAAAATTAGGATAGAATATAGAAGAAATTCTTTTTAGTACTATACAATTGTCAGCCATAAACACAAAATTACAAACTTCTTGGCAGATTATGAGTGTGTGGGACACAA
>OZ010610.1:46218828-46228828 GCA_963932145.1 Acanthosepion lycidas
GGCTCTAATATCTGTCAAATACTATTTCACTTGTATTTGATATTCAAAATTTCAAGGGTTTTGCCTTCTGACTGCCTGAGAAGGATAATACAAGGTCACAAGGCAGTTTGATGTATGTTTATTTAAGGGAGCAAATAGGTAACTCTGCTATCGTGTGTGTGTGTGTGTAAATGATTCAGCAAAAAGCAGATTTTAACTGGATATTCAGTTTGTTTAGTAGCATATCAACTCCTTATGAGTCATTTAATGCCAAAATTTAATTTTCTTGAGAGTATTAGCAATTTCTTTTACAAAAATGTATTGCTGTTTTTTTTTTTGGCTTTTTTTTTTTTTTTTAACAAGATTTCTAGAAAATTCAGGATGATAAACAAAAATAAACATTATCTGTCTATATTTTCCGAGATGAGGTATTATGTTGAACTTAACCCTTTATTTCGCTTACTGGGGTAGACTGTTCTAGTTCCACGTGCCATGTTTAATGAATGTCAGTTATCAGTTATCTCGTGTTAATTTCCCTCTGAAAGTTCTCCACTGCCTTAAGCGGGTATTGAACTCACACTCTTTGGGTCCTGTCAATGGATCTAACCAACGCCTTTATTCCCTGTGCTATGTGGCCTTGAAGAACTAGAACAGTCTACCCCAGTGAGCGAAATAAAGGGTTAAGTTTGATATTCCAACCACCTGAAGAAGGCCGGAGTGTACAATGGCCGAAATGTTGTAATAAATATGGTGACAAAGATGAGGACAATAGTCTGAATAATGTAAATAATGTGAAAAAATAAACATTGTTTAATATTTTAAACTCAGCACCTACAAAAGGAAAACTTATCATCCTATGAGGGACTTTATCAAGGAGTTTTCCTTTTCCCTTTATTCGTATTGTTCTTTTTTTAATCTGAAATTTTTATATATATCAAGAACAGTTTTGGAGGAAAAATGTATGACAAAGTGGAAAAAAATTTTTTTGTTTAGAAATTTAAAATTCCCAGCATCTCTTGTTTGTGCACATGTCTAGTTTCAACATAAACTGAGTTCAATAAAGTCCTAAGGGATGAAATGCATCACACAAAATCTTTTTCCCCACTTTGTCATACATCTTTCCTCCCCATATATATATATATATATATATATATATATATATATGGTGGGAGAGAGAGCGTTATTGGTGTGTGTTGGATTTTAAATTAGCCCACTTTGAGTAGATCTGATTTCTTCTTTATTTTTTTTTTTTTGCTGTTAGTTTGCCTATTGCATTGTACTGTTATTGCTTTTGGGATGATCAGTGATATTAAGTAAGGTCCTGGTCTTAGGCTTATTGTTGAGGATTAAGAGAACAGCAGACTCTCAATACATTTTCTTCTTTGTGAATCATTTTCTCTCTTGATTAGACTGGCACTTATTAAGTTGAAATTGAGGTCAGCTGCCTTAAGGTGAACCATGAGTGCATTCAATGCATTGTTATTCAGCGTAGTTCTTTTTTAGATTTCTGGATGTTTCACTGATGTACATCACTGGGCATTTTGTACAGTCTATTCTGTATATTCTGCCTCTCCTGTTCTTGTTCCTATATCATTTGCTGCTAACTATATTGTATCAAATTCTTGGCATTGTCTTTAAATTCTTATCCAAACTGTTTAATATAATTCTGTCCTTTATTAGCCTCTGAAAGAGTTGAGTGTGACATTACACACAGCACAAAGAAAAAGAAAAAATGTCAGTCCTTAAAAAAAACTAGGATAAAAATAACAAGCAGGGCCCACAGATTTACTAATAAATTTTTTAATGCTGCACTTTGTACTTTTCAAACCATACTGAATGGACAAGAATTGAAAAGTATAGAGTGCAACATTAAAAAATTTATAAGAATAGTTTGTCATGTCCATGAAAAAAATAAAAAATTAATTATGGTGCCAAAACTAATTATAATAAAATAATTATAACAATTATAATTAATTCACTCATTCTAAACCAATGAGAGTTGACCCCACTTTTCACCTCTACATGCACAAACATGTAACATTCTATTAGACAAGCCCCTCACACAGACAGGTCAATGACACATGTATCATCAAAAATTTCATCTCCTTTTCCTTTTTCAGGCCATAATAGTAACATTTGTCTCTTAATACTCAACAAAAATTCGATGTAAGAAAACCCCAGACACTTCTTGTATTTTTCCAACTAAATTATCTGGACACTCATTATGCACATCCATAAAAAACATACAAGAAAGTCTGTATACAGTTTGCTTATTCTTTATCTTGTCCTTCTGTCAGATTCCAATCCATATTTGATCTACATTTGACCCCAAACTCCCAATTTTACTCCATATTACTGTCTCTTGTTTCTCCCACACTACATAACAACCATATAATAAATATTTGTTTTGTTGTTTCCACATCTTGCTAATTCTCATCTTTACAGGTATTCTTGTCTATATAAATGTTAGGGGGTTTATAATTATTTAGTCAGAGTTATAACTTCCCTACAAGTTATAAAAAAAGTGACACAGTCATTCTTAAAAATACTGAAAGGTTCTCAACAGATCATTAGGCCAGGAGACACAATATGATGACTCCTCACTACAAACAACTCCCTTTATCTAAGATTACACCCACACACACTCCAATCACACTTTGTGATTTTACTTTCAAAAGGTGACTTGCAGTTCAGTGACAAATTTGTCTTCAACAGTTTGTTTGGGTCACAAAACAAGATTTAACCCCTCATTACAAATAACTGCCTTTATCTCAGATTACCCTCCACTCCATCGGTCTTCATCTATGTCTCTCTTTCTTCCTGTTTTATATTATTATTTTTATTATTATTATTATAAAGTCATTGTGAACTCCTTGATCATGTCAATGGCTGCATACTATATTCTATGCCAGGGCTACATAGGATTTTGAATTCTGTTGTTCTTCTCAAAGACAGGTTGTCAATCACAACTAGAGGGCCCACTTTGCTCAACTATTTAACCCATAGGTGATATGAGAAGACACAAAAGTGAATGTAACTAAGTTGGCTGGATTTTGAACTCAGTGCACCAGTCTCTAGTATGGAGCCATTATCCATTACACCATCTGCACATCCATAAATAGTTTCAATTTATCTTATCCAAAATAATGAAATCATATTTTAGATATCAATGTCCACAAAGAAATATCCTTAGAATTGTATGATCATCAGTCCCATCAGCTGGTGTGGGCATAGGATCCCTGAGCATCTAACCAACTTGCTCTGTGTGTCTCAGATGCCAAAATGTACGAGTCTCTGAAATATTTTCCATTTCATTCAGTAATGTTGTCATCCCATTTTTCTCTCTCTATGCCTCCTTTGGTGGAACCTTGGAGGATGATCATTGACTATTATAATATGGCCATCATTAAATTTTTTTTTTTTTTAATAATATCACCCCATGCAAGCCCCAAAGACACAAGGGTTTACTGTGTTTGAAAGTATCATAAAAAAAAGAGAAACGTTATTAAGGAGTG
Organism: Acanthosepion lycidas; assembly: GCA_963932145.1. Lineage (NCBI taxonomy): Eukaryota > Metazoa > Mollusca > Cephalopoda > Sepiida > Sepiidae > Acanthosepion > Acanthosepion lycidas. The sequence goes on from OZ010610.1 coordinate 46,222,323, forward strand.
AGAACAATAGAAGAGTAATCAAGACAGTAGATAATGATTGACATTGCATTTAAATTTTTGAAAATCAAAGTTGACTGGAAAGCATGGAGCCGAAAAATAGGTTTGGGTACGTTCATTTCGGCAGATTGGATTATTTGGATGCTGATTTTAAGCCAAACAGGATTTGCCATTTTATTATTTTAATCATTTTATCTCAAGCAAGGTAATAAAGCCACTAAGATGCAAGGGTTGAGAGAAAATGAGAAAAATGCTATTCAGGAGAGAGAATAATAAAAGAACAGGAATTAAAGACAGAAGATAACGATTGACATTGCATTTAAATTTTTGAAGATCAAATTTGACTGGAAAGCATGGAGCTGGAAGAGTTCCACAAATGAAAAGTACAAGAAAATAAATTGTTAGCATAGGACGTATGGCTACATCAAGCTATTTCAACTGCAGAATGATACAATTTTATAAACAAAAAATTACCAACAATACCTATTTCTAGTAAAATGACCAACAAAATATTTTTAAAGCAAAATGACCAGTAATAACCAAGGGAGATGAAGGCTCAAATCCTGCCAGAGGGCCCATATTTTTTTTTCTATAAGATTTCTCAAATATTCAGGCACACACACACACGCACACTATATATATATATATATATATATATATATATATATATATATATATATATATATATATATATATATATTAGGATATTACACTGAAAACATGTAAAAATCGCTACATAACTGCAGTCGTGTTTCACTGTGTACCATGCTATTCTTTTATTATCTGTCTATATTTCTGAGATGAGGTATTATGTACAATATTCACATTATTCAGACTATTGTCCTCATCTTTGTCACCATGTTTATCACAATGCATAGAAATGAATACAATATGGGAACCAAGTAATAAGGAGTGCCAGAGAAAAGCAATAATAACAACAAAAATTGCAATATGAGCCCTGGTAAAAAAAAAAAAACCTGCAATGATAACAGCAAAATTTCAATATGAACACTGGTAAAAAAAATGGTGCTGAAGACATTAGGTTTATAATACCCAGAAATTCATACACAGATGCTCAAGGACACATGGCACAGTGGATAAAGGTGTTAGATCCAGTGACAGGACCCAAAGAGTGTGAGTTCAATACCCAGTTAACAGAGAACTTTCAGAGGGGAATTAACAGGAAATAACTGACATCCATTAGACATGGCATGTGGAACTAGAACAGTCTACCCCAGTGAGCGAAATAAAGGGTTCAAATCGACATTCCAACCACCTGAAGAAGGCTTAAGCATACAACGGCTGAAACGTGATAAACATGGTGACAAAGATGAGGACAATAGTCCAAATAATGTAAATAGTGTTCTTTTATTGTTCTCAAAAATTGTTCTGAAAACCCAAGCTTTGTGAGTGAAATTGGGTAGATGGAACTCTTGGGGGGTCATCAATAGCTGTGCTAGCACAAAGTCACAAGTCATCATGGCTGATGGTTTGTGTGTGCTGGCCTTGTTCAAATTGTTGATTATGCTAGATAACACACTCTCTCCCAGAAACTGGAACTATGGTCTGCTCCTCATAGTTGCAGTATAAACCACGGGTGGGCTCTGTGGGTGTTGAAGAAACACAAATGCGCCTGAGCAAGCGTCTGACGTAGGGACTGGCTAGCCGCCCAAGTAGACAGGTATTTTTTAGTACGAGTAGCTAGCTATACTCCAACTAAGTGACGAAAAAAGACATTTCAGACAAATTTATTTTTCAACAATCTCCTTCCTAGTCAGCGTACTTAATTAAATGATAAATATTAATTCTATAGAGCAAACATTATACATCAATAACTTCCGACCCAAATTCAACTGACATCTGTGTCAAAGAAACATTGATCCATCCTGATTATTTAGAATGTTTTGAAGTCAGAATTCTGTAAATTTCAATGTCCTAAAAATATGAAAAATAAATAAAAGAAGTATATTTAAAAATCACTAAATATAGAACTATAAAAAGTTTTCATGGGCCAGGATACAGAAGTATAGTGAACACTAATCTGACGATGCAAGTACTATGCCTACTTTTCGATAATAATGACTACAAATATATGTATGCATGCAAATTGACAGTGACAGATGTAAAATAAATAAATAAAAAGTATAATTACTTAAGCCTTTAACGCTTTCATCTAATTCCATAAATAGAAGACAAATGGTTTATATATTTATGGTGGGAGGTAGATATTGCGGGATTGTAAAAATTGATCTGCACTAATGTCACAAATGAGAAAGGCCTATCATTTATTCAGGTTTTGTTTCGTAATATTTTTTACTCCCTACTCCCCAACTGTTTATTGAATCTCAAGCGCCACATGTTAAAGGACACAAAAGTATATCGAAATGAAAACATGTTTTGAATTTAACAGACAGCAAATCATACAATTCCCATTTAAATTAAAAAAAATAAATAAATAAATTCAAATTCTGAAAGAGAGTATGTGCAACTAGTTGATAAAATTTTAATATTATTTACACAGAACAGTGTGTATATGGTTTGGTTTGTTTTACAGCATATCAACCTCAATGGTTATTTAATGATAAATTTTAATATTATTTACACAGAACAGTGTGTATATGGTTTGGTTTGTTTTCTTTTTTTTTTGGTTTGTGTTGTATCAACCTCAATGGGTTTTTTAATGCCAACAAGATTATTGCTGGTAATATTTTTTTTTTTTTTAATTTATTGCTGGTAATAACTTTTTACAAAATATTTCTGGTATTAAAACCTATTTTTACACTTTCGTAGTATTTTGACCCCAGTTGGGGGGGGTAACTATTTACCCATAGCTGGGACCCTAACAGGTGCTAACATCCTGAGCCAAGGTGGATCTGGGAACCCCAGGAATTAAGAGGTGGTTCTATGCTCCTCAAAATCTCCTGATCAGAGGCCTTGCTGTTTGACGTGGCTTATCATCTTACCCAGAACATGGATGTAGTTTATCATCATACCTAAGACATGTGTGTGTTTATGAACTGAGATAAACATATACATATAAAGGAATGCATACACATATGCTTGAATCCATGCAGTTAATTCAGACATTGCTGTACAAATGATTACATATATGTGTATACACACACTGTGTGTGTGTGTGTGTGTGTGTGTGTGTGTGTGTGTGTGTGTATATATATATATATATATATATATATATGTCCGTTTATACATTATTTAAATAGATAGAAATATTTAAGCAAATATTTTGTTTATAATAAACAATATTAACTACATTTACGAGCCTAAACGTTGAGAAATTTCATAGGAAATATGAGTCCTCCAACAGAAATCAAATCTGCAGCCTACACCGAACTGTCAGATAGCCTGACATGTTATACCATTTAGCAAAGTCATATTATCGTTTTTAAAAATCATGGGAAATGTGTGTGTGTGCGCGCCTACACACAAATGTTATATATATATATATATATATATATATATATATATATATATATATATATATGGTTGGATAGATGTGAGCTTGTGACCCTGGGTTTCACACTTTACGATCGCTAAAGCGTGAAACCCAGGTTCACAAGCTCATATCTATCCAACCATATATGTTAGCTCTATCTCTGATATTGAGCGCTTTCTAATAAGTACCGCACATATAATATATAAATAATTATACATATATATATATATAAAATACACACAAAAATATCACCAAGCAAATTTTATTAATTAACACCAATAAGATCTGTCAACTTTTTACATTGTCTTTTCAATTTCTGACTGATGTGCTTTACATCAGAATTAAAATTCTTAAGAAACTGTCCAAAGTTCAAATTTTATTGGGGGTGGGGTTTAAAAAGTCAAATAGACACACCTTGCTGGTGTTATTTTATAAAATTTTTTTTCTTTATTTGGATGAATTCTTGCTACCTATATAAAAAAAAACAATACTTATATATTACTTTCTGCAACTTGAAATTTCATACAGATAACTATACAGTTGTCTCCCTATCTTCAGCAGTACCATTAACGAAATACTCAATTCTATATTATACAGTATCTAGAATTATGTATTTCCTATAGATTAAAGGATTGAGTATCTGTTTCGTTGTACCATCAAAAGATTGAGAAACAGTCACATAACTATCTGGGTGCCTACATTAAACTTTAAATTGCAGAAAAGCAGTAATATCTGACTACTATTCGTCTTAGATTTATTATAGTGCCTTGGTTTGTATATTATTAACATCTTACACCATGTATTGTTCTTATAGTGTTCTTGTTTGTTTTTTATTATTATATGCATGTGCGTGTGTGTGCATACACACTTACAAGCACCCAAGTGCTTGGCTATACCCACACAGTTACCAATAACAACAGATGCGTCTGCCGATGTGAAGAATACAAGCTGACAACAGTAATATATTAAATACATTAGGCATACAACTACAAATTCCATTCTAGATAGATTGATGTTTCTTATGGATATACATGTGTTTATATGTACAGATACTAAATAATCTGTTCATCGCTACAACTACACTTGTATTAAAGGGTGTGGCAGTATGCCCCCCTCCCTATCAGTATTCAAGGGGGAGCTCCACAAGAAGAGAGATAATCACAAATCAGACAGGCAATAAAATGAATAAATTTGCATAAAGACAAGCACTCACAAAATGCATACGTTGTGAATGGAATTAAAGTTCCGGAAGCAATATACATAAAAATGCACACACACACACACACACAGTGCACAATTATACTGTACAGACACACACACACAAAGAGAGACAGAGAGAGGTTTTGGAAATAAAATTTTCAAAGTATGTAATTTGATATACAGGAAACTCATAAACATGTAAACGCCCAGACTAACCAGACTCAATCTTTCATTATATATATATATATATATATATATATATATATATATATATGAGAAAGGAAACATCCAACATGAAGCACATCATTGTACAATGGGCACCATTAATTTAACAAGTGATAATGGGAGGGGGGGTTATACCTCTCTCTCAACAAGCTTTCGGTAACAGCTTGTAAAATACAAATAGCTTTTGTGTAGTAAAAGTGAAACATTGTGTCAATATATAATATGGTATGTGTATATATATCTTGTAAATAAAGAGAAACACCTAAGACCCAAAACATTAAAATGCAACTTGTAGATATATACATATTTCTGCGGAAGTAAGAGATATGGTTGTTAGTGGACAAGTTTAGGAAATCTAGGATAGTGAATATGTTCTTCAGTGTTGCTCCATAAACATTAGCTTAGACTAATGTTAACACATACGTACGTGTGTGTGTGTGTGTGCATATTAAAATTAAGTGTATTTCGGCAGCAAGAATTTTTACAAACATGTTTGGTTGAATAATATCCACAAGTTCTGTTTTACCAATTTTTTTATTAACTTTTACAAATTTCCGAATTACCATTTTTGATGTTGTATAAGACACAACCCAATTTCAACGGCAAATCAAGAAAAAATTAGTAATTAATAAAATTAGTAAACCTACATATGGCATATAAAGTGCAAAGGAATTTTAAAAGATATTTTTAGTTTAAAAAAGAAAAGTGCACCTTACATGCCGTCAAATACAGTAGTTGTTTTATGTACTCTGTAAATTTATAAAATAAAAATAAACAAACTTCAGTAAATTTACCGCTTATATGAAACAAATAATTCAGAAATTTGAAAAAGTTAAAAAATTAAATGGACAGAATTTATTGATATTATTCAACTAAAAATATATATATATATATATATATATATATATATATATATATATATATATATGCAATCATTGAACAATCCATTTGCAGATTTAGTATTTTAATAAATATCAGAACTCTGTTTTGGGGGGGAAATGGGGGTCTAATTGAGAAGTTTTCAACACCCATCTGTGTGATTATATACAAGTCAAAAAGGAAAACTTATCTTACCCAACACATTTCATCCTCTGGTGGACTTTATCAAGGCAATTATAAGGATTGATAAAATTCATCAGAGTACAAAAAACACTTCAGCTAAGATAAGCTTTCATTTATTGACACTGTCATTTTACAGATACATTTTTCAGTTACATCTGAATTTTTATATATAAATCGACACTAGGATGAACACAGAGTAGCGACAGTTTGTTTCGTGTTTGAACACAATCCTCATGGACTGAAGATTGCATTCAGGCATGAAACCATATGATTATTTTTCTTTTAAAGTGAGACTGAATAAGTCTAAGAGCTTTCTAAGTATATAAAGAAACAAGAAAAATGAAGCCAAAAAAAGTATAAAAATCTCTCCCTGTTGGTCATAGTCACATTATTTGTTGATTAAACTTAATCAATAAACAAGGCCACAATAGTCAGGCACTCAGTGAGGGTCAAAGTCACTAAACTAATATTTGATATTAATTATAAGACAAGCTTGCTAACCATTGCACGACAACAAAGTGTCCATTTATATGTATATCTATGTCCACAACAATGCATTAAACACACA
>OZ010610.1:46233828-46500020 GCA_963932145.1 Acanthosepion lycidas
GACACAGGTTTGATTCCGGACAAAAGACACAGGTTTGATTCCGGACAAAAGACACAGGTTTGATTCCGGACAAAAGACACAGGTTTGATTCCGGACAAAAGACACAGGTTTGATTCCGGACAAAAGACACAGGTTTGATTCCGGACAAAAGACACAGGTTTGATTCCGGACAAAAGACACAGGTTTGATTCCGGACAAAAGACACAGGTTTGATTCCGGACAAAAGACACAGGTTTGATTCCGGACAAAAGGCACAATAGCTACATAAAAACTTTCAAATACCTAAGCAAGTAGATGCTGATTACACTGTAGAAAAACAGGGACATCTACTGAAGCAGGTGTAAAGACTAATTATGACAATTATAATAATAAGTAATAATGTTGGATTATAAATAAAATCCATTAACTCTATAGAAATTACACATATACACAAGGAATGAAATCCATTTTTGCTCAGTCCAAGTTTCTTTTCTTTGTTTTGCTGCAAAAATGGTATCAGCAAAATTAACATAAGGCAGTTTTAAACATTTTGGTAGTCCCCACACATACAATGTGTTATGTAGTAGCTGAACACCCCCACAAGATGGGCTGGTCTAAGACTATTTAAACAGCACTCTCTATTACTGAGGGAGATGAGTTAACAATTAACTGTTTATTACATTAGTCTGTGTTCGCAACCGTGTACCATATTATTCTCCAGAATAAACTACTTACTTTCTATATGTGTGCCAACCTTTCCTATTTATAACACAACACAATGTGTGGCATAATGTAATTAATAATGTTCGATTTTTCCAAATATAGTAAAAAAAATGTCAATACTGTTAACTTCTTTACTCCTAAGCTGTGATCTAAATGCTAAGATAGTTACTACTTTCAAGGCACAAAATAATTATTTGAATAACTCAGCTGTCAATTATATCAATTGTAAAAACTGTCAACAAAACAATTGCTTATTTATGAAGATCACAAACACCACACTGGAAACATTTTTTTTTAAAAACATTTACTTTTTTTTTTTTTTTTTAATTCAATCTTTAATCTGAATATACAAATTAGTTTTCTTTATGAAGCAAGAACCACCGAGTAGGACCAGATACAAGACACATGCTGGTAGTTAAAAATAATAAACCTGCATTTATTTGATGTTAGTTTTTCACACTGTTCAGATAGACATACAGATAAACAACAAACATTATTTAACTTTCAGGATTTTGAGCACACACAGCCTTGTTTTCCATTTAGATTATCTGCTGTTCTACTGATCCATGGCAAAAGGGTTTCTTTGCTGAAATCCCTAGCACACAATAGTAGACAACTTTCAAAACTCTTAGTCCCAATTCCTATGTTCTATCAATAAACCACAAACTGACTTGTAGAGATGAAATCTCAAACTTTTTCACCTTGACCTCATCAACCATTGAACTTTTATCCATTGAAGAGTAAAATTCTGATCATTTTTCATCTACCACAAAGTCATCCTTGGGCAACTTGTAGCTATCATGATCAAAAAGCTGCTCCTGCAGATTATTACTACTAAGTAGTGAGCTCAATCCTCATTGGGTGCTTAGTGTTTAAGTCTTCCCATCAAAAATAAAGTTTAGTAAATAATTATATCTTCCAATACTTAGTTCTACCATTAAGACCTTTACTTTTGGAAAGAAATCTCAGCCATTATAAGCCACAGATTTTGCAATTAAAATAGAACTTTTTTTTTTTTTTTTGGGAATACAGCCTTTCACTCTGGTAGTAAATCCTATTCAAATGCTTTTCTGGTAGGAGACTTTTCTGGTAGAATTATATTCTTTTGAGAAAGAAACAGGTATGAAATGTTTCAATTAATAAATGAGCACAAGTCAAAAATGGCCAAAGATAAAAGCAGCAGCGAGAAATAAAGTGCAGATATGATCTTCAAGATGTTTGGAGTGCAACACATCAAAAATGACGAAGCCATTTGCGGTGATTTGTTAGAATAAATGGTTAGCAGCTGATGAGGAAGCAAGGCTCATAATATACTTCAAGGGAATCTGGGCAACAATCCAAAATCAAAATTCTTCATCACTTGTTTTTTTATTTATTTATTTCTGCTTGATCCTCTACCATCTCACACACATAGAAGTATTATCTTGAATATATATATATATATATATATATATATATATATACACACTTTAAAATTAGGATATATAATCCTGACAGAGCTTTTTAAATTTTTCACAATTAGAAAACATTCATGAAAGTAGATTTGTTTTGAAATATATCTGATAATGCATTTCATCATTTAAGCCTTCATCAGATCCAAAAGGAAAAACAAAAGAAATGAAATGTATGTATGTGTATATTTGAATAATGAAATCTTACTATTTTTCCCAATCTCGGCTTCAGTCACTTTCCCATTGTTTCTGCAAAAAAGAGCAAAAGTGGGAGGCAGACAGTTGCTTCCCCCAAATTACTACCTTGTACTAATTCTATTTATCTTATCCAGACTGAAAAAAAAAAGTGAATTCCCTCTTAAAGGTTTTTAACTATTTCTACACTCCTACTTTAAAGATGAAAACTAAAAGTTTTCAATAGGGCGCCATTTAATGCAAACCAAGATATCAGAGGTAGGATTTATTAAACAAATATAAACACTTTGCTCATGGATTTATTATAGAATTGCACTACAACTAATGTGACTATATTATAGAAAATCAAGAAGAAAAGGATTTTCAGTCATTAACAATTAATACAGTTATTACCGAAATAAATCATTAAAGTATTATTATAGAAATACATTAAAAATCAGAAGAAAAAATGTATCGTTAAATGATCAAGAATTGAGGCTTGTACCATTGGTAAAATAAAGCTATTATATGCATCATGTAAATGTATTTGTTAATGGATTTACTATAGAAATGCATTGACAATCAATAAAGTGATAATGCTAAGGAATTTAAACAAGTATTAATGATAGAATCCTTCTCTATGAGCGTGAGACTTGGACACTCCAGGTTGAGGCGGAAAAAAATTATCCAGTCATTCAAGAAAAAATGCTTGAGAAATCTCCACCAAATATCCTAGTGGGAAGCATAAAACAAAATTAAACAAAAACAGTTACTAAATGTTTTTTTTTTTGTTTTTTTTTCTTAATCATTTCACCTCAAGCAAGGGAATAAAGCCACTAAGACGCAAAAGGTTACTAAGGGTGAAAGAATTTAAGAAAAAAATCGTTAAGAAGAGAGGTTAATAGAATAACAGGAATTTAGGCGATGGAATATATTGAGTGACACTGCATCTAAATTTTTGAAGATCAAAGTTGACTGGAAAGCAAGAAGCCAGAAGAGAATTCCCCAAGCAAAAAATGCAGGAGAAGAAATCATTAGCATAGAACTTATGATTACATCTATTTCAAGTGTAAAAGGATGTAACCATGCCGCCAATCTAGTACTGCACTTAAATTTATAATGCTGAATTCAGTCAGTTACATGCCATATGGATAAACGCTTAGGTGATCATGTATCCTTTGATACATGACAGACGAGGCAGATTTTTTCCCTGTAGTAGGTTGCCATTTCTTTCTGTTGTAGACCAATTAGCATCCAAGGTTACAGAACCTGGTCTGTCCTGCTATTTACCCGTAGTGCGGGAGGATAAGAGGATTCATACCTTTCCCAAAGGTATTAACACACAAGTGAATGTAATGGATTCGACTGGAATTCAAACTCGGCTCTCCGATTCATCAATCCGAGCCGCTATCCATTACTCCACTATGCCTCCTAATATTGAATTACCATAGACGAAGGCTTATCAAAACAATTACCATAAAAATATTTATAGAAAAGGCACTATGTTACGAAGGTAGGTAAGTGACTGAAGTCAAGATGCCAGGTCAGAACCAATAACATTGCAGATTCTTTGGATTTTATCAAGAATCTGTAAATTCATAGCAGGAGCAACAGAAGCTTTCAAAATCAAAAAAATATCACAGTCCAAATCCAAAGTGGAACCAGTAACCTGATGCTGCACTGTCAAGGGCACCTACTTTTAAAAAGGAGAAAAACATTTTTCTGAAAATAACATTTTTCAGAATCAATAGATTGACTCATCCTTTAAGATTATACAAAGTACTTTTTCCCCAGTGTTAAAAAAGTTTGACTGTATCTCATTGCTTGTAAGTCACTATAATTGATCTGCAGAAAGAGGATACAAACATCTTTTGATAAATTTAGAAATATTATTCATGCAGACAAAAAGGGTCAAGAAAAGAACATTATCTCAATTTCATATTGTTTATCACTATGTATTTTTAACATAAGCCACCTTCTTGGTTCAGTTTAAGTTTGTCACTTATCATCTATCATAAAATGTCAGGTTTGACCAATTGTCTATGATATTCAGAGATCAGGAAAGTAACAAATTTATTTTACTGGATTTTTATAAACTCATAAGAAAACAGAATGCATGGTTTTTAACAAAAGGGACAGCCCAACATGCAAATTACAAATTGGAGATGCCAAAATCAAACCAGTACAAACATTTAAATATCTAGGAAGCATTTTAACAAATCTGAAGGCACAATGGAATGGCCAAAGTAGCATTTCAAAAATTAAGCCGAGTATTAAGAAGCAGAAAAACTTTATTAGAAACAAAGAAAGGAATACTGAACTGTTAAATGATAACTGTCCTCCCATATGGCAGTAAATTCTGTACAATCTCCTCAAAGATGAAGAAGCAACTTGAAGCAACAGAAATATTCTACAGAAGGATGCTGATGATAACATGGACCAAATATGTGAGCATTGAAATTTTAGAGAAAATGGAAACAAAAAGGAAACTTATACTTAACATCTGGAAGAAAGAGTGGAAATTTCTAGGTACATAAGGAAAGAGGGCTTGGAAAATCTGATACTTACAGGACAGATTGAGGGTATGACATATTTAGTGAGATCGAGTAAATGGATGACAGAACAAGGTTTAGGAGAAATAACAAAAAGAAAAAATTTATTAAGAGCTACAAAGGACAGGAAATCGTGGAGAGACATGACCGCCTATGGCTTGAGTGGACATGGCTCATAAAGAAGAAGAGTAAGGAGTGCTTTGCAATGGTGGAGATCATTGTATCTTCCTTATCAGCAACATCAGTGTTCATGCTTAATTTGAAAGGATTCCAAATGCTGATTTTCCAGCCACCTGTTGAACGAGTCTCAGTTTACTCCATACAAATTCTTGGCTCAAATGTGGGATTCTAAAACATTTGGCTAAACTTTGGGAAGTCGGTTGAGCTGGGAACTTTTCTTGCACAAATGTAGATCAACAAATCTTTAGTTTAGTTCTAATCTGTTAATTTGATCTTACAATCTATCCCCATGATTGCCACTATCATCAACATCAGCTCTGCCTTATTCTCAAGACGGTCTTCACTAGAAACAGTTTCATCATCATAATCATCAAAGTCTTCTGTTTGCTTGTAACCTTTTCATTTCTGTACAGCTGGATTGATCAGCGTCTCAATCCATCTTTAGATGGACACAGAACATTTATTTCTCTCACACTTCTTGCTTGTGGAACTCTCTTCTGGCCTCTTACTTTCCAGACAACTTTGATATTCAAAAATTTAAATACAATGTTAATTATTATCTTCTATCTCCTAAAAAAAACTGTTCTTTTATTGGCCTCTCTCATTAATGATTTTTTTCTTAGATTCTTTCACCCTCAGCAATTCCTTGTGCCTGAGAGGATTTATTACTTTGCTTGGGGGTGAAATGATTAAAAAAAAATATAACATTTAGTAAATGTTTTTTATTTAATTTTATGTTTTTCCTTTTTTTTTTTGAGTTGTTAAAGTCACTTTGACATCTGTATTAGAGTTGATCGAGACTTAGTCAATTTTGAATATGGTTGATCATAAAAAAAATAAAAAACAACTTGCATGTAATTTACCTTATCACAAAGGGTACAGATCAGAACTACATTGAATATTATGTTTCAGGCTATTTTACTAATTCTAAAAGCGAGGTATTTGTTTTTACCAGTTTACCAATATTATGGTTATTAGATGCCACAGTGTTGTACTGGTTTCAGTTAGTTAAATACAGAATTTTAATCCTTGTGTTCAATGCAGATGTTTTGAAATAAGAAAGCTTTGTTCCTTATTCAAATTATCTCTTTCCAGACAACATCCAAATAAAGTAAAGATTCTTAGCTACAAAACAAGAAATCATTTTTTTCTTTCACTTTCACACTCTACAAGAAAAAGGTACACTGGCATGGTGTAATGGTTAGCAAAATACTCTTATTGATTTTTTAGTATGACTGCTGAGTAGTGAGTTTAATTCTAATAGGGTAACACATGGCCTTGTATCAAACTAAGCTAAGTAGATAGTAACTACTACAATCATCAGGTGTCATATGTTCTTTTTATTATAGAGGGTGCCAAAAAGATATCTTGAAAAATAAATAAAATAAAAAAACATGGTTGTTTGTTTAGGTTTTAGGAAATAGGTCAAGCTGAGAACTTTTCAGCACCTCAATTTGCAATGATGTGCAATTATCAAAAAAAAAGAAAAGAAAGAAAGAAAAATTGAATATTTAAAGATGCAAAAAGAAAAGAAAATACAGAAAAAAAAAAGATTTTTTTTTAAAAAAAATAAAATTAACTCTTTGAGCTACATTTTATTTTTCTTCCTTCAACACTGAACTATCTGTTGATCCACCTGGGGTAATAAAAAAATTAATGGGACACAGCATCGAACCCCGTGACTAGCTTTTTAAAAAAAAAAAAAAAGAAAAAAATACCTGCAGATACCAACATTTCAAAAGTTGGATGACATTTAACTGACAATCTTTCAAAAATAGTTAACGCTAGCAAGAAAAATAATCCAATAAAACCAATCCTAGATTTTAACCACCAATGCAACAAATTTGAAACATTAACACTCACTCACCAGAGCATTTTCAGCATAGAGAATGTTCCGCAGAAGCATACATTTTCGTCTTCGGGCAGCTTTCTTTTCTATTAAGTTTTCCAGGTAATTAAGAATATCACTGATTTTTGTACTTGGGGGTAACAGCTCCAAAGCCTGAAAAAAAATAAATAAATAAAATAAAATTTTATTTTCACAATATTGACTAAGATCAATTAAGAGTGGCTGATAACAATTCAAGAAATATTTAGATCATCTTAATCAGGTAGTGAATCAAAGAGTAATTCAAAACAAAGATCAAGGCAATGATTGTTCTGGAGCTGCTGATGAGATATAAAGAAATTTCTTTATCATCTTGCTTCTTTTTCTTGCAATGACTCAATGACATATTGAAATTGCATATAAAGAAAACAACAACAAACAATGGGAAGAAGAGCAATGTTAATAAATTAATGCAAAGAAATGAAACAATAACAAACAAAGAGATTAACTGGTTTTTGATACTCTCTTCTTGGAACCAATCAAGGACAAACAGGTAAATTGTGTATCCAACATTTAAAAAAGAAAACTAAGAACTGCCAGGGAATCAGCAGAGGAAAAAAATATCTACACCAATTACATTAAGACCCAACAGCCATTCCTTCTTACAGAGGGAAGGCTGCATAGACCTAATGTATAATGTCTAATATTCTCAAATGACAATCAGAATGCACTTTGCCGATTATGGTAAAGAAATCCCTAGTAAATGACAGAACATGCACACACAGAATCATTTATTGTTCAGCAATCACTGAACCAGACATATTAACCAGCAAATTATCAAATCTCCCATGACATAGCTGATCTATTCTAATCTCTGAATTTGGTTTGGTTTGTTTTATGGCATATCAATCCCAATGGGTTATTTAATGCCAACAAAATTTTTATTGCTGGTAATATTTTTTTATTTTTTTAAATATATTGTTGGTAATATTTTTTTTTTCAAAAATGTATTGCTGGTAATATTTTTTTTACAAAGTATTTCTGGTATTAAAACCTATTTTTACACTTTCATAGTGTTTTGACCCAGTTTGGGAGTTAACTATTTGCCCATAGCTGGGACCCTAACAGGTGCTACCTCCCCAGATCAGGGTGGACCTGGGAACACCAGCAATTAAGATGTGGTCCCATGCTCCTCAAAACATCCTGATCAGAGGCCTTGCTGTTGGACGTAGTTTATCATCTTACCCAGGACACTGATGTAGTTTATCGTCTTACCCAGGACAGTAGATTTAAAGAGGTCCTTATAACTTAGCAAAGCCTAGAAATAGGAATTGAGATTAAATTTTGAAGTAATTCCATCAGAACTTGTTAACTTTAATATAAATAAGGGATGTTCAAAAGTCAGGAACAAATGCTTATTTATTCATGGTTACTACTTTACAAATAAAATATTATGCATAAATAATCAGCATTCATTCTTGCATAGTCACCTATCAGCACACATACCCTCCTCAAAGTGATAGGAGACACCATAGTCACCTATCAGCACACATACCCTCCTCAAAGTGATAGGAGACACCATAGTCACCTATCAGCACACATACCCTCCTCAAAGTGATAGGAGACACCATAGTCACCTATCAGCACACATACCCTCCTCAAAGTGATAGGAGACACCATAGTCACCTATCAGCACACATACCCTCCTCAAAGTGATAGGGGCCACCATAGTCACCTATCAACATGCATACCCTCAAAGTGATAAAAGCCACCCTTGTATCTCTTCAACAACAGTTTGATCTGTGCAGACCTGCTTCCTGGATTAATGTAATATTAAAAGGGTTTCAGACAGATAACCTAAAAAGCTGGGTAAATTGCAGCCCCAGGCTCAGTTTCTAATAAAAATTTTCCCAAATAGTTCCAAAATTTTATTGTTGATAACTCCTAAACAGTAAATTTTATCAAAATTTATTTGTTATTTTCAAATTAAGCATGTAAATTTACACCTAGATATAACTATTCAGCAAATTTTCATTACATATTTAGCACAGGGGTTAAAAAACAAATCAAGTGGATGTAAAACATGAATCCAATTATATTGTTGAAAGCATTTTTATGTCATCCTATGTACAGTGCAGTCCTGTCATACAGTAGGCCAACATCTTTATACAAGTGTCCTGCTCTCTTTTAACAAACAACTTCCCTCAGTCAGTTCAGTGTGTCCTATGATGACAATTGCACCTTTTGTTGCCCAAAATATGGTTGTCATCATTTTTTTTTTTTTTTTACAGTAACTGCTGATTTTTTTTTCAAGGGGAAGAGGTGAATAAAGGATCAATTTTGGCTCCTCATCTGTTTTCAAATTATATTTTTCCAGAAACCATTCCCTTACAGATGATGCAGATACTGCAGAGGTGAAAAGCAGCTTCAATCACTTGACAGTGCATTTATTAACAGGGAGAAGGGTTTATGCATATGCACCAACAGGACAAGTGTAACAATCTATGTTGGTAACATATGAACAATGTTTTGTGTTGTATAATAATAAACACGTCAGACTTGTAACTATTCACTTTTCAGACAGTCCTTGTAAATCTTCCCACCCTAAGTTTTGGACAATCTTCAAATATTGTCACACCTAAGACCAAATAGAAGATAACATTTTCACAGTATTTTGCACAAATGAACAGATATACACAAAAATAAAATAAACAGTTATATATACATATATATGATATAGTTTTAAGGTAAAAGTTCCCAATATCCTGGATAGAGTAAGTGTAATGGTAAGAAGTGTGGACATTGATGTCAACATTGAGAAGTGACAGTCTGCTTCATGCAATCTTCAGGCCATGTCTTGGAAGATTGTATTCAAGCATGAAACAGAATGTCAACACTCACTGACATCAGTGTTCACACTTCTTACATTTACACATGCTCTATCCAAGGTATGTATATAGTCTAGTTTTCCACTTTGCCATTCATTTTATATATATTAGTTTGGTGCAAAAATAATGTCGTTTTCTCACATAGTAACATATGTGAGAAAACGACATATATATATATATATATATATATATATATATATATGTATGTGTGTGTGTGTGTGTGTGTGTGTGTGTATACAGGGTTGGTCATAAGTTTCCATACATAGGAAAATGCATAATGTATATTTTTGTATGTTTCAGATACCCTAGAAGATGTGTTTGACAAAAAAGCAACAAATTGAAATTCTACTGATGGTTGGGTCGGTAAGCAGTTGCATTGTGGCACCGAACTTTAACAGAAAACATGGAACAAACATCACACATGACACTATGGCAAAACTTATTAGCAAGTTTCAGAAAACTGGAAATGTTGCAGACCAACCACGAAGTATTCCAAGACATATAGCCACCAATGAAGACACAACAGCTACGATACATAGCTTACATGGAGTCCTTGGGAAAATAAAAACTATTTGAAAGAAAATTCTAGTAGTTTTCTTAATCAACTTTCTAAGTCTACAAGGAAATTAATCTGTGAACTTGAAAGGATCACAATAAAAACTAATCGACATATGTCTAAATTATTTAACCAAACTTGTATGTGTGTGTGTATATATTATATTGTGTGTGTCTGTGTATGGATTCAAAAAGTTTATCTTTTAATATTTATCTACTTTCTGCTAGAAAACTTATTTGGTATTAGTTCTGCAGAAAATATTTGGGGCCCCTTTCAGAAGAATTCATAGAATCCTACTGCTCATGTGAATTAGCCTTGGTGTAAGAAAAAGAATATTCACAGAGTGATCAATAAAATTGTCAGAGTAACAAAAAAAAAAAAAGAAAATTTAAAATTTATCAGATTATGAAATTTTTTTTTTCTCAAAATTTAACCTGCATGTAGGAAAAAAGGGATTGTCATGGGTCAATAATTGAGGCAACCATTACTGATAGAATATTGTTATTAGAGGAGTAAATGTACTGTCAATGGCTTTACAGGAAAGTACTAAGAAAATCATTGCACCAGAGAAATGCAATGAAAATTGCAAAGAGGAGGATTGCCAAGGTTCAAGAATTAATGCCAATATTATTGAGAGAACAGGGATACAATGTATATAATATAAATGCACTGTTACTGATTTTACTATAAAAATGCACTGAAAATGGGAAAGAATGAGATTATCAGTGGTCACAAATTGATGAAAGCATTAGTAATATGGATATTATATATATGAGAGCAAGAGAGAGAGAGGGGGATGTGGTGTTCCTGCTATATATTTAGAGATTCTTCATAGAATTCAAAGATTGTTACACCTATCTGACCACAGCTCCATTAGAACTCATTTAAACACACACAAAAATCTACTAGACTCCATTCAAAACATTAGTAGAAAATTCAGGCATAATAACCTCTTCCACATGCATAAAAAGATTAAAAATAATGGAAGCCTTAATAAGAAAAAAGAAAAAACCAACACTCAACAGAGCCACAATGTGCTGACAGTGTTCCAAAAATAAAACATCCCTGTAACTCTAGAAACATACACACAACCCATACATCCAGTTAAAAAAAAAAAAAAAAAAAAAATCATCTTTGATAATGGCTAAAGATATAGCCAAAAGCACTCAGAATTACAGAACATTTGGATAGTTTCTACACGCTGTGTCCAGAAAAGAAAACTCCTGTTCGAACACAAGAAAAATTCAATAAAAGGCTTAATCGCAGTACCTCGTCTGTCATCTTTAATGAAACATGTATAAATGAGGGATTGCTGCCTAAATACACAAAAAAAATAATATACACACACACACACACATATATATATATATATCATTGATAGTAAAGGAATGATGCAACACTTTGGCTTATTTACAATCTATTTTATCAGTTCAGTATATCAAAGTATTTATAGAAGGAAGATAGTAGCAACATACAGATAAAGATCTGGATAGATAAGTGAACTCAAAGGTTATAAAACTATGATACAATGATATTATTATCATGGGAAAATATTTTTTCTCCTTTGTCTTAATCATTCAGATTTTCAAGTGGATGCAGCCATGAGATTTATTCTTTTCCTCAGGGTACAGAGCAGCAGTCAACTGAATAATGTTGCAAGCTATTTTTTTTCTTCTTTTAATACCATATCCCTTCAAGACATAGATGATCATGGTGCTCCATAAATACTTGTTCTTTATATTATCTGTAAATTGCCGTTACTTCTTTGGAAACATAGTGCAGTAGTTACCCCACTGCCTTCTCCATAGTTTTGATTTCACAGTTGTCCCTCACCTAGACTGGTTACCACTCAAGGCTAGACAGAATAGTCTACCCTGCTATTTAACCTATAGATCTGAGAAGAGATGGATTCATGCAGGGTATTAATATGAAGATGAATGCAACAGGCTAAACCGGTATTTGAACCTGCTAGAATAAAGCCACAAGTCATAGTGACCGAGGGTTTTGAACCTGCTTTGGCACATACACTTTTCCATGCTGATAACAAAATTCAGAGAGAAAAAGACTCTTAATAGTTTTTAGTAGAGTGATTAGATGTTGAAGAGAAAAAAGCCCTAGATGCGAAGTAGAAATTGCAAATGTCAAAATAAAAACAAGTACAGAAGATGGTGAGTGTTGTAACCAGTGTCGGAAAATATGACACGGACATCCGAATGTTCACCGGAATAGATGCCGTCCATAGACTAGGCAAAATACAAGAAACAGGAAAATCTCATTAGAAACAACAAAAAAAGAATGATCAAATCTTATATGCTGGATAATTTCCTCAGGGATGAAGAGAAGACTTGAGGTAACAAAAATGTGGTTCTACAGAAGGATACTGAGAATACTATGGATATGCCTTGTAAACAACAATGAAGTTTTAAGGAAAATGGAGACCAAAAAGAAACAGCTGAAATTTCTGGGACACATAACAGAGGAAGGAAGGCTTGCAAAATTTGACACTCACAGGGAAAAGGGAAAGGTGGGAAAATAGCAGCCCACCTTCCTGACAAGCTTATTTGAATGTTTGTCAGAACAGGGAATAGAAGGGATGGTAAAAAAGACAAATAAGTGCTACAAAGGATAAGAAGTTTTGACTGATTCATTTTTTTATGGCTTATCAACCCTTTGTAGTTTAGAATAGTCTACCCTGTTATATTTATTATGGGCATGTGGATAAGTGGTTAAAACGTTCGCTTTCTAACCATAAGTCCCTGGGTTTAAATCTCACTATGGCCGATCTGTCAGGAAGGTGACTTCTTTATGTTATCAGTCTGGAATAAGTGATCCCACCTTTGGAAAGTGTCTGAAAACCATACCATGGGTCAACCCAAGCCTTGTGAGTGAAATTGGGTAGACGGAACTCTTGGAAGCTGTCAGTGGTTGTGCTAGCACAAAGTCACAAGTCATTATGACTGAGGGTTTAACTGTGCTAGCCTTGTTCAGACTGTTGGTCATGCTAGATAACGCACACTCTCCCAGAAACTAAGGTCTGCTCATAGTTACAGCATAAGCCATAGGTGGGATCTGTCGGTGTTGAACAAATTTGAAAAGGAAGTTTTAATGAAAATGGAAACAAAAAAGAAACAGCTGAAATTTCTGAAACACATGTGGACGGAAGGCATTTGAAGAAATTTGACACCCACAGACAAAAGGGAAAGTGGGTGGGGAGTAGCATCCCACCTACCTGATGAGTTTATTTGAATTTATGTCAGAACAGAGAATAGAAAGAATGGTAAAAAGACAAATAAATATAAGTGCTACAAAGGATAGCTTTGACTGATTCGTTTTTTATGGCTTATCAACCCTTTGCTGTTTTATGTAAAGTCAGGAAATATTTTTAAATTGTAACCTTTTCTTTTGAGAGAATCATTTAGTGATACAAGTCTTACTAATTAACCTATTGCTGGCGGAAGAATAAGTAGATTCAAACCTTTCCCAGAAGTATTTGTGCCTATGGGAATATAAGAAACTCGGCTGGAATTGGTACTCTGTTCTCCGATTAAGAATTCTGAGTCATTATCCATTACACCACCTGCATATCCACACTCCCAGCATCTGGTATTCTCAACCAGTTATCCATCTAGGTACTGACCAAGCTCAACTTCAGTAATCATACAGGAACCGGTGTTTCAATGTAATATGCTTGTAAGTCAGATAGGAAGTTGTGGATAGATGTGATGCCCATATCCCAACTGGGCATGACACACAGAAGATTAAATGTCAAAGCAATGAAATGATAATACAAAGTCAACTGGTTAAATAAAGGCACTATATATATATATATATATATATATATATATATATATATATATGTTTTTTTTTCTTTTTATCAAAGATTAACTGAAAGTACAAATTTGGAGGTGGGAATTTTGACCATCCAAGCTATTATCTTGAATAACAAATCCAAGCCCTTGTCTTGCTTATACATCTTCACTTATCCATTTGGTGCTTTAAGTACATAAGAATAAAATTGGCAAGTATATACTAATCATGGTCTCAGAATCTATTTTTATATAAATGCTGCCAGAAAAACCAAGGCACTGAAAATATAATCACAAGCAAATGTCAGAGGAATGCTTTGTCTCAACCAATAGTGCCAGTCTTAGAAAATGGTTAATGGAACACTCAGAAAGATGGTTACTATCATTTCTTCTGGTAATCTGCAGCCTTTCCATGGCTTAAGTGTGGGAACTACACAACAGGCAAAATCTTTTTCAGACATCAGTACAATAAAACAAATTTTTGTAGCGAGTGGCTTGGCACAAAAAGACACTTTTGAACAAGCAGGCTACTCGGATTAAATCAATGGTCAGATACAAACACTGAACAAATACCAAGACGAACAGAGTTGGAATATTTAAAAAAAATAAATAAATCAACTACGAAAGAGAAAGAGAGACATTCTTATGGAAAGACTGACAGGGAGAAACTCTCAAAACTAGTGGTTATCTATACTCTGATGAGGTGTGTAGGCGTTTGTGTGTGCGCAACACACATACACACAAAGATTTCATTGAAGATGATTCACAAGGCACTACGGTTAAGCAGAAGTTATATTTTTCTTGTATTTATACAAGTAATTTGATTATTGGACTGAGTATATAAGAACTGTTAAAAAAAGAAATGAATTGTACAAATACAAGAAAATTATAATAAAAGCTTAATCACAGTGACTTGTTAGTTGTCGTAAACCTGTTTTATATACAAACACAGAGGTCAACACCAAGCAGTTTAAAGGAAAAGTATTCAAATACAAGGAAAAAAGAACAAAAGAAAAAATAGAATAATATGTCATAATTTGTTATCATTAACAAAACCTATATATATATATATATATATATATATATATATATATATTTTAGTGGTCAGTATATATATATATATATATATTTTAGTGGTCAGTATATATATATATATATGTATATATAAATTTCCAAGAGGATAGAATCCAGGTAGAGCTCAATGTCCAGGACAGAGCAAGAATATAAAAGGCTCAAACACTAATATTCCATGGTTATTTATTTATTACATTGGTTATAATTTGTTACATTGGATTTTCCGATTTCTTTTGGAATTTGTAGGTCTGATGAATTGGATCATGATTATGATTCCAACGTAATAAATTATAACCATGGAATATTAGTGTTTGAGCCTTTTACAATTCATATATATATATATAGCAAAACAAGAGAGGGGAGCTTATTTTCTGTGAAGATATAAAAATGGCATGGCCTACTGGAAATAGAAATCTTGATTTTAAAAGGGATTTTTTTTTCTAACAGATTTATCAACTGCCATTTGTTATGTTGCTATGTTTGCCTTTCCTAACTCACTCATCTGACAGATATCAAAGGATAAAGTAGTTAATATTTTAATACATACCTCTTACTTACTGTTTCCCTACAGTTTATAGTATTTATGAACTAAGTTTTACGAAGTTGGCTTGTTTTAATGGGGCAGATAGGTGGGGGGGGGTCTTTTTGTTTTATCCTTTCTTTTTTCCTATCACACATGGGGACAGAGGTGAGTACAGTTTGTCTTTTCAGAAAGCCAAATCTTATGAATTAGACTTTTTTTTTTTTAATTTTATTTAATAATTTCAATAAAAATGACCAGACAATAATGTAGCTTTGTGCCTCTAGATGACTTTTCAACAATTTATTTATTGGAATTTAATGAAAAGTCAACTTTTTCTGTTTGCCTACTTTAGATTTCAATGGTTTTTTTTTTTTTACTGATTTCAACCTTGGCAACCCTGCATATGCACACCCAAATTAGTTTTACTCTTGTAAGAATTCAAGTGAGATAATTTTTTTTGTTCTTAAAAGAAAAATAACTATAACGTGCTGTGTGAAACAAAAAAATATCTTTGGGAGATGAGACATTTATTACAACATCCAGTTTTCTGAATTAAATATTTAATTTTGTTACAGTAAACACAAACCTTTTCCAAAAAAAATCAAAACAATATTTAAAAAATTACCTTTTAGCTACTCTGTGAACAAAAATACAACATTTTGGTTGTAGAAATCTATTTTAAAATAGCATATTTCACTTGTATGGAAAACTGGAAAACTGGACTGATAAAATTGATTTTTAAAAAAAAAAAAAAAAAAACCTAACATGGAAAAGCAAGAGGATTCTTTATATGAATAACCCACAACCTCAAGCTTGAAAGATGGACCTTCTCCAAAAAAGAAATTTCTAAAATTTGTGCACAAACCAGAATGGAAAAATTTCCAGAAGTCTTTTATGCTGATGGCAATGTGCTTTTCTGCAAATTTTGTCATCATAGTGTTGACTTCATTAACATAATTTTTTTTTTCACTTTCAGCTTTTGTAACAAAGACACAAACATCACAAAACTGAATCATTATTTTGGTAGTATCAATGCAAATGTAAACTCTACACTGTTACATTGCAAATTGAATTTTATTCTTTATGCTGGAGCATTTTAAGAGTATTGCTCTAACATAAATCACGCTATGATGTGTTGTTCTTGCAGTGTTATGGTAACAAATGCATCCATAAACAAAAATCTGTTCATTATTAGAGGTAATAATTTTAAGCAGGAACTTCTACAGCGCATCTTTGTTAATATAAAACATGATTATCTTTAAAAAAAAAATTTGTGTATTTTCTTATATTAAATTAAGTTTCCAAATGAAATGGTCATGACATCTTGAACTTTAAAACTTTTCAGTGGCAAGTTATCAGACATCCTCAGTTTCCATCTGTCAAGTCAAGATAATAACTGAACAGATAAACTGTTTAAAAAAATCAGAGGTGGGAGGGAGAGCTTCAGGTTAAAAAGTTTGGAGAAGAAGAGGAGGCTATAAGGTAGGTCACCAATACTACCAAGCTAAATGGTTGTTGTCATCGGCATTCAGATGGTAATTTATCACCTGGGCATATTAATTTGTCTTGTAAATATCACAAATCATAAAAGGACACTTCATGTGATGTCTGCTGGTAATTTATTTGAAAGGAAAAATGCTTGAGGCAAGAGTAACAATGAACTTAACTGAGTGCAGAAACTGACTTTTAAAATTAGATCAGATGTTAACCTGTTAGGGCACCTTCACCTGCTTGCTTGCTTGTTCATCATGAGGTAAAATAAATTACCCAAGGATTTATTTGTTTTATTCATTCTCAGTCATCCTAGCTTTTATAGATAATGCTGCATTGCCTTGTCTGACTTTTGGTATTAACAAGATATTTCAAGCGAGACGGATCAACAACTTATCAGAGACTAATCTTTCCACAAACTTTAACCTTCATGCAAACAAAAAAACAAAAAAACAGTGTGTCAAAAGGATGGTTTTTATCTTGACGCCACTATTATTTTCAATGACTTATCTCTTCGGTAATGTTTACTGTTTTAAAAAGCGAAGACTACAATTTTAATAAAACCTAAACATAATAAAAGTGAATTTATATATTTTTTGTTCTTGAGAATTGACAAATATATTATTAAATATTATAAGAATAATTTTATATTTATAACATCCTAAAAACTAATTGTATTAAAATGAATGCATTGCAATATTTATCATTTCTTAATTTATAAAAACATAAATATGTAAATAATTTTTTTATTCATAAATTTATAAACATTTGCTAAATTATTAAAATAAAAATAATTAAACTATAAGGAAATCCATTTGAACCTATTAACAATTAGCCGATTTTTTACCAACCATTCCAATAAGCAATAAATAACCAATCTAATAAATCGATAGTGTAAATAACCAATCTAATAAATCAATAGTGTAAATAACCAATCTAATAAATCAATAGTGTAAATAACCAATCTAATAAATCAATAGTGTAAATAACCAATCTAATAAATCAATAGTGTATTAAAAATTTTAAATTGTCAAGTGATAGAAAAAACAATTTTTTTTAAAATCAATAATGAAATTCAATCATTAAACAAACCTTTGTAGTGTCAATTTTAACGGCATGTTTGTCTAATATATGCAAAGCAGGTTCAATTTGAGCCTTCACTTCAGGCACATGTTTGGACATGATACCCAGGGTAGTAGGATCGGGTGGCTGGAGGTACATCTTTAGAAGATGCAAGTAAACCTGAAATCAGAAACAAGAGAGGGACAAAAAGTCAATCATGACATTAAGGTGTTAATATACGAATTTCACAAAAGACAAATTTATTAGCTGTTTCCCCATCTCACCATATCTCTCTGTAATAGAAAAAACTTTCAAAATGTCACCTTTATAAAAAGATTTCATCTTTGTCTGAATGTCTTAGATCAGGGGATCACAAAGATGAAAGCCAGAGGTCAGCTGTGGCCTGCTGGCTATTTTTCTGCAGCCTGTGACCGATATTTTCCCCAAATCTGAATAACTGTTTATATTTCTGATTTGAAGTATTTTAACTATTTATATTATTCAGACTGTTGGCCTCATCTTTATTGTCATATTCACCATGGTAACAAAGATGAGTACAACAGTCCAAATAATGTAAATAGTAAAAATTTGAATATGTTTAATCAATTTGTCCCTCATCCCTTCCATAAAAACACACTTGTTTACCCAATGAGTAAATGGCACAAAACAATAAACCCACAATGTCACTGTTATAATAGAAGGGGGAGAAAATAAATTTTGCCCAGTTTGGGATCTAATGAAGGCAATTAGAATGAAAAGTTGGGATCTAATGAAGACAATTAGAATGAAAAGTTGGGATCTAATGAAGACAATTAGAATGCAAGTTTAGGATCTAATGAAAGCAATTAGAATATTATGTCTAAGCCTGAATTCAGTAGAAAAAAAAGAACTATTTTTGTTCATTTCCTATTCTCATATTCAATTATCCATAGTGGCTAGGTATAATGATGGATAGCTGCTCAGATTGTGGAATTGGAGAGCCAAGTTCAAATTCCAGCTGAGTTTGTTACATTCACTTACATGCAAATACCTTGGGAAAGGCATGAATCTATCTCTATTCCCACCAATTATAGGTAAATAGCAGGACAAACTAGGTCCTATAGTCTTGGGTGGCAACCAGTCCAGAAGGATGACTCTAAATTCAAAATCCATGTGGTCAGCAATTAAACAGGTTGGTCTGGTGAGGAGGATAAGTGGAACACCAACAGCACAAAAATCAAAATCTGTTAAAGGGCAGATGAACTCCTCAGAGTCAAGGGCCATCCGCCACAACTATGGGTCAAATAACCTCACTAACACACATTTGGCTTAGCCCGGTGAGTATGGTTACAAGCTTGAATACTTGATCAATCAGGGAGGAGTCCCTCCAACAGGAGGGAGAAGGACCTGGATTTGGATTCAATTATTATATGTGGCCTTATTCCCTTATTTTCAATGAAAAATAGTCAATCACCTGTAATGATTAAAACTATAGCCGTTCAATATTAAATTCTCACACGTTTCTGGTCAGGCTTGTCAAGTTTTGCCACCACCCCACATCTGTGCATGCGATACAAACTAATTTTAACGAGATTGATACTTTTTTTTTTTTTTTTTTTCTTTTTTACAAATTATCAAACCATTGCAAGTTATTTAAAGCAGAAACATTTTGAATTGTAAGAATTTTTTTTTGTGAGTCAGTATTGCATTATCAATTTTTTGAAAAAAACGATTTTTTCCAGATATAAGTTATACTATTTAACCCATAGCTTGGAGGAAGAGAAAATGGATTTATACCTTTCCCAGGAATATTTGCACATATAATATACATATAATGTAACAAATCCAACTGGAATTTGAACTTGGTTATCATATATATATATATATATATATATATATATATATGAAAGAGAGATGTTTATTGGTACTTCTCACACTGATAAGCAATGTTATCCAAAACTCCAAAACCAGTCAAGAAATAACTCGCTTGAATATTTATTAAATTCTTCACTATTGCTACTAAAGTTCGGTATTGAGCAATTTCTTGACAAAAATTCTGCTTGCCTTAAAATATGTTAAATTCCAGTAATTTTCAGATATTTTAATAGGTGTTATTAATTTGCATTATATATTAAGAGAGAGAAATATTTTATATATATTTTATTAATAAATTGTGTATTTCACAATAATCCCTGTTTTATACAAGTTTCACTAAAAACTGACAAGGAACTGCATTTTAGTTTTTTTATTTAATTTTTCTTCTTGTATTCATAATTATTTTCTTGTCTGGATTCTTTCGGCTTTTCTTTTAGCCCCCTTATGAAGTATGTTTTAAATTAGAATCCTCCCAGGCTTCTTCTTATTTTATGATTAATTTTTAAATTCAAATACAGATCAAATATGGATTGGAATCCAACAAGATGATAAAATAAAAGAACAAATAGGAAACGTACATCAATCTAACATGTTTCACTTTTATTAAAGCTTCACCAATTGTATGCTTGTAGACAATTGAATGAAGCAAATTAAAATGCAGGTTAAACAGTTTTGGTTCAGGGTGGGGGCTGAAGAGAAAAGGAAATAAAGGACAAAGAAGGATTTTACTATTTAATTATAAAGTAATTGAGTGTAATATTTACTGCTATCAAGATGCATTACTTTATATTACAAGAAACAAAAAAAAAAAAATAAATGAAAAAAACCTTCATCTGTGCATCTTTAAACTTTATTGCATAGCAACAAGCAATAAATTTATAGATTCTTTAAAAAGCAATCTGATAACATATTCAACTTTATAGTCAATGAATTTCTAACTCTTTTGTTTCACCATTAAATAACAACAGTGTTAATCTGACAATTTTCAAAAAGACTAAATGAGTTTGATCCCTGGATACTTTAAAGCCTCTTTCTAATTGAGGAAATGGTTGATGCAGTTTTCAACCAGTATCTTTAAAGCAATCAATGTCAGTTTGGAATAAAATTTATTAATTGAAGTAAAAACCATTAGAACCATGTTGCTAACAATAGACAAGTCTGTTTAATTGCACTAGCATAAAATTCTGGAATCTTGAAAGCAATTAATTCTTTAAAGGCATTTTGAACTGTTGCTGTGTGGTTGCTGAAGACCATTTCTTGCAGGAAATGTTCAAGATGCTAGAAGAACTAAGTTAATTGCACAGTGAGTAAAATGTGTGAAGCAGAGCTTTGTAGCCCAATTTGTTCAATTCACTCACCATAAAGAAACGTCCTTGCCTCCTATCAGTGCGCCTTCTTAGTCTCATGTTCTCCACTGATCAGAGGTGGAACAACTAGATTGAATCAACTGCTGCATCTACGGCAAAGAAAGTTAGTTCTCTGTGTCACGCCAGAAGGTTTTTCTTGTCCAAGTCCATCTTTCACATCTACAAATTTACCATTCATTCATGCCTGGAATACTGTTGCCATATATGGTCTGGTGCCCTACCCACTTTCCCTCAAGATTGTCAACAAAATCCAAAAACAGATATGCAATGTGATCAGTCCTGACTTGGGGTTTCAACTCTTGTCACTTTCTCACTGATGTGGGTTCCCTCTGTCTTTTCTATAAATATTTTCATGGCATCTACTTTGACAAGCTATTTTCACTGGTGCCCTAAATACATGAATGTAAGCATGCTACTAGGTTGGAATCTTGGTTCTACGTTTTTACTGTCGAAACAGTTAAATGTAACCGCCTCCTCTCTCACATTTCCTGACAGTAGAACGCCCTTCCTTTTACTTGCTTCCCTGATAACTATAATCTTCAAAAATTTAAATGTAATGTCAACCAACATCGTCTGATGCGTTGATCTCCGTTCTTTTTTGTCCACTCCTCAATCCCTAATATACCCAGTCTATATAAATATATATAAATATATATATATAAAAAAATATATAAATATATATAAATATAAAAAAATATATAAATATATATAAATATAAAAAAATATATAAATATAAAAAAATATATAAATATATATAAATATATAAATATATATATATATATATATATATATTTTAATAATTTTATCGTCAATAATGATTATTAAAGGGTAATTACCCTTTAATAATCATTATCGATGATAAAATTATTTAAATTGGAATAACCTTTGATAATTGCGTACCGAAAAACAGTCACGAGTTTATTTAATTAATGAACAAAAATCAAACAAATAGATGTCAACTTAACAATCAATAAGAAAAAAGTTTAGGAAAATAAAAAAGATTACTAAATATAAATATAAAATGGATTATTTTTTCAATGTACTTTCTATGAGTTTTTCCAATTGACTATTTCATAGAAAATACCCAAAACTCCAACAAACTTCAAATTAAATTCTTCGTAGATTGTTTAGACATTTAGATTTATATTAAACTGTAACCCCCAAATATGCCCTTTAAAGTAATGCGAAATAACAGCATCTAAAAATTTGAGTGAAACCTTCCCTCAAGGAATTGATTTATTATTGTTGCTTGTTTGTTGTAGCTTAATGTCAGTCTTCTCCCTCACCCCTTACCCATCTATATCTAGAGATAACGCACATTAAGTTTAAGCGACATCTAACCTAAACAGAGTGGGGTTAATGATAAAGAATTGAAATGGTACGTCTAACTCACTCATGTCTTCTCTCCCTCCTCACTTCTTTGATTTTAAATATGCTTATTGCGGCCCGTCAAAAATGTGTAAATTTCTTTTCATTTTAACCTTCGGAAGTAAAGTCTAATGATCCAGAGCCCTTTTAAGGGGGTTGTGGTGTATATATAATTAGGTTGGTGCAAAAATAATGTCGGTTTTTGACGTATTTTTTAACACCAAAAACCGACATTACTTTTGCACCAACCTAAGTATTTATCATACTTATTATAAAACCCAGTTTGTGTGTGTGTGTGTGTGTCTGTAGGTTTATATTTTGGATCGGATTTCCTACATTTTTCAACCGATTTCAACAAAACTTCACAGGACTACGTAAAATTACCTTGTAGTGGTTCTGACAGCGCCAAAAATTGGAAAAACAATTGTTTTGGCACAAAATCAATTTGAAAACACTATTAAGAGTCATTGCTGAAGCGAGAATGAAAGGGGGACAACTCATATCGAGTTATACTTATAAAACCCAGGTTGTTTGTGTGTGTGTATGTTAGTTTATATATGGAATCAGATTTCATACATTTTTCAACCGATTTCAACAAAACTTCACTTTTTTTTTTTGGCAGGTAGTGTTTCTTATTGTCTTGCACACTTTTTTCTTTATTTTTACATTCAGAATGCTTTAAAAATTTCATTTACAAGAGAATTGTTTATAATAAAATTCTATTCAATCGGTAGACTCATAACGATTGAAAACAATGTTTCTGTTTGAGTTTGGGTTTGACCAATTCGTTAAAAAAAAAAAAAAAAAAAAATAATAATTAAGACATGCGTGTCCGTCAACCTTAAACAATAAACTTTGTCAATTTTATTTTTCAGTCTTTATGATGGTTGATTTAGCTTTTACTGTTACATCCCGGGCAACGCTGGGCTCTACTGCTAGTATATATATAAATATATATATATATATATATATATATATATATATATATAGATATATTTATATACACACACACACACACACACACACACACACACACACACACACACACACACAGAGAAAAAAAAAATATATATATATAAGTTTTATTTCCTTCGTCTGAGCAATGAATAAATGATAAATATTTTTGGAAAATTAGGTGTCAGTGTGAAGCTAACTATATAAATAAAACTAATCAAAGTTTGGAGACCAGCATAGATCAGAACATGTTATCCAAGATCTGTTATGGGAGATGTGATAATTTGTATAAACTGGTTAATACTTCAGGTTTAGCAATTGCTGAACACAAATGATCTGATATGTGTGTATATGTGTTATGTTGTTTACCAGGGATTTCTTTACCATAATAAACAGAGCATACTCCAATTGCCATTTGAGAATATTAGCGACATTATACATTCGGTCTAGGCAGCTTTCCCTCTGTAAACATAAGGAATGGCTGCTGGGACTTAACATAATGGTTGCATTATATGTAATTTTTTTTCTCCTCTGCTGATTTCCTGACAGTTCTTAATTTGATTTTTTTTTTTTTAAACTTTGTGCAAACAATTTTTATGTTTGTCCTCGATTGAATCTAAAGAGCAAAGATCAAAAACCTCTTTTTTTATTATTTTCTTGAACATTTTTATTATTGATTCAATGCACCTCTTTACAGTAATTTATTTTATTATCCTTTCCTCTGTTTCTTGTTTATTTTATACAATTTTAATATGTCCATTTTGATAGCATAAAAAAAATAAAAACATTTTTCTTTAATTTTTCATAACTTTTGTGAGCGAGATTTCTCTTCAAAAATATCCTTTTCTCTCCTACTTGTTATTTTCCCCACACAACTCTTGCTTTCTGTAATGCAGGGAGGGGGCAACAAAATAGCTGGTAACCAAATATGTGCTGAGGTAAATATATTCCAACCTCATTCAAAAGTGACCTTGAGCTTTATGCACTCTTATTGAATGTGGACCTAGAGTTTTTCCATTGCAAAAGATTCATGAATATACCTATTAGCAGCAATTAACAATAAAGTGAGTGTGTTTATTTAGGAGAAGCAAAGACACATCAGTGGTACAAACAAGTGAATACCTAAGTAAATCAATAAGTCTGCAGCCTATTGCGAGAAGGGAGGAAAGAAAGCATTTATTTTATGCAACCAATA
Organism: Acanthosepion lycidas; assembly: GCA_963932145.1. NCBI lineage: Eukaryota > Metazoa > Mollusca > Cephalopoda > Sepiida > Sepiidae > Acanthosepion > Acanthosepion lycidas. The sequence goes on from OZ010610.1 coordinate 46,258,854, forward strand.
TTCAATTTTTTTTTTTTTTTAAATGCTCTCTTTCCTTGAGAAAACCACTTAATCCAGTTGTGAATATTAATAATATAGATAATAAATAATATATATAATGATATAATAAAAATATACATCAAACATAGCAGAGTGACGTGTTAGATCAAAATTCAGTGAATAAATTACATTTTAGTTTCAAATAGACAGAGGCAGGGGATATAAAAGGGGTGGGTGTTTTTTTAAATAATTTTCAGTAACAAAACACTTTGTCCTAGAATGCTCACAGACCAAATTGAGGTGGGACAGGAATGAATATTTGGAATAAAAATGTCCAGAGTGGATTTCTTTTTCTATTGTAGAAAAAAAAAAAAAAAAAAAAAAATCTGACCCACCCATTTATTTGAAACACAAAGGTACATATCAAACTATAGACATTGATTTTCTATATCTATCTCTCTCTCTCCGTGTTTATAAATAAATTTATGGTAGACCGTAGCTGATTACAACTAAAAGTTTCATACATTTTCATGCCATCATCAGGTAGTTAGGAACCGTTATTTGTGAAATGGGCATTTTATAATTTCTTGGTGGGACAAGAAATGCCCATATGGACAAGACGAAAATGCTGAAAAATCATCATTATTTAGGAAAAGAAAAAGAACCCAAACACCAGAAAAAATTCATAGGCATGCCAAGAAAGTGCTCGATATTATGAGAAACAGTAAAAAGCTAAAAGCAAAAATAGTGCTCGACAATGTTGCCCCTACCTCAAAGTCCCCCATAACAGAGCAAATAATTTAAATAAAAGAAGCAACTCCTAAGGAAGTATGCCACAAAAAATGCTTAATACCATATTAACTGGCAGAGCTTTAATATTAATGTTAATTTTTTTTTTATTATTAAGTGAGAGCAATATACCAACAAAGTAATGCTAAAAGCCAATAATAGAAAAATTAACAAGCAACACACAAAATATAAAGACATTTATAGTGTCACATAAACATAAATAGTGGTCATCCTCATTCGTCAAAGGGACATCACTCATCACACACACACACACACATATATTACAGGGCATGACAGAAATACCTTCCACACAATGGTAAGGCATTAGTGGCAATGGTGTCTTCATCTAGCTAATGTCTTACCATTATGTGGAAGGTATTCCTGCCACACCCTGTACATTAATTATACAACAAATTCTAATGGTGGGATCTTAAAAACAACAAAGCAATAATTTGGTTGTAATTTACAGGATGCCCCCCCCCTTCAAAAAAAAAAAAAAAAACAGGAAATTTTAGATTTACTATATAATGAAAAAAAAAATTAACTCTTTGAGTTTAAACACCACATCTAATGTCTATGTTTTGTTCTGTTTTAAGCTACTAAATTTCTATTCTTTGCTTTTGTTTCAAATAACTGTATCCAACAATTAAATAAACTCTACCTAATTTCCTGGTTTTTGTGGCGCACGCTGTAGTACTAACTACATTCTCACCTAATATATGTTGATAGAATTTCACCATTAATTTTTCTTGTCACCGACTTTAGTAAAATTCTGAATAAACTAAATAACTGTGAGTAGGAGGTGCATTAAAAAATCAAGTAGAAAGGGATTGTCAGTGGTCAGGAATTAATGCAAACATTGCTGACAGAATAGATGGACAATTTTTTTTTTTTTTCAGTCAAATAGTTTCTAATATAACAAAAGTTTGTTTCTGGCATCAGTTTTGACAGTTTTAAAAAAAATAATGAATTCAACTAGAGTTCTCTCCCACCACCTCAAAACGAAGAAAAAAAATAAAAACATAGCATATTTTTAAATATCTTCCTGGTGTGAATATTGTGAAACAGAAGTCGGAAATGCATGCAGATTTGTATGTATGTATGTATGTATGTATGTATAACTATTTCAATTCAAAATTATCATTGAAAGAAATATACTTAATTTTGCAGCCATTATGACCTCATGGAAAGTCAAAACTAGCTGTATATGAAATGAAATGATTCATTGTATTGTGTTTCAATTTGTATCGACATCTGTTATTGTTATTGTTTTCCCTTGAGTTATATGGTTATACAAATATGTGTATATCTTATTTTTACATATGTGTGTGCACACACACATATATATGCAACACATGCATATTTATTTTTGCATATGTACACGCACATTGTTATTATCTGTAATAAACTGATTAGATGCATTGCACTGTTTTTTCCAGTTTTTGTTTTGGCTTTTTCTTATATGTCTTTTCATAGGTACAAGCACATACATACAAAAGGGTGTTAGAGTGGAGTGCTTGAAAGTTCACAGCCTAACCTACTTGCTAGAATTTGACCAAATATATAACTTTTCAACACCCCCCACCAAATATGTAAAAATGAACACAATGGAGAAAAAGACAAACGATAAAACTAAATAAAAAAATGAATTATAATAGATCTAAATTTGTTATGTGTGCATATATATATATATATTTTATTTTAAAAAATTAATCAGTTTGTCTGACGATCGCAAAAGCGTGAAACCCAGGGTCACAAACTCACATCAATCAAACCAAATATGTTAGCTCTATCTCTGATATTAAGCGCTTTCTAATAAGTACCGCGCATATGAGATATATATATATATATATATATATATATATATATATATATATGAGAAATGTGTGCATATGTATATATATACACACACAGAGAAATTTCATTAAAAATGACCGACAAAGTACTGTGGTTAAGTTTTTTATTTCATTTTTCTTGTGTTCTTATAATTTTCTTCTTTTCTAGACATAAATTATGTAGAAATTATCTGAATGTTCTGCATATCAGATCTCTTTCATCTATAATTTTAGTGATTATCAAAGTTTATTTTATTTTAATTTTAACTGAATTTATGGATTGTTTTATATATGTATGTAGAGTTATAAGAATGTTTTATTTTACAAACATGGTCAGAACATTATGATTGTGTTCATACTTGATGTCATTGAATGTTGGTTTTTCTTTTTTATCAATAATGCTTCCATTATTTTTAGCCTAATCAAAAAAAAAAAAAAACAGCATGTGGATGAGGCTATTAATATTTGTATCATCAACAAGTATGTTGTGGATGGAGTTTGGTAAGTATCCACATGTATTTAGATAAGACCTAACTGAGATAGGTTCAGAGAGATGTAAGTTGAGTCTTCTTGTCAGGCATGTTGTAATATATCCAATATAATTATTTATGAATTTGGTTTGGTCAGGAATACAGTTTCTTAATGGTCATGTGATTTCATGTGATTCTCTGTAATTTGGATCTTGCAGGCAAGTTAATGTTGTTGACAATGAGGTCTGCAGTTTTAAATTGTTTATAGTAGATAATTTAATTTTCTTGTTTTTGTCAACTAGAATTGTATATTTCTTTATAACATTTCTCATGGTAACTTGTGTGAAAAGAGGGATTGCTGCCCAAATACACACAAACACACATTTTATATTATATATATATTATATATATATATATATATATTATATATATATATATGTAAAATGGCTGAATACTTGTTTCCAGGCACACTTGTCTACCAGGGTGACCAGCAAGTGCCTATTACAGACACCCACTCAACCAACAGAGCCCACCTGTGATTTATATTGCAACTATGCTGAGCAGACCTTAGTTACAGTTTCTGGAAGTGGGCACATAATCTGGCACATATACACAAGTATATGCAATATATATGTCATTGATTGATTCATTTTCTACAGCTTAGAAAATCTAGAAAATATTTTAATATCATTAAGAACTGTTTTGGTTTTTATTGGGGGCGGATAATGATTTAGGGATATAAGTCCTACTAACTAATCCTTAGCTTGGGAGAGAAGAGGTGGATTCATACTTTTCCCAATGGTATTTGCAGATAAGTGAATATAATGAACCAAACTGGAATTGGAACTCAACTCTCCAATTAACAATTCCAAACCATTATCCATTACACCACCCACAGTTCAAAGGTCACAGGACCTAATATTCCCAAGAGGTCGCCCAACTAGGTGCTGGCCAGGCCCAACATTGCTTAACTTCAGTGATTGTAGGCCACAGGCATAATATAAATATTAAACATTCAACTGAAATACAAATCAGGCAAATGCAGACTAACATTCATTTTTTTTTTCTAACAGTGCTTATATATATATATATATATATATATATATATATATGAAGAAATATAGTTTTAGGGTGTGCTATATTTATGGGTTAAAGTGCTCAATATCAGAAATAGAGCATGCATAAATATAAAAGTGAACATAGAAGTCAACATTTAGAGGTGACAGTCTGTTTCATGCTAGACGCAATGGCATATATATATATATATATATATATATATATATATATATATATATATATATATACACCTTTTGAATCTGAGATCAGAAATTATGACCCATTGTATACCTACTAAAAAGTACCTTTTTGAGTTCATTTGAAGTGGGATGAAAAGAAAGTATATGTGTTTCATTTAATCACCCACTGATACATTTCCAATTCACTTGATTTTCCCACTCCTCCTCACCATCTACCACATCTCACATCATGCAAAATATACCATTCATAAATTTTTTATTTTAAAAAAATTTTTTTTTTTTTTAAATAAAAAATTAGGAAATTAGGAAATCAATTGAATGAAATTGCCTGAAGATACCAAAAGGTTGAAACCAACGTAGCAGAATCTACTGATTTCCTATATATATATATATATATATAATTTAAATAAAAACAGACCACTTTAAGGTTCCATGTAATAAATTATATCACCACAGCCCTTTTAAAGGACTGCGGATCGTCAGACTTTACTTCCAAAGGTTGAAACAAAAAATGAAAAGAAATTTACAGATTTCTGACGGGCCGTATTAAACATATGTGAAGTGAGGAGGGAGAGAGAAGACATGAGTGAGTTAGCAGACATTGAGACATTTAAACGGTTAACTTAATGGAAGTTATATATTGATATCGAAGGGGTAGAGGAGAAAAACAGAGAGAGAAAAAGAGAGAAGGAAGTCATGAATTTTCTTTTTAATTTTCTTTATTTGCTCTGAATTTACATTGAGCTCTCTGGATTTTATCCTCCTTGGGTTTACCCATACAGATTACCTAGTTTTTCATAAACTCTATATATATATATATATATATATATATATATATATATATGGATTGATGCCACTCCAAAAAGTAGTAGTTAACAGTTTTACAGACCAATACATACTATTATACTTAATTTTCTCCTCACCAAGTACTACATTCTTGTGGCCTTGTACCAAACTTAACTATATTTACTTGCTGTAAAGCAGCATTAACAGAATAAAGAATAATTATAGAAAGAAAGGCGAATAAAAAAGAAACAGAGATCTTTTGTTAATATCAATAAAAAAAATTTAAAAAAAATCAAGGTAGCCTGTTTTCCCATCTCCAGACAAAGTCATTTTCATCACTGAAGACACTTGTCGGGTTGATCAATAATAGTACAGTGCCCACCACCCACACACCTGGACATACACCATGCCCCTAGCAGGTCAAAATGACCCATATAGAATTTTTTAAAAAGCTAGAGAGACAGTCTGATCAGCTAATGACTGGAAAATACTGACTGTATGGAGATGTCCACTTGTACTATTTATTTTTTGTTTTTAAATATTTATAGACGAATCATGAGAAGAAGCAGGGAGTGTAATTTGACACAAAAATTAGTTGCCGCGTTTTTTTTATGTTTCGCTTAAATTCTCAAAGTCAACAAAAGTATTATATATATATATATATATATATATATATATATATAGTGAGATGGATAAATTGTCGTCTAAATTATGCAAAACTGAAAATAACACTGACATCTCATTTTAACAGATATATTTACCAAAATTATACAAAATTATCTTGAAATACAAAAGAGTAAATTTATTCAATAAAATCATCATTGGCTTCACCCACAGCCCCCCAGACAACTTTGGAATTTCCTGCAACTCTTCTAGACAGTCACCTTGTTTAAGTTGGTGAATGCTGCCATACTCTTTGCCTTCAGTTTGTCTTTGGTGTTACAAGGAATTTTCTTAGTCTCTTGTTCAACTGCGCTTCACACATAATAATCAAGGGGGTTGAAGTCTGGGGAGTTAGGTGGTCGGGGTGATGTGGCCTCAGAAATTGTCTGAGAGCCATGATTTGGTTCTTCTGCTTGTGTGGCATGTTGCAGTGTCTTGTTGCCAGACAAAGGGTCTTCCACTAGCCACCCTCTTGACCCAGGGTAAAACTACCTCCTCAAGACACGTTATGTAAGTCTCTCTGCTGAGTCTGAGGCCCTGTGGGAAAATGAATGGCAGCATAATGTCACCATCACTAATGCAACACCTCGTAATCACCATTAAACTCATCCAACTCTTTCCAAATCCTCTGCACAGCCCTCAGATTGACACCCAAACATACTAAAATGTTCACATTGGACCTTCCAGCATGACTGCAAAGCAGTACAGCATGGCGTTTTCAAATTTTGGGAGAGTAAATTGTGTCATGGTGTCCTTTCTCTCACAGACCGTTCCCAACTGACTACTATACTGTGCGGTCGACAAAATCAAAAACAATGTGCATGTGTGAAATTAAAAATATAAAATGGCGACAATTTACTCATCGCACCCTCTGTGTGTATAAATATAAATGTTTTTTATACTTTTGTTGACTTGGAGAAATTAAGCAAAACATTAAAAAAAATGCTAACTAATTTTTGTGTTAAATTATATATATATATATGTGTGTGTGTGTGTGTGTGTAAGTAATGGATTTTTTTTTTTTTTATTTATTTATTTATTTATTAATCAGACAGACATTTTTTAGTAGATACTCATGAGTAGATGCTCCATATATTTATTTTCATCAACCATCCTGAATAATTGAAAAATCTCATTAAAAAAATATATTATAGTTCATATTTTTCTCAAGTATGGGTATCCACTAAAAATAACATTTTAGTTATATAAGTCCCAGGTCACTTTACTCTCCTATTATACAAAGTTAACTCACTGACCATTTTATTTACAGATATAAATGGTGACTTTACTAAAATATGTACATATTTTATTATACAAGTTGTACTAAACACTGAGAACAAAATGTATTATTTATTAGTAGTATATATAAATATCTATATAGACATTAGTATGTATGTATGTTTGTCGCCCTTTGGTTGCAGAGAGAGTTAAAAAAAAAAAAAAAAAGAAAACAACACCCTCCTTAATCTATTCTTTAAGGAAGTTTTGGATAACAATGCATATTTGTAATGAGAAATAATTCACACTGAAGCTGACACATGTGATTTTAATAGAAATAAAAATTATAGAAATAAAATGATCACATCTGAGAACAGTCATGAGATTCTTCTACAAACTACCTTATAAAATAGCTTTTCAAATTCACATTTATCAGTTTTCAGCATTTATATATGCAACAGATGACACACTGCTCACACACTAACTTGATTTTTAATAAAAGTGCTCAGGGTATCTCACTACAAGATGTTTATAGCTATGACTAATTAGTAAGTTATATCTTCACTAAGTTCTCCATATTTGTAATCTTGTACCAGGCACAGACAATACCTTGAATAAAAGTGATTGGCTGTAGATATTAAACACTTTGTTAAACTAAAACTGAGCAAACCCCAAAATTCCAAATTGCTGTTTTGCAACAAACACTAGTGTTGTCGGGGATTGTAATGCCAGAGCGTATTTTTCAACTTAGAAAGTAAGCCGGATTCTAATAGACGAGGAACAAAATAATAGTGCTTTGGAGAAAATTATTACAAAAGTAATAAGCATGCCATATGAAATAAGCATGGTACTTAGGGTTGGGAGGAGGTGGAAGGAGACAATGATGCCAGGATGTGAATTTGGCATACAAGTGCATAGTTTTCTGATGGAGAAAACTTTTTCTTCCACAAAACTAAATGTATTTTATCGGTTGCTGACACTGTAAAGTCTAATTAGAAAGGAAAACTGGTTTTGTGCATTTTTATATCTTTGTTGAATATTCATTATAAAAATCAAACTGAATTCAGACAGACCATTCAATTAAAGAGTGTGTGCATGCATATGTGTGTGTGAAAATGAGTGAGAGAGATGGAGGGTGCTGAAAAGTTTTCAACCAAACCAACTTCCAAAAACCTAACCAAATAATCAAGGTTTTTTTTTTTTTTTTTTTACTGGAAGAATGTCTTTGTCAAAAGCTTTTCAGCACTTCCAAGAAAAAAAAATACACACACACACACACATATATATATATATATATATATATATATATATATATATATATATATATATATAATAGCTGGCCACTCATATTCGAGGATACCCATCTATTAGGACGGCTTGCTCAACACCCACAGAGCCCACCTGTGGTTTATACTGCAACTATGCTGAGCAGACCTTGGTTACAGTTTCTGGGAGAGTGTGTTATCTAGAATCTGAAAAAGGCCAGCACACTCAAACTCTCAGTCACGATGACTTGTGACTTTGTGCTAGCACAGCTATCGACGACCCCCAAGAGTTCCATCTACCCAATCTCACTAACAAGGCTTGGGTCAACCTATGGTGTGGTTTTCAGGCATTTTCCAAAGGTGCCACACACTGGGATTGCCCCCTCCAGACCAATAACATCGGGAAGTCTCCTTCCTGACAAATCAACCAAGGCCAGAAAGTGAACGTTTTAACCACTTGCCCACATGTTTGTCACTTAGCTGATTGACGTTACCTTCAGAATGCCAACTCCAGAGTTTCATAGGCAGACCTGTCCATTCACTCTTCAGGTGGGTATCAGCAATTTACTGCTTATATTTTTCAATTTTTTCATTTTTTTTTTTTATACCCTTGTCATTGGTGTAAGTTTTTCTGTATTGTTTGTGTGCATATATGCATGTGCAAGATATATATATATATATATATATATATACATACACACACACACAAAGAAATGGATATATATTTATCAATCCAAGAGATTCTAATCACTTTAAACATTATTTCTAATGGATATTCACATTTAAGTAGACGCTCCATTTACTTATTAAACAGTATAGTTATTTTTGTCTACCAGCCTGAATATCTGAGAAATCTTATCATTGAAAAATAGGCACTCTCCATATATATTAGCCAAATTACCCACGCCTTGCTGCATCTTACACATTTTTTTGTAAGAAAATGATAAATGATTTTAAATCATTGTCATAATTTGTTGAGAAAAATGATGTATTTCAATATTACTCAATGATCTTGCTGATGTGATCGCCATCTTCTGACTTTCTCCTACTATATTTTGGATAGCAGTCATTCCCTTGTTCAAATTTAAATTAATTTAAATCAAAAGGGAAAAAAAATTTCAGTAGGGTATTTGTGCAAAAACAGCTTAATCTGACCCCTTCAATATGTATTTGATGAAATACTTGATTGAATGAACTGATGAGCAGATTTCACCGTTGATATGACAGTTGAATTGTAGCAAAAGATATATTTTGTAAGGCACTACCCACTGATTGGGTATTTTTTGCTCAACTTGACGACCATATTGTCTCATTTTGATCTCGCCAATATAACCTCCATCTTCTGGCTTTCGCCTTCTATATTTTGGATAGGAGTCATTCCCTTGTTCAAATTTAAATTAAATCAAAGGGAAACAAATTTTCAGTGAGGTGGTTTGTGTCCCACCGAGAACACCCTTTGATCAAAATGAAATATACTTATCCAAGTACCTTGGATAATGCAGTTTCAGAATATATATGGTTATGGGTGTATCTCCAAAAACCTAGGAAGAGTTTGATAACAGACAGACAGAGGCTACAACTTATATATATATATATGAGACAAGGGTGAAAAGAATGAAAGATAAAACTGTAAGGAAAAAGGGATTTTAAAGGATAATAGGGGGCTATAAATTCAATTACCTTATCAGATACCATGTCCTTTCTCGGTGTAGGCAATCATGGTTTTATTTTTTTTATATTCATTTTATTAAACATTTTCTTGACTTAAAGAGTGTCAAAATTTTCCAAATGTTTGTTGCTTCCAAGCACTTTTGGCTGATCTGTCAACCATTTTCAAGGATTTTAGTTATGCAACTAATTTTTAAGAAATGAATTTTTTTTTTTTAATCCAATATTATTTCCTCTTACAGTAAACATTACATTTCATGCATACACATGTTTCAGTAAAAAATTATTAAAGAAAATGTTCCTCCCAAGAAAAATAAAATCTATATTCTGTATTTTTTTCTTATCTGAGAAACCACTTTCTAAAGGTAATTGATTACTTGCTTTGCTGTGATGGCTTCCCATGGCTCAATAGTAATTCAAATGCTTGTCATACACAGATATTATATATATTAGTCCAAAAGTGTCTCCAAGCCTTTGTGAGTGACAAATTATTCTCAACCCTCCAACCTCTCTCCCACAGGCAGGATGTAGCAAGCTTCACACTGCTCTATTGTTACTTTGACAAACTACATTCCCTGGTCCCACCAATTCATACCTTCTTTCAGTAAGAACGTGACATGCCACTTACATAGTAGAAAACCACCCAGATTCCCTCCATATTCCACTGGGTAAGTTCCACTCTAACAGCTTCTTGTGAAACACTGGTTTCTGGAACCGACTCCCAAGAGGATGTTTCCCCTGGTCACTACTTAATCTGTTCAAGGATAGGGTTAACCGTAAACTGCCTCCTAATGTAACCCTCTACCTCAAGTGGCTCCCGAGCCTTACTGTAATCAAAAATAAAATATATTATATATATATAAGCAGTACGCATATTTTAAAATTATTAGGTTGGTGCAAAAATAATGACGTAATAATGTAGTTTTTTGACGTATTTTTTAACATCAAAAAACGACATTATTACGTCATTATTTTTGCACCAATATATATATATATATATATATATAATGTATGTATAACCCACATTTTTAAAAAATAGAAGAAAGGGAGAGAGATACAGTTATTAAATTGTTTGAGTCATTTAAAAATTACATCACGTTATTAATCTTTTACTTTCTTTCCCAGCGACTGTTGCATTCAATGTCTAATTATTCCCAAATTTCACCATTTGTTACTCATATTGAGCTGGTTTGTTTTTTTCCCCTCAATTATAAAAATGAAACAGCTTAACACAGAATAAGGTTTTCTATTCTTTACTTACAAATACACATGTGTCTAATTAACAATTATTAATTTATATGTTAATGATTATACACAGGTTGTTTTCAAGCAGAAATTAATTTTTCAAGCCACATTGTGAAAATTTGACACAGATTTTTTGGATGGGTGCTCTTGATCTTTTTGTAGAAAAAAAAAAAAAAAAAAAAATTTAACCCACTCCAAAATTATCTCAAGAAAGCCATTTCATCAAAGGGATTAAATTTACTATTTGAAAATATATTTAATCATTGAAATTATTTTATACATAATACTTTTTTTTTGAAATGTCAAGTCTTAAAAAAAAAAAAAAAAAGTATAACCATTAAAATGTGTAACCAGTTCTCTTCCTATATTACACAATGTTGTATGTTTAGACAAAACACTTAGATAAAACATCTTAGGGATCTTGATATATCTATATATTCAGCATATCAACCTCAATGGTTTATTTAATGCTGACAAATTTTTTATTGCTGGTAATATTTTCTTTCAAAATAAACTATAGTTGGTAATATTTTTTTCTAAAAATGTATTGCTGGTAATTTTTTTTTTTTTACAAAGTATTTATAGTATATATTAAAACCTATTTTTTACACTTTCATAGTGTTTTGACCCCAGTTTGGGTGACAACTATTTGCCCATAGCTGAGACCTTAACACCTCAGGTCAGGATGGACCTGGGAATATCAGCAATTAAGAGGTGGTTCCACACTCCTCAGAACCTCCTGATCAGAGGCTATGCTGTTGGATGTAGTTTATCATCTTACCCAGGATGCGGATGTAGTTTACTGTCATACCCAGGATGGCTTGATATTTTAGGTTTTGTTTTTTTTAAGCCACAGAATCTTATAATAAGAAATGTCATCTGAGGTAACCAGAGATCATCAAAGAATGCAACATTTCTAACAAAATGAATAGCTACTGAGTTTTCTATATTGTCAGGAAGACTAACAAGACATTCTATTGAGATATTGGTAATATGAAGTGGACTATGTCAAACAGTATTTTGTAGTGAAATACAAAAAATATTTTTAACCTAACAAAATGACCTCCAATCTGAGGTTGACTAGGTCAAGAAATGGCTTGTAAACTTTAATGCCTTCAAAACGAACCTGTTCTGATTTACCCACCATAGAGAACTCTCCCTGCCTCCCATCAGAATGGATGATGCCCAAATCCGTGAGTGTGCCTCTCTGCACCTGCTTGGTCTCACACTGTCCACTGACCTGAGGGGGAACAACTACATTGAATCAATAGCTTCATCTACCACAAGGAAAGTTGATTCTCTGTGTCGCACCAGAAGGTTTTTCTTGCCTGAGTCCATCCTTCAAATCTACAAATCAATCATTCATCTTTGCATTGAATACTGTTACCATACATGGCCTGCTGACCCTGCTGTTCATCTCAAGGTCTTCAACAAAATCCAGAGATGTGATAGGTCCTGATCTGGCATTTTGTCTGCAGTCACTTTCACAGATGTGCTGTGACTTCCCTCTGTCTTTTCTACAAGTATTAGGTTGGTGCAAAAATAATGACGTAATAATGTCGTTTTTTGACATATTTTTTAACGTCAAAAAACGACATTATTACGTCATTATTTTCGCACCAACCTAATATTTTCATAGCTACTCTCACTGGTTCCCAAACTGCATGAATTTAAGTGCTACTAGGTTGGCATCTCAGTATCACCTTTCACTGTCAAAACAGTTAAATGTAGCTGTCTCTTCTACTCCAACAGCTTCTTATCTTGCACTTCCCATCAGTGGAACTCCTTTCTTCTTACTTGCTTCCCTGATAAATATAACCTTCAAACATTCAAATGTAATGTCAATCGACATCTTCTAATGCCTTGATCCTGATCCCCATCCTTCTCTATATCCTTTCCTCAAGCAACCCTCTTTACTCTTGATCTCACTCTCTGTAACCCTTTGCATGCTAGTGGCACTCTTGCCCTGCTTGGGGTGATATGTTTTTTAAAAAAAAAAAAAAAAAGTGGTAAGATGGATAAGGTTAAATTCATCCTCTTAATTGGGCAGAAAAAGATCAAAAAAGTGAAGTTGACTACCAAGATCAGCTAGAATTCACCAAGAGTCAGTTTTGAATTAAAACCATATTTTTTCAGCCAAATAGGAAAGGAGGAATAAAAAAAAACATGAAAAAAAACTTCTAAAATGTGATGCAACCTTTTGAAAGACAAAAAGTTCTAAAATGTTCGCGATTAAAATTTTTATTTTTTCACCTGTTTTAAAAACTCAAAGATGCTGCAACAGATTCTCAAACAGGTTCAGATTATGCATTTCTCTACAACACAGTTGCAAATGCCAAGAAATTTAGACCTTGCCCTACACCAGAGTTCTCCAACTTCCTTATGCTATATGATGTCCCTTCTTACAAGTTTCAACTATAATTTAGTACCATCATGCTTTCCAGAAGTCTTGGCACCCCAAATTTATGCAACAGAACTCGCCTTGCTGTGAAGCAGTTTCTAACTGAAATTGGCCGGAGGGGGGGATGGGCTGTCTACTCCTAGGATCTTCATAATTTCAAAAGACTTCCCTATGATCAACATTGTATTTAAATTTTTGCAGATCAAAGTTGGCCGGAAAGCATGGAGCTGGAAGAGAGTTCTACAAGCGAGAAGTGCGAGAAAAGAAACTGTTACCATCAAATTTACAGCTACATCTCGACAGTTCAACTGTAAATTGATGTGATCTCACAGGCAGCTTCATATTGTGCTTGAATTCATAGTCAAGGTACCATAGCAAAAAGCTTGTCCAAACAGTTATCATGAAAGTATATATAAAAATGGCAGAGAGAGAGAGACAACCTTACAACAATGAGCAAACGATAGAAGCCGAGACACCAGATCAGGACCAATAATATTGCTGATTCTTCTTCCTTTTCCAATGACAGCTAAATTTTCGTTAGTAAAACATGTAAATAATTTTTCATTTGTGTAAAAAGAAATCTGTTAACACTTTGTGTTGTGATATCTGAAATTATTTTATCTCTGGCAATATTGAATATCTCTGCTAATCTTAACAAAGGGGAGGAGAGACACATAGCACCTTGACAGCAAAGTGGAGAGAGAGAGAAAGACAACATCCTGAAAGCAAAAGGGGTGAGGTGAGACGAGACATGTTGCTAGAGGAGGGTATAATTTTTGTATCAGCAACTGTATACAAAAGTGGATCAATAAGCTCATATATTGATGCTGAGTTCTTAATAAAATTTTGTTCTGAAAGTATAAAATTTGATGTATAATATCATAGATACACCACTGAATTAAGTGCATTGACAATGCTGTGGAGATCTACCTTGTTTAGAATAAATGCTTTTTTTTTTTTTCCTCTCATCAGGCTATAGACTTACTGAAATTTCAAAATACCTTTTAATATTGCCAACATCTTTCTAACAAGTAAGAAAAACTCAGTTTATTTACAAAATTATATCCTAAAAATAGAATAAATTGACAGGAATGAACAAAACAAATATTTCATTTCTTAAATAAAATCTTTAAAAAAAAAATGTTTTTAATATACACTTACACCATATATAAATATATACATACATACACATACATACATACATACATACATACATACATATATATATATATGATAAACAGGAAAGATTTTTTGTGACATATTTCATCGGACAGGGCTTTGACGACATTACCACATCTACACATATGTTTGAAACTAGACGCAAACTTTTTGAAAGAATATTTTTTTTCCAAACTAACCGAAATCATCTATATAATTTTTCTTTATCTCTCCACCACCTAAAGAAAATGAATACAGATGATTTTGGCTAGATTGGAAAAAAAAAAAAAAAAAATTTCTTTCAAAAACTTTAAAACTACCTGCATCTCTCATTTTGTGTGCATGTGTAGACGTAGCAATGTCATCAAAACACAGTTCAAAGAAATCCTAACAGATGAAGCACGTCACAAAAAGCCCTTCCAGTTTGTCATATTTTTCTAAATCTTGTTTGTTGATATATAAAATTAAACTATATATAAAATATATATATAAAAAGAGGCAAGAGGAAAAACTATACTGAGCTGACAGTTTGTCCTCTGAGGGACTTTATCAAGGCAATGTCAGAGTACAAAACATCAGCTAAGTATATCTTTTCCTCTGGTCTCTTCTACAGATACACTCCTCCTGATAATATATATATATATATATATATGTGTGTGTGTGTGATAGGAAACAGAACAAGTAGGAAACAGATTTTAATCTAACATGTTTCACTTTATTAAAGCTTCATCAGAGATCAAGATAGAAATGATAAAAAATAAACACACACATATATATATATATATATATATATATATATATAACACACACACACAGAGATAGCATGAGTTTAACACACAAACTCCTTTTCATTCCCCTCTTTGTTTGTAATTTCTTATCTATTTACCCTTGCCCTTAAATTTGTTTTGTAGAGAAGCATCTATTTGGGTCAAACTAATTTTTAATTCACTGTTTTCCTAGAACTCTGATTAATAGCTCTAACCTAACCAGCACATTTGAAAGGGAGTGTCTCTTATTCCACACCTTCCCTGAATTTCTCAATCTAGATCTTCAAGGGTTTATCATCATCATCTATTACAGAAATGATAAAAAACACTTAACTAATAGCCTCTTTCTATACGTCTGCAGCAGATTTTGGGAATCAGTCTTGCTTTAAACATTTCCCTGCATTACTGCTTACCAAAGAAAATGATTAAGAGAGGAAAAAAAAAAAAAAAGGAACAGTGTCAGTGGTGCAGTTTCAAATCTAATCATCAACTGTCTGAGTCATTTCATGCCAATTGCATCAATTTCTCATCTTTGGTAATTCTTTTTTCTAATGTTTTATGAATCTCCATCATAAAAATCATTAATCATCTATTTACATTATGAATATCTTCTATGTAAAGGCGCATTAGAATAGCAAAAGAGATCTTCCCAAAACACAAAAAAAAAATATTATGAAACAGGAAACTAAAGCTAAACTATGCAATATCAATCCTCTATACATTATTTACATTATTCGGACTATTGTCCTCATCTTTATCGCCATATTTATTACAACGTTTCGGCCGTTGTACGCTCTGGCCTTCTTCCTCAAGAACACATGGCACGGTGGATAAAGGCATTGGTTAGATCCACTGACAGGACCCAAAGAGTGTGAGTTCAATACCCGGTTAAGGCAGTGGAGAACTTTCAGAGGGAAATTAACAGGAGATAACTGATAACTGACATTCATTAAACATGGCACGTGGAACTAGAACAGTCTACCCCAGTGAGTGAAATAAAGGGTTCATTTTGACATTCCAACCACCTGAAGAAGGCTGGAGCGTACAACGGTCGAAACGTTGTAATAAATATGGAGACAAAGATGAGGACAATGGTCCGAATAATGTAAATAATGTACATAATACCTCATCTCAGAAATATAAACAGACATCAATCCTCTATAGTAGAGGCCAAACAATTTCCTCACAGATGAAGAGGAGAATTTAGACAACAGAAATGAGGCTTTACAAAGGAATGCCATGAATACCATGGACAGAACATATAATCAATGAGGATGTTTAAAGGAAAATGGAAACCAAAAAAAAAAAAAAGATACACAATGATTAAAGGCGGCTTGGAAAACCTGACCCTCTCATGACATATTGAAGGCAAGAGAGATTTGAGGAAAGTAGTGAGTAATCTACTTAAAATTGGGGAAAAAAGAAGGCAGAACTGAGAGGAGGAGGGATAGTAAAAAGAACTATAAAGGATAAGAAGTTGTGGAGTGCCATAACCACCCACATCCAGAAGGGACATTGTACATAGGAGCGGCAACATCAACCAGAAATAAAGAATAAATCTTCAACAGGCACCCAACAACAAAATTTACAAGTTCAAATCTTGCAGAAGAAAATTATTATTTGGCTAATAAGGTGACATAGTAAACCCAGTGCAAACAAATGCAAACTCCATTGGACAATCCAGCCTAATGAGCCATTAACAAAACTTATCCAAATTCTGATGAATAGAGCATGTAACAGAATTAGACTAGAAATAGGACAAGAACAGCATGGTTTTGTTAAAGACACTGGAACAAGGAATGCAATGTTTCTGCTCAAAATATCAAAAAGAGCAATACAAATGCAAAAGGGGGTATATTCATGGTTTGTAGATTTGAAGCATTTGGTAAAAGCATTTGGTTTCACAAAGAACTGTTTGAACTTTTTTCTTAAATCATTTCATCTCAAGCAAGGCAATAAAGTCACTAGGATGCAAGAGGTTACTGAGTGTTAGAGAATATGAGAAAAAGTACTATTAAGGAGAGAGGACAATAAAAGAACAAGACATAAGATAACAATTGAGACTGCATTCAAATTTTTTGAAGATTGACTGGGAATTTGACTGGGGAGCAAGCAACAAGTTGGAAGAGATTTCCATATGCAAGAAGTGAGATAAAAAACTGTTAGCACAGAACATATGATTACATCTAGCCATTTCAAGTGTAAATTGATGAGACCTTGCTGCCAATCTAGTACTGCACTTAAATTCATAATATTTAGATACCATAGAGGAAAGTTCATCAGAACAATTATAATGAATGTATTTATAGAAAAAGACACAGAAAAGCTATGTTACAGCACTGGGAAAGGCACTGAAGCCAAGATGCCAGATCCGGGCAAATAACATTGCAGATTCTTTGGATTTTGTTAAGAATCTCTAACTATATAGCAGAAACATTAGACTAGATATCATGACTTATAGGTATACTTGATTTATTAGGGAAAGATATTAAAATAATCCAGAACTTACACTGGGAGCAAACCGTCTGCATGAGCATAGAATCTGAATATTCAGTAAAGATACAAAAATAGAAAGGGGTGTAAAACAAAGATGTGTCTTCTCATTATTGGCAGCCACAATCTTGACAGAGAACAGAAATTGTTGGAACTCCAACAAAAGATAGTAAAGAATTATAGGAATACAAAATGTCAGTAAAAAGAACTACCCTAAATACAAACTATGAATAGATATACCAAAATCCAGGAAGTAGAGCAATTTAAATATCTTGGACATGTTTTCTATCCTCTGTTAAAGAACAGAGGATAGAAAACATGTCACTGAAATCAGAAGGCCCAATGGAATAGTGAGAAACACCTTCCAAAAGCTAAGCAAAGCATTAAGAAAGAGAAAAATTTAATTAGAAACAAAGAAAAAGAGTATTGAACTGATATGTAATATCAATCCTCCTACATTGCTGTGAATGCTGGACAATCTCCTCAAACATGAAAAGATTTGAGGCAACAGAAATGTAGTTCTACAGAAGGATACTAGGGATGTTATGGACCAAACAAGTGACCAACCACCAAGTTTTAGGGAAATGAAAACCAAAAGGACTCTTATACGTAAAATCAGAAAAATAAAAGGTTTTATTACTCTATATATTATATTTAGTGGATACATGTGTACGAGTAGACATATCTGAATATTTTTGTCTATCAACTCGGGTTTGTTTTTTTTGTTTTGTTTTTTTTGAGAGTCTTTAATAAAGAAAATTGGCCCTTCAACGTACAAAGTGGCTTCCTTGATGTAATAAGAGAGGTTTGATCCCTGTTGGGAAGCACATTTTCTTTAATAAGACTTCTCGGTCTCTAGGCTGGTGACACAAAATACAGTGTTTAAAATAACAAAGTTGTTAATTTAGAGATGTGTAGCTACTAAATATAATGTTTATAGTAATAACAGATATATATATATATATATATATATATATATATATATATAGCTGGACACTCATATTTGAGGACATCTGTCCACTAGGGTGGCTAGCAAATCCCTATTGCAGACGCTTGTTCAGGCCCATTTGTGTTTATTCAACAACCACAGAGCCTACCTGTGGTTTATACTGCAACTATGCTGAGCAGATCATAGTTACAGTTTCTGGGAAAGAGCGTGTTATCTAGCGGGATCAACAATTTCTACAAGGCTAGCACAACTCAAGCCCTCAGCCCCGATGACTTGAAACTTCAGTATATATATATATATATATATATATATATATATAAGGTTGGTGCAAAAATAATGTCGTTTTCTCACATATGTTACTATGTGAGAAAACGACATTATTTTTGCACCAACCTTTTATTTACATATATATATATACATATATATATATAAAAAAGCCCATAATTATTTCTAACAATAGCTTTTAGAATAATTTAAATTATAACCCTTCTCTGATGTATTCAATAATTATTAGGATAACATAAGCTGGAAATACCGGAATTTTGCTACCCATAATGCCCTATTGACCAGTATATATAGTCAGGCTACCAAACAACACACATGGCCTAAAGATATGAAATGCATGAAACAGACTGTCACCACTTAGTGTTGTCCTCAGTGACCATGCTTAAATTTACATTTGCTCTGATATTGAGTAATTTTAACCATAAATCTAGCATACCTAAAAACTATATTTTTATCAGGCATATTATATATGATATAACGATACATAATTTTGGATAATTTTATATATCAACAAACTGTATTTAGAAAAATGACAAACTGGAAAAGTTGTGTGGCGCATTTCATCCATTAGGATTTCATTGAACTGGGATTTGTTGACATTGCCACATCTATACATGCAGATAAAATTTTTGGAATGAATTTTTTTTTTTTTTTTTTCCAATCTAGTCACATTCATCTGTCACTCCAGTCTCACCACAAAAAGGGCTGAATTTTGACCAAACAGAGCATTATTTTTATCCCAAGAGATAAACAAACGCCTCTCACACTATACAGGGTGTGATGGGTAAATTGTAGCTATTTTATATTTTTAATTTCATGCATGTGTTCTGTTTGTTTTTCATTTTGTCAAGTGTATGGTAAAATAGGGTCAATTGGGCACCATCTGTGAGAAAAAGAGATGCAAAAAAATGACGCAATTCACTCCTTCAGAAATTTGGAAACCGCATGCTGTACTGCTTGGCATTCTTGCTGGAAGCTCCAATACAAACATTTCAGAGTGTTTGGGCATCAATCTGGGGACAGTGCAGAGCATTCAGAAAGAGACACATGAGTCTAATGGTGATTACAAAGGTACAGCAGTTCGGAAACCTCACTCTAATCATTCTGATAAGAAAAGAACACACAAATTAGTTGGTGATGGACTTAGACTCAACACAGACGACTACATCATGAGTCTTGAGAAGATAGTACTGCTCTGGGTCAAGAGCGTGGCTGCTGGAAGACCTTTTGTCTGGCAACAGGACTCTGCACCATGCCACATAAGGAGGGGAACCAAGTCATGGCTGTCAGACAATTTTGGCAACCACATCACCCATGACCACTCAACTCCCCAGACTGTAACCCCCTTGATTATTATGCGTGAAGCACAGTTGCATGAGAGACCAACAAAACTCCTTGTAATACCAAAGATGAACTGAAGGCAAGGATTATGGTAGCATTCACCAACTTAAAGAAGGAGACTGTCCAGAAGAGTTACAGCAGATTCCGAAGTCATCTGGAGGCTGTGGTTGAAGCCAATGGCAATTTTATTGAATAACTCTTTAGTATGTCAAGATATTTTTGTGTAATTTTGGTAAAGATATCTGTTAAAATGAGATGTCAGTGTTATTTTCCTTTTTTGCATAATTTAGACGACAATTTATCCATCGCACCCTCTCTCTCTCTCTCTCTCTCTCTCTCTCTCTCTCTGTGTATATATATATATATATTTAAGTAAAAATTTTCTATTTACACAGATTTGGTCAAAAACCAACAAAAACTCCTTGTTTTTTTGGGGGTTTTTTGGGGTTTTTTTTAACCCAATGTTCCTGATTTTTTTTTTTTTTTTTTATTTCTAGTTCATATTTGAATATCTATTTCCCTGTTTGAGTACTTTCAACTAGCATTAGCCATTTTGAAAGACTTTTGGTGTAGGTTGTTCATTTCATTTTTATATGAGAGTTGTTTTTTTTTGTATAACTTTAATATGTTTAGTATGTTAAATCTGAGGATTGATGTAATTCTGTTGAAGTTACTTGCTTTTTATGCTCAATGCCTTAAGCAATTGTAGTCACACTTTATAACTTATAGATTATAGAACCTTTGTGTTATTGGTAATGACTTGCCTGATCTTGTATGCGTGTGTGTATATGTATGTGTATATATATATATATATATATATATATATATCTCTCAGTCAGCTAAGTAACAAATTTATATATTATATATATATTATATATTAATATCGAGCACTTTATTACAAAGACTGCTCGTCTTAAATGTCCTTTCTTTCAGATTTTGACTGACAACATTTCTGGCTTTATACTTTCTTTTTCTTATTGCTTTAACTCCTGAAAACTTTTCAGTCAAGCACTTTTGAACATTTTTGTTTTATTTTGGAATTCTATTTTAAACCTCCTGAAAAGTGAACTGAACAATTACAAAAAGTTCATCTGCAAAATTCTAGAGTTGTGGTGCTAAATATAACATCAGCTAAGTAACAAATTTCATTAGACTTAATCATATAATTTATTAACTCCACACACAAAAAAAAATTATGTATTTCAAATTAAGGATTTCATAAGGAAGGTGTCGTTAAAATAAGCAATAGCTATCAATCAGCCAAAGTAGAACTTTGGCTACATTGATCACCATCAACAAATGTCTGTTCAAATTTCTATTAATTATATAAGTATAAGGGTGTCATTTAGCTGATTGATATTACTTTTAGCATCCCAACTCCAGAGTTTCATCCACTCTTCAGTGGTTATCAGCAATTTACAGCTTATACTTCTTGGTTTCTTATCATTGGTGTAAG
Organism: Acanthosepion lycidas; assembly: GCA_963932145.1. Taxonomy (NCBI): domain Eukaryota; kingdom Metazoa; phylum Mollusca; class Cephalopoda; order Sepiida; family Sepiidae; genus Acanthosepion; species Acanthosepion lycidas. Next base: position 46,280,878 of record OZ010610.1, read on the forward strand.
TTTTTTCTGTATTTTTTGTGTGCGTGTGGCCATGCGCCTATCTGTGCATACGTGTAGTGTGTCATGATTATTTGTCCTTTTCTTCATTTTTTTCCTCCACTTTACACTCACTCCTTAGCCTTTTCCTCTCTTTTCTTTCAATTATTGCTTTTGTTCAGTTTTTTTTTTTCTCTAGACATGTTATTTTTTTAAATTTTTGAGTGTTCTAGTTGTTTCTTGAGTTAGGAAAATTGTATTTCATTTTTTTTACATAAGTAATTCATTTTAATGCATAAATGATAAAGTAAATATTTTTATATGCCTTGGCTATTATTTTTTTTTTTTTTTTTTTTTTAATTTAGTTTGGTGGTATCTTAAGTACTTCAAATATTACTTGCACATTAGGTTTATAATTAAATTTCTATGTATTATTGTTTGAATTTATATATATCATTTACTTACTTATTATTTCTAAGTAACTTTTTCTGTTAAATTCAACAAATGCACTGCTCACATACCCTGACCAGGGATTGAACTTTCATTTTAGTCCTTTAATGATTAAAAATACAAAAATTGAAGTAAAAATGGTATTGAATATGATTAACCCTATCTATGAACCTTTTTCAATAAAATGACAATAAAGTACATCATTAAAATCTGTACAACTGACCTCCATGGACTGAATAAAGGATTTGTTTTATAATTAGAAAATGGTTACCAACTACAAAAGATATCTTAAAAAGGTCAAAGACAGCTTAAACAATGTTGTGATTTTATGACAACAATGAAGAGGACATTTGACCAAATAAATGTCTATTAGAATAACTTCCCACCTAAAAAATTTTAATTGTGCAATTAAGAAAAAAAAAAGTACAAGTATTGAATATGCTAATCTATTAGAAATTTGAATCCAGTTAAGGGAGACAACCTTCAAGGATTGTGAGAATTTTATTATCAGTTCATTTATTTGACAACATAAATTATTTCATCAGAGAAAAGCATTGAGTAATAATGTACAGTGCTGTTTGATAAAAGTGGCTCACCTAATTTTTTTTTACTAAATGTTCTCTTCTCCGATGAAACGAAAGTTGAGCTAAATTCAAAGGATATGCGATCTAAAATCTGAAGAAGTACTGTCAAGCTTCCGTTCAGTATAATGTTCTGGGTATGCTTTTCTTTTCATGATTTCTTAAAACCTATTGAAAAGACCCTCAGGAGCAAGCAGTACAAGAGAATTTTAGAGTCTTGTCTGCTCCCTTCTGCTGAAAGGGTGCAAATCAACCCCACCAAGCTCATTTTTATGAAGGATAATGCTCCCTGTCACAAATCAAAATTGATGAAGGAATACTTTGATGAGAAGCAGGTGAGTGTTATGACATGGGGGTCCTAATCTCCTGACCTCAACCCCAGAGAAAATTTATGGAGCATTATAAAGTACAGGCTCTCAAGAAAGCAGTTGAGCAACAAAGATTTGATTGTGAATTTCATATCCGAATGGAATTGAATGCTTGGAGATGAGATTTGCCAGAACCTAATCAAGTCAATGCCAAAAAGGGTTGAAAAGGTTATTCAAAATAAAGGAGGACCCATAGATTATTAAATATTTCGAACTATATTACCTATTATAAATAAATTATACCTCTATTATTCTTTATTTAAAGCTGTTCGGTTATGTTTCTATTGATTACTAGTTGCAGGAAATAAGTGAGTCACTTTTTTTGCACAGAGTTTCTCCCTAAATCTTATTTATATCCAAAATTATAATTATCAATAGAATACCTTAGGGTGAGTAAACTTTTTTTACTAGGTGGTCGGGAAGGGGTCTTTATATTAGTAAGATTAAAAATTAGTTTGACCCCAAAAACAATAGGTGAAAAAATTTTTAAGTAAAAAAATCAGGTGAGTCACTTTTATCAAACAGCACTGTATCTTTCAACAAATTAGAGGACAAAAAAATGCTGAGATAATGTTAACCTACTAATTCTTTTAATCTTCCTTAGTCCCTTTTAAAAACAATTTTATAACTTATCACTTTAATAGTCTACCACTAGAGAACATTAAACACTCGGAAAATTTAACACTCACTGGACATATCAAAGGCAAAAGGGCAGAAAGAGAAATCAGGCTATCAGATGAGCTTGTATAATTAGATAATAGAACAGGTTTGTTTAACAGCAGATCAACTCCTTATGGTTTATTTAATGCTGAAATTTAATTTTCTTGTGAGATTTGGTAATTTTATTTATATTTTTTCAAAAATGTATTGCTGCTAATATTTTTAATATAAAAAATGTATTTTTATATTTTCATAATGCTTTAACCCCATTTTGGGTTTCACTATTTGACCATAGTTGGGACCCTAACAGGTGCTAACATCTCATGTCAGGGTGGACCTGGAAACAACAGCAATTAAGAAGTGGTTCCATTGTCCTCAAAACCTCCTAATCAAAGGTCTTGCTGCCAGATGTAATTTATCATCATACCCAGGACAGGGGAGAACAGACACTGATAAGAACTGTAAGAAGATAAATACTAAAAGCTACAAATGATGGGAAGTTGTATAGAGCCATGAGTGGGATGCAGCACATTAAGTCCACCAATGAATAAGGAGAATTTTTTTTTTCCCCCCTAAAACTACTTCTAATTATCAAAAAAAAAAAAAAAAAAACCTCTTGGTGAAATTTGTGTAAAAGCATCCAAAAAAAAAAAAAAAAAACAAGAGGAGGAGGAGGTGTAGTTCTCTTTTTAAATGAAAATGAAATGTCTGAGTAGAGAAAATGACATAGCACCCCAAACCTGCATTTTTACACTTTATGGGAAGCAATTATGCACTTTTACATTATTCATCAGCAGTAATTTTGAAAAAGTCTTCCCAGCATGCCTCAAAGTTTGCTTACCCTCCCCCTGCCCACATTCTTAAGTCTCAAACATAATTCTTTATAATTTGAAAAACATGAGTAAATCTAAATGAAGGCATAGAGAACATAATATTGCAGGGAAAAAAAGAAAATAGACTTGAATTTTTTCCATAAATTTGTTCAAAAAGAAACTAAGCATAATTACGTAATAATTTTATTTTTAGGTATTTATTAAACAGTGTATCTTAAATGAAGCTCAAAATTTAACAAGATTCCATAAAATAGTAAGTAAATGAGTATATATTGGTTTTCAAGTTTTTTTAAGAGTCTTTTTTTTAATTTCTTTTGCTTTAAATATTAAAGAGTCAGGTTTTTTTTTTCTTTGAGCAAGTAAGGTGTCTTAATGTTTATCAGAAAGGAAGATCAGATAGCAGAGTTAAAACTTCAGCCAAGATGTCCTTAGAAAAGGCATGATTCCACTTCCCCATGTGCTCTATCCTATCACCATTTATAGATGCAGCATAATATTGTGGTTATCAGTAAGGAAAATGGAATTCAAATTTCAGCAGAGGTTGCTGTAATTCACTAATATCCATGGGAAAGGCATGAATCCATTTATCTGGTGCTCTAAGTCAGTAAGCCATTTGGTAAACCACTCCCTCATAAGTAACTTAAAACTCAGAATGGTATAATGCTATAAAGCTGTTACATCTATTGTCAGCTTTGACAAAGACTAGTCAGAATAACCACTCTGTATCTTTACTTATTCTCAGGTTTGGGTGAAAGAGCAATGTATCATTAGAATTGAAAATGTGTTCAGCGAAAATAGCTCCAATTCCAACTGTGGTTGTCAATGTTCCCTTAGCATTTTGGGAAAAAATCTACATTAAAGTCATGCTAAAACAACAGACATATTTATCTAAAATACAAAAAAAAAAAAAAAAAAAAAAAAAAAAAAAAAAAGGAAATCACCATAAATGGTAATTTGAAAAAGAAAATATATATTCAGAAAGAAAAAGTGAAAGAAAAAAAGAAATAAAAAAAAAATGACTGGTTCCTATTTCTCCTTCATCTAAACTCAATGGTGGAAAATCTCTATCTATAAAAGGCAGGATGTATGTGTATGTGTGTGTGTGTGTGTAATGAATGCACAGCCGCAATTTTCGACGGATTTGCATCAAACTTTACATACACATGCTCCAAGTTAGTGGGAAGGCCAAGACTGACTTTGCATTTCCCAAATCCCCTCAACAGTGGAAATAAACGATTTTTTTCATGCTTTTACAGCAGTTTTCATGTAGTTTGCAGCCATTTTCTACTGGCCAGAGTGAGAGCCCATAGCTGGCTGCCACGAATAGGTAGGAAGATTCTATTGGCCAGCATGAGAGCCAACAGCTGACTGACACAAATGTTAACTAGCATGCTAAAAAAAAAAAAAAAAAAAAAAAAAAAAAAAATCGATAGCTGCATTCGTCACAAGTGGGAAAAATTTAAATCTGCATGGCACTTTATTCCAATTGGCTCAACTTTTTTTTGTATACTGAACCATCCTACGAATGGTAAGTGGCAAAGTATTAAGGATTATATTATTAGAGTTGGAAATTTTGCAACTTTATTAAAAACATTAGAAATTATTAGTGACAGCTTGTTAAAAGTTATGGTCTGAAAGGGGCCTTCCACCCAAATTGAAACTGTTCACAAACGTTATTGCTCAGAAAGACAAAATAGTAATGTTTAGTGAATTTAAAGTAGCATTGTGAAGCTTCAAAAGAAAAACTGAAAGAATGATTGAGGAGAATAACAGTGAAAATATCGTAATGGCCCTCAGAATGCAAAGTCTAAGACCAACGCCATAAACTAATAATGTTTCTACTTGCTTTGCATGTGGTAAATCAGGCCATCAAAGTTCTGACTGCTGAAATAAAATTTGAAATTATTCAGTAAATACCCCTCACCAACTAAAATGGGTTAAACTGAGTATATGTCATATGCATATATTAATAATATATTAACATATGCAATTTCTAACGATTTTATTTTAATCCAACAACATTTTTCATTATTTCAAATTTTATATAAAGCTGCACAATTGAGGAAACAAAGCAAATGGGCAAAGTTTTCTCAAATATGTAAACTGATAGAAGAAATACTTACCGCATATTCTCCTCAGACACAGGTATCCGCTAAAAATAACATTTGAAGTAATGAGAAATAATGTCAGATTAAAATAAAATCCACATTTCGGACACAAAATCAAGCAGATATAGGTTTTCAAGAAAATTTGACTGAGTGAACATACATACTTTAAAATGGGTAAATAGAACTTTGCTGGGCTGTTATGCTCTCCATGATAGAGCAGTCTAAAGTATTAGGTTGGTGCAAAAATAATGTCGTTTTCTCACATATGTTACTATGTGAGAAAACGACATTATTTTTGCACCAACCTAATATGTTATATCAAATGGTGGTTTCTTCTAGAAAGAGAGGTTATACCAAAGATTCCCAGCATGGGGCACATGCCTCACCAGCAGGGTATGGTAATATTTTGGTGAGGCATGTTTAGGATGTGTACTCTTGTGTACCAACAGAATAAGGGGGCAATTCAAGAACGAGTTAGTAACAGTGAATTGTTTTCTAGTGAGACTAAGTGAAAATGTTAATGCGTGTTAATACATACGATGCATATACAGTATGCATACATAAAACTATTTTGTGTGTATGTACATACATGTGTAATTGGCATACATGTAAGAATTAAATATTACAGGAGGGCACCAGAATTTTAAAAATGCCAAAGTGGGACATGGTCCAAAATTACTTGGGAACCACTGGTTTATACCCTGCTGGAGAGTACATTTCTTTTTTATTTTCTCAAATGTGCAGGCTGGTAGATGGAATGCACACTGCTTAAAAACCAGTGTTCTGCTCAAATACAGGCATCCACTAAAAACAACATTTGCAATAAGAAATATTAACATATGTATACCTATATTGCAATTGAATCATATTGAAATCCATTGTTTTTGTTACTTTTGTTTTCTGCCTACCATCAGGATGACTGATGATGAGCTCCAGGTTTTACACTGACATGAAGTGGAGTGAATATATCAAGTCAGCTTCGAGGAAGGTTAGTTCACTGTATTGTACCAAAATGTTTTTCTCATCAGAATCCATCTTGAACATTTCTAAATCTACCATTCATCCATATATTGAATACTGTTGCCATATCTGGTCTGATGCTCCTAAGATTCATAACAAAATCCAGAGAAGGGGTCTGCAATATAATCAATCCTGACCAGGCAGGCATCTATTCTCCAGTCACTTTCCCACTGAAATGAAATGGCTTCCCTTTGTTCTACAATTATTTTCATGGCAACTACTCAGATAAGCTTCTTTTTCTTTTTTCTTGTGTTCCAACTATATAAATTTAAGTAGAAGAGATGAATTCATACCTTTCCCAAAGGTATTCACAGTTAAGTGAATGTAATAAACCCAATTAGAATTCAAACTCGGCTCTGATTTCTTATTCCAAGCTGATATCCATTACACCCTAATGTACATCCTATTTTACCCAGTTAGAACATCAGTCTCTCCACTTATGTTACGTATTTGGCTCCCTTGGTCATATTTCTTCTTCCTCTTCTTTTTCATCTTTTTATTTATTTTGTTATTCTAACTAAATTAGCCACAAGTTTGTATTTTTTTTTTTTTCTAGTTCTATTATTTTGGATTTCAATAAACCTGCTTACGAACAGAACTGTCTTCAGAGTTCCGATTGCCGATTATCTGTCTGCAGTATGCAAACAGCCAAGAGACGGACATGTATCCGGTGGCATTATATGTAATATAGCTGACTTACAAGTCAATATGCATACACATCCCAAAATAACAGTACACAGACCTCATATTAATATACCATATATCCTATTTGGGCATTAAAACAGGCTTGATATGATTGCAAAATATGATTGCAAAAATGGTGAATACCAGCCTGCAATTCATTATTCCAGGTTCCTTACATCTGCTGATGCAATTAAGACTTCTAGGTCCGTACTTTTCTAACCTTTTTCTCCCTGCATTAGTTTCCTTTAATATCATTATTATTTAAGGTAGCTGCTTACTATACATTTATTTTTTTACTGCTGTAAGCAAACAACTTGATACCAACTTTACCGATTCAGACCTATGGTCTCAGAGTTATAGTCAGACTTTGACTTCCTTTCTTATTTCTCTTCCTTTTACCTTTTAGATTGTCACCATTTTTTACCACTTCCTAAATCTACTCAATTACAGTGTAACGAGAGATAAATATAGAAGAAAGATTTATTCTCCCATTTGAATTTCCCCTATTATGGGCATTATTATATATGGGATGTAATAACACCATATTTCACAGACAGAATGGAATGGCTGAAAGGAAAAGGAATGACAAACATGCTTTGTTCTCAGAGAGTGTTTTATAATGCTAAGACATACACAAAAACTATATATACATACAAGTGTCCCGCATAGAGAAAAATATATCACGTATATATACACAGCAAAGAGTGTAAGAAACAAAAAGGAAGGATCTTGCAAATAATGCTCCTGTGTTTGGAGAAGCCACGTTTAGGACTCCACATTCAATTGATCAGGATTCATTTGTGTCCCAGGCAAGGACATATTCCACGAACATGAAACAGACTTTTCATCTACCAGCCTGAATGTTTAAGAAATCTTATTAAAGAAAAATTTTTGCTCTCTCCAGCAAGATTTGGACCAGAGCTACATCTACAGAACTATGAAGCTACTGAGAACAGTCAATCAAGGCCGGGCCAAATTTTGTGCCTTTAAGCAAAATTTCTCTCATCATATATCTCTTAAAATTTTTCATATCTGCACAGTTTTCTATCCAAATATAAAAATATATTTGGTATAGCATTTATATATATATATATATATATATATATATATATATATATATATAAATCTTTGCCATATTAGAAAGAGGCCTACAACTGTTTTACCTTATAATTCATGAACTTAAACACAATGTTACCCATTAGATAATCATCAAACCAGGGGAAATAGCAAAATTCAGTTCCAAGTGCTTGGGTGGTTTGGAAAACCATTTCAAATCAGCAAAATCTGATATAAAATATTTTCTGCTTCCATCAAGAGAAACTCACATCAAAGAGACTTGAAGGATAAAAATGCAAGAAATACTCTCTAATTAATAAATAAATAAAATGTCAAGCTTTTTTCTTTTTTTTTTTTTACAGAATTCCTTTCCACTATTCTACGTAACATTTAAAATAATTATCTTGATTATGAAAAAAGACCACACCCCTTAATTACAATGCAGTATTTAAACTGCCCCAGCATTCCAAGTGATGCTGAACTGTACTAATAATTTTCACTATATATATATATATATATATATATATATATATATATATATATATTATATATATGGTAGACTCTCCCATTATATCCACCATATGAGAGTCAGCAACTCAGTTCATAGGAACAGACAGTCAGACACCAGCACATATGATTATAGTGGTGAAGGCTTTGTGCAGAACCAATGACACTTTTTGGAGGGCTGAATACAGAGACCTGGTGCACTATATATATATATATATATATATATATATATATATATATATATATATATATATATATATATATATATATATATATATAAAATGCTCACCAGAAGTTTTGGGAGAAAAAAAGAAACATCTGAGAGTAGATAATACAGCTCACAAAGAGTAACAGCAAAATATCATACTCCATTCATTTCATGAGCAAGTTCTATTCAAATTCTCCATTCTACAGACATCAGATAAATATAATAAGTATCTGTTGAAAATCAGCTTGACTGAAAAGAAAAAGTTTTTCCATTTTATTCATCTATTCTTGGGATCAAACGTTTTCAATCAAAATCCCCTTTTGTTTCTATTTTTCCCCCATTTTCATATGGGGTTCACTGGGGAAGAATATATCAAAGAAATATCTTTGAACCTTAAAACTTACACTGATGTTGGCAATTAAAATGTTAACAAACATGTATGAAAAGTTAGCAAATTTGGATCAGGCTCAAAACGTGAGACAGACTAAAACATACACTTTTTCTTTTTTATTTGACTAACAAATCTTTGTTGCCTAATGTTATTTATTGCTTCAAGTACCTGTTGTGTACTCTACTCATAGAAGAGAAGGGAGGACATTCATTTTTTTTTCTTTTAAGAAATTTACCAACCCCCTCCCAAATTTAACACCACCCTGTTGATTAATTTCACACTATTTGACATTTTAAATGAGTTTTTCTCACCATCACTTTTGTCATGATTCCCTGCATTTATTGCATATCAAGAAAAATTCAGTCCCCCTCAAATTATCAAGGTTTCCACTTGCATCAAGCAGCTAAGAATTGTCAGAAAGCAAGCTGAGGCTGACATATACTAATACTAACAGAGTGGAGAGCCTGAATTGGTGGCCCCTCAGGTAGTGCTTTGTGATTCTCACTATCTTATCAGCATTTGCTTTTTTTTTTTCTACCTACATTTATATACATTACAAATTAAACTAAGAACAACTATTAAAGGATGAAAAATATTTAGATTTTGACGTCTTTTTTTTTTTCATCCAAATCCGTGAATTTGTTTTGGTCATGCTCAGTCATGAAAAATCACTATATAAAATCCACTATTTTTTATCCATAATGTTGAATGTGTTAAAATTATTCAACTTTTTAACAACAAAAATCTCAAGTTGATGTTAAAAAATACTGCAAAACATTTGAGTTATTTAAAATAGAATCATCTTTTATGACATGTCTCAAATTTGTATTTAGATACATTGTATTTATTTTCAATTTTTCTAGTTGAATTGTTTACCTATATTGCATATGGTCTATTATTGTACATAATTAGGTTACAATAAAATTTGTATCTTATATGAATATTACCTTATGAAAATTGAAGGAGGCATGAGACTCTTGCAATAGTCCTGGTAACTAGAAATACCCATGAAAATTTCATGATTTTCCTATTTTAATTTTCTGATGAATCTTAATTCTTCAATTAATAATTGAATAAACTTGTGGCAAATTCTAGAATAACTGTAGAAATCCCCTTATTGTACCATTATTCCAGATTAACAACTTTAATCAAATATTGCAATAACAATTATAAATATGAATGTTGGGTGTTATTTAAAGAAGTAAGGGGGTACAAATGAAAAGATGTGAAAATGACTAGTTTTCCCATTTCACTGAAACAAACATTAAACACATTATCATCTCTTCTACCTTCCCTTCTTTCTTTATTTGTTTGCCTTGCTGAAACAAAACAGCATCTCTGATATGTCTTTTCTGGCTTTCCTCATGATCAAAACAGAATAGTTCATTATGAGCTATTGGCAGGGTGTAATATACATTAAAGAAGGAACTTGCAGAATTCTAATGAATTTTCTAGAACTTCAAAATTGTACAGCATTTAAACTTGTAATTTTGTAGAAAGTCCAGAACAGGGTTGGTTTGTTTGTTTAACAGCATATAAACTCCTTATGGGTTACTTAATGCCAAAATTTGATTTTCTTGGGAACTTTGGTAATTTTTTTTTTTTTTTTTTTACTATGAAAATCTATTGCTGCAATTTTTTTTTTTTTACTATTAAATGTATTACTGCTATTTCTAATATAAAAATGCATTTTTATACTTTCATAGTGCTTGTTTTTTGTTTGGGGATCTATTTTGCCTACTGCTGGAACCCTAACAGGTGCTATCACACTGGGTCAGGGTGGACCTGGGAACAACAGTAATTAAAAGGTGGTTCCACACTCCTCAAAACTTCCCAGTCAGAGGCCTTGTGCCAGATGTAGTTTATCATCATACTGAGGATAGTCCAGAGCAGGAGCATACAATCCACTCTAACCAGTTTTGTTATCTGTTCAAATTTATCACGTGGCAGATGTCCAATACAACCTAGCAGTCTCCCACATGCTGAGCCAACACCTTTGTTTAAGGTGTGGGAACATTAAAGCACACATAAAAAAAAAATATTAAATCTTTATACTGGCCTGAGAGTTTCCACGTTTCCAAGCAACAGAGAAGAGACAATGAAACCTCCAGTTAGCAGACCTAACTTGCCACCCCTGTGGATGCTTCCAACCAAAGGTAGGCACACAATAAACAAAAAATCCCTTTCTATATCTTTTTCTGTGAAAACAAGCCTTGATTATTTATAAATAATACTCCAAAAAAACAGTTATCTTATAAATATACAAGAATGTAGTAAGAATGTACTTCATATAAGTCTAGATCAGGGCCACCATAACATGGTGTAATGGTTAACAAGCTTGTTTCGCTAGAACAATTACAACTGTGTAGTGAGTTTGAGTCTTACTGGGTGCTCTATACTTTTGGCCTTGTGCCATATCTAAGCTACACTTAAAAAAAAAAAAAAAAAAAAAAAAAAAAAAAAATCACCATATGAATCTAGCTCAATAGTTAAATTTTTTACCCCATGCATTCTTTTCAACATATGACAGAATGTCATCCCCCATCCAAGATTGTCTGACTCAAAACGTGCATTCCAAATAATATGCATATATTAATGAAAAATCTTCATATCGTTTTCCATATTAGTACATATATAGTTGCAGGGATTAGTTTTATATAAATTTAATAGCAACAGAAATTGTTGATTGATTTTTAACTTGAATCCATGAACAATAATTTGTTTTAATTCATAACTAATTATTAAATAAATAAACTGAAGCATACTTCAATAAACAAAAACTTAATAGAATGTTAGGGCATTGGATTGCCCCCTGAAACTCCCCCACCCCCACCAGGAATTACCACCTGGTTGACGACACCTGGTCTAGATTTTGATAGAGTTTACTCCTCTTGTTAAGGGCAAAGTGAAGATCCTTTGGCAAAGAATAATAATATAGCTAAGTTCTTTTATCCTGCTCTTGCAAGTATACAGTACATATATATATATATATATATATATATATATATATATGTGTGTGTGTGTGTATATATATACATACATAACTAAATATGGTTTATCAAAAAACCATTATTCATCTGAAGTTCTTTCTAGGGATGAAACATTTTTAAGTTTAAATGAATTTTTAATGGCATATTTTGCAGATATTGTTAAGGAAAAAATAAAGAAAAAGTATTAACTTCATAAAAATAGAATTATTAACTTTACATTTATAAAAATAATAGTAAAATTATTTTAAAACAAAAATAAAATTAAATATGCCATCTTTTTTATGACAACAGCAAGCCTTTTCAAATGAAAAATAGTCATTAATATGTCAAATAATGAAAAACATTAAAAAATCAAAATATATTTTGAGTTTTATTTTTTCTTAATCATTTCATCCCAAGCAAGGGAATAAAGCCACAAAGACACAAGGGGTTACTGAGTGTAAAAGAATAAGAAAAACAAAAACATTAAGGAGCAAGAACAATAAAAGGACAGAAATTAAGAAAACAGAAGATAACAATTGATATTGCATTTAAATTTTTGAAGATCAAGTTTGACTGAAAAGCAAGAAGCTGGCAGAGGGTTCCACAGTTGAGAAGTTGAGAAAAGAAACTGTTAGCATACAAAACACAATTACATCTAGCCAATTCAAATGTAAAATGATGAGAATTTGCTGCCAATCTAGTACTGTGCTTAAATTCATAAAGTTTAGGTACCATAGAGGGAAGTTCATCAGAGCAATTACCATCAATTTATTTGTAAAAAAAAAAAAAAAAAAAAAAAAGGCAGAGAAGCTATGCTACAGAAGTGAGAAAGTGACTGAAACCGAGATGCCAGGTCAGGACTAATAATATTGCAGATTCTAGATTTTATCAATAATCTCTAAATATAAAGAGAGGAGCACCAGATTATGCACGGCAACAATATTCAGAGCATAAACTGATAGTAAATGTATAAATATTTAAGAGAGATTCTGGAAAGAAAAATTGCCTGGCATGACACTAACCAACTTTCCTAACAGCAGAATTGATTCAATATAATCTTTCCACTTCATGCTAGCAGAGAATATTAACCCAAGGAGACATAATGAATCACTCTCCTGGAAGTTAGCATCAGCCATGCTGAGAGAAGGCAGAAAAGAATTTCTCAGATGATTAATAGACAAGTAGACACTGATGTTAAAATTAAGTGGTGGCAGCGTTTCATGCTTGAATACAATCTTCAGGCCACTTCAAGAAGTTATGAAAAGCAACAATTTTATACTTATATCTTTGCTTCCTTCATTATCATCAGCATAATGGCTAATACATTATGGCCTGAAAAGCAGGAAACAGACTGTCACCACTTAGTGTTGACCTGTGTCCACTTTTATATTTACATACACTATCCCTGATATTGAACACTTTTACCCATAAATATAACATATTATATATATATATATATATATATATGTTTTGCACATCAAGGAATCAGAGAAAGATCAGGTTTTTGCTAACAATACAATTTTCACCAGAATAATATACACCATCTACAAAAACAGTAAGTAATTCCCATTTCTCTGTTTATTCCTCAGTTTGTTGATGAAAGACACAAGCATGTCTGAAAATTCCAAACTTAAAACCTTTCTCTCCATGCTTCATTTCTGTCACATGGTTATTAATTAATATTTAATAAATGTTTATCATATTGATTACCCTTTTGTTTGTCCTTGTTTTATTAAATTAACCTATTATATATATATATATATATATATATATATATATATATATATATATATATATATATATATAAAAGAAATATAGTCTTAAGTTGTGCTATATTTATGGGATAAAGTGCTCAATATCAGAGATAGAGCATGTGTAAATATAAAAGTGAACATTGAAGTCAACACTTAGAGGCGACAGTCTGTTTCATGCTAGACGCAATCGTCAGGCCACAAGTGCTGTTATTTTTCTCAGCTATTTATATATACGAGTCGGTGGTGTATTGTGGGTAGTCTATTTTGGTGGTTATTTTGCTGGAAGTTGTTTATTTGTTTATTTATTTAGGTTAAATTATTTTGCTTGTCATTATTTTTTATTTTTATTTCTTATATTATATATTTATTTTTTTATTTTTATAATTCTCAGTGGTTTTATTAATGTAGTAAAAATTTGTTTATATCGCTTATTTAATAGTTTTGTTTTGGGAAGATAAAGCTATTTATTCAATTTTGGGGTTGATTGTTGTAGTTTATTCTAACTATTATTTTGGCAGGAGCAGTTTTTAATTTGTTTATTGCTTCATGTATTTATTAGGAATGATTATCTTTATTTGTTTTTTCTAACGGTTAATTTATCGGGATTGGTTTGTTAGTTTATTTATTTATTTGGATGAATTTAGATTAATTTATTTTACTTGTTTTTTTATTATTTATTTATTATACTGTATATTTTTATTTATTCTTTTCAGTTTTTAAGCAACATAGCATTTTTTTTTATCGTTATATAACAGTTATTGCGATGTTTTTCGTTTGATTTTTATAGTCTAATATTTTGGTCATAATGATTTGCTAATTTGTTTATTATTTACTTTCTATAATTGGGTTCATTGATTTTATTTTTTTTTATTCTATTTCGTCTATTCTAACGGGTGTGATTTGGTAATTTGTTTGGGTTAATTTATTTTACTTGTTTTATTATCATTTTGTTATATATATATGGTTTGTTTTGCGGCATATCAACATCAATGGGTTATTTAATGCCAACAAGATTTTTATCGATGGTAATTTTTTTTTTTTTTTTTTTTTTTTTTTCAAAAACGTATTGCTGGTAATAAATTTTCTTCAAAAATTCATTGCTGGTATTAAAACTTTTATTACACTTTCATAGTGTTTTGACCCCAGTTCAGGGTGGACCTGGGAACACCAGCAATTAAGAGGTGGTCCCATGCTCCTCAAAACCTCCTGATCAGAGGCCTTGCTATTGGACAGTTTATCATCTTACCTAGGACACAGACGTAGTTTATCGTCATACCCAGGATGTTTTTATATATATATATATATGTGCGCGCGCGCACACACACACAAGATATTGATATATATATACATCAAGAACAGTATTGCAGCAATTGTATGACAAAGTTACAAAAGCCTACTTGTAATATGTTTTGTTCTTCAAGATTTCATCTGACTAAATTTGTTAAATTTAATCGATGAAGTCCTGAAGGATGAAACACATCACAAAAAAAACATTTTCCACTTTCTCATACAATTTCCCCTATATATATATATATATATATATATATAGACTCTGACTGATACCAAATTGGTTGGGTTTCAATCCAGGCTTGAGGCATTCGATTGTCTAGTCACACTGTAGAGCTGTGATACAGCAAAACAGTACTGTCTGTGAATGATATATATATATTTCTCATCACTCTTGAAACATAAAAATCTACACATTCACTTAAAAAGAAAGGAACATCCTTGATAATGGCTAATAGAATAGCTGAATGTGCTTGGATGTATAGAACATTTGGACAATTTTTACACACTTTATGTCCAGAAAAGAAAACTCTTATATGAAAACAAGAAAAATTTAAAAAAAAACTTCATTACAGTACCTTGTCAGTTTTCTTTAATGAAACTTTTGTGTGTGTGTGTGTGTGTGTGTATATATATATTAAAGTGTGCATTTTACTCTACTAATTGGATTATACTTAAGTCCATGTCATTTTAACTGATAAATACATAAAAAAATTTTGTGGATATATCACTTTTCAAAATTAAAAAAAATTCTCACTTGATTGCTTCAAACAAGAACTCTAGCGTTGCAACAACACATGCTCCAAAACATATATTTAACTGTCAATAAATAGCATAAATTAAAAAAACATCTTTTGGTCTACACATATTCATCTTAGTATTTGCCCTGAAGATGACAATCTGAAATTGTCGAAAGTACTTGGCATGTCACTTCTAACAACATTATAACAACTCAAATATAAGGATCTTATTATTCAAGGAATTGATAGTAAGTTAATATAACATTAAGTCTTCTTAGCTTAGTGATTTTGCCATCAATCACATTAACATTGCTAATTAATTCTTTGTATAAATTGTTTCTTCATAAGATATATATATATAGATATATATATATATATATATATATATAAAATAGCTAGCTACTCGTATTTGAGGATACCCATCTACTAGGGTGGCTAGCCAATCCCTAATTCAGACGTTTGCTCAGGCACATTTGTGTTTGTTCAACACCCACAGAGTTTATACTGCAACTATGCTGAGCAAACCTTAGTTACAGTTTCTGGGAGAGAGTGTGTTATCTAGCATGACCAACAATCTCAACAAGGCCAGAACACTCAAACCCCTTGGTCACAATGACTTGTGCTAGCACAGCTATCGACGGTCCCCCAAGTGTTCCATCTACCCAATTTCACTCACAACGCTTGGGTCAACTCGTGGTATTGTTTTCAGGCACTTTCCAAAGGTGCAGCTTGCTGGGATCATCCCCCTCCTGACTGATAACATGAGGAAGTCTCCTTTCTGACAAATCAAACATGGTTAGATTTGAACCCGGGCATCATGGTCAGAAAGTGAATGTTCTAAGCACTTGACCATGTGTCCATAATTATATATATATATATATAATATATATATATATAATATATATAAAATATATATATATATTATATATAATATATATATATTATATATAATATATATATATTATATATATATATTATATATATATATTATATATATTATATATATATATATATATATATATATATATATATATATATATAATATAATATATATATATATTATTTATAAATGTAAAAGACAATAGGAAAACTGTAATAGTTGCAGACATGTTTCATCCGACGTGGACTTCAAAAGTCCACATCGGATGAAACGCATTGGCAACTATTAGTTTTCCTATTCTCTTTTACATTTATAAATATTGTCTTTTTCTACAGGTTAACTCTGAGAAATTATATATATATATATATATATATATATATATATATATATATATATGTGTGTGTGTGTGCAATCCACTCTTTTTGCAATCTAGCAGGAATTGTTTAGTATATACCAATTCTCTACAGGAGTTGAAGATAAATATTGGATTGTAAAGGATTTTCATATTTTACTCAGAGAATTTTGTTTGGGTTTACTTCAAGATGTTATGAAAAGCAACAAATGTTATACTTACATCTTTGCTTCCTTCTTTATCGTCATCATAATGGCTAATACAATATCTGTAAAACAAAAATTACAATCAATAATAATAACAACAACCAAACAATACTGAGTTTGACAATGAAAAACTCTTCATTTTCAAATTATCAATTCTATCATGTAAAACAATATGACTTCATAATTGTTGTCTGAATTTCTCGGTGTGAAGAATAATCATTATTTACACCATTTATATTCTGACTATTGTCTTTATCTCTGTTGATTGGACGTTGTACCCTCCAGCCTTCCTCAGGTGTATATCAATCTGGTTAATCTAATATGGCCTAGTGCATAAAAGTATTAGTTTGTGAATTTGGCGACATAGGGGTTAAGTTCAATCCCTGGGTTGGTCAGTGTGTACTTGCACTTCGTGGAAACATGCAAGTAATTACTGAACAGTACTAAATAAAAATCAAAACTAAAGGAGATATCCCTATATATTGGCAGTGGATCGAAAACTATCTGCTCCCATAGATCTAATAAAGGGTTCAGAATTTCCTGTAGTCTACCCATATTGATATAGACCTAAAGGAGGCACAACAGCCAAAACGTTGTGATAACAACAATAAAATGAAGACATAACAACTATAAATTTAAATAATATGGCTTCATATATTTAATGATCACTAAGCCTTTTCCCATTCTTAGTAATGAGATATTTCATTATCGCAAGAGGTGACGGTGAACATCATAAGTAAATATGCTTCAGGTTACCAAAGGAACATCTTATGAGAGAAGATCAGGCTCTTAATACATTTTTTTTTTTTAATTTCTTTTCTTTCATGTTTTCTTTCTTTGGATAGTTTTTACTGTTAATGATTTAAGAGTAAAATATCATTATTACTTAACCCTTTGGAGACAGAGCCTCATTTGGCATTTCCATGCCAAGAAGATGGAGCCCTTTCACAAGGCCTCACTTGGTACACAAAAAGAAAAAAAAAAAACATGTAAAATCACAGAACACAGCAAACTATCATAAGAGCTACCATTGAAAGGCCCAGATGTGCAAGAAATGCAAGAAGCAATCTGATTGGCTAAAGACCAACCAGCTGATATCGAGACTTGTATTAGCAGGCCAATGGATTGGCCCAGTTGTCATCATTTGATTTTTCAGACAATAGATCAACACAGTCATCTACTAAGGGTTAAAAGACATTTGATTTTAAACAATAAGGAACATTACTTTTGAACAAAGTCCAAAATGTAGTCCCTGTTTATAGAATCAAAACTAAATGAATCAATACCTTTTAACAGATATACTTACAATACACTTCAGAGGTTAAAATAATGTATTCATACTTCTTCAACAAAAATAAGGAAACATCACCTTTTAATGAAATATACTCAAAATGTATGATTTTCATAGGAAGAGATAATGCTTAAATCAGGAAGATAGAACTTATTGGTCACCATTTTTGGTGTTATCACATTTCAGTTGTTACACCTGCTGGCATTATTCAAGGGTCTGTTAATATGGATAAACCTTCAGAGAATTTCAAACTGAAATCTAATCTAAGGGGGATAGATTGAATTTGTATTTCATATTAATTGTGAGTTCAATTTCTGGTCTGGATAGTACAAACTTAGATTCAGTGAAAACAGAGCAAGCAATAACCGAGCAGTACAAAGAAGAAATAAACAAGCTATCCATAGACAAGGAAAGCGGAATGAGAATAATCTACCCACAGAATAGTGGAATTTTTGCATTTGATTGATTTTGACATCCTCAAAGTTTCTCACATATTGAGTTGTCCTTTTTGTTGGTCACCATCCGTCTTCTTACAATAGACATCTCTTCTTGACTTTATATGACTACCTTGTGTAACAGTACTTACAGTAGTTTTCTTTGTGTCATCTGCAGGGCGAGAAATGGGGAGGAGGGAGAGAGAGAAAAGAGCGAGAAATGGGGAGGGGAGAGAGAAAAGAGCGAAAAATGGGGAGGGGAGAGAGAAAAGAGCGAAAAATGGGGAGGGGAGAGAGAAAAGAGCGAAAAATGGGGAGGGGAGAGAGAAAAGAGCGAAAAAGGGGGAGGGGAGAGAGAAAAGAGCGAAAAAGGGGGAGGGGAGAGAGAAAAGAGCGACAAAGGGGGAGGGGAGAGAGAAAAGAGCGACAAAGGGGGAGGGGAGAGAGAAAAGAGCGACAAAGGGGGAGGGGAGAGAGAAAAGAGCGACAAATGGGGGAGGGGAGAGAGAAAAGAGCGACAAATGGGGGAGGGGAGAGAGAAAAGAGCGACAAAGGGGGGAGGGGAGAGAGAAAAGAGCGACAAAGGGGGAGGGGAGAGAGAAAAGAGCGACAAAGGGGGAGGGGAGAGAGAAAAGAGCGACAAATGGGGGAGGGGAGAGAGAAAAGAGCGACAAATGGGGGAGGGGAGAGAGAAAAGAGCGACAAATGGGGGAGGGGAGAGAGAAAAGAGCGACAAATGGGGGAGGGGAGAGAGAAAAGAGCGACAAATGGGGGAGGGGAGAGAGAAAAGAGCGACAAATGGGGGAGGAGAGAGAAAAGAGCGACAAATGGGGGAGGAGAGAGAAAAGAGCGAGAAATGGAGGAGGAGAGAGAAAAGAGCGAGAAATGGAGGAGGAGAGAGAAAAGAGCGAGAAATGGAGGAGGAGAGAGAAAAGAGCGAGAAATGGAGGAGGAGAGAGAAAAGAGCGAGAAATGGAGGAGGAGAGAGAAAAGAGCGAGAAATGGAGGAGGAGAGAGAAAAGAGCGAGAAATGGAGAGAAGTGAATATCTGAGGTGGATGAGCAATGAAGGGCGAAGAGTGTGAAAACAGAGGTGAGAGTGAGAAATGGGTCAAGGGAAAAGAGTGTAAAAAAAAAAAAAAGAAAATAATCAAAATTAGATTTATTTTCCTTGAGACCAAGATTATCTTAAATTGCTAAACATCCTCATTTCTTTTGTTATAAGTTATAATATGTTCTAAACAGTTACAGTGATTAATTCAAAGAAAAAATTATTTTCTATCTGAATAACATTCACTTATGACTTTACAATCATTACAAAAAAAAAAAAAAATTTTTTTTTTTTAATTTGAACTAAAAAAAAACTAAAATAAAAAGTACCAATCCAAGGGGGATAATTATCCACGTTTCAGGATAAGTATATCTCTTAAAGCAACTATTTTAACAAAGAAATTCAGTTAAAATCTCAAAAGAATTCATTTTTTTTGCTTTTTTTTTTTTTTTTTTTTTTTTAAATACATACTCTTCTGCTGAACGCTGGTCATCCAGAACGTGGACATAAATTGCTAGTGCTTGTTCATGCCGTCCAAGTCGACCAAGGAGGATAGCCCGCTCCTCATAAAAATCTAGAAAATAAAAAGTTGGTAAGCATCAACAGTTTTAATAGTCTTAATTCATTCACAAACTGAACACACTCTATGGCCATTTGAACAGTAACTAGAAATAAAAACAAGCACTTAAACAAGTCTTGAGCTCACATCAGAAGTCAGTAAAAGATTTTCAAAAGTCTGACGGCATGTCAATCACTTCTAATAGTAAATCTAAGTCCTTAATGACACACAAACAAAATTTTTTTAAATTTTCATACATCATAGTATAATATTGCTTGTTTTTTCATTCCTTAATAGTCATGCCAATACATTATAAATAAAGGTATTTTGTAGAGATGTGGTTTGGTTTCAGTGAGAAAAAAAAAAGATAGATGATAATGCTCTCATGAATTTAATGTCTGTTTCAGTGAAAAAAAAAAAAACTTATCAATTTTTAATATTTTCATTTGTACCTTTTTACTTCTTTAAATAATGACTTGTATTCATACTTCTGAATCAAGCAATAGTCTTAAGCATCATTTTAGATCACACAATTTATAAGGTCACTTGTAAATATTTCACTGATTTTATGTGTTTTATTCATTTTCTTTTTTTTTTTTTTTTTTACTTTGTACTACAATTCATATTTATTTCTAATTTGGTAGCATAATGTTTCAATTTTAACACCAAAAAAAAAAGCTGAAGTAAACTGAATCAAACAATGTAACGTTTCCAGGTTTAAATATCCTTATTAAATGTATTGTTACATTAAGACCTCCAACTGACTAAACCACTAATTTCTATAGATTTTATCCAACTTGTAATAAAGTTGTTAGAAATAAGTCTGGATTGAAAATCTTACAATATCAATGTAAAATCCTATAATCAATCAAAACAAAAGATTTTGCATCATATTTGCAGAAAAAAGTGTAAATCCTTTGATGGGCTTTAAAATTATTTTACAACATATTTTACATAAGTCACTTGTATATATTTCACTAATTTTATCAATTTCATTCAAATTTTTTACTCTCCAACATAATTCATATTAATTCTTAATTTCATTCAAATTTTTTACTCTCCAACATAATTCATATTAATTCTTAATTTCATTCAAATTTTTTACTCTCCAACATAATTCATATTAATTCTTAATTTCATTCAAATTTTTTACTCTCCAACATAATTCATATTAATTCTTAATTTCATTCAAATTTTTTACTCTCCAACATAATTCATATTAATTCTTAATTTCATTCAAACTTTTTACTCTCCAACATAATTCATATTAATTCTTAATTTCATTCAAATTTTTTACTCTCCAACATAATTCATATTAATTCTTAATTTCATTCAAATTTTTTACTCTCCAACATAATTCATATTAATTCTTAATTTCATTCAAATTTTTTACTCTCCAACATAATTCATATTAATTCTTAATTTCATTCAAATTTTTTACTCTCCAACATAATTCATATTAATTCTTAATTTCATTCAAATTTTTTACTCTCCAACATAATTCATATTAATTCTTAATTCTATAGTATAACACTTAAATTTGTAAACAGTAATTTCTTTCGTGTATAAGTTGAATCAGATAAATGAATCTTCATGATGCCCATGTATGATTTAGTATAACATTAGTAACAGTGTAAATTGACAATGCAGTAATTCTCTTAACTTATAGTCATGATACACAATGAATCAACAGCCATCATATATATTACTTTAAATGTTATTTTTACTGTATAGTCAGTTTTTTAGTAGATACTGTATTTATTAAACAGTATTTTTATTTATTATTGTTTATCAGTATGAACTTTTGAAAAATCTTATTAAAGTAAAATATGTGCTCTCTAGAAGTATTCAAACCTGCATCATCCTCCTGGGCAGATCTGATGTGCTTTAGCCGACTAAGCCACGAAGGAACCTCTGCCAATCAAGCAAGGCTGAATAGTGCCTTTAAACGAAATCCCTCTCATTATAGACTCTTGAAATTTTCATATCTGCTCAGCTTTGTATCCAAACATAAGCAAAGCAATTTCTAAGGAAGTATTGGAATTTTTTTTTATTTATTAATCCAACAGATTTTTCACTTAAAAGTTATTTTTAGTGGATACTCATATTTAAGTAGACACTCCATTTATTTATTAAATACTATATTTATCATCATCTACCAGCCCAAATACTCTAGAAATCTCATTAAAGAAAAGTATACATCCTCCAGCAGGATCCAAACACACATCACCCTGGGCAGTGTGAACTCTTATTAGATCTGACGTGCTTTAACCAACTCAGTCATGAAAAAGCTTTACCAATCTAGCAATGCTGAATAGTGCCTTTAAGCCAAATCTCTTGTCATAGACTCAAAATTTTCATATCTATTTAGTTTTGTATCCAAATGCAAACAAAGCTATATATATATATATATATATATATATAAATAATGGCTCGTGATCAGACATAATAGACATTCATCGTCTGTTATATTTAATAATATATGTTATATATATATATATATATATATATATATATATATATTAAATATTATATATATATATATATATATATATATTATTAAATATAATGGTCACAGAATAGTAGACGAAGATCGTAAGTTCAAGAAGCAGTTCTATGACATCATTCCATGAGATAGACGGAAGTATTGAAACAGAACCAATGTCTAGATGCAATGTAATGTGTTGTGACTACTTTGAGAGTGTAGTTTGCTCTGTTTTAATGTAGATGGCCTCCAATATCTGAAGGTTCTTTTTACTGTGTGTATGTGTGAGTATTATTGTGTTATCTACTAATATCTGTCTAATATTATGTACATGGCTGTGTTTTTCTAAGAAATGTTGTTTAATAGAACTAAAATGTATGTATGCATGTATGCATGTGTGTGTTTGCATGTATAGATGTGCTCCATGGTTCAAGTCATTCCTCGTTTGATATCATAGTTGAAATTCTTACAATGAAAGCCATAAAACCATGCTGGAGGATTTTCAGCTTTGTGTAAAATGAAACAAAGATAACCAAATGAATGAACTATGATGAAATTGATAGGAAGATTGTCTTAGCATCGATATATGCAGAAAACAGTTAACTACTCCTTCTGATATCTGTATCACTAAATTTTTTTTTTTTTTTTTTTACTTACCATCAAGTGGAAAATACGATAACAACCTTTCAGGGGTGTAATTCTGTGACGTTTCCAAGAATTTAATGAGTTTCTTTCGATATATGCCTAATTCCCCAGGTTCCTCACCAGCTTTTTTGGGGATTTCCGCTGAGAAAGAAAAAAAAAAGTGTCATTGTACATTGTTGTTTAATACGACAAAAAATAAAAAATTGTAGATCAGATTACTAGTTTCATTTGTAAACTAATTCACCTATTTTTTTGTTTTCCACATACATGTGAAAGCATGTGCGATACCCTGCCCTCATCAACTGCTAACCAACAGTTTTGGTGGCTAAGGTGGTACTGCCGCCCCTGGCACCACCAGCAGCTTTTGCTGACAGACAGGGTATTGTTTTTTGTGTAGTGACAGTATGATGGCAAATACAACAGAAATTCAAAGACATAACAAAAGATATCTTCGAGAAGTTAAAAGTATTAAGACATCAGAAAGTTTCCTTAGAAACAAAGAGTATTGAATGGCTATGTGATATCTATCTTCCTATAGCAGTGAATGCTGGACAATTTCCTTACAGATGGAGACTTGAAGCAACAAAGATGTGGTTCTACAGGAAAATGCTGTGAATACCATGGATAAAACTTGGTAACAACAAGGAAGTTTTAAGGAAAATGGAAACAAAAGAGTTACTAAGAATCAGAAAAAAATTTCTAGACTACATGAGCAAAGAAGGCTTGGTAAATATGGCACTCACAGATCAGGCAACAGTTTTCAGAGAGTAACGAGTAACCTACCTAACAAGTTTTCAAGTGAATGGAAAAACTTAAAAAGGACAAACTTAGAACTATAACAAACAGGAAGCTGTGAAGATCCATGACTTTGCCGATATCCTGAACACAGTACATAAAAGAACATATTATAGGAAGTGTAAGAAACATCATGCCATCTGTCTGTAGATACGTAAATAAAAAGTATAGTCTTAAATAATTTTGACATGCTGAGAGTGACAAAGTATTTAAACATGGATTTTTTCGTCTTCGGTCAGTGTTGTATCAATCACTTGATATAGAACAGAAACTGTCAACTCACATTCAGGAAGGCTACTGATATATTCTGGCCTGAGTTTGTGGACATTTTCTCTGTATAAATTGACAAGTCTGTTGTGGAAATCTGTGTTGGTCTCATTCCAATGGGTTATGACATGTTCCTGGAGGAAGAAAAAAAAAAACTTATGTTGATCATTTCTTTTTTATCATTCAAACTTCTTCAAAAAGAAAAAGAAAAAAAAAAAAATTATAAACAACATTGTCCTTGCATTAACTGAAAAAACAAGGAATAATTTCACAATATTAAAAACTTAAAAAAAAAATAAATATAAAATTTAAAAACTATATATGAATATTTTTTTTTGGAAACACAAAAAAAACATTCACAAAGAAATACTATTTTTTTTTTAGTTCTATAAATTATAAGAAATTTTTTAAATAAAAAAAATACTTAAAGAATAATATATATTGCTGATACCCACTGAAGAGTAGACAGGTCTGCTTACAAATCTCTGGAGTCAGAATGCTGATGGTAACATCAATCAACTAAGTAACGAACTTTGTATTAATCCTATCCCCTGAAGAGAATGTGTACAAAATTCTGCAGTTGAGATGCTGAAGGTAATAACAATCAGCTAAGTGACAATTTTACTCACATTAATCCTATATATTCGTTTTTAACTTTACAAATTGGATTGATTAAAATATCCTGCTTCTTCTGGCTAATACAGAGAGAATTGGTTTCAGAGTGTACATAGAATATGACCTCATCATTTATTAAAGATTGTTGAGGCTGTCACTATCAAGTTGAGAAAGGAAACACTTTGTCAACAAAAGGAGAGCTTGGTCTATTCTCTTCTTTTGGGAGAACATTGTTTTTGTTTTTTTTTGTCCCACCAACTTTTAGTGCCTTTGTCAGGTTTGTTAATTTTATTTAATTTTAACTTCACAAATTGAATTGATTCACATACTTAGATTTTTACTATTTCATATTTTAATTGTACACAAGTTGTTTGGTTTGATATGTTTACAGCATATCAACCTCAATGGGTTATTTAATGCTGACAAGATTTTTATTGCTTGTAATTTTTTTTTTGTTTGTTTTTTTTTTTTTTTTTTTTACAAAAATGTATTGCTAGTAATATATTTTCCCAAAAAATATTGCTGTTAATAATGTATTGCTGGTAATAATTTTTTTTTCAGAAATTTATTTCTGGTAATAATTTTTTTACAAAAAATGTTTTGTTGGTATTAAAACCTATTTTTACATGTTTGGACCCCAGTTTGGGGTTTAACTATTTACCTATAGCTGGGACCCTAACAGATGCTACCACCCCAGGTTAGGGTGGACTTGGGAATACCAGCAATTAAGAGGTTGCACCAGTTGTATTCACACATTTAGTCCCTTTAAATTGTTTTAGTTGTTCAAGTTATAAATAAAATGATAATTTTTGCGAATGATTTTTGCCTGATGAAGAATTGGCCAAAAGGTTCCTTTTTAGTATTAAGATGGTGACATCAGTGCTAATTATTAAATTTTGCAGCATCAATCATTGTTCAAATATATATATATATAAATTATTTTTTTAGGAAATGGATTAAATCCAACAAATTTTTAATTTATTTGTTTTACCGTTTTTTTTATAAATGGATACTCCTATCTGAGTAGATGCTCTGTTGTTATTTATTTACATCTACTGGCCTGAATATTCAAGAAATCTTGAATATGCATCCTCTGGCAGGATTCAAATCTGCATCCCCCAGGGGAAACCATCATTAAATCTGATGTGCCTTAGTCCAACTCTGTCACGTAGGATCTTCTGATCAAACAAAGCCTGAATAGTGCTTTTGAACACATAGCCACAAATATGAGTACCCATTTGTAAAATAATTTTTAAACAAAACAATATATTATTTATATATACTTACAAGATAAGGAATCTTCACATTACTGTCAAAATTTTTATCCAAAAATTCAAGAACTTTATCACGAGGTAATGATTCCACTTCTGGTAAATCTTCAGTGAAAATCTGAAAGAAACAAAGACCATTTATTTTATAAGACTGCTATATGTATTTGATATAAACAACACTTGTAAAGATGCTATTTCTATGTTTGTTACCATAATATCTGAATAATAAAGAAACATAACACAATGCAATTAAAATGCTCTCACTTGGAAAATAAAGCAATTTCCAATCTAATCAGGCAACAACTCTCCAAGTAATTTTTAATAAACTATAAATTGAGTCAGGTATAAAAAAAAAAATCTCTTCACAGGAGCTGAATCCAAGTCAAATAACTACTCCTTACTCATTCTCTTTACCCATACGCATCCTTTTCCATAGACCATGGTGACATACCAATGACAATACTTTAATAATAATTAATCACAATAAAGCAGAGTGATAATTAAAATTGCAAATAATTATGATATAAATTGTATAAGAAGTGACATTGAATAGAGAACACTAAGATGGCATTTAAACAAGAACTCATAGGACAGATAATAAAAATGCTATCAGCACATAGTGGAATCTGTGAGCAGAGTTATATTGACAAAACCAAGAAGGCTGGTGAGAAGAGGGGGGGAAAAGCCAGGAGGGCCAGTGAGAAGAGGTGGGGAAAAGCCAGGAGGGCCAGTGAGAAGAGGTGGGGGAGCCGAGAGGGCTGGTGAGAAAAGGTGGGGAAAAGCCGAAAGGGCCGGTGAGAAGAGGTGGGGAAGCCGAGATGACCGGTGAGAAGAGGGGGGGAGACGAGTGGACCGGTGAGAAGGGGGGGGCGAGTGGACCGGTGAGAAGAGGGGGGGACGAGTGGCCCGGTGAGAAGAGGGGGGGGACGAGTGGCTCGGTGAGAAGGAGGGGGGAAGCCGAGTGGACCGGTGAGAAGGAGGGGGGAAGCCGAGTGGACCGGTGAGGAGGAGGTGGGGCGAGAGGACCAGTGAGAAGAGGGGGGGAGCCGAGTGGACCAGTGCGAAAAAGTGGGGGGAAAAGCTGAGATGGCCGGTGAGAAGAGGAAGGAAAAGCCAAGAGGGCCGGTGAGAAGGGGTGGTGGGAAGCCTAGAGGGCCAACAAGAAGTAAGGAAAAAATGCTTAGAGGGTCATCAAGAAGTAAGGAAAAAAGCCTAGAGGGCCAACGAGTAGGGGAAAAAAAGCCTAGAGGGCCAACGAGTAGGGGAAAAAAAGCCTAGAGGGCCAACGAGTAGGGGAAAAAA
Organism: Acanthosepion lycidas; assembly: GCA_963932145.1. Classification (NCBI taxonomy): domain Eukaryota; kingdom Metazoa; phylum Mollusca; class Cephalopoda; order Sepiida; family Sepiidae; genus Acanthosepion; species Acanthosepion lycidas. The sequence goes on from OZ010610.1 coordinate 46,308,625, forward strand.
AGCCTAGAGGGCCAACGAGTAGGGGAAAGAAAGCCTAGAGGGCCAACGAGTAGGGGAAAAAAGCCTAGAGGTCCAAAGAGTAGGGAAAAAAATGCCTAGAGGGCCGACAAGAAGTAAAGAAAGAAAGCCTAGAGGTCCAACGAGTAGGGGGAAAAAAGCCTAGAGGTCCAAAGAGTGGGGGGGGAAAAAGCCTAGAGGTCCAAAGAGTGGGGGCGGAAAAAGCCTAGAGGTCCAAAGAGTGGGGGCGGAAAAAGCCTAGAGGTCCAAAGAGTGGGGGGGGAAAAAGCCTAGAGGTCCAAAGAGTGCGGGAAAAAAAAAAGGCTAGAGGTCCAAAGAGTAGGGGAAAAAATGCCTAGAAGGCCGACAAGAAGTAAGGAAAAAAAGCCTAGAGGTCCAACGAGTACGGAAAAAAAGCCTAGAGGTCCAATGAGTACGGAAAAAAAGCCTAGAGGTCCAACAAGTACGGTAAAAAAGCCTAGAGGTCCAACAAGTACGGTAAAAAAGCCTAGAGGTCCAACAAGTACGGTAAAAAAGCCTAGAAGTCCAACGAGTAGGGGATAAAAAGCCTCGTGATCCAACGAGTAGGAGAAAAAATAGCCTAGAGGTCCAACGAGTAGGAGACAAAATAGCCTAGAGGTCCAACAAGTAGGGGGAAAAAATAGCCTTGTGATCCAACGAGTAAGGGAAAAAAGCCTAGAGATCCAACGAGTATGGAAAAAAAGCCTAGAGTGCCAACAATAAGTAAGGAAAAAAAGTCCGGAAGTCCAACAAGTAGGGAAAAAAAGCCTAGAGATCCAACGAGTAGGGGGAAAAAGCCTAGAGATCCAACGAGTAGGGGGAAAAAATGACTAGAGATCCAACGAGTAGGGGGAAAAAATGACTAGAGATCCAACGAGTAGGGGGAAAAATGACTAGAGATCCAACGAGTAGGGGGAAAAATGACTAGAGATCCAACGAGTAGGGGAAAAAAAAGCCTTGTGATGCAACGAGTAGGGGGAAAAAAGCCTGGAGATCCAACGAGTAGGGGAAAAAAGCCTGGAGATCCAACGAGTAGGGAAAAAAAGCCTAGAGTGCCAACAATAAGTAAGGAAAAAAAGCCTAACGTTCCAACAAGTAGGGGGAAAAAAGCCTACAGATCCGAGTAGGGGGAAAAAGCCTACAGATCCAACGAGTAGGGGAAAAAAAGCCTACAGATCCAACGAGTAGGGGAAAAAAAGCCTACAGATCCAACGAGTAGGGGGAAAAAAGCCTACAGATCCAACGAGTAGGGGAAAAAAAGCCTACAGATCCAACGAGTAGGGGGAAAAAAGCCTACAGATCCAACGAGTAGGGGAAAAAAAGCCTACAGATCCAACGAGTAGGGGAAAAAAGCCTACAGATCCAACGAGTAGGGGAAAAAAAAGCCTACAGATCCGAGTAGGGAAAAAAACCTTGTGATCCTAGTAGGGGGTAAAAAAGCCTCGTGATCCAACGAGTAGAGGAAAAAAGCCTTGAGATCCAACGAGTAGTGGGGAAAAAACCCTTGAGATCCAACGAGTAGTGGGGAAAAAACCTAGAGATCCAACAAGTAGGGGGGAAAAAGCCTCGAGATCCAACGAGTAGGGGGGAAAAAAGCCTAGAGATCCGAGTAGGGGGGGAAAAAGCCTTGTGATCCAACAACTTGGTAAAAAAAACCACGTGATCCAACAAGTAGGGAAAAAAATGCCTTGTGATCCAACAAGTAGGGAAAAAAAGCCTCATGATCCAAAAAGTTGCGGAAAAAAAGCCTAGAGGTCCAACGAGTAGGGGGAAAAAAGCCTAGAGGTCCAAAGAGTAGGGGGAAAAAAAGGCTAGAGGTCCAAAGAGTAGGGGGAAAAAAAGGCTAGAGGTCCAAAGAGTAGGGGGAAAAAAAGGCTAGAGGTCCAAAGAGTAGGGGGAAAAAAGGCTAGAGGTCCAAAGAGTGGGGGGAAAAAAAACTAGAGGAACAAAGAGTGGGGGGGGAAAAAGCCTAGAGGGCCGACAAGAAGTAAGGAAAAAAAGCCATGAGGTCCAACAAGTAGGGGAAAAAAAGCCTAGAGGTCCAAAGAGTAGGGGAAAAAAAGCCTAGAGGTCCAACGAGTACGGAAAAAAAGCCTAGAGGTCCAACGAGTACGGAAAAAAAGCCTAGAGGTCCAACGAGTACGGAAAAAAAGCCTAGAGGTCCAACGAGTACGGAAAAAAAGCCGAGAGGTCCAACAAGTACGGTAAAAAAGCCTAGAAGTCCAACGAGTAGGGGGAAAAAACGCCTAGAAGTCCAACGAGTAGGGGAAAAAAGCATAGAGATCCAACAAGTAGGGGGAAAAAAGCACAGAGATCCAACGAGTACGGGGAAAAAAAGCCTCGTGATCCAACGAGTACGGGAAAAAAAGCCTCGTGATCCAACGAGTAGGAGAAAAAATAGCCTAGAGGTCCAACGAGTAGGGGAAAAAAGCCTAGAGATCCAACGAGTAGGGAAAAAAAGCCTAGAGTGCCAACAATAAGTAAGGAAAAAAAACCCGGAAGTCCAACAAGTAGGGAAAAAAAAGCCTAGAGATCCAACGAGTAGGGAAAAAAAGCCTAGAGATCCAACGAGTAGGGGGAAAAAAGCCTAGAGATCCAACGAGTAGGGGGAAAAAAGCCTAGAGATCCAACGAGTAGGAGAAAAAATGACTAGAGATCCAGTGAGTAGTGGAAAAAAAGCCTAGAGATCCAATGAGTAGGGGAAAAAAAGCCTAGAGATCCAACGAGTAATGGAAAAAAGCCTTGTGATCCAACGAGTAGGGGAAAAAAGCCTGGAGATCCAACGAGTAGGGGAAAAAAGCCTAGAGTGCCAACAATAAGTAAGGAAAAAAAGCCCGGAAGTCCAAAAAGTAGGGAAAAAAAGCCTAGAGATCCAACGAGTAGGGGGGAAAAAAGCCTAGAGATCCAACGAGTAGGGGAAAAATGACTAGAAATCCAACGAGTAGAGGAAAAAATGACTAGAGATCCAACAAATAGGGGAAAAAATGACTAGAGCTCCAACGAGTAGGGGAAAAAATGACTAGAGATCCAACGAGTAGGGGAAAATAATGACTAGAGATCCAACGAGTAGCGGGAAAAAAGCCTGGAGATCCAACGAGTAGGGGAAAAAAGCCTACAGATCCAACGAGTAGGGGAAATAAAAGCCTAGAGTGCTAACAATAAGTAAGGAAAAAAAGCCTAACGTTCCAACGAGTAGGGGAAAAAAAGTCTACAGATCCAACGAGTAGGGGGAAAAAAGCCTACAGATCCAACGAGTAGGGGAAAAAAAAGCCTACAGATCCAACGAGTAGGGGAAAAAAAGCCTACAGATCCAACGAGTAGGGGAAAAAAAAGCCTACAGATCCAACAAGTAGGGGAAAAAAAAGCCTACAGATCCAACGAGTAGGGGAAAAAAAAGCCTACAGATCCAATGAGTAGGGGAAAAAAAAGCCTACAGATCCAACGAGTAGGGGAAAAAAAACCTCGTGATCCGAGTAGGGGGGTAAAAAAGCCTAGAGATCGAACGAGTAGTGGGGAAAAAAACCTAGATCCAACGAGTAGGGGGGAAAAAAGCCTAGAGATCCAACGAGTAGGGGGGAAAATAGCCTAGAGGTCCAACGAGTAGGGGAAAAAAGCCTAGAGGTCCAACGAGTAGGGGAAAAAAGCCTAGAGTGCCAACAATAAGTAAGGAAAAAAAACCCGGAAGTCCAACAAGTAGGGAAAAAAAAGCCTAGAGATCCAATGAGTAGGGAAAAAAAGCCTAGAGATCCAACGAGTAGGGAAAAAAAGCCTAGAGATCCAACGAGTAGGGGGAAAAAAGCCTAGAGATCCAACGAGTAGGTGGAAAAAAGCCTAGAGATCCAACGAGTAGGAGAAAAAATGACTAGAGATCCAGTGAGTAGTGGAAAAAAAGCCTAGAGATCCAACGAGTAATGGAAAAAAGCCTGGAGATCCAACGAGTAGGGGAAAAAAGCCTAGAGATCCAACCAGTAGGGGGAAAAAAGCCTAGAGATCCAACGAGTAGGGGAAAAAAAGCCTCGCGATGCAACGAGTAGAGGTAAAAAGCCTTGTGATCCAACGAGTAGGGGAAAAAAGCCTGGAGATCCAACGAGTAAGAAAAAAAGCCTAGAGTGCCAACAATAAGTAAGGAAAAAAAGCCCGGAAGTCCAAAAAGTAGGGAAAAAAAGCCTAGAGATCCAACGAGTAGGGGGGAAAAAAGCCTACAGATCCAACGAGTAGGGGAAAAATGACTAGAAATCCAACGAGTAGAGGAAAAAATGACTAGAGATCCAACAAATAGGGGAAAAAATGACTAGAGCTCCAACGAGTAGGGGAAAAAATGACTAGAGATCCAACGAGTAGGGGAAAATAATGACTAGAGATCCAACGAGTAGCGGGAAAAAAGCCTGGAGATCCAACGAGTAGGGGAAAAAAGCCTACAGATCCAACGAGTAGGGGAAAAAAAAGCCTACAGATCCAACGAGTAGGGGAAAAAAAAGCCTACAGATCCAACGAGTAGGGGAAAAAAAAGCCTACAGATCCAACGAGTAGGGGAAAAAAAAGCCTACAGATCCAACGAGTAGGGGAAAAAAAGCCTACAGATCCAACGAGTAGGGGGAAAAAAAGCCTACAGATCCAACGAGTAGGGGAAAAAAAAGCCTACAGATCCAACGAGTAGGGGAAAAAAAACCTCGTGATCCGAGTAGGGGGGTAAAAAAGCCTCGTGATCCAACGAGTAGGGAAAAAAGTCTAGAGATCGAATGAGTAGTGGGGAAAAAAACCTAGATCCAACGAGTAGGGGGGAAAAAAGCCTAGAGATCCAACGAGTAGGGGGGAAAAAAGCCTAGAGATCCAACGAGTAGGGGGGAAAAAGCCTCGAGATCCGACTAGGGGGGAAAAAAGCCTTGTGATCCAACAAGTTGGGGAAAAAGCCTCGTGATCCAACAAGTAGGGAAAAAAAGCCTCATGATCCAAAAAGTAGCGGAAAAAGCCTAGAGGTCCAACGAGTAGAGGGAAAAAAAGCCTAGAGGTCCAACAAGTAGGGGGAAAAAAGCCTAGAGGGCCAACAAGTAGGGGGAAAAAAGCCTAGAGGGCCAACAAGTAGGGGGAAAAAAGCCTAGAGGGCCAACAAGTAGGGGGAAAAAAGCCTAGAGGGCTAACAAGAATGGGACAAGCCTAGATGTCTGGCGAGAAGGATATGAAAATAATGGTCATAAACCGAAATTATTTATTTTATCATTTTTCATTCCCCAACTCCTTTCAATGCTAGCAAATATAACTGAAAATAAAAATTTTCCTCAAACATTTACATATAAAATATAATTCACCAGAAATGAAAAATAAAATTTAAAAAAAGTAACAAAATCAAAATGATAGCTTCTTAACTCGAAATAAATAGAGGGTGTCCTCTATCAATGCCTGGGGGTCATTGATTGGTGGTTATATTACTAAAGTACATAAAATTTCTGAACCACCACTCAAGCTACTAATGTGAAAATGGAGGTGTATGAAGTGGTATCCAGTTGGAGCGTGGAGGAGGATCAGTCTGATTAGCTCAAATTCAAACCATGAAGGGTATCTGGTCTGCTTATCACTGATGATACCCACTAACACACTAGAAAAGTGTATTTTGTAAATTATTTATATATTACACACACACACACACACACACAAAATGTTCTTATCACAGACATCACAAAATCTAAGATTACTAAACATCAAGTTGTGTCAAGAACTTGTCAGCACCTCCTTTTAGTGGATTTCAAATAAGACAAAATAAATACTGTTTAAAATAAAAACAGAGCAAATAAAGGTATCCACTGAAAAATAATTTCTGAAATAAGCAGATATGCCTTTCAAGCAAATCTGAACAAGTGAATATGCTTTAAAGCAAATAAAACATTGCTTGATTGTGAATCTCTTCGTAGCCGAGTGGTTAAAGCACACCAGATCAAACAGTGGTTTCTTATGCAAAGGGGAATGCAAGCTCAAATTTCTTTAATAAGCCTTCTCAAGTGTGCAGGCCAAGAGACAAAATGAATATCCGAGAAATTTTCATAGAAAATTTTCTTCCTGATTTGAACCTGTATCCTATATGGAACTGCCATTTAGCTCGATGTGCCTTTACTGATTTGGCCACAGAGGAGCGTTCGGTTAGCAAGGTCAAATTTACTGCATTTCGGAGGATGATAATTTTTTCGGACATTCAGGATGGTAAATGTTGTTTAATACTCTTTATTATAAACAGAGCATTTACTTAAATATGTGTATCTATAAAAAGAAAGTATAAACATAAATATGTCTTAAAATATATATATATATATATATATATATATATATATATATATATTTAAGTTACGAAGAACTTGGTAAACCGTATGAAATCCTGAGAGCTCAATGTGAATCCAGAGCTAATATTTAATGAAAAACATACCAATTTAAGGTACCATTACAATAATTTATTTCACCAAAATCCTTTTAAAGGAGTCCGGATCATCAGGTAACACTTCAAACAACTAAATGAAAGGAAAAATATCTTATGTTGTCATCCACAGACAGGCTGTTTCACAGCTCTTCAGCGAGACTAGACATCCAATTGCTTGAAGCCAGGATCGAAATCCAACTGATTTGGTATCAGTCAGAAATTCTACTCCTTGGCTATCATCACATGGCAAGTGAGGAAGGGAAATTTTAATGTTTTCTATGTGAAATACATCAGTGGTCCAGAGAGCTCAATTCAATTCAGATGAAGACCAATGCATTATGTCAGATAATACTTATATATATGTATTATATATTTCAAATACTTACAAAAATAAATGGTTTTTGAATTTTGTGATGGTAAATTAGATAGAAAATTAGAATTTTGACTCACTCTAAGTCCATCAATAGGATCTTTACGGATTACATTTTCAGCATATTCAAAGATTACGCTTACATAGTTTGGACCTGAAATAAAAGATTGAAAACAACATCATTATCACTTAAAGTGAAGTGAAATTTTTATTGCATATTAAAAAGATAAATTGAGAAAATTATTAATTCCGACAGAATGCTTAAACAAGCAATAAATAGGAAAAGGATTGTGAATTTAACAGAGTTTGCTTTTATTTTAGCTTCTTCAGAAATTTTTGGGATTTATTGTTTTTTATGGTTTATCAAACTTTTGCAGGTTATTTAAAGCCAGAAAATATTTTTAGATTGTAAGAATTTTGCAGGGAGATAATGATTTTTAATGAGACAAGTTGATGATTTTCTAAGTATTTTATGAAACATTGATTATGGTGTTCTGAATTCTCAAAAACTTCAATCTGAGATGAAATATTAGGAAGAGTTTAGTTCAGATAACTAAAAAATATTCAATAATTTCAATTTTTCTCTTCATTTCACATCCAGAAAATCATGGTACGGATAATCAAGAACATGCTACACAAAATTTGGTGAAGAACAGGCTCACTGCAATACTAATGACTTGTTGATTTATTTTCTGCTGCTTATCAACATTTTGCAGGTTATTTTTTTAGTGAAGGAAGGGAGATAACGATTTAGTGATACAAATCTTACTAATTAACCTATAGATGGGGGTAGAAGAAGTGGATTCATGTCTTTCCGAAGGGTATTTGCATGTATGTGAATGTAATGAATCTCACTGGAACTCTGCTTTCTGATTAACTATTCTGTGCCATTATGCATTACACCACCTGCACATTGAAGCTTACAGTATCTGATATTCTCAAGCAGTCACCCATCTAAGTACTAACCAGGCTCAATGTTGCTTAACTGTGGCCATGTAGGGCTTTTGAAAAACCAAATTAATACAAAACCAGGTTTTTATCTGAATGTTTAAAATATATATATATAGTTTGTAAATTATATTGAACAGTTTTACATACAAGGATTACTCCAAAAGAAATGCCACCTACCTTATATTGGCAGATATCAGAGGTATAGCAGTACAGGTTGAACCTTACTGCTCAGTAACTTCATTACAGATGGTAGCCTGGCAAAATAGCGTCTGACATTAAAATGCTCATAAAGCAGAAGTGTATCATTGAATTCCTCAATGCAGAAAAATTGCATTCAGTGACACTTGCTAAATGTTTAGGAAGACCAAGTATTGAATATAAGCACAATGAAATAATGGGTAATATGTTTTGGCAGAGTAACATGTGATAAGCTACCTATCAACCTACAAAATGAAGAACAATGGAAATGCATAGCCAGTATTGGTTCAATATGCAAAATATACTGGTTGATAATTGAAAACTTGCCTTATCCAATGTTTGCACCCTCCATGTGTTGTAGGTTTGGCAGAAATAAATAAGAGGCATTACTTTCATAGCATCCCTCACATAGTCCACGATTCATACAGTGTTCCCTCTCTCTCAAGAACATTGATTAATCATCACTTGTTGTAAACACTAAAAACTATTTTTGCAGAATTAATGATAATTGACTAAAATCATTTTAAAGACTAAACTATAAAGAGGATTTAATGTGTCCCAAAGAAAGAAAGAAAAAGAAAGAAAGAAAAAGAAAAGAAAAAGAAAAAGAAAAAGAAAAAGAAAAGAAAAAGGAAAAGAAAAGGAAAAGGAAAAGAAAAGGAAAAGGAAAAGAAAAGGAAAAGGAAAAGAAAAAGAAAAGGAAAAGGAAAAGAAAAGGAAAAGGAAAAGAAAAGGAAAAGGAAAAGAAAAGGAAAAGGAAAAGAAAAGGAAAAGGAAAAGAAAAGGAAAAGGAAAAGGAAAAGAAAAGGAAAAGGAAAAGAAAAAGAAAGGAAAAGAAAAAGAAAGGAAAAGAAAAAGAAAGGAAAAGAAAAAGAAAGGAAAAGAAAAAGAAAGGAAAAGAAAAAGAAAGGAAAAGAGACAGAAAGAAAAGAGACAGAAAGAAAAGAGACAGAAAGAAAAGAGACAGAAAGAAAAGAGACAGAAAGAAAAGAGACAGAAAGAAAGAGAGACAGAAAGAAAGAGAGACAGAAAGAAAGAGAGACAGAAAGAAAAGAGACAGAAAGAAAGAGAGACAGAAAGAAAGAGAGACAGAAAGAAAGAGAGACAGAAAGAGAGACAGAAAGAAAGAGAGACAGAAAGAGAGAGACAGAAAGAAAGAGAGAGACAGAAAGAAAGAGAGAGACAGAAAGAAAGAGAGAGACAGAAAGAAAGAGAGAGACAGAAAGAAAGAGAGAGACAGAAAGGAAGAGAAAGAAAGAGAAAGAGAAAGAAAGAGAAAGAGAAAGAAAGAGAAAGAGAAAGAAAGAGAAAGAGAAAGAAAGAGAAAGAGAAAGAAAGAGAAAGAGAAAGAGAGAGAAAGAGAAAGAAAGAGAAAGAGAAAGAAAGAAAGAGAAAGAGAAAGAAAAAGAAAGAAAGAGAAAGAAAGAAAGAGAAAGAGAAAGAAAGAGAAAGAGAAAGAAAGAAAGAGAAAGAGAAAGAAAAAGAAAGAAAGAGAAAGAAAGAAAGAGAAAGAGAAAGAAAGAGAAAGAGAAAGAAAGAGAAAGAAAGAGAAAGAGAAAGAAAGAGAAAGAAAGAGAAAGAGAAAGAAAGAGAAAGAAAGAGAAAGAAAGAGAAAGAAAGAGAAAGAGAAAGAAAGAGAAAGAGAAAGAAAGAGAAAGAGAAAGAAAGAGAAAGAAAGAGAAAAAAGAGAAAGAAAGAGAAAGAGAAAAAAGAGAAAGAAAGAGAAAGAGAAAAAAGAGAAAGAAAGAGAAAGAAAGAGAAAGAGAAAAAAGAGAAAGAGACAGAAAGAGAAAGAGACAGAAAGAGAGAAAGAGAGAGAGAAAACGAGAAAGAGAACGGGAACGAGAGAGAACGAAAACGAGAGGAGACAGAAAGAAAACGAGAGGAGACAGAAAGAAAACGAGAGGAGACAGAAAGAAAACGAGAGGAGACAGAAAGAAAACGAGAGGAGACAGAAAGAAAACGAGAAATTGAAAAAAAAAAAAAAAAAAAAAAAACATGATACCCAAAAAAGAAAAGTGGAGAAGAAAAAGAGAATAGTAATTGAAAAAAAGAAAAAGAAACAGCGCTTTACAATGATCATTTCATATCCTTGGTAATGCAGTTGACCTTTGTAGTAATAAATTAATCCTTACCCAAATGTTGAAGATATTCTATCATTCGTTCTAGGCCATAAAGAGTGGACGATGGTCGAGTGGCTTGGTTCATTAACAACCCCAAAGCTGTATTTAAAAAATAAATAGTAAATATTAAATGAAAAAAAAAAAATGTTTATCACATTAAAAATTTAATTCTCAGAAAACGATACAAAAAAAAAAAAAAAAAAAAAAACAATAGAAAAAGAAGAAGAATATATAAAAACTATCAGACTACTGGTGGGTAATTGACAAAATGGAAAAAATCCTTTGTGATTCGTTTCATCCTTCAAAAGGAATTCTTCAGACTAAATTATTTTTCACAGATGAAATTGTATCAAGGAAAAGGGAACAAAAATGTGTCAGTTATACATTGAAAGAAATGCTGAAGATTACCTTTCAATTTCTAGCATTTGATGTGTCTAAAAGTGTGAAAAGAGCATTGAATGAAATCAGTGAGATTGTGCTCCTAAGTACACCAGACGCCAGAAATTTAAAGTTAAGCATTCATGCATCTTCAAAATTTCCTTTGATGTGTAAAATAACTGTGGTTACTGTAAAGATGGCTGGCTAGAAGATGACATGGAAGCATGCCTGTGACCTCCGTTTACCATAAATAGAGATGGATTTTACAAAGTGGTGAGAGCTCTTTGTTAGGAATCCGTCTCTTTCCTGTTGGATCAACTGGAGGACATTTCATTGAACAGTGGAAGACAATAGTTTTTACATCTTTGGCATATGGCCTGTCTCTTGTCTCAATGCTAAAGACAATAGCACTCTTGAGGACTTCTGTGTTTTTGCTGGTAGAAACATTGAAGGAGGTAAGGGTGGCACTAAAAGAGGACTCTAGATTTGGTATCACAATAATGGATAGTGTTACAGCTTTATGGACTTTTTAATCTTTCTTAAAGGTTTTATGAATCCAAACATTTACCAAAGTTTTGATGCCTTTTACCTAACTTTGGCCAACTTGTTTGATATAATATGATATGGTAGATACCAAATGAGGTAAAATCCTGAATGGTATTCTGCTTAGTCAAACCAATAAATAAGTAAAGGTGGTGGTATTCTTCAGTGTCAATTGGAATATATATTTGTTGTAGTTGTTATTTCTTTTTCAATCAGAAATCTTGTATTACGGAGGTTCACCAAGTTGTATAGCATCAAACAGATAACACTTTTTATTGAATGTTTGCTGTGCCAGGCAATGCAGACTTCTGAAGCAATGGAATTCAAAATTTTATTCTGATTTTCTTGAAGGAAGACTTTAAGTTTGGGGGTATAGATCTCAATGCTCCACAGATAAATGGGACAATAGTGGCCTAAATATCCCACATTCTGGCAACTTAAATTCAAGAATTGATGTATTTAAGCTTGTCAATTTCTTTGACCTTGATATTATGGTCACCAGGAACAACCATACTGAGGAGTGATTTCTTGTACACAATAGTGAATAGTGATGTCTGATTTGGTGGCCACAAGGACAATAAACCAGACCATCTAATAATAAGGTAGAAAAAGAAAAAAATGATGAATAGGTCAATACATATATACACAAATGGGCTTGTGAATGCACATCTGCACAGACAAGTGCATGCACACACACACTATGTAAAAAAGCCTGCACCAATGATAAATGCATATAAGAAAGCAAAATTGTGAAGTATAAGAAGGAAATTGCTGATACCCCTAATGAGTGCACAGACAGGTCCATCTACGAAACTCTGGAGCTGGGAGGCTGAAGGTAACATCAATCAGCTAAGAGACAATGTTTTTACACACACACACACATATATATATATATATATATATATATTACCTCAAATTGGTGGAGAATATTAATACTAGCAGTAAAAAAAATCACAGACACTGAAGATTAGTGATAGAGTAGGTCAACTAAATGAAAGAGAATGCTATATAACCTTAAAGGACCATAAACCAGATTTCAAGGCTAATCCAACTACAAGGACAATAAACCCAACAAGACCTGAGATCGGAAAAATTAGTAAAATGATCCTTGAAAGGGTAAATCAACAAATTAAAGAAAAAATAGGCCTGAAACTTTGGATTAATACCAAAGATGTGACAAACTGGTTTGCTGATATAAAGGATAAAATGAACTGTACACTAATGCAGTTTGATATTGAAAATTATTATCAATCAATATCTAAAGAACTGTTCATGAATGTGTTGGACTTTGCTACCCAGTACACAGATATTACCGAAGAAGAGAAGAGCATTATTATAAATGTGAAAAAAATTGGTACTGATGCATAAAGATGAGCAATGGATAAAAAATTCTTATGACCATTTTGAAATCACAATGGGATCACTAGACTAAGCTGAGTCTTCTGATCTTATAGGTCTTTTTATATTATACAATTTCACAACCTACCATGAAATTAATATAACTGACATTGGTCTATACAGAGACATGGTTATAAAGAACTCTACTAACTTTAAAATCAATAAAATTAGAAAGATATTACATAAAGAATTTAAAAACCTGAACTTAAAAATTACAGTTAGCACTAAATTAAAAAAAGTTAACTTACTTGATATAACATTAGATTTAATGAAGAATGTATACATACCTTATAAAAAACCCAATAACAATCCTTTGTATATACACCCTAAATCAAATCATCCTCCATCTATAATTAAGCATATACCTTTATCTATCGAAAAAAGAATAAGTACAAATTCAGCAATAGAGAAGATTTTCTATGAATATATTAATTTCTATAATAAAGCTCTAAAAGATATTAGCTACAAAAGCCCAAAACTAACTTATATAAAAAATACTAGAAGCAAGTATCAAATTAATGAATTCCAAGAAAATTAGAATTTTTGTTTTTCCTCACCTTTTGAGTGTAATCCTTTGCTTTGATATAAAATTATCAGTTCTGGAATTTTGTCTTTACTTTTCAATATGCGGGCACTGACTTCAATGTGGCACTGGTTGTCCACTCGACGAAGAAAGGATGCTACCAGGGCATCATTAGTCTGTGGAGAGATTTAAAACAGTAAATATTAAATCTGGATATTTCTCTTTCTGATAAAAAAATAAAGCAAGAATGAAACAGGAATTTAGAGAAGAAAATGCAACAATATTTTTCCTGGCTCCCTATTTTTATGAGTGGAACTGTCTATTTAAGTAATGCAATTGCTGGCCCTATTTTTTATGAGTGGAACTGTCTATTTAAGTAATGCAAAAAAAAACAAAAAAAAAACAGATCACAGAATGGGCTAATTTTAAACCCAACAGACACTAATGTCTTTAATATAAAAAAAAGCATTATCTGATTGTTGGCTCTGATAAGGTAATTTAATTTATTGCCCCTTTTTATCTACAAAAATCCCAGTGCATTTTCATCACACAGTTTTGTCTTTCATTCTGACCTGAATACACCAAACTGAGCAGAGTTTTGCAAAAATGTTTTGTCATTAACAAAACTTTTCCACTTTTGTTTGGATACTACATCCTATCAACACACACACACACACATGTATGTATGTGATTAATACAAATATAAAATTTGTCACTTTGCTGATGTTATATACAGCAGCCTGACTCCAGAGTTTTGTAGACAAACCATTTTTATAATCATCAGTCCACTCATCAGGAGGCATCAGCAATTGACTGCTGAGATGTGTGTGTGTGTGTGTGTGTGTGTGTGTGTGTAGAGGTGTAGGTGTAGGGGGTGTCATTGAAGACCAACTAAAATTCATCCATTTTTTTTTTTTTATACAGTTCAAACCATTTTTCTGATTTCTAAGAAAGATTTAAACATCTTCTCCAACATCTTCTGGGCACTTCAGCTTTCATGAACCATTATCAGTGAGTTTTTTTTTTTAAAATAATGATAACTCCTCATCCCAGAAATTCAGACAAAAATTCTCAAGCTAAAGTTGAATACAATTTTCAAGCTTGCAGTTTCCTTTTTGACTTCAGTATTCAGATGCATCCAAGAAAATGGATTTGTAATAATATTTCAAACACGGACATTTGAAACAGAAAGGTGAGAGTAAGGACTTGAAAAATCAATGCCAACAAAAGCAAGTGACTTACCTCAATGTAACATTTGAGCAAAGTGGTATCAATTATCTGTGCAATTTGCTGCTTAGACGTAATTGTTCGATTCATGTCTCCAATGGCACTTGTTGTGATTTCATTTCCTGAATGATTCTTTATGCGATAACCTTTCTGGAAAAGATGAAAACCAAACATTCAAGTACGTAAATTTTATATATATATATATATATATATATATATATTTACTAATTAAAAAATATAGTCCCATCACTACACAGGAATCCTTAGTACAAGTTCCTCTGTTTTCTGCATTAATATTACGAAATAATTCCTTTTGCTGGTATTAGGAATGTTCTTCAGAGAAAAAATTATTTTTCCATACTTAAAAATAAAGATTAAGAGTGCTCAACCTTAATTAGGAGCTGATGTTTATATATATATATATATATATATATATATATATATATATATATATTAAAATAATGAGAAAGAAAAGTAAGATTTATAATCCAGTGTTCTTATTAATTATTTTTATTTTTAAAAAACAGTGCTCAATTCTGTAGAGAGCAATGGGACCATATTTTTAAATTTGTAAATTTATAGGCTCTACAGAATTGTATTGAGCACAGTTTTTAAAAATAATTAATATGAACACTGGATTATAAATACAGTGTAACCCGGATATAAGAGAGTTGTCGGGACCGGAGAAGTATCTTATATCCGGGTTTCTCTTATATCCGGGTTTGGTCTATTTTGTTTGCATTGACACCGGCTCTAATTTGGGACCAGATAAAATCTCTCTTATATCCGGTTACACTGTATTATTGTTCTTTCTCATTATTTATATATGTGTATAAGTGTGTGTATGAAATTTCAAATATAACTTAAAAAATATCTGTTAAAGGACAATATGAATAAAGACAAAAAGAAACCTTATCTTAGCCGATATGTTTTATCCACTAATGGACTTTATCAAGGCAGATATATGGATATTATTTTGCAACAAGTATTTATAAACAAAAGTGTGGAACCCCATTAAAAAATTGTAGAAAAATTCAATAGATTTAAGTAATATCCCTAAAAATCTCAATTCTGTGCAAACATCAGCTCCAAATTCAAATTTAAAAAATATTTATTATCTGAGTTCAGTAAATTTTGCTTTTAGCTTCCTAGAGCATACTCTGTTATAAATAAATTCACAAAGTCAGTTTTTCAGTAAAACTGACCAGAGCTGTCATTGTGCGCAAGCTGATTACACACATCTTCCATATAATTAATTACTCAAACTTTCAAATATTTATTTACTAACTTCTTTTTGTTTTCCATGTTGCTTAATTTACTTTAAAACTTATCCCCACAATTTTAAAGTAAATTAAGCAACATGGAAAACATACAGAGTTATGTAAACAAAATATTAGTAGTAGAAATAATACAGCTCTCATTTGCTAACTGCTGGAAAAATTACACACATACATAAAATAACGTAAATATGCGACTCATTAAGTAGGCACATTCTGTTTTGTTTTTTTTATCAGACTAATGTGATTATTTCTGTTGTAAAAATATTTCTGTGGGACCTTGTTTTGCAAGGGCCTTTTTAATTTGTTTCTTTCAATTTGAAAGAAAATACTCAAAAAAATTATTTGAATTTGTAGAGCTGTGTTTGAATATTATTTCTGTCTTTGTTTATTTTTTTTTGTACACTTTCTTCTACAAACTAAAAATGTTGGTATTTTGGTATTTTTCCTTTTTGTGCTTGTTTTTCATTAGTTAAACAGACTTCACATGCATTTTGTTTTGTAAAGTTCATGTGTAAATTTATGTATGTATGTGTATCTTGATTCTAGTTTGCCTATGTGCGATTTGGAGGACAATGTATTGGATTTTATTCTTACAGGGAAGATTGTGAAAAGCTTTTTCCTGTCAGGTTTCTAATTAGTATTTATATACACAAACACACATATATATATATATATATATATACACAAACACACACACACACACATATATATACACACATAAACACACACACATATATACACACATAAACACACACACGCACATATATATACACACATAAACACACATATATATATATATATATACACACATAAACATATACACACACACACACACACATATACATATATATATATATATAAACACACACGCATACAAACATATATATACATACGCATTCATATACATATATATTTGTGAAGTGTTGACAGAATAAACAGCAAGATAGTCAAACCCCAAAGGACAAAAAAATGGTTTACGAGTCAAAGGATTCGCACATCCTTCCACTTAATAAATTAATCCTTTGAAAATAGATATTTAACATTTTTCAACCAATGAGCCATGTTCCAATGACAATAAAAAACATCTTTTTGGATCCCTTTGAAGAGTATTTAAGTAAAGTCTCTAAACAGACAAAACCAGTAAGGAGATAGAGATGGATTCATGCAACATCAGTTCACAACAGCAGCTTCAAAGACATTCTCTTACTCATTCACCAGTCTTCCTTGCCAAGCTACATGACACACTTTCCTCCTCACTCACTCATTTGCCACCTTTTTCTCACACATACATGCAAAGAAATCACATTTCTGTTCATCTTAAATAACTACAAGCAAGGAACTTTAACACGAGAATTTTAACAATCATACACACTGAGAAAAATTTAGTTGTAAAAACATGAAAACAAAAATATTTTACATTTCTATATTTAAAAACCTTTCACCTTTTTCTTTGTTGTGGATTGATTCAAATCTACAACATATTTTTAATGGAGTTTTTATCAGACTTTTTATATTATTATAAACACTATTTCCACTATTCTTGGAAGAAGACTCTTTAAAAAGACCGAACATCATCAAAATTGATACAACCATGATATAAAATATATATTTATATACTTCGTTAAGATAATCAATGAGGGCTAATAAGGCTGTTTCCAATTCTCCTCCATCCAATTCAGGGATGCTTTCTGGGTAGGTGAGATCTTTGTGGTAATCTGAGGGCAGCAAGTTAGGGAAGAGGCCAATCACATGACAAGGATCTGCAAAAAGAAGACAAATTAGTTCACAAATAATAAATGAAAATTCATTTATTGCAGATAGGACAGTGATGACGGTAAACTTGTATAAACAACTGTATAATTGTAATTTCTGACTGACTTTCTGGGATGTGGAGTATCATTATTTACACTATTTACATTCAGACTATTTTCTTCATCTTTGTCGTTTTTATCCCAACATCTTGGTCATTGTGCTCTTCATCGATCCAATTAATCTACAGGAACTGAACCCCTTATTTAATCTACTGGAGTACACCATTATCGTTTCACTATTCATGTCTAGGAATATCTCATCTAATTCTTACTTTTAATACTGTCCAGTTATTGCTAATCCTGTTTCCACACAGTCAATGTACATATTGGCTGGCTCAAAAACAGGGTGAGCAATAACTGAGCAGCACTAAAAGTAAGAACTAGACAAGATATCCCTAGTCATGAGCAGTGAAATGAGAACAGCCTACCCCCATACATTAAATAAAGTGTTCAATTCAGATATTCCTTGTAGGTTACTATAATAGAAGTGACAGTGACTTAGCAGGAGCAAAGCAAATTCGCTGCCTCACGTGTCGAACCATTCTCTGAGAGTCGGTCGCGCGTGCGAACGCCTACTGCCATTTTTATGCAGCAGACTTATTTGCATAAGGGAACAACGCTACCATTAAAAACCAGGCGAGTGGACGTGGGAGAGCACGGCTCTTCTAGGTTTCGGCGAGATGAGACGCATTGCTGACAGAAAGCGACAGCAATTTCTGGGCATCTGACAGTTACCCAGGTCAATACTTAAGAGGTCATCTACTAATGATATTTCTGTCCTGCTTAAGGCTGAGAAAAACACAGTAGATTGACTGACCTATTTCTATCTAACATTACATGGTCTGACTTCAAATTGCACTACTGGATCTTGTCCAGACTACGAACAATATCTGCCTTAAGCAAACATTTTCCTACACCAAATACCTCAGGACTCACTCATCACTTTAAAGAAAATAAAAATATATTATACCGGGTGTAACAGCAAAATTGTCCAAATCGTGTAAAAGCAGAATTTTCCAATTTTTAGATTAAATTGTGAATTGTTGTATCTTAGAAATAATTAAAGATATCTTACTGCAATCCTCTGAAGTTTTTATAACACTACTGGACTACTTTGAGCAATAAGAATGTATAATTACTCTGCAATCTTAACAGAAGAATCGTAATGAAATCGATCATAAATGAAAATAACATGCTCATCATTAATTAATCATAGTTAATGAACAGAAGCTCATGAAGGATTGAAATTAAATTCAAATATATATATATATATATTATATATATATGTATATGTATGTATGTATGCACACAATTTTGTTTTATTCTAATGTTTCCAGCAAAGAAAATCTTACCACCTATCCACACTGGTGGCCTCCCAACATGATACAATCGAGGTTAGCATCTACAAAGTCGGTTCCAAAAAGCAGCAGTTCATCGAAAGCTGCTGCTTGAGCAGAACTTACATTTCACCAACAGAATATAAAGGGAATGGGAGTGGTTTGCTAAGAATCAGACATCATCAGAGCTGTTTTGACTTAAAAAAAAAGTTTTAAATAGCAACAAGACATGATATTGATGAAAGAAAATTACAGGGTAGAATGTGAATAGTCATCCTTGTATTTTAATTATGTTCGCACTGTACAAGGCCCAAAAGCCACTCAATGTAGAGGATTACAGAGTAAGAGGCACAGTTTATGGGGGATATGTCGGAAGATAATGGTTGACCTTAGACTTGAACAGACCAGGATTGTAGTAATCTTCAGAGTCGGTTCCAAAAAGCAGTAGTTCATCGGAAGCTGCTGCTTGAGCAGAACTTAGATTTCATTAATAGAATATGAAGGGAATGGGAGTGGTTTGCTAAGAATCAGACATCATCAGAGCTGATTTGACTTTAAAGCACACTGCAAATTGGTATGATTTCTCATCTTCAACATGGCTACTCATTTCTGAGCCTGCTCATCTACTCAGGCCCATTTGTTTCCTCAACACCGACAGAGCCAACCTGTGGTTTATACAGCAACTATGCTGAGTAGTAAATATATGCCCCCATCAGGACCACATATGGTTTTCAATTCAAAGTTATCATTCTCTTATACCAGTCACCAACCACAGCTAAACAGTTCAGGCTGTTCTGCTAGTGCTATCCACAAATATCAGATTTAAATTCAGTTTCATAAACTTCATGCATTAGAAAAAAAATTCAGATAATATTCCACCATAAGAATTTCGGACCTTTTAGAGAATATTAAAGAAAAGAAGAAAAAAATGTCATACATCCAGGAGAGGTTTAAACCTTAATTTTTGTAAAGATTTTGTTTCCATGTGAAAGTAGGTTGATAATTCTTTTAAATCTAATCTTTAGATTAACATGAAACATTAAATTGAATAACTTTAACCAAAATGACTATGCAGCTGAAACCAAATTTACAAGAGTTTTAAAATATTTACTAAAATATAGCTTTTGGCAATGTTTAAACTTCATGGGCACAAAAAAACCTATGTGAAAAAGATGGTTATTCCTTTGACACTGCTTTTACTTTTGACTTCCTCAGTAATATTTGTTTTAAAAGAATAAATTTTAAGAAACATAAATGTATGAAAATGGATTTATACATTTTCTTTTTTCTTGAGAATTGACAATAGTTCACGAATATTTTTATAAAATTATGAATTAAAAATTTGTTTTCATAGTTATTTATAAAATGGTAAATCAAAAAATATCTCATTGTAGTTGGTTTACATATTTAAATAAAACATTTTTCAAGTTTATTTCTTTATAAAATGATAATTGATAAACATTTATAAAATGGTAAATGATAAATATCACATTGTAAACACTGCTGAGGGAGTCAAAAGTGTATACAGTAACAGTGACATAAATGGAATAATTGTCCATTTAAAAAACTTTTTTTTTTTCTTGCAGGCACAAAGTTTAAAGTTTGCCAAACCTTTATTGCAAGACAATCCTGGCATCTCTTTCCAATAGAGAAAAAATAAAAATAGTACAAACCAGTGTCTAATGTCATAAAGAGTTTCATAGATGCTTCAAATTGGTGCTGGCAAAACAAATGTAAGGCATGACGGTTCTTGATCTTCTGCATACGTTGCAGCTTTTCAGATTCTGATTCGGTGTCCATATTCTCATCCTATGAAAAGATTTGGAAACAAGTTCCGATAAAAATTCTTTGAGCCACTTCTCATTATTTGTTTTCTTAGTATGACTAGATTAAAAAGATATGTTTTTCAATTAAATAAACATTAACAAATGCATTAAAATCACCACCATCATTTACTGGATTTGAAATGCATTTCTATAGTGAAACTCATCAGAAACACATTTACATTAAAATCTAAAATAGACTTATATCAGGGGTGGACAAACTTTTTTTTTTATGAAGGGCTGTATTATTTTTGGCCCTGTGTGAAGTGGCCAACAGCACAAGTAAGAGTCATGTGCACACATGTTATTTGTACATTTATTTGCTTATTAGATGCATTTTTTTGTGAAAAGATGCACAAATGTATTAAAAATTTGTTTCAGATTTAATGTATTTTTTTTTAATCATTTCAAACCAAGCAAGGTAATAAAGCCTCTAAGATGCAAGGGGTTACTGAAAGTGAAAGAAACAGGGAAGAAAATAAAAGAACAAAATTCAAGGAGATGTCGAGTGACACTGCAATTTTTGAAGATCATAGTTGACAGAAAACCATGAAGTAAGAATTGAATTCCACAAGCGATCTCAACAGTGAAATATGAGACTGAGCTGCCAATCTATTACTGCTTTTAAATTTGTGAAGTTAAGGAACTAACGAGGAAAGCTCATCAGAACAATTACCATGTAAATATTTACAGAAGATTATTGAGATTTGTGTAACTGAGTAAGTTTTTCATTTTACTTGTTGATATACACAAGACAGATTTTATATTTAAGTCTTTTACCCAAGATTGGCTTTTGAGTTTGCTAATAAAAATTAATGATTCGTTTGTTTTTTTTACAGTTTATCAACCCTTTGCAGGTTATTTAAAGCAAGGAAATATTTTTAGACCGGTAGAATTTTTTTTTTTTTTTTTTGAGATAATAATGGTTTAGTGAAGTAAGTCTATAGCTGGAGGTTAGAAGAGATGGATTCATACTATTTCAAAGGGTATTTGTGCATAGGTGAATATAGAACTGGACTGGAACTCAGTTCTCCAATTAACAATTCTGAGCCATTATCCATTACACTAGCTTCACATTCACACTTACAGCACTTGATATTCCCAAATAGTCACCCAGCTAAATACCAACCAGGCAGAATGTTGCTTAACTTTGGTGACTATACAGGAACTGGTGTTTCAAAATGATATTTGACCATAAGCTTTTATGAAAAAGAAGAAGAAAAAAAATGTACCAGAGATAAAAACAGATCCAGAGCCTTCTCACTCCTTGAAAAGGAACCCTTCCCTGATTGACTAGGTCTTGACGGGTGTAGCTGTACTCAACACACTCAGCCAATTGCAGGTTGGTGAGGCTATTTAATCCATAGTTGGAGGTTTTGAATTCAGAGTTGACCTTCTCTTAGACCAGTTGCAACCAAAATCTATAAGACCCAGTCTGTCCATAGTCAGAGGGAGAAGTGCTGGATTTATATTTTTCCTATACCCATGCTACATTTTCATAAGGTACTATTCATATAAAATACAAATTTTATTCTAACCTAATTATATACAATAATGGATCATATGCAATATAGGTGAACAATTCAACTAGAAAATTTGAACATAAATACAATGTATCTAAATACAAATTAGGTACATTTCATAATGCATCATTCCACCTTAAATAAATATATTTTTTCCATACCCTACATCCCAATTTTCATAAGGTTGTATTCATAAAAAATACAAATTTTATTCTAACCTAATTATATACAATAATGGATCATATGCAATATAGGTGAACAATTCAACTAGAAAAATCTAAATACAAATTAGTGACATGTCAATAGTGCATTTCATCTTAAATAAATCAACAATGTTTTGCGGCAATTTTTAACATCAACTTTAGATTTTTCTTGTTAAAAAGTTAAATAATTTTAACACATTCACAGATTTGGACAAAAAAAAATAAACAAAAAACAAAAGAATGATATTAAAATACAGAAATTTTTTCCATCCTTTAATAGTCAGTAGTTTAATCATTAACGTATATAAATGTAGCTAGAAAAAAGAAAATGTTGATAAGCTAGTGAGGGTCACAAATCACTGCCCGGAGACTCCAAGTGTAATACATACAGGCCAAGCTGCTAATCATTCTCACTTTTGTGGTATAATTAACAGAAGTAATTAATGTAGCAAGGTGACTCAAAAGATTTGCATGCCAATGTATTTTCTCCTTTTTCTTCTTGTCAAGTTTTCCTCTGTTCTTCATGGCTTCAATGCATACTGTGAACATTAATTTCGCCAAGCCTTCTTTCTTTACTATGTATCCTAAAAATTTCAGCCACCCCTTTCTGGTTGTTATTAACAGCTTCTTGGTCATTACTATTCTTGTTAAAACTTCCTCATTTGACATATGTTCTATCCATGGCAAACTCAACATATATCAGTAGAACCAGATCTTGGTTGCCTGTTGTGTTGTTTTTTTTTCATTTGCAACAACTGTCTATCAGAGACATCATATAGCAGTCTAGCAATCTTCATTTCTAATGTAATTTTGCAATTCCTTATTACTTTACTCAATTTCTGAAAACTATCTTTTGCTGTCTCTACACTCTTTTTACTTTATGTCGCATTTTTAAATATGTTATACAATGTCCAGACAGTTGAACATGCACAACTAGCATCTTAGGTTGTCCTAATATATCAAGGGAGGGAAATATTGTAAAACCTTAACTATCGAAAAATTATCATGGGAACATGTGCTATAATGATTAGGCACTTGAAACAAGAAATTGGCAAGCCAAATTTGAATTTCAGCTGAATTTGCCACATTCACTTTTGCACTAATACTCTTGGGAAAGGTATGAAATGTTCCCTCCAGCTATGGGTTAAATAGCAGGACAGCCTGGACTCTCTAGCTATGTTTGGGGACCAGTATAAGAGAATGGTAACTTTGAATCAAAAACCATATGTGGTCCTGATGGGGGCATATATTTTAATTGTAACTAAGGTCTACTCAGCATAGTTGCTGTATAAACCACAGGTTGGCTCTGTAGGTGTTGAGGAAACACAAATGGACCTGAGTAGATGAGCAGGCTCAGAAATGAGTAGCCATGTTGAAGATGAGAAATCATACCAATTTGCAGTGTGCCTTAAAGTCAAATCAGCTCTGATGATGTCTGATTCTTAGCAAACCACTCCCATTCCCTTCATATTCTATTAATGAAATCTAAGTTCTGCTCAAGCAGCTTCTTCCTACAAACTGCTGCTTTTTGGAACTAACTCTGAAGATTACTACAATCTTGATCTGGTCCCATCTAGAGTCAACCATTATCTTCCCGACATATCCCCCATAAACTGTGCCTCTTACTCTGTAATCCTCTACATTGAGTGGCTTTTGGGCATTGTACAGTGCGAACATCATTAAAATACAAGGATGACTACCCTGTAATTTTCTTTCACCAATATCATGTCTTGTTGTTATTTAAAACATTTTTCTCATTGGATTGTCTAATGGAGACAAGAAAGAAGTGTAAACTGATCATTAAAATACTTGTAAACAAACTTCACCAAGATTATCAAAACTAGAGCTTTCCAAACTGGTGTGCAATAACATTATAATCTGATTAATTAGTCATTATTTATCAAATAAATATTTCAACAAATTATTTCAAATTGCATATTTGGCTTGTTTAATAAAATTTAATGTGTTGCAAAATATTTTATTTTTCTAAAAAAAAGTGTGTCATCAATGAAAACATGTGGGAAGCCCCAATTTAAATGCAAAACAATTTATATAAAATCATGCACCCACAAAAAAGAAAAAAAAAATGTTGATCCTAAAACTTTCTCAGCTAACTCACTTCCCTGAAACAGTATTCTGATGATAAAGTATCAGACATTTTTTGAAAAGGTTAAAGAAACTTGAAAAATGGGCTCAAAAGTATATTGAAATGTGAGAGAATACACAGAATAGCATGTTTCAGCTTTCAAGGTCATTCTGTTCTCTAAACTGAGACCTTTTCAGAAACTCTGTGTATGTGTATTATATATATTATTGTTCATATATGTACAATACTTATTAGAAAGCGCTCAATATTAGAGATAGAGCTAACATATTTGGTTGGATTGATGTGAGTTTGTGACCCTGGGTTTCACGCTTTCGCGATCGTCAAAGCGTGAAACCCAGGGTCACAAACTCACATCAATCCAACCAAATATATATATATATATATATATATATATATATATATATATTATAAATTAACTGATTTAAAATATGGTTTCTTTGCTACACAGTAATAATCATGTTTCAAAAAACACAGCTAAAATCTTCAAATTTAATTATATAATTTAAATTAAAAGCATTAATTCTGTTTCATCTTCAAATGAAGTTCCAAAATTCACTTGAAGATGAAAGTGCAGAGGATTTGGAAAGAATTGGATGATATATCCAGTCAACATCACAGTGTTTGGAATGATCACTAGTGATGGTGATGTTATACTTCCATTCATGTACCCACAGGGCCTTAGACTCAATATGGAGGCATACATCAAGCATCAAGTGCCTTGAGGAGGTAGTGCTACCCTGGGTCAAGAACATGGTTGCAGAAGATCCTATGTCTGACAACAGGACTTTGCACTATGCCACACAAGCAGGAGAACCTAGTCATGGCTCTCAGACTATTTCTGTGACCGCATCACCTCTTACATCTGGTCACCAAATCCCCAGACTGTAAGCCCCTTGATTATTATCTGTTGGGTAGAGTTGAGAGAGAAAACAACTAAAAAAAAAACTCCTTATATCACTGATGAACTGAAGGCAAGGATTATAGCAGCATTCACCAACAAGGAGACCATTCAGAAGAGATGCTGAAGATTCCGAGGTCATCTGGAGGCTGTGGTTGAAGCCAATGGCAATTTTATTGAATAAATTTACTCTTTAGCATTTCAAAATATTTTTGTGTAATTTTGGTAAATATATCTGTTAAAATAAGATGTCAGCATTTTCATTTTTGTGTCATATAGACAGCAATTTATCCGTTGCACCCACTGTGTGTGTGTGTGTGTGTGTGTAAAAATTCAGATATAAATGAAAATATATCTGTAAATAGACAGTATGAATAAAAACAAAAAGACAACTTCTTTACTGACACATTTAATCCTCTGATGGACTTCATCAAGGCAAATGTAAGGATTTTATTTTGCGACAAGTATTCATAAAACAGAAGTAAAAAAACATCTTTAGCTTTTCAAAATTTTAAAATTTAAGAACGCTTGCAAATATTCTTCAGGCTAACTGTGAAAGTCAAGGTAAACTATGTAGGATGCTAGTGGATGTAAGCATATATATATATATATATATATATATATATATATACACACACACACACACAAACTTATCAGGCAGCAATTAAGCTAGCTCCTGTGGAAGGCTTTTGATGGGACCTTCAGCTTGTTCAGGAGTCTCAACATTGGAAGCTCTTCTGGCTGCTGTTTGATCTGGGTTTTCATTTGCATGGGACTTTCTTTTTTTTTTGCTGCATCCTTGGCTCTTTTGATTGCAATCTGGTCCTCTGTTGGCAGATTTTTCTTTTTGTGAGTCATACTGCTGCCATATGCAATAGGCAAAAATAAACTACAGAAGAACTCAAAACTGATCGCTGTATTTAAGTATTTATATTTAAACTTACCTTTCAATGATAATTCTTCTGCCGCCACTTAATTAAAGGTAATTTGATCTACATAGGTCCTTACTTTCTGTACAAACAATAATTGTATAATGTACTGAACAAATGTATCATCCTAATTGCTAAACATACATGGCAGTTAATAAATTTGGAGTATGCTAACATAGTTTAGATTTTGCACAACAGTGGCAGCCAACATGGCAGATAAAAGGAAAAATGTTCTCCATGACAACATAGGACTGCATTCAGCAAGAATAACAGGAAAGAATTTTGGAACTAGGTCTGTTTTAACCCATCTGCCATATTCACCTGACCTGGCACCAACTGATTATTACATTTTTTTTTTTTTTAATTACTGCAAAACTTTCTCTAATAAAAAAAAAAAATAGAGATTCAAGAGTTTGTTCAAAACTATCACAACAAACCTTTTAAATAAAATTCTATAAGTTATCAAAGAGTTGCCTGATAAGTGGCAACAAGTCATCGAAAATAATAAATATATAATCTATGGTACCTAGACATTATGAATTTAAGTGCAGTACTAGATTGGTGGCAAGTTCTCATCATTTTACAGTTGAAATAGATGTAACTAAGTTCTATGTTAACAATTTCTTTTCTTGCACTTCTTTTCCAGCCTCTTGCTTCCCAGTCAATTTTGATCTTCAAAAAATTCAAAGAAATGTCAATCATTATCTTTTGACTCCTCCTAATTTTCAAAACCACTACTAAGAGATGCTTTCCGGACTATAAATACTCGACAATATAATTTTCTTGTTCTCTTCTTATCTTATCCACCAACATGTAAATCTCACACAGAAAACACATTCCCTTTTGGGAAATGCACAAACAATACATACACATGTACATATGCACATTCACTCACTACACCTACTTTGGACCATTAGGTTTTTACATTCATTTGACACACACATCTTTGTCTTTGTCACTTGTAATCCTTTATTGTTAATACATTGTCATTTGTTGTACTTATACATTAGTTCTTGTCATTTCTTTACATTTATTTACATGGACTCACATTCCGAGTCTGCCATGTTTGTTGTAGGCATTTCAGAAGACACAGATGTTTATCTCTCAACACATACACTGGCCCACAACATTCTTAATTCTTGTTCTTATATTGTTCTCTCTCCTTAATAGTATCATACAATTTTTATCATATTTTCTAACACTCAGTAACCTCTTGCATCCTAGTGGCTTTACTGCCATGCTTGGGGTGAAATGATAAAAAAACATGAATAAAATGTAATTCTACTTTATTTTTTGAAAAATTAACAAAAACAGAAATTATTTAGGATTCCACATTATACAAGGTGTATTTAGGCAGCAAAAATTCTTTCAAACAAGTTTTATTAATCAATACCTACAAGGTGTTGGTTGGTTGGGTTTTATGGCATATCAACCGCTGTAGGTCATTTAATGCCAAATTTAGTTTTGTGTGTCATTTAATGCTGAAATTTACACACTTTTCACACACACACACATATATATATATATATATATATATATATATATTCATACTAGTAAACGTATAGCTGGCTACATTATTTTTTTTTCAAAAATGTATAGCTGGCAACATTATTTTTGAACATAGTTTATTGCCATACCCAGGACACGGACGTATTTCATCGTCATACCCAGGACGTCCTACAAGGTGTGCCTGCCCAACATGTTGGTATTGTTTCATAAAACTTGTTTGAAGAAACTAAAACATTGGAAAGACAAACCTTTTTGATACTGTTTTTATTTACAATCCAACATTATTTCTTAAATAAATATAACATTATATATATATATATATATATATATATATATATATGCGCACTACTCACCACAAGACGTAAAGCCAGTTCAAATTCTTTCATTCGAACAAGATCATTAACTTGTACTGAAATTGGTAATTTCGTCAACCTCCAGCAATGATTATTGGATGCAACATAGACCAGTCCACTAGAAAAAAAAATTTATCTATTCAGGTTTCAAAGAAATTGACAATCAACAAAACAAATACTGTAATTCTATCCTGTTGTAGAAAGCCATGAAAGAATATATTTGTGTTGCACATAATTTTTACACATAGTCAAAGCCTGTAACCTGGACACATTAGCATAATACAGTTTAACCATAAAAATCCATATAAAAAGGGACCAGCTAGCAGAGAAGATTTTGTTTCAGGGTGGAAGCAATCAGATTGCTTGATCGAGTTGTTTTGTCGTTTTTATGTTGTTTTTTTTTTTTGTTTTTTTTTTTACTTGTCAACCCTTATTTAAAATCAAAACATATTTTGCATTGTAAGAATAACAATTTTTTGAGAATAATTTTTCCAGATACAAATCCTACTATTTAACCCATATCCGGTGATGGAGGAGATGGCTACATAGGTTTCCCAAGAAGGATAGATACACAGTAATGTCTTGTTAGAAGTGATATTATATTCATTTTATCATGAAAAATTTTAACTCTTGTGTAAATTGGTCCTATTAATACAAAAATTTTAATTTAATTCACCCTTCAAGTTAAAACCAAAATATCCCCTCATTAAACAAATAACTATAATAATAAATACACTAGAACTCCCCAAATCCGAACTTAACATAATCTAGACTTCCTCAAATCTGGACTCATCATCAAATCTGAACTTTTATATTGACATAAATATGAAGCCTTTTCTTCCTTGAATCAGAACAGTACCCTCAATACCAAACATCTTGGATATTTGGTTTATAGGCATTGTATATCCTTATTTTTGACTTTCTTTAGAGATTATAATTGTTTTTTGAAAAAGATATTTCATTTATTTTTTAAACATTTCATGTGTCTTAGTTTTTCACAAATTACAATATTTGTTTAGTGAATTTTTTCATTACTATTGGTTGTCAATTATTTTTTGTACATCTATGCATTCAATCTACACTTTAAATAAAAATGAATCAACATTACAAGCTACCTTTTGTATCCTAAACTCTAAAGCTTAATAAAAACTTTATGCTTGCCACAGTAAACCTTTCTTCCTCAAATTCAAACATCACCCTCAGTACCAAACATCTTGGATGTTCAGTTTAGAGGAGTTGTACTGTATTAAATTATCCTAAAGGAGTTGAATGCTATTTACAAAAAAAAAAAATTAAAAATAAGAGTTACACCAAACACCTTATACTTATTTTGGCATTCCATCATATACAGGATATGACAAAAGTAACACCTTTTTTTTTTTTTTTTTTTTTTTTATTAAATTTTATTAAGCAAAAATAAATTAGAGTAGTTTAAGAAAATTTATAAGTTTTATCACATCAAACCAACATGATTTATTACCACTAACAAACTACTAACATGTTCAAAATGCTCCCTCACTCCATGTTGAATACCAATGCTGAATACTATCAGTAACACTTGGACAAACCATTTGACACATTTAGCATTCATTTAAGAAAATTTATCAGAAATTGCTTACTTTAATTCAGGAATTATTTTCAGTTTGAGCATGTAAATAGGATCTTTCAGTACACCCCCACAAGAAAAAATCTGGTGGTGTTAAGTCTGCTGGTTGTGATGGCCACTCAATTGCTCGACATTATCCTACCTACCTCAGCTTAAAAATAAAGAAACAAAAATGGGTCATTACTAAATATACAGCAAATACATGCACACCACTGATTTTCTGGTAATTCATCGTCAGCCATCTCTCTTAATCTAGGCAAAATTAAATGCAGACATTTGTTCTCATTTCTCTTGTATTTGATTATTTCATTGATATTTAAATTTTTAACATTCCTAATGCTTTAAAGACATAAGATGTGCATAATTAGTGGGTCAAAGGAGCTTTATTTGCGAGTGGAGGGAAGGAATCGGTACCAAATCCATATGTAGATGTATTAGATTTAGATAAACAGTTACCTGAGCTAGGGGATAAGATGAAAAGAAAGACTCTCTAGTGCACAGGTAAGATTTGGTAGTTGTTAGAGAAATGTGTGCTCACCTTCCAATGCAAATATATTTGGGCTTGGCCAGTTCAATACTCTGGATCAGCAAACGAGGTTGTATTGTCCGCACTTCTACATATTTGGGAAGAACGGCAATGATATATGGAGGGTCATGGACTGAAAATGACGAAAGATAGCAAATCAGGAACAAACGAAATAAACAGGACAACCCTTGCACAGTGTAAGGATAGTATTTTATAAACAACCTAAAACAAGGAGAGAAAAAAAAAAATTTTAAATGTATTGAAATTAAAAATTAAGACAAAAAAAATGAATTTTCTGATATATATTAATTTCAGTTACTTTTTATCCCAAGTAACAAGACCATCAGTCTACAGCCATTAGTAAATTCAAAAGTTAAAGTAAGTATCATCTTTAAGAATTTCTAAGCTGTACTGTTTATTAGCAGTTGTAGACTTAAGAGGAAAGAAAAACAAGTAAAAATTAATGGCCGACAACATCAGTCTATATTTCCGAGATGAGGTACTGTGACGATTTATATTGTTTGGACTATTGTTCTCATCCTTACTGTCAGATTCACGATGTTTTCCATGGCCCACTGGATAAAAGCGTTGCTTGATTGACTTAAAAAGTGACTTGACCCATAGAGTTGAGAGTTCAATCCCTGGCCTCAATGAGAACAGCAAGAACTTGGAGAGCCATCTAGAATTAAAACTGAGTTATCCAAAGGCATGGAATTAGAATTTACCCCCGTGGTCTAAATAAAAGAGTTTGTTTTAAAATTCCAACATATATCAGCTGAAGAAGGCCGAAACATCATGAACGTGTCAGTAAAGATGAGAACAACAGTCCAAATAATGTAAATAGTGTAAATAACTGACAATTACTAAAAAGAAAGAAAGAAAGAAAGAAAGAAGATCCATTGGCATTTTTTTTTTTTTTTTTTTTTTTTTTTTTTTAGAAATGGAGAGTGAAAGCAAATTTAGTCATAAAAATAAATTTCTTCTGAGGTGACTGATCGATTGAGTCATTT
The DNA here is from genome assembly GCA_963932145.1 of Acanthosepion lycidas. Lineage (NCBI taxonomy): Eukaryota > Metazoa > Mollusca > Cephalopoda > Sepiida > Sepiidae > Acanthosepion > Acanthosepion lycidas. Next base: position 46,339,672 of record OZ010610.1, read on the forward strand.
GCTACAGCTTATCGACTCATTGCAGGTTATTTAAAGCCAGAAAATATTTTTACGTAGTAAGAAATTGGATGGGGGAGATAACATTTTAGTGATAGAAATTTTAAGAGTCAACCCATAGCCGGGGGAAGAAGAGGTGAATTCATACCTTTCTCAAGGTAAGTAAATATAACAAACCCAACTGGAATTGAAACTCAGCTCTCCAATTATCACACTCACATACAAGCTTACAGCACCTGATATTCCCAAGTGGTCACCCATCTAGGTACTGACCAGGTTCAATGTTGCTTAACTTCAGTGATCATAAGCCTCCAATATTATGTGTGCGTGTATATTTTCCTATTTCCTGATGACAATGATTTTATTTAAGTTAATGAATCTGCTTACTTAATGTTTCTTTCTTTATTGAGACCACCACTTTTTTTTTTTTTCTAAAAAAAAAAAAAAAAACTTATTTCTGGGTTTATAAACACGCATTTACTAATATGTTTATCACCACACCCCTCCAAAAAAGGTATATTTAAGTGCTTTTTCAACTGAACTGATTATTTCAGTCTAAATTATCTATATTCAAACCATTGTCCTCATCTTTGTTATCACATTTTGGCTGTTGCATTCTCCGACCCTCCTCAGGTGTATATCAATCCAAGTAACCTACTGTAACTTCCAGAGTTAACCCTTTATTTAATCTACAGGGGTAAACTGTTCTTATTCCACTGCTCATGTTTAGGTATATCTCATCTAGTTCTTATTCAGTTATTGCTCCGCCTGTTTCTGCTGAGCCCAAGTAAATACTTGCCCAGCCCAGGAATTGAACTCACAATTACTATGTCACCAAATTCATGAATCTATGTTTTAATCCACGAGAACATTGTCACATGTTACCCAAATCAACACACACCTGATGAAGGCCAGAGTGCACAATGTCCGAAATATGATAATATCAACAAAGATGAGGAAAATAATTAGTGTAAATAATGAATTGATTATCAAGAATTTTATTAATTATTGTTTCATGTATAAAGAAATTTTGATTTTTAAATCATTAAAAGTAAAAATATCTAAAGAAAGCAAACTCCAAACAAAAGAAATAAAAAGAATATTAGCAACCTGATCTCTCTTAATTACAGATGTGATATTCCATTGTTAAAGTAACACAAAACATTACCATCAAATAATGGCTTCAATTAACAACCCAATATTTTATTGCTCAATAAATGTATAAAGTGACAATGCTATATATTACAGATTACATCACAACACACAGTTCATTATTTTTTATTTTACTAGTATTTCTTTTATCTTATTTTTTTCATCACTTTCAGATGATCATTCTATAGCAGATCAGAAATAAAAGACAAGAATCAAGACATGACAGACAGCAGCAGCTGTTGCAACATAATCAGCAGCTAAGTTAGGTTTAAAACTAAGTTCACTACAGCAATTGATTGGGCAGTATGTACTTGCACTCAGTGGAAACAGGCAAGTAATAACTGAACAGTACTAAAAAATAAGAACAAGACGTTTAGTTATTGTTCACCCATTTATTTCTACCGAGTGCAAGTACACACTGTCCAACTCAGGGAATGAACTCACATATGTCACCAAATTTACAAACCAACATTTTTATCCACTAAGCCATTGTGGCAGCAATCAAAATATGGGCAGTAGCAGCAGCAGTTGCAACCTCATCAACATCTAGGTTAGGTTTAAAGCTCTAAGTTCACTACATCAAATTGTCCTACAGGATTGGGCAGTGTGTACTTGCACTCAGCGGAAACAGGCATAATAATTGAACAATAAGAAAATGTTATCCCTAGACATGAGCAGTAGAATGAGAACAGTCTACTCCTGTAGATTAAATAAAGGATTCAATTCAGAATTCCCTGTAGGTTGCCCGATATACACCTGAGGAAGGCCAGAGGGATGAATGATGTAAATAACCACACTTGTTAGTATCACAAATTAACCAAAGAATTGTTAAAAAACAATAAAAGTAAGATGAAAGCAAGACTAGTAAAAATTTTGTTTTGTATAAAATAATTTTAATATTCTGAGGATTTTTAAATGTGTCAATAATTTCTGTTAGGTACTAACATCATTTGATTGAAGGAAATAAATGACAGTCTCTTGTAATCTCTATTTTTTTTTTTAAATGTGTTAATCTACACTAGTTATAACCACCATAGATAATGCAATGTTCCTATTAATTTTCAACTCATTTTTTTTTGTTTCGGTTTATCAGAAATGCTCAGGGCATTTATAAATTCTACAAGTAAGCAGCAAATATTAATTAACTTAAGACTAGTACATCTGCCACTACATAGTATAAACAAATATAACATGGATAAAATGAGATGATGAAATATGTAGCCATATGACAAAAAAGCCTGTTTGCTGATTTTTGTAGCCTTATTGATAAAGTGCTGTTCTTATCAAACTCCAAAGGACCCAGGATGCCAATTTTAAATCTCATTGGAAGTTATTTCTTATCTATGCTGCTTATATAAAAGTTACAGAATATACAAAATTTAAACAGTCAAAGAATTAACAAATAACCTGAAATAAAAAAAAATGAAAAACATTACAATCATATTCAAATTCTTACATGAAGCAGTTTTTTTCTATTATTAATTTGTTTACTTGCAATTTTAAAGACTGCTATATTTAATTTTAAAAAGTTTTAAAACTAAAAATATTTTACTTTTATTTAGAAATATTTGTTGCAAAATAAAATCCTCACATTTGCTTTGATAATGTCTGCCAGAGGACAAAATATGTCAGATAAAATAAATTTTCCTTTTGCCATTCATTTATACATATATTGTTATGTTGCTCCAGAAATTACATTTTCCAATGGTTTAAAAACTAATAGCTTTTAAACCATTGGAAAATGTAATTTAGTCTTAAATTAGTCCTTTTCAACTGCACTCCAGAGTGGCTATATTTGTTTACATTTGAAAACCCAGACCTACTAAGATTTAACTTTTTTTTCTTTTTTTTTTTAATAATAAACAGCTCAAGTGATCTCAACTTAAAAAAAAAAAAAAAAAAAAAAACACTTCAAGAAGTAGCCCAAATTTTCAACCTTGTTACTTTCTCTCTACTTAATCATAAACTGTTCACTTAATGTTCATTTCACTATTCAATCATATAGCTGGTGTACTGAATGAAGATGACAAGCCTTTAAGCAAATAAGCTTAGACTCAGAGCTGGTGAGTGGTATCAGTTTGGTTCTGAAATTTCAATAAGTACCTGGGAAACTAAAGTGGTAATACCAAATGGTGTTTATGGTACTAAACCTTATTATGTCCTGGGTTTTATTGCTGAGCCTACATTGCCAACAATAAATTTGCTAAATTTTAAGATTTTTTTTTTCCTTTATGAATATGATCCAATTATTTTGTTAGCAATATATTTTAATAGTAAAAATGGCTGTGATACTGAAAATATATTGCTAACAAAATAACTGGATCATATCAGTAAAAAAAAAAAAAAAAAAAAAGTCAATATGTCAGGAAGATCAGATTTTCTGACTAAAAATTCATGCTGAAAAGATCAAAATTAAAATTGTCTGATAATGAAATTTAATACAAACAAAGCAGTTTCCTTAAATGGCAGACAACATAATTGGAGGATTTGTTAAAAAAAAGTTATTTCTGGTGAAAGAAATTAAAAACCTGTAGCTTGACTGTGCTAAGTTGATATTGTTAAGGGTCACACAAGTTATATTTTTTTTTTTTTTTTTCTTAAATTTAGTGCATTTGTGTGAAGATGTTAAATTCAACTTAATGAAAACCACTATTGCTGTAGTGCAACTGGCCACTTACTTGATATGAATTATTTCTCATGCAATATTTTAAATGAAAAGACAATTTCTTCTCAACTCATCAAAAACACAAGAGTTTTATTATTATTATTTTATCCACTGTCAGACTAATTTCTCATTTGAAGACAAAAATATCTTCTATACCCATAAGATTGAGACAAAGTCTGAAATCTCAAAAGATCAAAACCTTATTATTAGTATTATACTTACTATTTGGTACCAATAATTTGAGGACATCTTACACAAAAATAAACTCAGAAAAATGCAAAATTATACAAATTTTCTGTTCGTTCATTCAGTTTCCGTTTGTTAGTAAACATAACATTCATTAGGAAAAAAATTAGTCATGCAGATTCTCCTTTGTCTGAAGAAGTAATGGATTTTTTTATTTATTTATTAATCCAACAGATTTTATCACTTAAAACATTATTTTTAGTAGATACCCATATTTAACTAAACCAGTGGTTACCAAACTTTTCTCTGGGACGCATTTTTTAAATGAAAATTTGCTCATGCCTCACCAAATTTTATGTGATAAAAATACATTTAAAAAAAAAAAAAAAAAAAAAGACATAACTTCAGATTTAAAGTCAGAATATTATCATTGATAACTCTCTCCTCCAATTTACAGACCCTAGTTACTATATTCTTAATACAGGATATAATGCAAAAATATCACAATGATAATATCGGTCAATAATTATTTATAACTATTTATACTGGAACTCATACATGCAATTACAACTAGTCCATAATAATGTTATAAATTTGGAAATCACATTTATTTTTGTGATATTAATCCTTTGATACTGTTTGTGAATCATTATCTTTCAATCCTTCCTCTGCATCTATGAAGCGTATTGCACACTGTTTGGGAACCACTTGAGTAGATGCTCCACTTATTAATGTTTATTTTCATCTACCAGCCTGAAAGCTTGAGAAATCTTACTATAGAAAAATATGTACTCTCCAACAAGGCAGAGGGAACCATCATTAGATCCAACGTGCTTTATCCAACTCAGACACAAAGCCTTGCCGATCAAGCAGGGCTGAATAATCCCTTTAAGCGAAATTCCTTTCATCATAGATTCTCAAAATTTTCATATCTGCTCAGTTATTTTTAGTGGATACGCATGTGAGTAGACGCTTTTTTTTTTATTTATTTATTAAACAATGTATTTATTTATTTTCATGTACTAGCCTTAATATTAGACAAATCTGTGCCCTTTGGAAGGATTCAAACCATTTCTCCTGCTAGGGGTTCACAGGTTCAAATCCTACCAGAGAGCACATCTTTTCTTTAATAAGATTCTTCAATTATTTAAGCCAGTAGATGAAAATATATTGTTTAATAAATAAACTGAGGATCTACTTAAATATCCACTAAAAATAATGTTTAAGTGATAAATTCTTCCTTGTGTCAAAATTCAGATATAAATAAAATATTAGAAATATATTATACAATATTAAAAAATTAATTCATATTAAAAAATACAATATGAATAAAACCAAATGCATTTACCTTGATAAATCCCTCAGGGGATGAAACACATTGATAAAAAACATTTTCTTTTTGTCTTTATTCACATTCTTTTGTTTTGTTTTTAAGGAAAAAAAAAAATTTATATATTAAAATGTTTTCCTTTGTTACACAAGATTTACTTATTAACATCATAGGTTATATAAACAACAAAGACAGATCCTTTGATATTACTTTCTACTTAAAAAAAAAAGTTATACACTGTAAAATATTTCAATTGAAGGAAAGAAATTCAACTTCAAGAAGTATTAAGCTGTGGGGAATATTTACCTAAAAAACCTTTTAATATTTCACCAACATCATTGTAACAGTTTTTTCTCTTGCACTTCTCGTCTGTGAAACTCTCTTCCGACTTTGCATTCCAGTCAACTATGATCTTAAATTTAAATGCAATGTCAATCATTATCATCTGTCTTTTTGAATCCTTGTCCTTACTATTCAGTAACGTTTCCTCGGTTTCCTTCACTCTCAGTAACACCTTGCGTCTTAGTGGTATTATTATCGCATGGCTTGACATGAAATGATTTAAAAAAACGAAAACAAAAACGAAAACAAAAAAAAAAAGGACGTGAACCACATTAAATTGTCAAATTGGCGAAGAGTTACTTCCCTTTATCCTGACAAACAACGATTCTTTGCACATTTTCAGTGTTAAATTTTTCTTTCACCTTAAAAAATTTAAGTGCAATCATTTAATACTGTTCTGTTATTTTCCTCTTTCCTTAATGATTTTCTTTCACTCATTAACCCCGTGCTCTTAGTGGCTTTATCGTCTCGCTTGGGATGAAATAGAGAAAAAAACCCGCATAAACTGGTCAAATCTAAAAAGCGGAGAGTTACTTCCGTTTAACATGACTTAAACGTTTTCTTGCACATAGGTCAGTGCTAACTTTTTCTATGACAATTGAACTTTCCCTGAAGACTAAATAAGTATCGTTTGAAAGCAGGCATTAATCAAAATTAAGTAACAACTTTCAAAAAGGGGGATATTACGTTTGGCACGTTACGAGTGAAGAAAAGAAAAAAAAAATTTTTTTTCAATTAAAATTTAATTATGAATCAAATTCATTGATGATATCTGATATTTTTTGCGTTTTTTTTTTTTGTTTGTTTCGATTATTTTTTATAAAAGAAAAAAAAGATACAGATTTTTTTTTTTTTTTACATGTTTTATTTTAAGAATTGCCTGGCGAAACATTTTATTCAGTTAAAAGACATTTGTCATTTAAGAACAGAAAAAAAATAAATAAATAAATAAATTGCTTCTATTCCAGTGGAGCAAATTCAGGATAGGGGGTCATTTTTGAAAAGCACATATATATTTTCTTCATTTAAATAAATAAGAAAAAAAAAAAAAAAAAAAAAAAAAAAAAAAAAAAAACAGTATGCAGATATCAATGATGTAAGGAGAATTTCAAATGTGACATTTGTAAACAAAACTGCTCATTTCCCATAACTCTTCAAAGTCAAGGATTGATTTTTAAACTGTATTGCTATTATGAACACAATCTCACTTCTAAACAGATAACTAACCGATATTTTTTTTTATTTTGACAAGTGTCACAACCTAAGGATATTAACAGGCTTCTTTACCATACACATTGCATTCCCACTCTTTTCTTTTTCCTTCTTTTCCATACCCCCTTCCTTTCTATTACACTCAATGTCAGGCTTTTCAAATGTGATGCACCTGTTAATTTTTTTGGAAAAATAATTACATAGCATTCTTTGCAATGTCTTTTTTTTTCTAAAAATACCACCTAAAAAGACTGTCAGCTCAAAACCCAAGGTCAAGTATTTTAATTGACCTGATTTTTAAAGTTAAAAGCTCTACATGCTATTTTTACATTTTTTTTTCCACACATGTATTGAGCACTTTTGAATATGAGTGTCTCCTGGTCCAATTCAACTAACCATTAACCATATATATATATATATATATGGCTTAAACTGGACAACACAATGTGAGGGTTCCTTTACTTTCAAAACCATAAGATTAACTTGTAGACTCGTCCTTTTTTTCTTACCTATCAACCCTAGCAACAGAACAGTCTATATCTTACGCCTACGTACGGAAAACTCCAACCAATTAAAACTGTACTAGGTGAATCAACCAATCTCATTGGTTCATCACTGAAAGTTCACGTGCAAAACGAAATTGTGCCAAAACTCAAGTGAGCCAACTTCGGACTTTCAGGACTTATAAAAATAAACGCTGACCGCGCCAGGCAGTCAGTAACAAACACCCACAGAGAAATTGCCAACATACTTCACGTCACTAGAAATCACGATTTTACCGCGCAAAGATACATCATCGCTGACTCACTCATGATCAAAAAACTCAATCAACTCTGTGGACATCGATTCTCAAACATTGCTTATCTAAAGTGAATTATATTCGCTACCTATTAAGTAAACATCAATGTGCAAACGACCTTAAAAAAAACATTACAGTCAAAAGGTAGATCACTCCTTAAAAACTCCTTCTAAAAAGACACTTAATATTGACAATTATTAATATCAATACAAACTTAAAAAGACTGTAAATGAACGAACAATTACGAAGAGAGACATTCTGAAATCTAAAACATCATACACATTTTGCCAACATATACCAATTATCCTGCTTGTATATTGTTTTGAATTGTATATAAATGTTATATTAGTTTCTAATTGAATATGTCTTGTTCTTAATCGTATTTTAAATTGTTTATTTATTTGTTGTGGATGCAGAAAGTCACACAACCTACACAAATTCCTTCTGATTCTTTCAAGCATAATTAATAAATTCTGCACGTCCCCAACAAACTAATTTAATAAGATCTGACAAAGTATCATTCAATATTATTCAAAATATGCATTTGTTTAACGCAGAGTAAAAACAAGTATACAGACATTTTTATGTGTTTTTTTTAATAAATGTTCACCCAATACAAGGACAAAGAGCCACTCAAAGTAGAGTTACCAAATGAGGTAACTGTATGGATATAAGCGAAGGAAGTAAGGGCAGATCATAAGGATGTGTAAGATAGATATGACCCTAGTCTTAAAGATGCTATGATTGTAGTGATCAGAGAAGCACCCTTTCAAGGGTTTGTTTCACCTAAGTAGCAGTTGTCTGGAAGAAGCTATCTTACCTATGGAATACAAAGGGAATCAGCAGGATTTGACCCTGTGTAAGTGACAACAGGTTCTAGCTGAAAAGGAATGTAGCTAGTCTGAATATTTCCCATGGAAATAGTGACTTTTGTGCGTGGGAAATGGGCTGAAAATTTATAATTTGTATCACAACTGGAAAGTCCCAATTGGGCAGTTCCAAATCATTAATAAATACCCCCACAAAAAAAAGAAAAAGAAAAAATTTATATATATTTTAATAAGTACAATAAAATATATTTAAAAACCTTTTTCAACAGTATTTTTCATGTATAATCAATTCTAATATCAGTAAAAGGACGACATATGGCAGATTGTCCCAAAGCATTTTCACTTTGGAGGAAATATATTTTTATAAAAAGTTTATTGTGAAAATATGAGAAGAGTTAAAAAAAAAAAAAAAAAAAAAAAAAATTGAAAGCAATCACTCAAAATTAAAAATTTCATTAATTAGTAATTCATAAGTTAGTAAGTTATTTTAACAAGGTTAGCTGTTAGCATAAAAACATAGAAACTGGTTGCATAGATTCAAGGAGACACCTACCAATATGGTGAGGGTTTTCCGACCAACTGACTGGCTCATATTCGTTGCAATATTCTTCATTCTCCAGTAACAAGAAATCTAAAATACATCCTCAATTAAACAACTAGCCCCAATATTAGTCTAATAAAGTAACTATACTAATTCAAATATACATTCAATAGAAGTTCCAATCTTTTAAACAGGAGGAAAGGTTTAACCCAGATTCCTTAGTATTTGGTTCCTGGTTCCTTCTCCTAAAGTCTTTTCTTTACCACCCCCCAGTAACCTCCTATGGCTAAATCGCATTAATGCCTAGCTTAGGATGAAATTATATAACAAAAAAAAACAAACAGAGACAAACGAAAAAACAGAAACGAAAAAAAACAAAACAAAAATCAAAACAAAAAAAAAAACAGCGATAAACGAAAAAACAAGAGACAAACGAAAAAAACAAAACAAGAGACAAACGAAAAAAACAAAACAAGAGACAAACGAAAAAAACAAAACAAGAGACAAACGAAAAAAACAAAACAAGAGACAAACGAAAAAAACAAAACAAGAGACAAACGAAAAAAACAAAACAAGAGACAAACGAAAAAAACAAAACAAGAGACAAACGAAAAAAACAAAACAAGAGACAAACGAAAAAAACAAAACAAGAGACAAACGAAAAAAACAAAACAAGAGACAAACGAAAAAAACAAAACAAGAGACAAACGAAAAAAACAAAACAAGAGACAAACGAAAAAAACAAAACCAGAAACAAACGAAAAAAACAAAAAAAGAAACAAACGAAAAAAACAAAAAAAGAAACAAACGAAAAAAACAAAAAAAGAAACAAACGAAAAAAACAAAAAAAGAAACAAACGAAAAAAACAAAAAAAGAAACAAACGAAGAAAAAAAGAACAAAAAGAAACAAACGAAAAAAAAAAGAAACAAACGAAAAAAAAAAAAGAAACAAACGAAAAAAAAAAAAGAAACAAACGAAAAAAAAAAAAGAAACAAACGAAAAAAAAAAGAAACAAACGAAAAAAAAAAGAAACAAACGAAAAAAAAAAAAGAAACAAACGAAAAAAAAAAAAAGAAACAAAATAAAACATTAATTTACTGGGTGAGATATCAAATAGGTACAATAGAGATGCTATAAGAATACACAGCTTAACCAATTTTACCCAAATTTGACCAAACTTTATTAAGATTTTGGTCAGGCTGAAAACTTTTCAGCATTATATTGTAATTAAGTACAATATTAAACAATCATGTGAAACTAGATCAAATGATATCCAGTTTTTTTTTTTAAGTTCAAATATTCATGGCTATATAGCAATAAGTGAGTAGAAGACACAGATCAACAATTGAAGGTAACTGATGGGGTCATGCTGTTCAACCTGTCAGGAAGGTGACCACCATGTTATTGGTCTAGGAAGGTGATCACAGTGTGCAGCACCTTTGGAAAGGTGCTTGAAAATCATACCAGAGGATTGACCCAAGCCTTGTGAGTGAAATTGGGTAGGCAGAACTTTTTGGGAGCTGTCGATGGTTGTGTTAGCATGAAGTCACAAGTAAATCATGACACAGATTTTGAGTACACTGGCTTTGTTCAGACTGTTGATCATGTCAGTTAATGCATTCTCCCAGAAACCATAACTAAGATCTGCTCAGCATAGTTGCAGTACAAACCACAGGTGTGCTCTGTGGGTGTTGAAATTTGCCTGAGCAGGCATCTGCAACAGGGATTGGCTCGCCACCCAAGTAGACAGGCATCCTCGGATATTAGTGGCCAACCCTTATTACCATCTTAAGACTATCATATTTTCCAATTTGGTTTGATCTAAGGACCTAATTAAAAAAAGGGGGTAGGGGTGTATCTGTTATTTGGCTTCAAACTTCGATAACTCCAAAATTTGTCTTTCTAACATCAGAAGTTTTCGTCATGTCTTCGTTTTTATTTTGGGTTTTTTTTTTTTTTCATCATGGTGCATGTTTCCATTTGCGCATGTGTGTATAATGTTATGATTATCATGCCCTTTTCATTTTTTTTTTTTAAACTTTACACTCACTCCTTAACATTTTCTCTTTTTTCCCTTTTATTTCAATTGTTGCCATTTGACTTCCAGTTTTCTAGACATATACAACAAGAGAAAAACCTATGTTTTGTTTCTTGAACTTTATCAAGGTAAATGTAACAATTTTATTTAGAAAGCCCCCCTTTTTTTTTTATTCATAGAAAGTATTGTTGAAAAGAAATAATCTGAGGCATTCATGTTATTTCTTTCTGTATGCATAAATACAGGTTTCTAAATAAACTTCTACATTTTCCTTGATAAGTTTTCCAAGGGAATAAAATAAGTCGAAGCTTTTCCACTTGTCATTTCTTTTATTAATATCATGTTAGTTGGTGTGTGCACAATATATACACATCAGCTATTCTTGTTTAACATCCTAAATTGGCCGAGGTGGTATAAAATGCCCATTTTCACAAAAAAATAAATAAATAAGTGAATTTAAACAATCCTGTTGATTGCTTGAAATTTTTAATTGTGGTTGTTCACCGAGTATGATATTGACTGGTCCTGATGAACATTTCAATGCAAAACTTTTGAGCCAATCTATCAAATAAGTCACTTGAATGTTTACTGGTTTATTGAATATATGAGACATTATGGAAAAAAAAATAACCAAATTTACATAACTCATCCCCAGCCACAACTTTCAAAAGGACCTGTAAATCATTTCAAACTTACTCACTCCTGCCATGTATTCAAACAATTTTTTTTAGCCCACTCCTCCATATCATCCAAGTAAATGAGGCAACCATTTTTTTTTTGGGGGGGGGGGAATAGATTTTCATATTTTTGCTTTATATTCACTCATATAAACAAAGGCTGTAAGCCTGACTATTGGGTAATTTTGAAACAAACTCCCAAACATATTTATAATCATGCATCTTTTATTATATATATATATATATATATATATATATATATATATATATATATATATAGAGAGAGAGAGAGAGAGAGATTCTGATAATATATAAAAAGAACAAGCAGATTATACAAGGTTTAGATGATCAAATATTTTCATGCTTATTCACACTCATCTCAGAATAATATCAGTTCTGAATATGTAAATGAATGAAGAATTTACAAAAATTACTTCACTTAATATTTGATTAACACGGGACCAGATTTCTAGTGTTCCGGTCAGGTTTAGTTTAAATAAATTTATATGCAACCAGTTGCAATTTATAGGCTATCTTCCTTAAGAGAGTTTCTGCAGATATGTTGGCATCAAGAAACTTTGCTCAGAGCTGGACAACACCCTTCTAATGGTCAAATTCTGATGCCTTCACCAAAAGCCAATCCTCTGTGTATTTGTTTTGTGTAAATGACTATATTTACAGCCAGAAAATATTTTTGGATTGTAAGAATCTTTTGGGCATAATTATGATTTACCGATACAAGTCCTAATATTTAACCCATAGCTGGAGGCAAAGAAATGGATTCATACCTTTCCCATGAGCATTTGTGCATAAGTGAATATAATGAACCTGAATAGAATTGGAACTTGGCTCCCAGATTTCCAATTGTTGTTATCCATTACACCACTCTCACATCCAAGCTTATAGCACCTGGTATTCCCAAAGCAGGTACCCATCTAGATACTGGCCAAGCTTGATGCTGCTTAACTTCGGTGATCAGACAAGAACTGGTGTTTTAATGTGATATGGCTATAAGGCTGCTTTATAATGGAACAAGTTAATGATTCCAAAGTTTATACAAATAGCTACACAAGACAGGACAGAAACGAATCTTGTCACCCATGCTGCAGAGCAGTTTTGAGATTGTGAGTATAATTACCAAATCCACAATTTTATCCTTGATTTCAATTTTCAAGAGAAAATAGAAGATAATAAAGAAAAAAGAGTAATAAAAATGAAAGAAAAAAATAGAAAAAAATCATGCAAATATTGTTCATCTATTTCAAGAATAAAAAAAAAAATTCTAATCTCAGAGAAATTCAATATCTTTTTACAGGTAATAATATATATTGTTTAACAAAAACAAAACTTACCCACTGCAACTGGAATGTCTGTCCACTGAAGTGGATATTTCTGGCTAGGTGAACCATCTTCATCCATAAAGATGGACATTTCATCTCTGCTTAGAATGACCTGGCTATCAGTTAATTTGGAAACCAAAGGGTCACCCTGTTTACTCCCTAAAGAGAAAAGTTCCTTCCGTTTACCATCATTTATCTGCAAGAAAATTTTTTTTTTTTTTTAAATTTAAAATCCAATTACTATCAACTAAAAAAAATTACTAAGAAAAAAATAAATTAAAAAATATATAAAGCATTCATAGACAACAACAAAAAATATACAAACAAATTTAAGTATTTTTGGTTTCCTTGGTCAAATTGGTAAGGCAGCTGCCACTGGCATGATTCCAAGAATAAGAGAGAGACAAGTTTGGGTTTCACTTTATTTGCTGGATCCATGGAAATTCTATGGGCATTAACAACTAAAATTATCCACCACCTCAAGAGTCTACTTTTCTCTGACTCTTTGCCTGTATCATCACATCATCTCCCTTATCCCTTCCAATCTTTGTTGACTGGACAGAATTTTATGTTTTTTTTTTCTCTCTATCTCTCCATAAGTAATTTTAATGCATCACAATTGTGTCATGCCTTTCCAATCTTTTTTACATTGATATTCAGCCAACAAATCTGTCCCTGTCTATCTCTATATTTTCTCCTTTTGTCTGGTTTTCTTTTCTTTTTCTTTTACAGTCTAACTTTCCTCTCTCTCTCTCACTTTACCAAATTCTTTCCTGCTTGATGTTTGTTAGTAAGTCTCTCCATCAGAAGGCTGGAAAAGAGAAACAGATCAACACAAGAGCATAGCTTCCCTTAGCCTTTTCTATAAATATTTTCATAGTAATTATTCCAATGAGCTTGTTGGGGATGTGCAGAATTAATTAATTATAATTGAGTGAATCAGAAGGAATTTGTGTAGGTTGCATGACTTTCTGCATCCACAAACAAATAAATAAACAAATTTTAAATACAATCAAAAACAAGACATATTCAATTTAGAAACCAACAAAACATTTATATACAATTCAAAAAGTAATATATATACAGGATATTTTGGTATATGTTACTATGGCAAAGTGTGTGTGATATTTGAGGTTTCGGTATGTCTCTCTTAGTATTTGTATGTTTATTTACAGTCTTTCTGGATTTGTGTTAATATTAAAAATGTCAATATTAAGTGTTTTTAGGAATGAGTTCTTATGGCGTTATCTACCTTTGACTGTAATATTTCTGAATCATTCGAATGTTGATTTTTTTACTTAATGTGTAGTGAATATAATTCACTTTGGATAAGCAAAGTTGTTTTAGGTTTGCGATTCGATGTCCACAGAGTTGGTAGACTTCAAATTGCAAGTGAGTCAGCGTTGATGTACTTTTGCACAGTAAAGTCGTGATTTCGAGTGACGTGGAGTATGTTGGCAATTTCTCTGTGGATGTTTGTCGCTGACTGCTTTGGTCAGTCGGTGTTTTCTTTTATATGTTTTGAAAGTCCAAAATCGGCTCAAAGAAGTTTTGCCGCAATTTTGTTTTACATGTGAAACTTTCAGATTATTGTGCCGTTAACCAATGAGATTTGTTGATTCGCCAAGTACAGTTTTTATTGGTCGAAGTTTTCCATACGTAGGCGTAAGATATAGACTGTTCTGTTACTAGGGGTGATAGGTAGAAAAAGGGACGAATCTACAAGCTTTCCTCTTTGGTACCAAAATGGCATGAATTTAAGTATGTGTTAAACTAGCAAGTAGGGCTCATCATTTTACTGTTGAAATTGGGAGATGTAAATAAATTCTACACTAATAGTTTCCTCTTGCCTGAATATTTTAACACAAAGGGTTTGTAAATCTAAATGCCATCCATAATTTCCAGAAAATTAGCACTTAAGAAGACAAAGAACAACTTACTTTAATAACAAAATAATCTCTCTTGAAACCAACAAATATGGAATCATTGCACCACGTCATGGCTCGAGGCGTGTCATAAAGAGATAAATCAGCCTGCAAGAAAAAACACAAATGAAAAAGAGAAAAAAGGAGAAGACAGAAACAGGAAAAGGGGAAGAAGAAGAAGGAGACAGAAACAAGAAAAGGGGAAGAAGAAGAAGACAGAAACAAGAAAAGGGGAAGAAGAAGGAGACAGAAACAAGAAAAGGGGAAGAAGAAGGAGACAGAAACAAGAAAAGGGGAAGAAGGAGACAGAAACAAGAAAAGGGGAAGAAGGAGACAGAAACAAGAAAAGGGGAAGAAGGAGACAGAAACAAGAAAAGGGGAAGAAGGAGACAGAAACAAGAAAAGGGGAAGAAGGAGACAGAAACAAGAAAAGGGGAAGAAGGAGACAGAAACAAGAAAAGGGGAAGAAGGAGACAGAAACAAGAAAAGGGGAAGAAGGAGACAGAAACAAGAAAAGGGGAAGAAGAAGACAGAAACAAGAAAAGGGGAAGAAGAAGACAGAAACAAGAAAAGGGGAAGAAGAAGAAGAAGGAGACAGAAACAAGAAAAGGGGAAGAAGAAGAAGGAGACAGAAACAAGAAAAGGGGAAGAAGAAGGAGACAGAAACAAGAAAAGGGGAAGAAGAAGAAGAAGGAGACAGAAACAAGAAAAGGGGAAGAAGAAGAAGGAGACAGAAACAAGAAAAGGGGAAGAAGAAGGAGACAGAAACAAGAAAAGGGGAAGAAGAAGGAGACAGAAACAAGAAAAGGGGAAGAAGAAGGAGACAGAAACAAGAAAAGGGGAAGAAGAAGAAGACAGAAACAAGAAAAGGGGAAGAAGAAGGAGACAGAAACAAGAAAAGGGGAAGAAGAAGAAGACAGAAACAAGAAAAGGGGAAGAAGAAGGAGACAGAAACAAGAAAAGGGGAAGAAGAAGGAGACAGAAACAAGGAAAGAAGAAGAAGAAGAAGAAGGAGACAGAAACAAGAAAAGAAGAAGAAGGAGACAGAAACAAGAAAAGGGGAAGAAGGAGACAGAAACAAGAAAAGGGGAAGAAGGAGACAGAAACAAGAAAAGGGGAAGAAGGAGACAGAAACAAGAAAAGGGGAAGAAGGAGACAGAAACAAGAAAAGGGGAAGAAGGAGACAGAAACAAGAAAAGGGGAAGAAGGAGACAGAAACAAGAAAAGGGGAAGAAGGAGACAGAAACAAGAAAAGGGGAAGAAGGAGACAGAAACAAGAAAAGGGGAAGAAGGAGACAGAAACAAGAAAAGGGGAAGAAGGAGACAGAAACAAGAAAAGGGGAAGAAGGAGACAGAAACAAGAAAAGGGGAAGAAGGAGACAGAAACAAGAAAAGGGGAAGAAGGAGACAGAAACAAGAAAAGGGGAAGAAGAAGTCAGAAACAAGAAAAGGGGAAGAAGAAGACAGAAACAAGAAAAGGGGAAGAAGAAGACAGAAACAAGAAAAGGGGAAGAAGAAGACAGAAACAAGAAAAGGGGAAGAAGAAGACAGAAACAAGAAAAGGGGAAGAAGAAGAAGGAGACAGAAACAAGAAAAGGGGAAGAAGAAGAAGGAGACAGAAACAAGAAAAGGGGAAGAAGAAGGAGGAGACAGAAACAAGAAAAGGGGAAGAAGAAGGAGGAGACAGAAACAAGAAAAGGGGAAGAAGAAGGAGGAGACAGAAACAAGAAAAGGGGAAGAAGAAGAAGAAGGAGACAGAAACAAGAAAAGAAGAAGAAGGAGACAGAAACAAGAAAAGAAGAAGAAGGAGACAGAAACAAGAAAAGGGGAAGAAGAAGAAGAAGGAGAAGGAGACAGAAACAAGAAAAGGGGAAGAAGAAGAAGAAGGAGAAGGAGACAGAAACAAGAAAAGGGGAAGAAGAAGGAGAAGGAGACAGAAACAAGAAAAGGGGAAGAAGAAGAAGAAGGAGAAGGAGACAGAAACAAGAAAAGGGGAAGAAGAAGAAGAAGAAGGAGACAGAAACAAGAAAAGGGGAAGAAGAAGAAGAAGAAGGAGACAGAAACAAGAAAAGGGGAAGAAGAAGAAGAAGAAGGAGACAGAAACAAGAAAAGGGGAAGAAGAAGAAGAAGAAGGAGACAGAAACAAGAAAAGGGGAAGAAGAAGAAGAAGAAGGAGACAGAAACAAGAAAAGGGGAAGAAGAAGAAGAAGAAGGAGACAGAAACAAGAAAAGGGGAAGAAGAAGAAGAAGAAGGAGACAGAAACAAGAAAAGGGGAAGAAGAAGAAGAAGAAGGAGACAGAAACAAGAAAAGGGGAAGAAGAAGAAGACAGAAACAAGAAAAGGGGAAGAAGAAGGAGACAGAAACAAGAAAAGGGGAAGAAGAAGAAGACAGAAACAAGAAAAGGGGAAGAAGAAGGAGACAGAAACAAGAAAAGTGGAAGAAGAAGGAGACAGAAACAAGAAAAGGGGAAGAAGAAGGAGACAGAAACAAGAAAAGGGGAAGAAGAAGGAGACAGAAACAAGAAAAGGGGAAGAAGAAGGAGACAGAAACAAGAAAAGGGGAAGAAGAAGGAGACAGAAACAAGAAAAGGGGAAGAAGAAGGAGACAGAAACAAGAAAAGGGGAAGAAGAAGGAGACAGAAACAAGAAAAGGGGAAGAAGAAGGAGACAGAAACAAGAAAAGGGGAAGAAGAATAAGAAGAAGGAGACAGAAACAGGAAAAGGGAAGAAGTAGATAGAAAAAAAAAAGATGAAATAAAAAAAGAAAACAATAAAATGAAAAAAAAAAAAAAAGTCTGTTCAAGAACAAAACATCAACTGTAATCACAGTTAACTGGAGTAATTTTAACCAAAAGCTGCAAACAGCATTTACAACAGATGCAATACCACCTGTCATGTCATACAAATTGAACATGACAAATGGCAAAGTGAAAAATTATATACCACTTCATAACCGGAGGCAATAAAAAACAAAAAAAAAAACCTGCTATTAAAAATATTAAACTGATGCAATCGTTTGTCATGTTATCTTTTTTCACAATGTTAGAAAAATCTTGAATGTGTCTAACTATATTGTTGTATAAACTGTTTTCTTTTGTCCGATGTCAGTTCCATGTTTTGTCTTGCAAATGTTAGCTTTTTCAAATATTACATCTTCACAGCTGTTGTGTCAGTTTTTTTTTAAATTATTATTTATAAAGAGATATTTAATATATTTGTTCCTGTAGATATAGTCACATTATCAGGCAAAAATTCTTTAAATGATGACTTATGAAAGACATCATCCCACAGACATCAAACTATTGACAAATTATATTCAAATGTTCACTGAGAGAAAGGAAGATGGTACAAAACACAGGAAAAATTAAAAAATCCTTAATAGAAGTCTTGTTGGCCTTTATGTATGTGCACACGTATGTATGTATGCAGGTTTGCAGATCATCATCTGAACTGATAAGGCACACAGTGATACACAGAGTTATCAGGCATGCAGATCCAATTAATCTGCTATATATGCCTGATCCCTATGAAATTGAATGCTGTCTCAAGAGTCATCTTAGGGGCTATGGATGACTAAACAAAATGGAAGTCATTAGAAGTGATGTAAGGGGTGAGGCTGTGGCTATCATCTGAGTAAGATGCAGCAATTACCATGTGTATGTATGAGTGCATGCCCAAGTTCACTTTCTGACCATGGGTCAAATCTAATTATGGACAATTTCTTGGGAAGGTTCCATCCTGATGCTATCAGTCTGGGAAGAAGAGATACCAGTGTACAGCACTGTTGGAAAATGTCTATATATATATATATATATATATATATATATATATATATATATAAGAAAAATATACTGAAAAAAAACAAAACAATTTTTCTTCATACTGTCGGATCTATATTCATATATTTGCTTATATATATATATCACACTACAGGTTAACCCAAGCCTTGTAAGGGAATTTGGGTAAGTAAGCATGAAGTCAGGAGTCAGCAGGGCCAAAGCTTTGTGTATACTGGGCTTGTTCAAAAAAAAAAAAAAAAAAATGTTGATCATGCCAGATGATACACACTTTCCCCAAGAAAGTCTGAGACCTGCTTAACATAGTTGCAGTATAAATCACACGTGAGTTTTGTGGATTTTCAGCAGGTGTCTGCAACAGTGATTGGTTAGCCAAATACTTGTGCCTAAAAACAATTTTGTGTGTGTGTGTGTGTGTATGTATACATACACACACACACTCTTTCCCCACAGCTACTACAGTTATCATCAGAAATAAAAACTCATAAGCCTTGCTTAATAATATTTCCAAAGCACAAAAATTATGATATTGAACATTGTATGCCTTTTTCAAAATTAATTTACGAGTTCACTTCAGGCCAGAGGAACTTTCTCTTCCTGACGAGTTTTATCGTATCTACAATAATAATAATGATGATGACAATGAAATTAATCCATTATGGCAGAGTTTCCTTAAATTTTTAGCTCTTTCTACTCATCTATTTTGCTGGCAAATTTAAAATTTTAGGTAAACTACTAAAAATATTCCTCTTAAAAAAAAAAAATTAATATTATTATTATTGATGATGATGAGGGGTTAAATTCAGCATCCTAGCTTAGTAGGAGTCAATAAAACCAAAGGAGGTATGAAAGTTATTAATTATTAAATCCAGATGGTATCCCCAAATATTTAGCCCATAGTGTACATCCATACAGTAGCAGAGATCCTTTTCAAACTTCAGAACATTGCAACAACGATGAATCAAGTGAATATCTTGGTAACAGGGTAATAAAATAAAAAAATACCCTATACTCTATTTTGTGGGTAGACCCATCTCTCACCTACATTTTGCAGACAACATTGACCTCATAACAGGTATTAACAGTGAACTCCAAGACTTGACCAACAAACTTGTTGAAAGAGCAGGAGCATATGGTATGGAGGTCAGCTTTGAGAAATACAAAGTTATGGTGAATAACACAAACATTAACACCTGTGTCAATATTACCATCAATGGGAATTCACTGGAGGAAGTGTCAAGTTTTAAATACTTGGGGGTATTCTTGTCTAAGGATGGTACCTGCAGCTACGAAATCCACACATGGATTGCTGCAGTTATAGTTCAATTTGCAAGAATATGGAGGAGCAGAATCACAGACTGTACAAATTGTTGGTGATTTTTATTCTCCTATATGGGTGGAAACTGTTGGCAAAAACAGTAGGATTTAAGCATTTGATAATAAATGCCTGAAAAAAAAAAAAAAAAACTTCTTGGCATCTTCTATTGGGAAGAAGGTCAAAAGTTTTGTGGGCCACCAGGAACTTCTCACTACTGTCAAACGGAGAAAAAATGGCATGGTCTGGATACATTACAAGGCATGACAGCCTGTTCAAGACCATCATGCAAGTCACCATTGAGGATGGACATAGAATAGGATGTCAACACAAAAATTGGTTGGACAATGTCAAACAATGGACAAGTATGACTACACCAGAACTGCTGATGGCTGCCATTGATAGACCATAGAGATTCAATAGGGCTTCTGCATTCGGATCCCCCTTATGATTACAAAAGTCAATGAGATGATTTTGCAGGTACATAGGTTAAACATTGCCCAGGGTATATGCAGATTTTTCTTCAGGGTTTTAGGTGAAAGAGTCAAATGCAAACAAAAGAGGAAAATATTGTGACAAAAACCATAAGGATATTTGTTCAAACAAATCAGTGGAAGATAATGATAATTAAACCATCTTACATTTTTCTACAGATTCAGAGATCTGATGCTATAAAATCTGATTATTTAATTTAAATCATTCATTATCAGTTATTTGGCTAAGTTTAACACATGTCCACAAAAAAAAAATAAATAAAGTTTGTCAAAAGGATGGATTTTTCCCCCACTTGATACTCTTGTTACTGCACAAACTTCAGCAATGTTTGTTTTAAAAAGTAATTTTTTAGAATTTATGAAACCCAAGCTGGATTTATACATTCAACAAAAATTGATAAATTTTCTTGAGAATTGACAAAAGTATTAAACACTATTCTTGTAAATAAACAGACTAATAAATAATTAGTTTTTAACATTTTTACTGTCAGTTCTCAAGGTATAAATCCAGATGCTCACAAACTATTTTAGTGAATTTATGCAGTCAGAGCAAAATGCATATTTTTTTTTTAATTTATAATTACAGTTCGTTGTGTTTGTGTATTTAAGTATTCTGGCTCTCTTGTTCAAACATTTTTTATAAATTTATGGATAATTTTTTTTTTTTATAGTTATTTCTTTATAATATTGTAAATAATGAATATTGCATTGTAGTTGGTTCATGTTTTTTATAAACTTGTGAATATAAAATTATTCTTGTAAATAAACAAGTCTAATAAAATAAATAGCAATTAATACTTTTGTTAATTCTCAAGAAAAATAGGCTAAAATCCAGTTTCATGTGTTTGGATTTCATTAAACTTCTGAAAATAGCTTTTGAAAATAAAAATTGCCAAGGGAATGTACAGTAACACTGGTGTCAAGTGAAAAACCATCCCTTTGACACCTTTTTGCAATGTTTAAACTTTGCTAGTTCTTTTTAGTCACTTCTTCAAAGATAATACAAGGGTCATTCAATAAATAAGGTGAATTTTTCAGTATAAGGACTTCTAATACAGATAGAAGCTTATTATTTTTTTTGTTTGTTTGTTTGTTTTACTTCTTTTTTACATGGATTTAATTTCTTTTGCAGATTAAAAAAAACTTTGAGAGTTTTGGCGATTAACAAAGATGGCCGACCAAGAAGCATGCTCCAGGATTGAACAGCGGTCAGTTATCGAGTTTTTGGTTGCTGAAGGTTTCAAACCAGTTGAAATTCATAGGAGAATGTCAACTGTGTATGGTGCCACATGTTTCAGCCAAAAAAATGTTTACAAGTAGGCTAAATTGTTTAAAGAAGGACGGAGCAGTGTTGAGGATGAAGACAGCCCTGGGAGGCCTACAGAAGTGATCGAATCAGTCAATGACCTCATTCAGTCTGACAGAAGAACTACTGTGAACTGCTGGGGCAGGTCAAGAAAGACAAATAACAAATGCCGGGGTCATCAGTCAGAAGGATTCATCTTGCATCATGACGACGCAAGGCCTCACACAGCAGCCCAAACAGTCCAGACCATCAATGAGCTGGGCTGGGGACTGCTCCCTCATCCCCCTTACAGCCCAGACCTTGCCCCTTCAGACTTTCACCTGTTTGGTTCCTTGAAAGCGTTCACGAGAGGCACGAAATTTAAAAGTGACGAAGTCAAAAGTGTTATGAGCAACTGGCTGAGACATCAGTCCAAAGATTTTTACGCTGAGGGAACACGGAAGCTTGTGCACAGATGGGAAAAGTGTGTGACAGTGTTGGTAGACTATGTTGAAAAATAAAAAAAAAGTAAGCTTTTATCTGTATTAGAAGTCCTTATACTGAAAAATTCACCTTATTGAATGACTCTCGTAGCTTAACATTCTTACCCCAATCTTTAATCAGTAATCTTTGCACTATTTGAGCTATATACTAAGAAGTCTGCAACAAGACCTCTGCAGGGTTCACAGTGAGAAAAAATAAAAACGGTTAACTGACTTGCACTTTTTACTTACTTGCATCTCCCGAAATTCTCGATTTTTCCAGTAATACAGCTGTAAAAAACAAACATGAAAAATTAAAACTTAAGTTTTAAAATTTGAAAAAAAAAAAAAAAAAAAAAAAAATGTAGAAAATGAGAATTTTATTTTGCTTGTAAAATGAATATTTGTTTATGTGTTATAACACAAAAATATAGCTATCTTGTGGTTAGGAAGACAATGTTGCAATCTATAACTGAAGAGCAACTTTAATCCTTACTGGGTATTTCATACTTGTGATTTTAAAATTAAAGCTAAACTCAACTCTAGCATAAAACATCTTGATGTTTCAAACACTAAACACTACTTGTTGCTTGGTGTTAACAAATATCAAAATGCCAATGTCTAATAAAAAGAACAAAAATAGAAATTTTAGATCTTGTATGAGTGACAGCCAAAACAACATTTTTAGTTTTAATTTTTTTTTTTTTAATCCATTTTATCTGAACAACTTATTTAACTAATAAAAAAATAAAACAAATAAAATAAAACAAATAAAACAAATAAAATAAAACAAATAAAACAAATAAAAAAAAAATAAAACAAATAAAATAAAAAAAATAAAACAAATAAAATAAAAAAAATAAAACAAATAAAATAAAAAAAATAAAACAAATAAAATAAAAAAAATAAAACAAATAAAATAAAAAATATAAAACAAATAAAATAAATAAAATAAAACAAATAAAATAAATAAAATAAAACAAATAAAATAAATAAAATAAAACAAATAAAATAAAAAAAATAATAAAAAAGACACCACTGCCTTCAGGAATTAATTTAGTTTTATTTCAGTTTTATGTGGCTATAAATACATAATTATATGTTGTAGCCTCTGTCTGTCTGTTATCGAACTCCTTCTAGGGTTTGGGAGATAGACATCCATAACCATATATATATATATATATATATATAATCTGAAACATTACCCAGGGTAGTTGGATAAGCATATTTCATTTTGTCAAAGATCCCCACTCCCACACCTGAATTTTTTTTTTTTTTGCTTTAAATTAAATTTGAGCAAGGGAATGACTCCTATCCAAAATATAGGAGAAAGCCAGAAGATGGCAGCCACATTGGCAAGATCAAAATGAGACAATATGGACGTCAAGCTGAGCAAGAAGTCATCAATCAGTGGGTAGTGCCTTACAATATATTTGTTGAAAGCTGCTCGTCAATTCATTCAATCAAGTATTGCATCAAATACATATCAAAGGGGTCAGATCAAACTGTTTTTGCACACACACACACACACAGAAATTTTTTCCCTTTGATTTAAATTTGAACAAGGGAATGACTCCTATCCAAAATATAGAATGAGAAAGCCAGAAGATGGCGGTCACATTTGCAAGATTATTGAGTAATATTGAAATGCATCATTTTTCTCCACAAATTACAACAATGATTTAAAAATCAATCATCATTTTCTCACAAAAGACTGTGCGACACAGCAAGGCATGGGTAATTCAGCTAATCTTTTATAAAAGCTCATACAGTATAATCACCATACTTTTGACCTTACACCTAAACTAAGTTAAGCTTAGTAAATAGCTCTAGCATAAAAAACATGTTGGTGTTTCTCACACTTAAAACTTTTTCTTCAAACTAAAGTTCAGGCAATACAAGGCACCACCAAGTGACATAGTTGAATAATTCCTTATTTCTTATGTACTTTGTAATTCTTCAATTTGTTTTCATTAAATCTGTTAATTATCAACAGAGTTTGTTCATTTGTTCTGTGAAACTGGTTTTCAGCAGAAACAAATTTACTTGCTGTGTTTCATACCTAAAATCTGAAAAAAATTACTTTGACCACCATTTGGTGAAATCCTTGTAAAATCTGGTTATCTCCCATCTTGCTGATATCAACATGTGATGACCATGAAGATAAAAAAGAACATGGTCAAGGGACATCAAGATTGCTACAATTTTAGTAGTGCTAGGAACAGGAACAACAGATTGCCAAAACAAAGGTCATGTTTATACAAAAGGAGAGGCAATCAAGGACCAAAATTACAAGGTCAAGATTTTTATGCAGAAAAACATCCTTTCTGTTCCAACATGTCATCCAAACAAATTCACTAATCCCCAGATTAAATGTGCATCCCTGCTCATCAAAATAAAAATAAACTTATTACCTCACTAGAAACATTTCTGAAAGAGAATGCATTCCCAAGCAATAAAGAGATGAGCACCCCACCCAAATAAAAACAACTTCTAAGATTTCTTTTACATTATACAAAGATGGTGCTGAGAATATCTCCAAAATAGAAAGAAAAGTTCATGAAAATATTGTCAAACCTCACCTGAATTTTCTTTTTGACGGCCACACATAACCTGAGTTGTGTTTGATATATATCACCTTCTTCAAGTTTCTGAAAATAAATAAATTAAAAGAAAAAAAAAAAAAGATCAAAGAATTCATTCATACATACTTATACTTCTGCTCAAATCTCCTTTGTCAGGTCTTTGAGGTGAAATCTCCAATTTTTGCATTAATTTATTTTTTAAAGCTTTAGTATTTTTACATTTTTTTATAATTTTTATTTTCTAAGGTTTTTTTTTTTTTTTAACCTGGGGCAATTTAAATTGGGGTGGGGCAGTTCTGAGACAATAATGAAAGAAAAAAAAAACAAAGTTAATCAGGAGTCCTGTTCCTATGACTTACCACCATGGAGGGGTCAAAGTTTAATATTTGTGCACTTGCTAATAAATTTTATATGCACAAAAACAAATATATACATGTGCAGAATAAATAAAAAAAAATAAGTAAATTCATACAACTAAGTACCCTGTCCCTTCAGGACATTGATAATCATGGCTCTCCACAACTTCCTGCCATTTGTAGCTCTTAGTAAAAGTTTGTATTTTTGCTATCTCCTAATCCTTGCTCTGCCAACAAATTAGACAAACTTGGTTAGGGTGGTTAAATTTCTGCTTTTCTTTGTTTCTCTTGGCTTCAATATGTCCTGTGAGTGTCAAATTCTCTAATCCTTCTTTCCTCATTATGTGCCCTAGACATTACAATTATCACTTTTTGATTCTAAGTGTAAATGTCCTTTTTGCTTACATTTTCCCTAAAACTTCCTTGTTACATGTTCAGTCCATAAGATTCTCATCATCCTTCTGTTGACTAAAGTCTATTCAGCTATGGGATTGTTCAGCATTCACTGCCATATAGGAGGACTGATATTACCTAACAGTTCACTGTTTTTTTTTTTGCTTCTTAATACTTTGCTTTCAACAAAAAGTCTTGATCAGGATAAGGAGGTCAGTGTAAACATACAAGAGGGACACTTCTCTCCGTCTATCACCAACTGATCAAATCAATCTCCACATTATGTTTTGCTTCTTATTAACACCAGTGTGCACAAAGAGTGGAAAGAGACTCGCTGCACATTCACAAGAAATGGAAGATGAAGTCTACAACAAAAAATAAAAACAAATCCAATTCTCAATAATTTGGCAATTATCTCAAGAAAGTTCCCAGTCAGACTTAATATTCTCTCAGGTAGTAAGTAGGTGGCACCAAGGTCCCTTCATTGCTTAATTCCGAGTGACTGCTACTGACTGTGACTAGTTGGACAGATGGCTCCTTTCAATCTGTCCTGTTCTAAATGGGACTCGACTTATATAAGGTTGCCAATAAAGTGCCCATTGATCCCAATTTTCATTTATTTATTTTCTTTCTCTTCTGTCAAGTGGATTGCCTCTGAGCAGGAGACTTCAAAGATTTTATTTACAGTCATTAAAAAAAAATCTCCACTAACATAATTTAGGGCCCACTTTATTTTGTCTACGTTAAGATGGTCACATGTGAACCCATTGTGCCACAGTCAGGTATAATTTTCTTTAGTACTAACCCAAGACAATCAAACAGTACCTCATGATACCACAAAGCCTTGTTTAATATCACAGTGTGGGAGAGCCAGGCAGTGGCGAACTAGGTGTAAAAATATTGGTTACCAAGAGACAAAGAGGGCCCATCCACAACTACAATGTTATAATTTTCATAATGAAAAAATAAAAAAACTTGAAAAAAATACATATGGAAAAAAAGGGTACAATTAAATTTTTTGTGAAAAAAAACGTGTATTTCTTGGTAATTACAGTGAAGTACATATTACTAACAGTACATACCAAAATGTTGTTTTTTTTTTAATTTTTAAGTAATTGGTTGATATTTTTAAATAGCTTATTGCCCAATAATTGTTTCCCTATCCAATTCATCTAACAATTCCTTTTCAATGAGTAGCAATATGTATGATCCCAAATTCTCCTCAAACAGTGAATTTCTTAACCTTGTCTTTATGACCTTTAGCCTTGAAAATATTCTCTCAGCTTGAGTAACTGATAGTGTGCAGATTACTTTATAAAGTTCTTATTCCTCTTTTATTGCTAAAACAGTTGCCTGTGTTTCTTTATTACATTTTTGTTTGATACAGGAAGCCAACTTTCCATTGATCAAGCTGACACCCTGGCCAGTCCATCACTGAAGTCAGATCTGTACAGATGCAGCTTTTGACCTCTGTTCTGGAGGATGACAATCCCACTTTTGTCAAGTTGGCAATAAAACCTTGGCAACCGACTCCGATTGGGAATATGTTGGTTGTCCACCCATTTCTTATACGTTCCTCTCAAATAACTTTGTACTTTTCTAGCTTACATTAATGTAACCAATTAATATTTTCCTCAAAATGAGCTTAATTCAATGTCATAATTTTTTTTTTAATTATCAAATCACAAAATGAGGTCTAAACAGATAATCACAGCTGTAAAGATGAGACAAAATTGCAAATCTATAAAGATATACATTGCAGTTTATATATGTGGATTAAAAATGTAGTTTTTACCTTGACTTCCACAGAGAAAAGTGTAGCTCCTTTTGTACGGGAGATTGTCGTGAGCAATCCAAAAGTTGACAAGTCATGGACACTAATTACATTGTCTATAAAAAAAAAAAAAAAAAAGATTGATGATATAGTGGAAAGAAATGTAGAATATGAATGAAAAGATTGATAAAAGTGAATAAAATCAAATGGTAAAATGTTAACATTAAAGGAAAAAATGGAGTGAAGTTGTTTCTCTATAAAAAAAAAAAAAAAAAAAAAAAAAAAAAAAAGTAAAGAATTATATCTAGTATGACACATTGAGTACTGGTGCTTATAAAACAGTGCTCAATGTATAATAACAGAGCTAAAGCTAAAATTTATATTAATATATACGTTTTTTTCCTCTCACCTGTAGGACAATAGTTTCATGCACAATGCAATCATCAGTTTTCAATCAACACCCGATGTTTGCATCATGCATGAAACTCAATAAAAATATTTTTTATTGTATCTTGAAAGCAAACAGACATTTTATTTAGAATATTTAATGATTGTTTTTTCAAATTTATGAATAATCCTTCTCAGAATTGTCTAGCTACCCTGAGGAATACAAAAGCTTGGACCATATTTCTAGTATTTTTCTTCTGAAATTAAATTCAGACAATTCCTGACAGAATTTCCTCATTGTCTGAGAAGGATTATTTGTAATTTGGAAAATCGCTCATTAAAATTAATCAACAAAAAAATTGTCATTTTTAATATCTGCTTTCAACATTTGCTGTCTAAATAACATTTTATATATATATATATATATATATATATATATATATATATATATATATATATATATATATATATATATACACACACACAATTTGCAATAACTAAGGTTTAAAACAAATTTTAAAAAATGAAAAATCTTTCTTGAAGCTTTTATTTTAGTTTCAAGTTAATAGATTAAATTAAATATTTCCAATAATCAAAATACTTTGCTGCATTTCAAAACTAATTTAAATGGACTGGAAGGATTTAAAAAAAAAAAAGTTTTTAACACCATTTTTTAAGCCATGTCTCTTGCAATAATCCTCTTTATTAAATAAATCTTCCATAAATAAAATATACTTTTCTGAAACTTTATTTGAGGAATATTAGCTGATTTAAAGGATAATTTGATTTGAAACAAATATTTACTTTAAGTTTAAAATATCAGAGAAATTCATTTTTTTAACATAGCAGTAACTGTTTTCGTGTTTGACAACTTGATGACAGATCAATGTTTATTTATTTAATGTTCTATGGGTGCTTTAGCTGTAAAAAACAAAAAAAATTGAATACAATTAGAGTGCCTTTTATATATAACTTTTAAGTACTCATTAATATAAAAAAAAAAAAAAACATAGGAAAATATTCTCCATAATCTAAATGGATTATTAAATTTTAAATACTTTCTAGCTTTAAATTTATTATAGTTTTCACTCTTATTTTCTGATAATGAACTTCCATACCTACAAAATCCAGCATGTTTATATATACAAAAAAATTCAAAATTCTTTTAAAAATATTGGTGTTCGATGATTAGAAAATATAGTTTTTACTTAATAACATTATCCAAAATGGGTCTAATTAATAGAATTTTAAAAGATTTAAAACTTAAATTATTCTAATTTAAAAAAAAAAAAAAAATTTTTAATTCTTATAAAAATTCATTGAAAAATTTTTTTTTTTTCTCAAGAAAATGGTGTCCTTAATATATATTATTTATAAAAGCAATTAAAATAATTGTTGTGGTTTCCGTGAATGGAATCCGGCACAAATCAATAAACAACACCAGTAATTAAGATAGAAAAATAAGTGTATTAAACATAAGAATACAGACTTGAAGTGAAGGAATGCAGGTTAGTAGAAAGTATATGTACAAGTCTCTGTAAGTAAAGCCGTAATCATCTCTCTCTCTCTGGACTCTTGTATAACTCTCTGAGAACGCCCTGTGTCTGTCTCCATATCTCTCAACCTATCTCAACAGCTGGTATGCTTTGGACGAGTCCATTTTATGTAAAAAGGGGAGGGAGCTCCACAACAATAATGTCACTGTTTAATTACATTTTTTATTTTACGATTCAAAGCAGATTTTCAGTAAATTTCTGTTTGACAAAAATAAATTGATTTAAATTCTCTCAGGAGCCCTGCTTTTAAGCAGGGCTCCTGAGGGAATTTAAATCAATATAAATATGACTACCTTAGAAGCAGCCCTATCAGGCAGCATTTAAGTCAGCTCTTATGGAGAGCTCTTGATTGGGCCTTCATCACAACAGGAATAGTAGATGCAATAGGCAACAAACTACAGGACTCAAAATTGATTGCTGCAATTAAGTATTGCATTAATATTTAAGTTTACCTTTTAAAAGTTCAACAATAATTCTTCTGCCACAACTTAATTTAAAGACAATTTGATGTTCATAGGTCCTTACTTTGCATACAATCATTTTTATTTCATGGGTGGTTTTCGCAATAAATTTTGATTATTCCCAAATTTATTTGCAAGTTATACAAATTGTTATAATACAAAAAAAAAAAAAAAAAACACACGAGGGCGGGAATTGCTGAAGACAATTGCAGTAATGAAAACTTGCGAATCCAGAATTTCAGGATTGCGGGTTCAGATCCAACCTAGGATGTTTTTAATTTTCCCAAGGAGTCTGCCAAGTTCCAAAATGGTATGATATGTTGGGCTATATAGTCTAGGAGTAAAGTTGAAAAAGTCTGACACAGTGACACACTGACATTTGTTTTTATTATTTTTGCACCAACCTAATATATAAAAGAGGGTGAAATTTTAATTTCTCAAAATTTCATAAAATTAAGTTGTCAAGGGAGTTGAGGAGGTATATAGTAATAATGGTGTCTAGAGAAAAATCATGCTTTTGACACACCAGTTTTTTTTTTTTGCAGGGAGGAACATTAAACTTTGCCAATTATTTAATTTTTTTGTATGTCTATCTTAGATTTTGTCCGATTTTTATTTTGTTCTATTTTTGAGTGCCAAGAAAAAAAAAAAAAAAATTTAAAATCATTCTCTGTTAAAAACGTGATGACACAGTTTTGAAAGTCTGTATTTCCATCCACAGTTATTCTTTTTTACTCTTGTAATTCTATCACTATAAATCTTATTCATTTGTAAATACAGAAATTAACTTTTCAAATACTAACGGTGATATTTTTTTAAGTATTGGATATAGTCAGTCAATGAGATAAGTCCGTTGAATATTTATTGTTGTGGAGTAAATAGGACACCCCCAGTAACAAAATGAACTAGACAAGCTCCCTTAAATAAAGAACTCAAAATGAGTCAGGAGAAGTCTGTTGAAGTCAGCCGAAAATTTCTAGACGTCACAGCAAGTATCCTAAGCGAGACATAATGTAACTGCTAGGAGTGAGTTATAACATAAAAAAAAAAAAACCATGAATACTTACCAGACAAACTAACCAGAATATATTCTTCATCTGTGATGGCAGAAAGCTGGACAAAAAAAATAATGGAAATACAATTAAAAAGAAATTCTATTAAGAAGATAGAATTCAAATAGAAAGTATTAGGTTGGTGCAAAAATAATGACGTAATAATGTCGTTTTTTGACGTAACGTCAAAAAACGACATTATTACGTCATTATTTTTGCACCAACCTAATAAATAAGACAAGGGGAGATTCTATAGTCTTTTTTACCTACTTCTCACCTGTGAAATTCATTTCTGATTTCTTGATCCCATGCCATCTACAATCTTCAAATATTTAAATGCAATGTCAATCACTATCTTCTGTCTTCTTGAACCCTGTTCCTTTATTGTCCTTTGTTCACTTTTTCTCACTAAAATATTCTCATTCTTTTTCACTTCATATAACCCTCTGCATCTTTATCGTCTTGCTTGGGATTAAATGATTAAAAACAATGCATGTAGTGCATCAGGTCTCTGTATTTGGCTCTTCAAAAACCGTGGTTGGTTCTGCACAAAGCCTTCACCACTATAATCAATTTATATGTGCTGGTGCCTGGGCTGTTGGTTCCCAGGAACTGAGCTGCTTGAGACCCCATGTCAAATATAACGGGAGAGTTGACTATATATATATATATATATATATATATATATATATATATATATATATATATATATATATATATATATGCACGCACGCACGCACGCACGCACAGAGGCCTGAATATTTGAGAAATTTTATTAAAGTAAATGTGGTGACAGGTTTTCAAGCCTGTATACCTAGAAAAGAAAACAAACCAGTCACCCTGACCTCAAAGTCCAACTTTATTTTATGTCTTGTTGAGAAAGGACAAAAGTGTGTTTGGAAATTCTGATTTTTAACATCTCTCATCATACTTCCATTTGGTCTATAGGTCTAATAATATACAATAAATATTATTTTTTATATAGTCTAAAGGCCTAATAATATATAAAATATAGAATTTTTTTTAATCTCGAAGTTCTTTCATCGGTCTACTATATCTGCGTATCACCATGATCAATTTTTCAGGAAGGTGACTTCTTGGTGTTATCAATCTGATGGAGGTGGTCCTAACATGTGTCACCTTTGGAAAGTGCTTGAAAATCAGACCATGGGTTGACCCAAGCCTTGTGAGTGAAATTGGATAGACAGAACTGTTTGTTGATGGTTGTGTTAGTATGAAGTCACAAGTCAGCATGATCGAAGGTTTTAGCATCCTTCCATTGCTTGAACCGCTCATCATGACAGTTTCAGGAAAAGAGCGTGTAATCTAACTAATGTTCACTCAGTAGTTTCAGTATAAACCACAGGTGGGCTCTGTGGGTTTTGAACAAACACAAATGAACCTGAGCAGGTGTCTGTGAAAGGGATTGGCTAGCTAACCTTGCAGATAGGTGTGCTTGTAAATGAAAATAGCCAACCATGTTATATATATATATATATATATATATATATATATATATATATATAGCAATTTTCCAAGCACAGCTTAGATGTCGAACAAAGCCAAAAGCTGGAGGCACCCAGTGAGGATCGAACTCACTACTTAGTTGTAATTGTTCCAGCAAGACAAGCTTGCTAACCATTACACTGCCTTGAGGTGCCCTATATATATTTCAATCTGCTTGTCTGAATCATCTTCAAGAAGCAAGATCTAAAAGGTCAGCCAATCTAACAGTGATCTCATCTCACAATCCTCACACTTGCTCCATATGTGGCCTCCTTTGTAAATCACTAGCGGGTTTTAAATGCCACTTAAGATTATCGCACAAAATATCATAACTGAATCAAAAAGCTGTCAGATCCCCATACGTCAAAACCAACGGGAGAGTCCATTATATATATATATATATATATATATATATATATATATATATATATATATATATATATATATACTTTTATATATCAAGAAAACTTTTTAGGAAAAACTATTTCCCTAATATGAACTTAAGCTCCTTTATTGTCAATGCACTTAAATCAACCATATCAAGCAAGCATCTTTTTGATCCAAATTACCTTTATATATCCTACCTGTAGATTTTTAATAAAGGTTAATAATTTGAGAGAAACACTTATTTTAATATAAATCCATTTCAGGAAAAGAAATAAATAAATATTCGAGTGTGAGGAGTATATATTTACCTGGGTGATTGGTTTCTTTGCAAATGATTTATTTGAACCTTCTAGCTTGACCATAAACTTGTTCTCAGCTGAAAACAAAGATTTAGATTCCAAATTAACACACATCAAAAATATTCCTTTTCTTAAACAACTTCTCATAAAGATGTATCCCTTCACTTTACTAAACTCTTAAAATCTGTTCAAGTCACAGAGAAACATTACATCTAATTCATTATTAGTTTCTTCATTAATATTTACTCCATCTTATTTTCAGTTTCTTCTTATGTTTTGAACAATAAAATGAATTTAAGAACATCACCAAAGAGAACTTAATCCAGAAATAATCAAGATTCAGTAAAAATTGAGCAAAACTAAATTACCTACCAATCTATCCACTTCCCTCCAATAAGAAGACATGATTAATGTGTTGTCTCAATTTCATGGTCATTGGACCCCAAATTCAGGGTTTGTTTACATTAATACTATTCACCCAAAAGAGTATTATTCTTAGAGAAAAAGAGTGACTGAAATTCTTAAACAAAGGTAGATGGTTTGCAAAAAGATTTTCTAATATAAAGGTGACTGGAAGTGGAAAAATACATTAAAATGACAATTTTAGGTTTGGGTGTGTCTATATAAATGAAGACACATGTAGCCCAAACACAAAGAGAGTCAGGGCCCAGCAACAGAGTTAGCTCAGATTTGCATTGTAAGACAGGTGTCACTAAAAAGCACACTGGCAATTCCAGTGGCCAGGTTGAATGTAGACACATGGGGAACAGGAAAATTAAGTGAGAAGTGACCAGCTAGTTGTGATTCAACAATTACTACTAGATCCAGCTGGATAGAATTTAGTTCTACTGTAGATAAGAGACATTTTATTCACCTATTTTAATATTCAATAAATTTATTGTTAGAGTTGTCAACAGTATTCTTCATTTTATTGAAGGAGTTCTTATTTCAGCCTTGATTTTTTACATTGTCTCAGACACAAATACAAAACTAGCAGAGCTGTAGTCAAGAATTACCCATTTCTTAAATGTAGTACACAGTGTACATATCGGTCCACTACTAGATTTCACCATCAACCACAAGATCATAAGAAACCCAAATCAAACCTATCAAAACAACACACCAGTCCCAACCAAGGTTGGGGAAAAGCCAGCTAACCTGTAAGGTTGGTATTATTATGAAGAAGAAGGAAAAAGGGAGTGAGAGTTACAATATTACACTTAATTATTGAGCTAATGATGACACTTCTACATCCATTAATATAATCAGTATGGAAAACAAACCTAATTCTAGCTGAAGCTGTTTACCATCTCTTCACATTGAAAGTCTTAGGAAAGGTACAAATTCATTTTTCTCTATACTATCATCAGATATGGCAAAAATGTTCTGACTGATATGCAGTAATATTTGACAAAAAGTGAATAAATTTTTTCGCAAATCATTCATTACTACCTCATCTGGCCAGGCAGTAAGAAGCAAAAGCTGTTACTCCCATTGTCAATATTGACAGGGACAAATACAAATCAATATAATAGATGTATAGATGCAAGCAGGTATTTGAAAAACACCAAAGAAAGTCTAACCTCTTATTATTATAACCTCATTTTGTAGCTGGGGCACTGTAAAGTCAGGTAAGTTTGTGGACAATTCTAAGAAAAACCAAGAAAACAAAAACTTTTTAAAAAATTTCTAACTGCAACAAGTGAGCAAACCACTTTTTTCAAGTTGTTTTTTTTTTTATAGTCAGTATATTAAAAGGTTATTAAAGTTAGCCATAAGTAACTTAACATCGATTTAAACATAAAATTGGTCTGGTGCTTCTGCTATGTATCTTCTAATTCTTGACAAAATCCAAAGAAAAATCTACAATGTTACCAGTTCTAACTGACATCTCAACTTCAGCCACTTTTCAATTGCTATAATTACTTTCCTGTGTCTTTTCGATAAATATTTTCATAGTAATTGTTTTGAAATTGTAATTATTGTAAATATCCATTGAGATTTCATATTTAAATGCCATTATTTTTACTCCCTGCTCCCACAGACAAATTGTAAATATAAGAACAAATGAGGACTTCATAGAGACTTTGAGGTATTATGGTGAATGTAGTAAAAATGGTAACAATGTATTGTTTTGATGCAAGGAATACTGTGGTATGTTTGGGTCAGTAATTGCAGCTAGCTAAGTTTAAGCTAAGACAGATTGAAGACCAGCTTTCCCACCATCTTCACCCCCTTTTCACCTTGTGCCACATTTTGGTATTAAACAAAATAAACATTGCTTTCCTCTTTGGTACCTCAATTTTAGGAATTTAAGCACAGTACTAGATTGTTTGATTTCTGTTTGATGAAGGATGGAATGTCAACATCTTATGTCATTATTTTCTCTTCAAATTACATGTAATATTCACGTTAGATTTTTCTGTTGTTGAAGGTCCTCAAGTGATGTGGCTTGTTATTTGGTACAGCTCTTTGTGTGAGTGTCATGCCAGTTCACAAGGTCCAGAGAGTGACAGTACTCTCTAATACCTACAGAGTTCATTCTATCAAAATCATTTTTAATCATTGATCTGAAAAAGTTGCTACAGTTGACAGTTTAGACATTTTTCTATGACTTGGATACCAGGCTGTTTAAGAACATCACACTAGTTTCTGTCTATATTTCTGAGGTATTATGTACATTATTTACATTATTCGGGCTATTGTCCTCATCTTTGTCACCATATTTATTACAATGTTTCGGCCACTGTATGCTCCGGCCTTCTTCAGGTGGTTGGAATGTTAAACTGAACCCTTTATTTAGCTCACTGGGGTAGACTGTTCTAGTTCCACGTGCCATGTTTAATGGATGTCAGTTATCAGTTATCTCCTGTTAATTTCCCTCTGAAAGTTCTCTACTGCCTTAACTGGATATTGAACTCAAACTCTCTGGGTCCTGTCACTGGATCTAACTAATGCCTTTATCCACTGTGCCAGGTGTAAAGGCATTAGTTACATCTAGTGACAGGACCCAAAGAGTGTGAGTTCAATACCTGGTTAAGGCAGTGGAGAACTTTCAGAGGGAAATCAACAGGAGATAACTGATATCCATTAAACATGGCATGTGGAACTAGAACAGTCTGCCCCAGTGAGCGAAATAAAGGGTTCAGTTCGACATTCCAACCACCTGAAGAAGGCCGGAGTGTACAATGGCCGAAATGTTGTAATAAATATGGCAACGAAGATGAGGACAATAGTCTGAATAATGTAAATAATATATCACTCTAGTGCTTAGATTAATGTTTTGGTTTTATAGCATTTTGCTGTGTTGGGCAAGATAAATTCTAGTACAACCTATTCTATGTTCTATTTGCTTATCTATATATACTGATATATTTGAAGAAAACTACCAAAAAAAAAAAAAAAAAAAAAAAAATTATATATATATATATATATATATATATATATATATATATATATATACGTATATAAACAAAGGCTCAAAATCTAACATTATTCAAACTGCAAACAAAATGATTTCCAAACATGTTACAAACCTTTGTCTTTGTCTTTACTGATTTTATACTGCAAAAGGTGACCCTGTTTTGTTCCAACTAAAAGTACATCCTCTGGAAAAGAAGTGAAAATATTTTCATTTATGCTTAACCATTGTGTAATTATTAGGTTGGTGCAAAAATAATTTCGTTTTCTAACATATGTTACTATGTGAGAAAACGAAATTATTTTTGCACCAACCTAATAAAAGTCAGTCAAATTTTTTTATTAAAAAAGAAAAAAAGGTAAGAGAGCAAAAGATATATATGCAAATCAACTTGTTTACCCGAAAAGATTTTTACCAACAAATTATTCAGACAAGAATTTTTTTTTCCAAGCTCAGCTATTTTTTGTACTGTATTGTTCTTCAAAAAGTAAACTGCTCAAGTCTAAAGTGTTATCATTCTCACATATTATCCTCATAAACTGTACTTCTTACCACTCACACCACCTCCTTCAGTGACCCTCTACTGAGTGGCACTTGAGCCTTCTATAGAGTGAACATTAAAAACATTCTTCAGTTTTCAAATGTTAAGATTTTCCAGAATGTCCTTTTTTCTTTAAACTCAAAATATTTGTTATTATTTTAAAACAAGGAATGTTTTTCTTTGCTTTTAACTTTTCTACTTATTTACAAAAGAACATACCATGAACCACAAGCATTTGTGATCTAGTTTACTTTCAACTATACTTCTCCAAATTTTAATAATTAAAAGGTTCTGAAAAGTTCCCATTCTGACCCAATTTTTTGTAAAGGTTAAAGCTGAGAAATGATACGACTGGTGTGTGTCAAACTGCAGGGGGAGTAATATGTATGTTTGATGATGCATGATCATTCTTCTTGATCAGGAATTGGAGGGGCACTTTTCAACAACCACCTTGCATGCATGTAGCATTGAAGGGAACATCTAATTAGTTTCTGCTATGTCAGTTCTCCCACCTACCAACTTCTCACCCATCTACTCATCCTGAAAATGGCAATACAAATGGAGGCTTCAAAAATGCATAACAAAAATGCCTAACTACTGCCAAGGGTGGACCAGAATTTGCTTCAACCCCAAGTTAATACAAAGACTGTTAATATAGACCAGCACCTGGATATACCCTATTTCCGGTTTTGTTGTCACTTGATATCAAAAAATCTCTCATCCACTCTTACTTCCCATTATTTAATACAGGCTTTTGTGCACATACATTTTTGTGTGGACATAATTACTAGATATATGTTTTATATTTTAGCTTCAATGAAGTTATACTTTCGAATACAGTTTGATTTCATTAATTGTAGATTATATGGATTAATGTCATTAAAGTTCTTTCATGTGGTTGTTTGATTTTGTTCAACAGCATATCAACCTCTACGGCTTATTTAATGCTGAAATCTAAATATTTTCAACACAATTTGATGGCTTCAACTAAATATATACTATAAATAAGTATTGTCGGTAATTATTTTTTTTTATATAAGAAAATGTATTGCTGGTATTTTTTACTATAAAAATACATTTTTATACTTTCATAGTGTTTTGTTTGTTTTAGTGTTCGTTATTTGATCATAGCTGGGATCCTAACAGATGTTACCACCCCAGGTCAGAGTAAATATGGGAACAACAGCACCTCAAAACCTCCAATCTCCCAATTAGAGATATAGCTGCTAGATCCATATTTGATGACATCCAACACCTACCTTTGTAAACATAAAATATGATCCTCAGCCAAACTTCCCGACAATCACACAATGATCACCCCCACCTGTTGCATTTTGATTCTTGATTGTGTTGGTATGCACCAAAAGCTAGTGAAAATAATGCTAATTTCTCACAAGGTAAACACAATGAAAAATAAGAATGAAAACCCTGTTTCCTATATTATATGTAGGTATTTTATTCAGGTCATTGCCTGCTTGTCCAGGCAATAGGTAGGAGATACTTAAGACAATTTCTGCTATATCAGCTCTCCCACCTACCAACTTCTCATCCATTCACTTATCCTGATGTGGCAGCTAGTAATATGAATGGTGGCTTCAGAAGTGTATGACAGACACACCCATCTACCACAAAGATGGATCAGAACTTGCTCCAACCACAAGTTACTACAGAGACTGTTAATATAGACTACCACCTGGATATACCCTATTTCCGGTTTTGTTGCTACTTGATCTCCAAAAATCTATCATCCACTCTTTGACTTCTTATTCCTCTTCAATCAAAGTGGGTGCCAATTACCAAACTTCAAAAAGTAATCATCCACTAGTCAAGCAGACAGAAACACTATAGGCTGAGATAAAACCACCTCTTTTTCTACAGGGTGATCCAAAAGTCTTGCCAAATATCAAAAAGTAATGAGAACAATACAGTAATATAAAGCACATATACTCAATTCAGTTTATTTACTTTTATTGACACTGTCACACATCAAGAAAGTCTGTGTCAGCTATCTGAAATAGAAAAATATATTATGCAGGGATAAGATTTTCAGACCACACTGTACATGGCTGTCCATAGTATCACACCTTCACATTTAATTTTAGAGTATAATTGGATTTGTTTTGAAAACTTTGTAAGACTCATGAAATATATTTTGAGTCACTACGGAGGATTATACTATATAATTCTATCAACTTCTATATAATTGTGCAAAGGTATGTGTGCCTGCAACCCTTTTATGCTTTTTTTTTTTTAAATGCTGTATCCCTTCAGGCCATGGCTGATAATGTCTCTTTAACTTCAGTTTTATCATTTGGGCTTCATCATAACTTCTTGGGGAAAGTTAATGGTTTCCTCTTACTTTGTTACATTTTGAAATCAGAGTTTTCATTCTCTTAGACTGGTTGCCATTCAAGGTTAAAGAGCCTAATCTACCCTGCTATATTAACAGCAGGCATTCCATTTTAAATCACTTTCAAAATATATTACAATTTAAGAAAAATGTTAAACTACTGAAACTGAAGGTTTAGCATTTAATTAAGAAATACAGAAACTTGTTTATGCATTGAAAACAGATCTTTGAGCTAGTAAGAAATTCAATGATATTGGAAATTGCAGTATTAAAAGAAAAAATGGAGATCAACTAACACACAAAATATCTAAAAGGATAAAAAAAATTGTTCTTTCAATATGTGAAATCAGAGAGCCAAATTTGAATTCCAATTGGGTTTGTTGTATACACCTACACGCAAATACCATTGGGAAAGGTATGATTCTATCGCCTCCCTCTGCTATGGATTAAATAATCATAATTTGACCATTGGGATCATCAAACCAATGCAAACAATCCTTTGTTTAGCTGTATAATATGTGCAGTTTTCAATTCAGAGTTACATTTTCCTAGACCAGTTACCACCCAAGGCTATAGAGCCCAGTCTGTCTTGCTATATAGCCATAGCTGGGGGGGGGAGAAAATTGAGGATTCATTCCTTTTCCAAGGGTATTAGCACATAAGTGAAAGTAATGGACCTGACTGGAATTTGCTCTCTGATTCCTCAAAAGAAAACCATTGTTATTCCCACATATAATAATATATAATTTTTTTTTGTTAGTGCAATATTCACTAACAAAAAAAAAAAAAAAAATTTTTTTTTATATATATATATATATACATACATATATATATATATATATATATATATATATATAGTTATAGTGTGACACACCTATTCTATAGTTAATAGACTCTCCCACCTATAATAAGTAGTAGTAGTAGTAGTAATAGTAACGAGTCAGTCACCAATCGCTCAGCGAGTTGGTCAGTCAGTCGATGTCGGACAGCCATTAGTCGGATATTAAAGTATCAGCCATCACAACTAAATTGCTGCATCATTAACTATTATATCAAGTTCCTAACGTTTTGTATGTCGAACCTATTTTAGGACCGACTTAGTGAAATACAAGCCTCCACTGTGAAACTACTCTATAACAATATATAACTTACAATCCAAAATGTTTTGATTTTAAATAACCCACAATAGGTTGATAAGCCAAATATATATTAATCCAACAAATCCTCCTTTCACTATATAAAAATTTAGGTCAATTTCATGATTTGCAGGAATGAGCACCGTTAACCAATTGTTGTCATATCAAGGAATGAAAGAAACTGCAACAAAGTATTGCAATTAATTTTCTCTGATGCCAGCACCTTCTCGTTTAACCATCACGACTGTAGCAGATTTGGCTCTTTACTGGATGCGTAAAGGGATCAATTTTCCATTTCAAATTTTTCTTAATTCAATTTCAGGTTTTAGAGAATTCTTGGGGGTTTTTTTTGGTGGGAGGGGTTCTCTCCAGTTTTCAGTATAGAATTCTGTTCCCCCAATGCCCATTTTCAGTATAGTTTTCTGTTTCATTATAATACTTAGTGAGGAAGTGTAACAATATATAAACATTATTAAAACAAGAAAATAAAAAGAAAATTAAAAATTTTATTAGCTGGAATATCCACCCATTGGATTAGTTGCTCCAACTTGATAGGGTTTCATACCTCCTACTTCAGCTTTTAACCTAACTTGATAAGTTTCCAGGTTAACCCTTGCAAAGAATACTACAATCATAAATAAGAATCACTATAAGTGAAAGTGACAGAAAAGCAATACTACAAAGTCATCTAAAGAAAAAAACTACATTATTGTTTGGTCACTTTATTGAAATTATTAAATAAAACTTTTGACAAAAGTCTAATTGATAAAATTTGGCTTTCTGAAATGACAAAATGTCCCCCACCTCAGTCACCATGTGATAGGAAAATAAAAAGATAAAACACAAAAGATGAAATTTTAAAAATTGTGATTTGTTTCAAGTAGGCCATTCCGTTTTCACGGAAAATGAACCCCTCTAAATGTACTATGCTAAACTTCACAAATACCAGTACCTTGAAAAGAGGTAATGTTTACAAGTTAGTGCCATAGCCAAAAAGTGAAAAATACAACATCATATTACACGTCATTCTCTTTCCAAATCAGAATGCCATGAAGTCCAATTGATTAAAAAAATAATCATCTTGGTAATTGTTTGCAACTATTAAACAATTTAGCTGAAAGCCATGAGAAGTTCCCATATTTAGTCCATAGAAGGCACTCCTCACAAACCTCACAAACAAAATGACACTGTAAAAAACAAAACCCTTCCTTAAGCCAATACTTTACTATTGGAGACTACAAGTACATCCTGAAATGAATGATCATATCTTTTGCAGTCCAAGCCATCGAATACAGGATATGTTTTCCACTATTCAAACGAGTTAGCTAATCTATTGTTTTACGAGCCTTTTGTTTCATGCTGAATACGAAATAATTAGGGTATTGGAGCTTAAAATATATTTCTCCTCTTCATATAAATATTGAGGGCTACAAATTCTGAGCGCTCTTAAGATGAAAGTGTATAGAAAGTGCTTTAATCAAAAGTGATAAAAAAAAACAATGAAAATCGGCTAGACTATATACCCAAACACATAAAAACAAAAGAAAAACTTAAATTTAAAATTTCAGTATCCCCCTCCTCCTTTGTGTGTATGTCTAGTCACATTAATGTAAACATTTTAGTCTGATAATGTCTTAAAAGGACAAAACATGTTACAAAATAAATTTTCCACATAGATTTTCCTATAATACATTGTTTATAAGTTTCATTTGTGACATACAGGAAACTCCACAATTATAGTCTGAAACTGAACTTGACTTAACAAATTTTAAAGTGTCTATGCAGCCTTGTGGGTGATGAATTGTTTTCAACTATGCAGCTCCTTGCCCCAAAAACAAAACATTGCAAACCTATTGCTATTTCCACAGCAGATGTTCAGATGAGTTACATTCCTTAATTCCACTAGTTCAGACTTTTACAGCTATGCCACATACACAAGGTTTCACTATTTATCAGAACAGACTCTTGAGAGAGTGCTTTCCAAATTGCTACAATCTTAACCTCTTTAAGTCTAGGGTCAACCGTTTATCAATCTTACATAGTCTTGAAAATTTAGTTATAGGTTACTACAATATCAAATCATCATTTCAGTTCTAAACACACTTAAAATTTAAAAAAAGAAAAGAAATAAAATTGAGACCAATTTATGACCTCACAATTTGACTTGTTTGCCTTATAACTGAAGTTCTCAACTGTTGCCAAACAATAATGTTCTGTAGAAGATGAGCATCACAAATTGTAAAGATAAAAGTTGAAAATTTTAAAAATAAAAAGATTCAGCACAGGATATATATATATATATATATATATATATATATATATATATATATATATATATGTATGTATGTATGTATGTATGTATGTATGTATGTGTGTGTGTGTGTGTGTGTGTCATCCACAGACTCATCAGTGTGGCTAGACACCTGATTGCTTCAAGCCAGGATCAAAACCTGACCAATTTGACATCAATCACAGATTCTACCCCCAAGCTAATGTTGCATGGCAGAGAGAAAGGGAAATTTTAACGCTCTTACTATGCAAGAGATGTCAATAGCTAGGGGAGCTCAATTCGAGTAGAAGAGCATTGCATTAGCAGCACCAGCCACTGTTTATAAAATCACCCCTTCCTCTCCAAGAGCTCAATCAAATTATTTCAAGAGCATAGTTATCCACAGAACAACTCAAGAAGAGAAAGAAAACATCATATTTACATGTATACAGATAAGAAGCACGGTGGAATAATGGACAGCAGCTTGAATTGCGGAATCGGAGAGCCAAGTTTGAATTCCAGTGAAATCCATTACATTCACTTACATGCTAATACCCTTGGGAATAGTATGAATCCTCCTCTTCTCCCACCAGCTATGGGTAAATATCAGGACACTCCGGGTTCTATAGCCTTGGATGGCAACTGGTCTACTGCAGAAAGAAATGGTAACCTACTGCAGGAAAAAAATCTGCCTCGTCAGTCATGTATCGAACGATAAATGATCACCTAAGCAAGTATCATGTATGGCACATAACTGTATATCACAAATAAACAAAAATATTTGTAAGACTAGAATTAGGGTGTGTTAGAATGCATGTGTGAGTGTGCCACGTGGTTTGGTGAAATTTACTTATTAGTACTTAGGCCAGATCAGAACAGCTCCTATAATTCTGCAAGCTCGGACATTTACTAAGTAAATTTCACCAAACTACGTGGCACACTCACACATGCATTCTAACACACCCTACTTCTCTAGTCCTACAAATATTTTTGTTTATTTGTGCTATACATTTATGTGCCTTGCAGAATTATAGGAGCTGATCTGATCTGGCCTAACTGGAAAAAGAGATCTCCCTCAGCAGAGACAATTCCCATGT
The DNA here is from genome assembly GCA_963932145.1 of Acanthosepion lycidas. Classification (NCBI taxonomy): domain Eukaryota; kingdom Metazoa; phylum Mollusca; class Cephalopoda; order Sepiida; family Sepiidae; genus Acanthosepion; species Acanthosepion lycidas. The sequence goes on from OZ010610.1 coordinate 46,383,652, forward strand.
TGTCACTACTAAAAGCAAAAGGAGAAAGAACAAAAGGAGTCCTTTTTTTTTTTTTACTCTTAGTCTTTATATCACCGATTGCCATTCCATCTAGAAGGCATTTTTAGTGAAATCCATTGGCAAACAAAGAGAATTGATCACACAGTTCCTACTCAGGTAAAACAACAATTTCCAATGCTCAGTATGAAGTCAGGGAAAAAAACACTATTCATTTGAAAGATTGATAACACAATCTTCAAAGCTTCCATTTTCAGTTTAAACTTGTGAATTTACAATATTGCATGATTAGCAAGTTCTTCGTGCAGACTGATACTGATTAGCAAGTTCTTCGTGCAGACTGATAGGAAGTTTTAATTTTAACTGGGTATGTAAAAGGTTAAAGTTCAATAAACGTCAGGTGTTGTTTTTTTTTTGTTGTTATTTTTTTTAAATATCTTACAACTGAATAATTATTACATCTTCATTTCTCTGTGGCAATATTGCGTACTTCTAATCTTTGTGAATAATCAACGAAAAAAAAAAAAAATAAAAAAAATAAGATAATATATTTGCATAGTCTCTGGAACCAAATATTCAAAATTCCCCAATTTCATTTTTATTGCATCAAATCGAGAAAAAACACTTTCATTTTTATGTCGATTGTAAACAATAAGTGAACACTGAACAGACCTTCAGTTTCTGTTTAAAAATGTCATAATGCAAATTTTAATACGCAGGGTACCCTTTTGATGAAGTTGGGGTGTGATGCAAAAATAAAATAAAATTTTGAGTTTTTGATTCCACAAACTGAAACACTACAAAGTAATTAAAAATTATCCATCATTTTTTTTTCTCCGTGACTGTAGTGTACACTGTAGTGTAAAAGATTCGCTGATTTTCCGTCCACTGCTTCCAAGATTACGTAACTTGGCAAAATCGTGTCCACATTTGCAATCCAAAGTTTTTTTTTTTTTTTTTTTTTTTTTCAATTCTTTCTCCAATCGAAATTGTGGATTTTTTTTTCATAATTATATAATAAATTAACATGCAACTTAGAAATTCCTCTTTTAGTCTTAATCTATAGAATGGAAGTGCCTTCCCCTTTTTTTTTCTCTCCTCCGATTTAAACAAATCTTATTTTAAGAAAGAAATTCAAATTGTTGGTGCAGTCGTCGAACAAATTTCATTCTGATCAATAAGATTTTGACTTGTCCAGTGTAAAACAGCAACATCTTTTTTTGCAATACATCGTTCTTCTATTCTTTAAAAGTTTTCGTAACAATCACATGTGACTTATTTAAATAATCACCATATTTTTTATCAGAACAACGTTTATGTCGGATTTGGGACAAAAAAATTTTTTAATTTCTAAAAAAAATAAATATTAAATTCTAAATTTACCAAATTTTTAAACAATCAAATATTTATTGACGAAGTTTTTGTACAGGACAAGTATGGTCCACCTGATGAGGATTGAAGTCGCACTAAGTACTAACTACTATAAAAAAAATGTTAATAACAGCTATATACAAGAACCCAAGTTAGTAAACAAAAAGTACTAACCATCTTTATTGTTTACATTAAAAAAAATGTAATAAATCGTTCGGTTTTAATTTAAAGTTTGTTTGTTGTTTGTTTATGTCTTATTAATTAAAAATAAAAAAGATACAAAGTAAATATTTCCAAACGGTAAAAAGTAAAAAAAAAAACAAAACAAAAAAAAAAAAGATTTATTTAGAAAAATTCTATTTGCTTCCTTCTCAGGGGGATACAACACACCCATTTTTTTTTTATTTTTTTTTAAACACTTTCTGAATTTCAAATTAAAAATGGATTTAACTTTAAATGCAACATTTTAAATCTCTATAAAAATATTAATAATGTGAAATAGTAGTTATCTACAACTACTAGATAAGTCAAATAAACATTATTAAGCTTTTTTCTAGCTGTAGTACTGAGAGAAAATTAGACATCTTTCCAATTGATGCCCAGTGAAATAAACGAATGACCACGAAGTTGCATTAAAGATCGTATACAAAGTAATTTCACGATATTTCCTTTTTTATTCATTCAGAATTTAAAAATAAATTCTTCGTTAAGTACTTCGGAAAAAAAAGAAAAAAAAAAAAAAGACAAGACATCGTTTTAAAAATGTTGTCTAAGAAGACTGAAGTGAAGAGTAAGACAAATTATATCGTCACCTGTGGGATCGACTATAACGAAATGGACAATCTGTCATCTTTAATTTACATTCAGATTTCTTCAAAACTTAATAAAATCACTCAATTTACGAAGAAATGGGACTTCATGAACCAGAATATTTTTACGAAACAAAGTTTGAGTAAATAAATACGTCATTTTTAACACCACTATGAAGCTATTGACTTGACATCGTGAAAAGTGGACCCACCGTGCTTTCGTCTGGAAACAAAATAGAATAGAAAACTTGACAGTTTAAAAAAAAAGTGAATACGTAAAAAGCAACAGAAAAGCTCTCGCTTCTATTGTTTCTATGCTAAATAAATAGCATATTAGACGAGTTCGACTTTCAACGTAGCGTAAATAAATGTATTAAAGTAACATAGCCATAAAAAAAAGAAATAAATAACAAACCTCGTTCCGTACAACACTTTTGAAATATATATCCATTTTTTTAACCCCGTAAAGAAAAAATTCTTACCATAGCAGGCTATGGACCCAATCTGGATTTGTAGAGGAAACTTCTCCAAAATTGGTACAGCTTCATAAGAACCGGGCATTTTTTCTTTTTTTTTTTTAATTTAAATCAAAATGTATGAAAATATTTTAACACGGAGAGAAGCTCAGCTGCTCTCTCTCTCTTTCGGCCATGTGACACTAAACAACGTTAAAGAGTTATGCAAGGAGAGGTAACTCTTATTTCTTTTCTCTAGTTTAGAACTAGAACTTCACAAATTAGTCATTTACGAAATTATTTTCAAAATTTAATATTTGTTCTATTACCAAAACAATTATCACATAATGGATTTAAAAGACGCGAAATATTCCACTAGTTTTTTTTTTTTGTTTTTTTAATTATTTAAATTTACAAATAATAGTCACGCAGTTCAAATACTAAAAGTGAAAGTAAAAAAACATCCAATTTCTTGGAAAATCAAAGTAATGCTAAAGGACTGTTCTCTACTTTTAAAACCAGCTTTCAGATTCACGATTAACATCCCTCTTTTTTCGATTACAAAAATGTCGCATTGTCAAAATCGTTATCCAAATACTAGCTATTATAGGCAATCTGTAGCCCCCAATTCCTTCAGAGACACGTATGGCAACTGGAACTATCCAACTAACAGACCTGACAATTGGAGGCATCCGCGTTCATTTCCAAGATATAATTTTGAGTTCCAAAAAGAACGTGATATCCAAATATCAAAAGGACTGTCTTATATACTGCGCCATGGGGCTTTTAAAATGAACCTACATATGGACAAATATGGATTTGTCTATGTGAATGAGATTTTAACTTGTCCTGGATATAGAAATGTTTTCGAGAAGGATATTATCCGAATTGTTGAAACAAATGAGAAACGAAGATTTCATCTGAAACTTGACAAATATAAAAATCTTATGATTGGAGCTAACCAGGGACATACTATAAAATGTGAAAAACTAAAATTACAACCAATTACAGATGCCGAGGCGTACCCTTGTGTTGTGCACGGGACCACGTACAATGCGTGGGACGAAATTAAAAGAAATGGTTTAAAAACTATGGGACGAAACCATATCCATTTTGCAAGTGGTGAACATGGTGAGAAAGGTGTTGTCAGTGGAATGAGGAGTAACAGTAAAGTATTGATCTATATCGATTTGGAAAAAGCTTTGGAATATGGAATAAAGTTTTTCCTTTCGCGAAACAAAGTTATTTTAAGTGAAGGTGATAAAGACGGCAAAATCGAACCTTTTTTATTTAAGTCCGTAATTGACAAAAAGACAAGAAAAAGCCTAAAGACGGATTTCTAAAGCAAAGCATTTAACTATTTTTCTTTGAACTATGTGTGAACTTCTCTGGTCAAAGTTCATCCTACATTAACAAGTTCTTTACTGATGTTCAAACACTATTGAAACGAAGATGAATATCCAACCCGTAGCGTAAAAACTTTTAGTCAAAATTGGACATCTACAAAAAAAAAAAAAAATTACAATTAATTAGGCCATTTATTTTTATTTAGATAACATGTAAAAACAAAACCTCGATAAGAAAATAAGATCGGGGAAAACATTAAAAAAAACAAAAAAAACCCGCAAGTGATACTCGTGACGGGGGGCGGGGATCTGGTCCGCTCGTTAATAAAAAATGGGAGTACTGATTTATCATTTCATTAATGTCCTTTAAGCACGTTCAACTGTTCATCTTGTCTTTTTATCTAATTTTTGAACTTTTAAATAATAAGTTTAAACTTTTTGCGAAATAAGATCTTGTTTTGTTTTTATTGTGTATTGTTTTCCTTTTTCGCTTCAGGGAGGCACTTGCACAAACATAGCAAGGAAGTTAGATGAATATGTATTTTTCTCCTTCAATTCTTAACGAAACCTTGAAACGAGGAAAAATCTTTTATTTAAAAAGTTATAAAAGTTTGGATGAAGTCAACACAGTCCTAACGAACATTCTTAGTTTCTTGCATTTTATTTTTTAAACTTTTGGTATGTTTTCATTTCTTTTTTTTTTTCGGAATAACATACATTTATGATTTAAAGTTCGGGATAAATATTTATTACCTCCCTTTGTTTAGGCAATATCTCTCTCTAATAAAGCTAAAAATTCCAAAAAGAAAATTAATCTATTTCACAAAACCTTTTAAAAATGAGAAATCCCTAATTTGAAAAAATGGCAACACTAGTTGTACACAGTTATCAATGATGTGGGTCCAGTTTCAAATCTAACATTTGTAAATAAAAAAGTAACAATGGCACTTAATTTTTTTGAAGTCATTGTTACGTACCATGTTTCTTAAAAAAATATTCATAATTTAGCACTCTAAAATGATGTTCCTTAAATCTAGTCATGCTTAGGAAGGTCTATGATTTTCAATTATTAAAAAAAAATTTTTAACGAGCGAACCGGTTTCCCTCAGCTGTACTTTTTTTTTTTAAATACAGCGTAACCCGGATATAAGAGACTTCTTCTCCGGTCCCGACAACTCTCTTATATCCGGGTTACACTGTAAATAACAATCAGTTCAAAATGTTATTTAGGCACGTATGAAAACAAAAAATTGCTTAACTGATTCATAACCCTCAAGTAAATGAGTGTGTTACTTCACAAAACCTAAAGTGAATTTAGGTTAAAAAAAAAAAAAAAAATGGTACAACTAAATTTTTGTTGCGTGTTACTGTTACTTCATTACTAACTAAATTTACCAAAAAAAAAAAAAAGAAACGAAAAAACTTGCAGTCTGAGGCGGCCCGTCCTGCTTTATGTGAGTGTTACTTCCCAGATTATTCAATCCGCGGCTTACCATTTGGAGGGTGTAAATTGCCGATGATATTGTAATGTCATTGAGTTTTTTGTAGTAACGTAGTTTATTAAAATTAGAGAGATTGTTTGATATTTTTATTAACATGCTAATTAAATTAACATTTTAAAATATCGGCTATGGGGTTCGTGGAAATAAATGTTTTTTAAAAAAAAAGAAAACTTACAGGTTTTTTTTTGGTTATTCATCTGGTGGGACTAAAAAATTAATAAGCAAAGTAGCAAACTAACTAGTTGCTAAAAGTAAAAGAATATAAATAAAACAATTTTAATCAGTAATACTAATCACAAACTTCAAATAAGACTTCCTTCTTGACGGTCTACTCCTCTCGGCAATTATTCTTACTGCTAATAATTTGGTAACTTAATTTGAAACGTTTTTTTTTTTTTAAGTTATTCTGCTTGTAACCACAAAGTTTATTGCGAATAACTATGTGCGCACTATTTTAATAGGCTGGAACATTCGTAAAAAAAACTAAAGTTTTTAGGAAATAATTTTTGTAGAATAGGATTCATTCGGCATTTCTTAGACCGCGACTTTTGTCAGAATCAAAAATATTGATTTGTTATCGATTTTTAGGAGTTCCAGTCTAATGTCAAATCGATCCTTGACTTTTACAGAGTTATTGAATCTGTAATTAGTCAAGACAAGCATTAAAGAAATAACTTACTTAATTACTAAGAAATGTAAACTAACTAGTAAACATTTCTAAAACAACCAACTAATTTACATTGACTAATATTTTTTTTGACTATTATATTTTCATTAGAAATCTGGGGTTTTGTAGTCGATAGAATTAACAATTCCACTTTTTAAATAATTATTACAACTAAAAATATCCAAAGAGAAATATAGAAATTTATTAGCAGCTTGATCTCCCCTACTTATGAGATAAATTAAACCAAAGCACATTCACTTATTGGGTTCAATTAATGCCTGTTACAAAAAAAAAACAGAATATCTTATAATGATGAAGGGCAGATCAAGCTGCTTGATCAATAAATATATAAAGGCACATTGTATTTTTATTATTGAATAGATTTTGTCATTGGATTTGTCTGAGATTTTACTGTTGAACCCATGAATTTTTTTTTTTTTTTTCAAGTTCAAAAGAAATAGTTGATTATTTCAATTTTGTATAAGAATTTGAAACAGTACTTTTTGGCTTTTGCTTTTGCCCATAAGAAACATTTTTGTTATTTTCTTTTTGTTTTTTTTTCCTGCTCAGCTATTTTGTGCTTCAATAAATATCTTTAAAAACAAAATAATAGTAATGTTGATTATCTTGTATAACATTTGCTTTTACTTTTGGAAAAAAGAAAAATTTTCCCATTTTATTGTTCAACTTGAATACACCCATGTTGGTATTGTAGTATTAATACTAAATAATTTTGTTTTTTAATTCAGCTTATATTAAATAAAGGCTTTGTCATATATAATAATGTGCATTGGTGTGTAAAATAGATTTATGATTTGGCAAACAATGTTTTGGAAAAGAAAAATATCAATTTCAATAACTTCCTTCCTCCAGTATTATGCTAAGGATAAAGAAAATTTGGCAAACATGCTCACTAATAAGACAGTGTCAAAAGGATGTTTTTCCATTTACAGCATTATTATTTTAACTACCTTCATTTCAGGAAGGTAGTTAAAATAATAATATATTTCATGAATTTTTAAAACAATAAACATTGCCAAGAGTGAAGGTATTTAAAAAAGCAGTATCATGGGAAAAACATCCTTTTTGACATGTTTTATTGCAGGTATGGTTATCCATGTATGCCAAAAGTTTATTGCCTAGTTGAGTAAACACTTGACAAGGACTGAACTCTCTACCATTGGCTTTCAAGATGGAAAACTTGAGTTCTCGCATTCTTTGCACAATGATGATTGTCTCAAAAAGTTAATTTGCTGGTTTCCTTGTGAATTCTTCACCTTTTATTAATTTGTTTTTCTCTATTACGCTTTGCTTGTAATGAAAAAATTTCTATACTATTTTGTTATCAGTAATTGCCTGTAATCAGAAATAAAAGGCTTGATATTAATTTTATTATTTTTCAATCAATAAAAAAAATCAATCAGAAATAAAGGGCTTGATATTAATTTTATTATTTTCAATCATTAAAAAAAATGAATAGACAAATTTTTTTTTTTAAGTTCTGTATTTATTTTTGCAAATTAGGAAAAATAAAATGCTTCTTGTTCTCAAATTACTTCAAATAAGATTCAAAACACTTGATCTCATTCAAAAATTGGATGTTATAATATTCATTAGCGAAATAGTTAAAAACTAGAAAGTCCCATGAAAATGTCACAGCTTTCCTATTTGAATTCTCTGATGAATCTTAATTTTTAAGTTAATGATTCAATAAGCTTATAGTAAGTTCAATGACAATAAAATATACATAGAAATTCTATAAAAATTTAGCCAGGATAGAATGAGAAAAGAGGGCACTTTATCCTTAAAGCTAAACAAGGTGCAACCAAACAAGACTCAACTACGACATGAAATTTGAAGGAACAAATATTTATTACAGTACATAAAGAAAATAAATAGAATATTTACAAACAAGAGCTTTCACCAAAATTTCCTCTTGTGCATTTTATAAAAAAACTAAGGCTTAATAACAAATTAAATATACAAGACAAAAAGATCACAAAAAAAAACAAGAAAAAAACTTTGAAAAAGCCAAAAATTAGATAAAGCAGAAAATACAAAAGAGTTTTTTGTGGTTTGAATTGGTTGGTGTCAGGGGGACTTTTTATGTTTTCTTTAAAGAAAAGTTCAATTTGAGTTTTTAGTTTCTTTGAAATTGTTCTCTGGAAGCAGCTCAAATGGATTACCCTCCTGGAATTTGTATATGTCTTCAAGTTGAGATTTTGCTGTTTTTCTATCTTACTCTGATTAATGACTCCCTTCTTCTTTGACACTTCTTGTTTCTTGAAATACTGAGTGCTTTCTGATCTCATCAATAGCTCAATCTCCGTTTATAAGAAAATGGAAGGCTCACAACGACCCTTATTCCAGAATTCACAAGGTGATGAGACCATGTCTCTGATTTGTCAATAAATACAATAATATTTTTTTTTTTTTAAATTAAAAAAAATGGATCAACAACAACTCACAAAGAAGAAACAATTTTAGTGGTTCTGTAACTGCTAATTCTAAAAATAGAAATTTTCCCACAACTAACAAATTTTTTTTTACAAACCGTCTGGCTTCCTTTTACAGTACTAAAATATAAAATTTTTATAATTCCCCTCTCACATCGTTAAATATTTGAGCTTAACAACTTTAACATAATATTGCAAGAACAATCATAAATGTGAAAGCTGGTCATTATTTTAAGTGGGTACAAATAAAAAGATTTGAAAATTGACAACTTTTTTCCATTTCATTGAAACGGCCGTTAAACTCTTCTATCTTCCTTTTCTTTTTTCTTTCTTCCATTTATTTTCTCACTGAAACCAAGTAGTGCATCTGATATGCGTTTTGTTTTTCCGCACAATCAAAATGGAATAATCCATTATTTATGAGGTATTGGCAGGAAACATTAAACACGTCTATCTTCTTTGTTTCTTCTATTTCCTCACTGAAACCAAGTAGTGTCTTTTCCTCTCTTTCCATAATGAAGGCAGAGACAAACACAATAGGATAATTTCTGGGATGAGGAGTTATTATTTACATTAAGACTATTGCTCTCATCTGTGTTGTTATCACAACACTTGGGTTGTTGTGCTCTCCGGATAACCTATGGCGAATTCCAAACTGAACCATTTATTCAATCTATTGGGGTAGACTGTTCTCATTCCACTGCACATAACTTGGAATATCTTATCTAGTTCTTATTTTTAGTACTTCTTGTATTGTTTCCACTGAGTTCAAGTACTACGTCACCAAATTCAGGAAACATTGCTTTAATCTACTAGGGTATTGTCCTGTAGGACAATTCTCTGTGGAGAAATTGGAGCTTTAAACCTAAAGTGAAGAATTTGGTGATATAGAAATTGTGAGTTCAATCCCTGGGCTGAGTAGTGTCAACTTGGAAACAGAACGAGTAGTACTAAAAAAAAGAACTAGACAAGATATACCAAAACATGGATAGTGGAATGATAACGGTCTACCCCAGTAGATTAAATAATGGGTTCAGTTTGGAATTCCCCATGGTTACCTGGATAAATATACACCTGATGAAGGCTGGAGGGTACAATGGCCAAAACGTGATAACTACAACAAATATGAAAACAATAGTTTGAATGTAAATAGTGTAAATAATAGATAAAAATAAAATTTTTATATATATATATATATTTAAGCATTTCACCCCAAGCAAGGCGGGACGCCACTAGCACACAAGGGGTTACAGAGAATTGGAGCAAGAGCAAATAGGAGTGATAGAGGAATGATGAAAAGAAGGATAGGGGATAGATCAAGGCATCTGGAGATGTCAATTGACATTACATTTGAATAGTTGGAGATTATAGCTATCAGGGAAACAGGAAAAGAGGAGGGAGTTCCACAGGCAAGAAGTGCAAAACATGAAGCTATTGGAGCTGAAGAGACGGCTACATTTAACATATATATATATATATATATATATATATATGTTTTTATGGTATAAAATGACAATTGGAAAAAAAATCTTAGATTTTGCCAACATGTTTCGTCTTTCAACTTTTTCAAGGCAAAAATGAAATCGAAATGTTTTTGTTGTTATAGTTACATTAAAAAATCTAAATTTAAAAAGATAGACGCTTCTGTCTAAGCCTTTTTTTTCTGATTAATGTAAATTACCTTTATAGTAAGGGATTTTTTTTTTTTTCATGTCGACAATATAGTTAAATTCCCAGATAAATTCTTGTCCACAGAATTGATCTGGGAATTTAACTATGTTTTTATGTTTATACATTCTTTTTATAGATACAAATATTTAAGTAAATGCTCTGTTTTATAATAAACAGTATTAATAACATTTACCGGCCTGAATGTTCGAGAAACTTTCATAGAGAATATTCGTCCTCCGACAGGAATCGAACCTGTATCCTATACGGAACCACCATATAGCCTGATGTGCCTTAACCAATTGAGCCACAGAGGATCATTCGGTTAGCAAGGTCAATTTTACTGCTTTTAAACTACAATCTTCCATGAATCTCTCACGGACATTCATATCTGCTCAAAGCGCATCCAAATGTAAACAAATGACGTCACACATTATGAAATTATTTTAAGACATTTTTATGTTTATACATTCTTTTTATAGATATAAACATAAAAATGTCTTAAAATAATTGTCGGATTTTGTCTATTTTATAATATATATATATGTATATACGTGTATTTAACATATATATAAGCCTATATGTAGAAGAGACAGCTACATTTAGCACACACACACACATATATATATATATATTATATATATACACAAAGATGCTGATAGGAGCACACCCTGTGTCACTAATGCATAAAAATAGGGACCTCCAAAAATTCTCGAAAAACACAGCATACATGATGAAAAAGTCTACAAACTTGATAAAGTTTTATCATCAAAATATACATTAAGAGCAAATTATTTTTTGATTATTCTATCAAATTTTTTTAATCCTTATGATGTTTGAAATTTTGGTCAAAACTTTTGTTTTTCTTGAGTTAGCAGATAGGCCAAAGATTAGTATGAGAAAGTGTCTTTTTGTGGTAAAAAACGTTTTGGAAATTCTTGCAAAAATCAAATAATTGTTGGATTTTAATTCAATTTTCAGAACTTATTTACAAGTGATTGAAATTATTTAAAAAACTTTCCTTTTTGTTTTTTTTTTAACATCTATTACCCACATTTACTTTAATTTTTTACTTATTATAAAATTTCAAGAAATTAAAATTCTACCCTCTTCATCTTTATATTTGTTAAAAGGAGAAATCCTTGTAGAGTTTGAATCAATTTGTTTTTGTCAAACAGAAACACCATTTTACTGAAAATCTGCTCTGAATCATAAAACAAAAAATGCAATAAAACTATAACATTATTTAATTATAAAAGCTTTTAATTGCTTTTATAAATAAGATATTAAGGACACTATCATCTTAAGAAAATTTTTTCAATAATGAAATTTTTTTTTTTTTTTTGACAAGAATTGCTTTCTTTTTTTTCTAAATTTTGATTAGAATAATTTAAGTTTTAAATCTTTTAAAATTCTATTAATTTTACATTTTTTTTAGATGTTATTAAGTAAAAATTATTTACTAATCATAAATGGAAAAGCTTAGAACAAATATTTAAAAAAAAAAAATGTTCTATTAGGTTGGTGCAAAAATAATGACATAATAATGTCGTTTTTTGACGTATTTTTTAACGTCAAAAAATGACATTACATCATTATTTTTGCACCAACCTAATATTATTATTGCTAAAGCCTCCATAGAACATTAGAAAAACATCAATCTGTCATTAGTTTGTCAAACTTGCCAACAGCTTAAACAGCTACCACTCGGTTAAAAATGCATTTCTGTGATATTTTAAATATTTTTTTCAAATCAGATTAATTAAACTCAGCTAATATTCCTCAAGTAAAAGTTTCAGAGAAGTATATTTTATTTTTGGGAGATTTTTTTAATAAAGAGAATTACATTGCAATGAAAGACAACTAAAAAAGGGTGCTAATCAGTCACAAAAAAACTTTTAAATTTATTTTTGAAATAGAGCTAAGTATTTTGCTTATTAGAAATATTAAATTAAATATGAAATTAAAACTGAAATAAAAGCTTCAAATAAGATTTTTCATTTTTAAAAATTCATTTTAAACTTTAAAATTTTGTGATGGTACCTACATAAAAATCTCAGAGGATGCAGCAACTTTCCCATCTGTGCATCGTATGGATGCAACTAAAGTTTCTCATGAAAAGTGATATATTGCACATATTCTTTCAAAGACTTTATACTAGTTCTTCCTTTCTTTCACTTACTGTTTCTTCTTTCGTTGGTTGGTGGGATGTGTGGGTGGCATGAAATAGACATCAATATCGCTTAACACAAACTTTCTTTGTTCATTTTTTAAAATTTATTTTGTGTGATCAATGTTGTTTATGCATTTCCAGTTTTGATCCGGTTTGATAAATAATTCTTCATTGCCAGTTTTGAATCTAAATTGTTGGAGACAATGGCTCTCCACTACTTCCTGTTCATTATAACTCTCAACATTTTACTATCTGTTCTTGGATATGTATCTTTTCATAAAATCTTTAATAAAAATAGTTTAAATTATTACAAAACTATTATCTATAATTCTTAAAAATGTGTGTGTGATTGGATGTCGTTTATGCATTTTCTTAGTTTTCATCTGAACACTTCTGTGCGCAAGGCTGAAAATGATGATCAAAGGACTCAACAGCTGAGGAGAAACACCCCTTCAACTGCTGCTGTGTGCGAGGCTGAAACAAGATTGAGAACGCAAAAATGGACTTTTTTCAGAGCCACCCACCATCCAAATTGTTAACACAGTACCCCTCATTTAGGATGTGCCTCAGTTGTACCCAAATGTTGTTACTAATATTGATTTTCAGGTGGGCTGACTTTAAACTTAAACTGCTCCAATCGAACAGCAAAAATTCCCAGTAATGAAAGACCCGGTTGAAGACAGGTTATACCGCTAGTCATATATAAAACAAGAACCTAATCAAGAAAATATACAAGTTCTGAGAAAAGTGAGAAGCAATGAATGTAAGCCAGGAGCCAACTCATCAAAATTCATTTGAAAAGCCATCTAAACCAGGGTTTCTCAACTTTTATGGCATCATCACCTACTTTCCATTAAGCCACAAGGGCTTACTGGGTGTGATAGAATATGAGAAATGAAAAACATTAAGGGGAGGGAACAATAAAAGAACAGGAATTAAGACAAAATAAAGAATGACATTGCATACAAATTTTTGAAGATCAACATTAAAACAAGAGGTCGGAAGACGAGCAAGAAGTGCAAAAGAAACTGTTAGCATGGAAGTTAGTTTAGTCATTTCATCTGTAAAATGATGAGACCTTTAACATTACTTGCAGCAGTTTTTATTGCTCCCCACAGATCTATGTTCGATTGTTTTCCATTCTCATATCTCAAGGATAAATTTTCAATCAGATTAACTGAAGATGAGTATCTTGCTATTAATTTGGTGACGTTGAAAACTTTTTTTGGTAAGGTATGCAATAAATTTTATAGAATATAAACATTAACTTGCATACCTGTAGCACAAATTTAAAAAAAATAACTTTCAATAATCCTCTGTACAATAACAATGACATTGAAAGGACCTAAAATTTTGCTGCATACAATACTTGACCTTAAGTAATGTTGGCTGACTTCTTCCCAGAACAATCCAACCTCTGGACCAGCCATCAGGTCTATTGTAGCTCTATATTCATCACTGAAAATTGCTGTTGAGAAGTCAGTTTTCATGTACTTCTGTCAAACTTACATATTCCTTTTGGAGATGCATACTTAAATGTGAGTTTGGTAAAAGACCTAAAAGCAACCAATGTTCTTAATCTACGACTTATCTGCTTCCATTCACAACACTAGGTTCTTAAAGTTACTGCTTTTTTTTTTTTTTTTTACTAGTCTGGTAACTTTTCAATAATTTTCTGTACCTATATCAATACCATCAACTTTGAAAGGACATAAATTTGGCCATATACAATACTAGCTGAAAACATTTAACCTAGTTGACTATTTCCAGGAAAGATCCAATATCTAGACCAGCCACCAGGTCTATCCAATGTAGTTATACAGTAATCACTGAAAATTAAGTCAGCTTTCATGTATTTGTTTGTCCAACTTGCACATTCCTTTGTGACATTGACTTATAGTATGAGATTGGTCAAACTATCACTTTAAGTTGAGATACATTAATCTGACCATTAATGTACATGAATCACTTGCTTATTTGAAAATTGTAGAAATTATTTTATATTCCTTTTTTAGCAATGTGACTTCTATATGATCATGCCTCAGCACAATTTCTTGTCCTTTGTAGCTCTAAAAACATCAGTAAATTGCATATTCTGAGTAACCAGATTTTCTACCATGAGAATATTGAGGCACCTAGTGAACACTGAATTTCCAGCAATGGCATGGGCTTAACATTTGTGATAGAAACCTGAATATTTTTGCTTAGTATGGTGTTACAGGCTGTACAATATGGTGTAATGGATAACGAGTCAAAATGAGAAAAAGTTAAAATTCCAATCTGATTCATTACATTCACTTACATTGAGGGTTGGCTTCCTCTATGATCAACAGAGGTTCAGGTGATATAAGTAAACATAATATTGTAGTTATTGATAATTCATTTTTTCATTTCAAATAGATTCAATCAAGTAAGAAAAGTTCAAGTGACTTATCTGGTTAGCCAACCTAAGCATTTCATATCAAAGCATCACCAGGGCCAGAGGTTTGATGAATCTATTGGACTTTTGTGGCCGCGCAAAAAACAATGTCAAATGGACAATTTTTTTCCCCTTGACGCCACTATTATTTATCTACATTTCACTTCTAGCCTTACAAAGCAAAGATTAGAATTTTAATAAAACCTAAATATAAAAGCAAATTTATACATTTTCTTTGTACTTGAGAATTGAAAACAAAAATAATAAACACTGTTTATCATGTTTGGGTTTTATTACACTTCTAATCATCACTTTAAAAACAAACATTGCCAAGGACTAAAAGGTAGTTAAAATAAGTAGTGTCAATGGAGGAGGAAGAAAAAAAAAAAAAAATCCTGTTGACAATCATTTTTTTTTTTGGCTGGCACAAAGGTCCATGTTCGCCTATAATGTTTTGTTCCCATCTCCCAATATTAAACCAACAATTTTAAAAAGAAATTACCCTACACAAAAACATCACTTGTATACAATATACATGTATTTAAATTCGAAATGTGTTTCTAAAAACGACAAGAGGAAAATTTTTTCCTTGTGCCAGTTTAATGTGATTGAACAAACAAATTTTCGATAGTGTTTCTATGAATTCAATCTAAATGTACAATTTATATACAAACTGGAAAATTGTAATAAAAATATAAGCAGACCGACCTCAAACATATTACAGACTTGACAATGTTTTAATCAATATTTAAAATAAATTTTATTTAGTGAATGAGTAGCATCTGTTTGTGCAGTTGCAATGAAAGTTAGTCATAGATTAAAAGCCACAGTTGGGATTGAGGGGTAGTTCTTGATTGCCCTTGCCAGGGGATACATGGTCCCTTAAAATATGCCAGGCTACCATTTACCAGATGAAGGCTGACCACCAAAGTAGTTCCAATTCCACGCATTAGGGTTGTCAGTCACAAACGTATAATGTTGAGATAAGCAGAGGGGTGGTAGGTGAATCAAAGAGCTCACTGATTGGAGAGTGGGGAGGAAAAAAAACAAAAACAAAAAAAAACCCTGATCTAAGATGGCATTTGTCGTCAAGCATCACCCACCCACCAGGCAAGGGAAGCCCTAAATGAACAACAAAATATATTGGAGATAGTCACCCAACTCAGTACTGACCAGACAATATATTGTTCAACTTTGGTGATTACACAAGAACTGATGGTTCAACATAATAGGGCCATGTGCCTAAGACAAGATTGCTAACTTTTACACCACAATGAAGTGCCCAAAGAGAATATATATATATATATATATCTTCCATCAATTAAATATTTAGACAGTGAGAAGGAAATCTTTCAAAGATATCCACAAGGAAAATTAAATCTAATGGCAAAATAATATACAACTTAAAGAAAAACAACAAGAACTTTTTAACCTATGACCACCCTGCTACTTTCATTTGGTCAAACAGGCAGATAGATCAAAACCTGGGTGACACTGGAAAAAAAATTGTCCAAGCAAAAATGGTGTAATTTTTTTTTTTTTAGATAATAACATGGCAGGCTCAGGGTGAGTTCTAAACAGTGTTAAGATGACAGCCGATACAAATTGAATTTTTGGAAAGCATAAAAGGGAGTTATGATTGATACCTAAACATGTTCAGAACAAAGATTTTGTATCCACAAAGCAGCTCCATTACATTTAGCAAAGAAAACTAATATCTGAATAAAACAAGTTTTAAAAACATTTGTTTCATGAAGGATCTGGCTTGTTCAACCAACTGAAAACTTGTGCAGCATTCTGAAGAGGAACATTTACGTTAGCAAACAGTAACTTTACCAGAAAAGATGAAATCTGAGAATAATACGCCAAATGCTATTCAGTATCCCACCCGACATTTAGAAATTCATAAGCCTATTATTAATTGAATAGTGCAGTCACCTATAATCTTCTTTCAGATTTATATTTAGAGATTCTTGATAAAAAAATGGGCAAGGTTATTGATCCAGACTTGGCATATCAGCATCAGTCATTTTCCCCCACTGCCATCAAGCATCTGTGTCCTTTTCTATAAATATTTTCATGGTAATTGTTTCTAAGAGCTTTCCTCTTTAGTGTCTAGGTTTTACAAATTTAAATGCAATACTGGATAGACAGCGAAGTGTCATCATTTTACTTTTGAAATAGCTAGATGTAACCAAGTTCTATGCTAAATTTCTTTCACACTTCTCACTTGACCTCTCATTTGGCCAACTTTGTTCTTCAAAAACTTAAATGCAATGCCAATTGTTATCTTGCCTTAAATCCTGTTCTCTCCGTAAGGTTTTTTTTTTTTTTTTTTTTTTCTTATATTCTCTCAATCAACCACTTGTGACTTAGGAAATGATTAATGAAAAGACCCCCCCTCCCCCCCCAAAAAAAAACAAATCAATAACCTGTACAAATCTCCAAACAATGTGAAACATACACAAAGTTGATAACTTGGAAGTAATTAAGCAACAAAATGAAAGTCATACAAGACTAGTCTTATTCTTTGAGACTTCTACAGATGAATTGTCTTTACTGATGGAATCGTGTATGTAAGGGGAGGGAACTAAAGATAACAAATATTGCTTATACTGCTAAATCAAGAGAAATGCAGGGACACTTACATTTTTAAATTTTAATGCGCAGAAGCACAAAGTAAACTGACCTCATTCAAATTTCTCCTGCTTTTAATCAACATTGTTGTTTAATATCCCACATTCAAATAGTTTTGTTAAGCAACACAATATGATTCTGATTATTACAATGACAGTTCTTTTGTTCAAAACTAGTCTTTACACAGATTCTAGTTTTAATTAATGGTTCTTTGCAGTTTCAAATGCAGGAACATTTATAAAACTTGCTGATGAGTTATATAATTTACATCAGTGAAACTTTTTTTTTTTTTTAAATTAAAAATCTTGCTTTTATCTTAGTTTTTAATTTCAAGCTAATCGATTATAAATTTAATATTTCCAATAAGTAAAATACAAAGTATTTCAAAAACTAACTGAAATAATGTTTCAGTGACTAAAATAGCTGATTATCGCTCACTTGCTTTTAGTCATCTTTTATTGCTATGTAATTCACATAAAAAAAAAAAAAAATCTTCCAAAAATAAGATATACTTTTCTAAAACTGAGGAATATTAGCATATTTAGATTCTAATTTGAATTGAAACCACTATTATTTACTTTAAGTTTAAAATACCAAAAAAATGAATTTTTCAACACAACTGCATTTGCAGGTTTGGCATCTTGATATTTATTTAATGTTGTTCTATGGTATTAAAAAAGTAATTGAGTTAACACAAGTGCCTTCTAAATATTCAGTAATTTTAAGATTTTCCATAATCTAATATTTTACTGAATTTTAAATATTTTTGGCTGTAAATTTACTATAGTTGTGGCTTTTATTTTCTGATAATGCTCAACCATATAATAGAAAATCAGAATGTTTATACATAAAAATAAAAATTCTTTAAAAAATTTTAGTGCATGATGACTTTTATGAGTTGTACGAGTTTTTACTTAATACTGCAGAAATTCTAAAAAATTAAAAAAACTTTATAAGTTCTAATTATAAATTCCCACACCCCACAAAATTCTTGTAAAAATTAACCAAAAAAGTTTTAAAACTATAGTGCCTATAATATTTTCTTCATAAAAGGGATTTGCTAATTAATGACTGATTGCATTTTTTGTTTTGATTCAGAGCTGATTTTCAGATGTTTAACTTTTTTTTGTGTGTGTGTGTGTGGGGGGGGGATTATGTTCGCTAGGGAATCCTATTTTTTAACCAATATAAATATCAAGCAGAGAGAAAAAAAACAAAAAAAAACAAAAAAACCCTAATCTTTGCTGCCTTCCACTGGCACAAGAAAAACAAGATTTTTAACCAAAATTTAAAACGTGCTAGGAAAGATTAAATAATTTTAAAAAATACTTTAGTCTTCCTTTTTAATAAACATTTTGATAAAACTTTATCAAGCCTGGGACCCTTTTCAGCAAATTCATGAACATACATACAGTAAAATAATTCTGACAAAAGGTCTGTATTAAAAATAACCAATAAATGAAAGGTAATTGTGAAAATAACTAAATTCCTGACTCACAGAAATTTCTTGCCAACTTTCTAACATCCATAAAATATACATTTATCCCAGAAATATCAAATATTTTAATGCTATTTTCTGCTGCCATGTATAAGATGTTCAAGAGATTCATTCTAGCCCTAAAATGTTATGGAAGGCCAGTGCAAAAAAAAAAAAAAAAAAAGAGTCCCTTTATAGATGAATTAACTTATGCACTGAAAATAAAATACAAAAATATAGCTGGCTCAGCAGGAACCAGAACCCAATACTTAAATTTACCAAAACTGGCCAGAGGGTACTTGGTTGGTTGAAAAATATCCATGACATCTATATGTTAATAGTTCGGAATAATTCAGGCATAAAAGCACAAAACAAATTCTTGCTACTTTTTCAGCCAATCATTAATGGCTTTTTTCTTTATTACTTTAAGTATTTTTACAATTTGTTACCCTTTGGAAAGGCACTTTTTATTTATTTTATTTTGAATGTTTTTCTTGCTAATTACTCAGCTATTTATATTAAAAGAAAATTGACTGTTAAAGAGCAAGGGTCATAAGGAAAAAGCTCTCAATAAGCTAATTTCAGATCTATTATTGATTTAACAGTCAAAAGAGCAAATGAATAAACTTTACTAGTAAAAGATTAATGGTGACAAGTCATTTAAGAAATTTAGACAAGACAACAATTATCAAAGCAAATTCTCTTTCAAACAATGTTGAGAAAAGATGTGTGGCCATTGGATATCCAGGTCCTGAAAACCATAGCAAGAGGAAAATTGATATTGAATTAAAAAAAAAAAAAAAAAAATTATCCATTTACCCACAAATAATTTTTATTTTATAAATGAAGATAAATCAATATTTTAACAAACCATAGTTAAAACTAAAAAAATTTATAAGTAATCTTAGTCTTCTTTAAAATATTTTTTCCCATACAATAAGTGATCGTTTTCTAGAGCAGCACCAAGTTAATAAGCGGTGATCTTTCTGCTCATTCAAAAATGCTGATTTTTTTCAGAAATCATACATTGACATCAGTAATAATTACATTTTTTAAGTCTATTTCTCATTATGGCCCTACCATATTTAAACATCAGTTCTCTTTCAATCACTGAAGTTAAGCAATGTTAAGCCTGATCAGTACTCAGATAGGAGAAATACCAGTCTTAATTTTGGTAATCTTTGACTAATAAATTGTGACAAAAATTGAATTAAGGTTCATTATATTCAGAAAGTAGATATCAAATAGGTTTATTATTCAATTTCTTTAAAATCATATTTGTACATCTCATACCTTTGATGGGTATGTGGCAGAGGTGTTAACACACTGTTTTCATCAGGAAATGTGGTTCAAATCTCACCATAGTTAATTTGTCAAAGTGATTTTATAATATTGGCCTAGGTGCTGTCTAGAGTGCAGCACCTTTGAAAAATATACCACAGGTTGACCCAAGGCTTGTATGTGAAATTGGATATATATAACTGTTGGCAAAGGTGTTATGATTTTGTGCTAGCACAACCCATCAATCATTGTGGCAGAGTTCAAGTCTACTGGACTTGTTAGGTTAATATGTGTGTGTGTGTGTGTGTTCTGTCAGAAACTGTAACTAAAGGTCATCCAATCTAGTGGCTGTATTAAACCACACGTTGGAATTGAAATAAATGTGCCTGAACAGGTACCTACACAAGGGATTAATTAGAGGAACACTAAAAAAAAAAAAAAAAAAAAAAAAAAATAAAATAAAATAAAATAAAATATAAAAATAAATAAATGCAACCAGCCATTGTATAACATAACAGCTTGATGTATATCTAATGATTGATATCAATGTTAAGGAGATAAAGAACTTTGGTAATAACTGCTAATAAAATTCAGCAAAAATGCTGATTAAAAAAAACGAAAACTGGTGATACAGTATCAGAAAATGTGTACAACAAATGTAAGTAAATATTTGAAACTTATATTCAAGTTATATAAAACAATTTCATCTAAAGTATGAAATTTTAGAAAATTGAATTTAGAAGGAATGTATTTCTACTTTAAAGAATAAACAAGGATTAAATTATTAATAAATTAACAAACTTATCTAAGTTTAACCAATGTGCTCTTGTTTACCTGTTGTACTGTGAATGGGGAATTTGTCATTGCAATTCTATGGATAAACTATGAGGGGAAAATTCCACACCAATTAATATGAACTAAAGCACTTCCCAGCACCATTGATTCCAAGGAGCAGAATCTTTGAGAATCAGATTTTCTTCCCTCCATGCCAATCTAAGCCAGAAAATTTATGAGCTAGGCTTACAATTCAAATGACTGTATTAGCTTATTTTGAGACTCTTCAAGAACTATCACTAAAACTTTTTGTAAAAAAAAAAAAAAAAAAAAAAAAAAAAAAGCCAGATAAGAAAAATGCATTTTGCTAAAATTATGGTAATTTAAAAATAAAAATAAGGCTAAAATTGCATGTCATCAAAACCAAATTTTGACCAAGGTACAAATTAGATTTGAAGAGGATCAGTTAATATTTACTCTTATTTCTGCTTTTTATTGTGCTTCTCAGAGCCTTATTCTACAGTAAGGACACATTAAAAAAAAAAAAAAAAAAAAAGTGTCCTTACTGTAGAAGGCTCTGAAAAGAGCAATAAAAATCAGAAGTGGGGGGGGGGGAAAGAAGGGCTATGCTTTGATTTTTGATCGGTGCTGATCAAAGGACTGCATCATGACAGAATTGCAATAAAAAAAAAAAAATAAAAAAAAATAAAATAGCAATGAAAGACTAAATATTAATTAAAAATTGACAATGCTTCAAATATTACTCAACTCTTTTCATAAAATTTGTGTAATTCTTTCAGAGTAGCAGAATATCTTTACTGATATGCTGCATTTTTTTTTTTTTTTTGTATATGTCACAACTGGGGTCTTACTTGAAACTTGTATACAATTGACAGGAGTAGAAACTATCAATGTAAGTGAAAATGATGCTAGTTACTAATAAAAGCTAAAACCTCAAAGTCCTATCTCATAAGTTAATCTTTGAAATTAAAATAATCTAATACTATACAATAACCAAGTATTAAATGTATTCATAGTATACAGAGAAAAAATCCTTTTATAGGATAACAAAACATTTCTATCACCTACTGTTTATGACTGGCAAAGCCTGATGAGCAAGTAATAAAAATATTCATCTTGTAGAGAAGTACAAATTTGGAATAAACAATTTATGCTGTAAAATGACTTGAATAAGTAAAATTATCGCTGAAGAATCTTATGGGACCCCTGCCCATAAAATTCTTGAGTGATAATTTTACTTATTCAAGGAGGATGAATAAAACAAAAAAAAAAAAAAAAAAAAAAAAAAAAAAAAAAAAAACTTATTTACCAAAATGAACCTATTTTCAACAAAAACAACTTTCACATTGCTTGGTTTATAGTACTGGATATGAACATTTATTCATTCAGAGCAGAAAATTTAGTATTCCTAAAAAGCCACCCCACCATATTTAATTAAGAAAGATCTATAGGCAATTTTTTTTTTTTTTTTTTAAATCTCCAAAGTATAAAACCAAATGTTGCTCTTTGAGTCAGATTATTTCAGTCAATATTTTGATATTTCTAACAGCAAATATACATTTTATATGGATACAACATAGACATTACCATGCTACTGCTGATAACTAAATACCATTCCTAAATGGTTTCCAAGCTGTGACAGGATGAAAAAAAAAAAAAAAAAAAAAAAAAAAAAAAAAAAAAGAAGAAAAAAATCTTACAAGCCCCTTTTTTCTTTTTTTTCTTTTTTTTAAAATTTTTTTATTTCCATTTTCTTTTACTTCATTGTTTTTTTTCCCCCCTTGGGCATCACAAAGTACACTATGTAATGTTAAAGGATTACTGCTGGCTTTCAACTCTTGTTAGGTCCTTACTTGTGAAGTAGTAGTCTTCAAGAGAGCAGGAAAATGTGGTAATCAGAAGAAAAAAGTGGGGGATATAAATTAGATTGGTTTGTCCTGCCCGGGAAGAGCTCCATCTGTACTTTGTGTTTCCAGAGGAGGAGGAGGAGAAGGAGGAGAAGGAGGAGGGTGGCATTTCCACAAATCTTTCAAACATCTAACCTCAACAATAACAGGCACCCAGACACACAAAATTGGTAGTAGATTGTGCTTGGTTGAGGCAGGTTCACTATCAGTAGTATGTACAAAGTTGTGGTGACAAGGTTTCTTGACAGACAAGAGAGCACAACAGGCTCAAATGTGATGATCCATTTGGTGGGTGTCTACACCTACCACTAATAGAAGCAGGTGTAGTAAGAATAGTTTTAGCTGCAGCAACAGCAACGGTCACTTGTGTTAATAATATAAAAAGGTGTTACCATTGTAACATTAGGTGAATCCTGAAGCAAGCAGTGGCTAGATGTCCAGGAAAGAGAAGAGAACATTAGGACATAATACAACCATTTACTGCCATATGGAATTATAAATATTACAATGTAGATGTGCCTGTATTGCAAAACACAAGCAGATAGGTACATGGAGAGCTAAAATATTCAAGGTAATGGAATTCAAGATGAAAAAAAAATTATCAGTGTCCTCAGCAAACATTGGAGTGCTGCATTAAAAAGTTCCAAATGTTTCTTTTTCCTTTATAATTTTCAAATTTTAGACTTTTTCGTACATATCTACAGAATGTAATACTATCAACCTGTTTCCCCTCTTCATTATGTCAATCCTGCAAATCTGAGCAAAAGGCTCACATATCCATCAGTCTGAGCACAGTATTTTGAATTTGGAGTTCTGGAGAAAAAGAAAAAAATGGAAAAACATTTAATATATTAGAAAAGTAAAACATTTACATTTTAGAAGCAAATAATATTTCAGGAAACAGTTTTTAAAGTTTAAAGAAATACTCATCAAAACATACTTATTGGATTTTGACTTGAAAGCTTTTTCTTTTTAACAGACAAAACATCACTTTTATTCAGAGAAAATAAAGAAAAACTTACTGCATGTTTCCAGGAAAGAAAGGCTGCTAACATTCATCCGCTTCTTCTTCACACTAATCAATAAAGCAGACAAGAGCAAAGAGAATTAAAAGTCAGTACTTGGTTAAATCAAATTTCAGATATTTAAATATTATCTGATAATATAAAGTATTTATACTCAAGAATTTTAGAAGTTAATATAATAAATTAATACATTTATCTAATCCTTTGAAAGAATCTATTCCTCTTGACAAATCAAGAATAGAATTAAAGAAAAACAAAAATTAACTACTTTACAATTTTAAGACCTGTATGAAAAGAGTGTAGTAAAGTTGTCAGACCAAAAACATCAGAATGTGTTTTTATTTGTTTTAGCCTTTTTGATGGGCTGAAAAGTTCAGCCTTTTTCAGAAATAATATCAAAGTAAAAATGAGTACTTACATATACAGAATTGTCCAGCAGTAAGCATCTTGTGTTAAGAGACCTTAATAAGAAGGCCAAAAGTCTTATATTATTGCTCATAAAAAGACAAGCACATATTAAAATTTTCCAGCAGATTAGGACAATACAAACTAATGCATGTAAATTTGCACAAAATACGC
The DNA here is from genome assembly GCA_963932145.1 of Acanthosepion lycidas. Taxonomy (NCBI): domain Eukaryota; kingdom Metazoa; phylum Mollusca; class Cephalopoda; order Sepiida; family Sepiidae; genus Acanthosepion; species Acanthosepion lycidas. Next base: position 46,408,216 of record OZ010610.1, read on the forward strand.
ATCCTGTACAAAATAAAGCAGCACTGAAACACTTCATTCAAATAAAACTAACAGCATCAAGCACTCCATGTAACAAAGCCAGCTTAGATTTACTAAAAATTACAGAAAAAGGAAGCAGATATACTGAAAGCAACATAACTTTATGTAAGCAAAGAAATAAAGGTCACAATGACTACCACAAATTTTTAAGGCTAATCTTTAAAACATTTAAAAGCAAAAGATAGAATGTAAGCACAATTCCACAAATGTAGATTTTCCTGAGAATTAACAATGTCATTTGATGTAACATTTGTTCTTTAGCTTAAAAATTTCTCAAAAGATTACATTTTAATAGAAAATAGTAATAAAACTAAAACCACCCACTTAAGAGTTGAATCTCAATGAATTTATCAATTTCATAAAATTAATCATTCAGATATTAAACAGGTTATTTCTGCTTAAAGAAAGAAAACATTCACCATATAATCATTTATTAAACAATGCCCTTCCCAAGTCCCGCAAAAAAAAAAAAAAAAAAAAAAAAAAAAAGTGGTTTTGAGGAGAAGCCCAAAATACAACACAAACAGGCTTGCACCACAAAGACAAGTTTTGGAAATTACAAAGCACTTCTATCGTTTCCCCAGAAAAGAAAAAAAAAAAAAATTGAACCTACAGAGATTTTAATATTAAAAAATTTAAAAAGCAGATTTGGAGAGAGAAAAAGAAAGCAGGTCAGGTTGACAAAGCTGGTTAACTGATAAGTACATTCTCCATGCAGATCTTGAAATTATGCTTAAGTGAATTGAAGTTTCAGTCATGCAACACTATTGAAAGCTGTTTATGGAGAAAAAAGTTAGGTCAAATAGACATCTAAAAAGTCAAACTTCATGCTGCTGTAATGCCTTTCAACCAGATTGAGAACAATACTGAAAGCAGAACTAACAGAAGTTTTATAATCTGCGATGAAAGTATGACACAAACCATTAGGTTCAGGGGCTTGTGGTGTCTCGGGCTTGCCGACGTGAGCACCGTGGACTAGAGCATAAGCAATTCGCTCCTACGGAGATAAAACAGGGCTTTTGTAAACATCATTTCACAGTTAAAACTTGGGAGAGTGGGAGAAAACCAAACCACAACTATAAATATACACATTAAATAAGAAAAAAAAAAAGAAAAAAAAAAAAGAAAGAAAAAGAAAAGAAAAAAGTGTGGCATGTGTATGTGTATATACACGTGATTCCTCAAATTGTAAGTGAATTCCTCTTCTCTCAAAACCAAATTGTGCATTTTGCTTTGTAAAACATCCTTGTTATATTAGAGATAAAAACCAATGTAAAGAAAGGGAAAAAAAAAAAATAATTAAGAAACCTGATGCTGACAAGGGAGGAGAGATTTCAAGAGAACTTTGTAAATAAATTTGAAGGACAAGCTTATCAAAAATAATACATCAAACAGATCCAAGAGTTATGATTCCATACAAAAGCTGAAAAGCGGTCTTCATTGGTTCAGTTCATCGCAAAATTTTACCTAACTCTGAAGGATCCTAAATGAAGAATCTTTCTATTAGAGCAAAAGAAAAAATTCTGTGCAAATGGCTATGAATTGCCAGCAGCAGTTGTGAAAGGTTTTAAACAGAAAGTTTCAAATATACTAATAACGTAACCAAATGGAAATAAGTGGAAGAAAGATGAGAAAAGTGAAAAGAAATCAATTTAAAAGTTAATGTGAAGAAAAGGGACTACAAAGAGAAGTGTGTATTTCCACATGACATGCATAGAATGGAAATTTCCACCATTCATCTTTGTCAGAAGCATTAGAAAATATTAGCAGTGTATGAAAGAAAAAGTTTACTTGATCATTGAATTCCATTTTTGAACAAATCAAAGTTTCTTTTAGAGAAAGTGATCCCCAATGAGAAAGCAAGAAAAGCAACAGCAAGCATTCAATGAAGTTAGTTCATTAAATACAAAATAATTTTAAGAAAATTTGCAAAGGAGGAAAAAAAAAAAAAAAAGTTAAAAGAATCTTTTTTCTTCCCCTTCTGTCAGACCCAAAATACTAAATACATTGAAAAAGAATTAAGCCTCAAAAATAGCAAGATAAGAAAAACTGAAAATTCCAACTGCAATGATATGCAAGTCATTGCTGCATATGAAGCAGCAGGTTGAAAATTTTTCTAAACTGGATAATAGACTTACTAATTTTCTACAGAATGATTTGACTCAAAGCAATAAAGAAAAGTGTTGCCACATCAATAGTTGTGTATATAAAAAAAAATTTCAGCAAAAAATAAAGCTCATTGATCACAAAGTAGAAAAATTGAAGAAAACCAATAGTTGGAAAATGTTTTTAAAATTACAAACTTGGCAGGATTCTTAAACCATGATTAAATTTGAATTAGAAAATTCCACAATGGTGAAATAACTCAAGTAAATAAGTTTACAGACAAATAAGTAAATTTCTAGTCAAAATACAAATATTTTCCTTAACAAAAAATCTTGAAGCAATTTTTTTTTTTTTTAAATATTCTCTAGAAAGCTGTAAGTAGTATATAGCTTCTAAACAGGATATTGCTCTGAATAGAAATCTGTCTTTGTGAATTAAAGAACTAAATGATCAATATAAAAACAATACATAAATAAAGCAATCTTCAATCCGGTTTTTCATATTAGACAAAGTATATATCTTAAGACATCAAAATTGGAATCAAGACAGGCAAGTCTAAAAGGAGATAATACAAAATTAAGTGTTTGCACTGAAAATATTTTGTAACCCACTGACATCCCAACTTCAATATTTCAGTCACAAATTCAAATAAGGAGAGGAAAAAAAAAAAAAAAAAAAAAAAAATGAAAAAAAATTGTAAACTGGACGTTAGATTCTGTAATTTTATTTAAAATTTTAATTAAAGAGGACAGAATGAAATAATCACTAAGGTAATATTTGTCAATTCTATTGGCATAAAGTGAGGTTTTGTTTTTTGTTAAATTTCCCAAGTTGATGCAGCTGAGAAATTAACCCATATTCTTTATTCAAGTATTGGTTAGTCTGCAGACATTAGAAACTATAATATATATTAGCTTTAATACAGACACAAAAATAAAAATTAAAGGAAAGTCAATCTACTTAGTGACTGTTTTGTTCTTGCCACTAAGAAAATTCTCAGTTTCATAAAAAAAAAAAAAAAAAAAAAAAAAAGTTAATGTAACTAATACAATATTTAATATGACTGCAAGAATCTACTAATAAAGCTTTAAAATGTGAAGTTAATAACAAAATCCAAAGAAGTGTAAATAGACTGGTTAAAGGGAAGAATAATGTTCAATTAGGCCATAATGATGTGACAAAAAATTTATCAGAAGCTTGTGATAGAGGTAGAAGAGGAATTTTCTCACTTATTCCCATGTACTGTTGAAAAAGACAATTCCTATGGAATTAAAATACAAAAATTAAACAAGCAAGTTTGAAAAGCTAAAAACAAATCCATCATTAGGACTGACAACTCAGCAACTCATACTGTTGTAGATTTCTTAGTGATTACCATTTAATGTTTGTAAATGCTGAAAATTAGAACTATTACATGAACAGAATTCTACATATAAAGATCTATAGGGAAAAATGGACTTTAATTTCACAAGTGTTAAAGGGTTTTTTTTTGGGGGGGGGGGGTATTAAGATGAATCTGCATATTCAAAATTTTTCAAAGACATTTATAGAAGAACACTCAAGATTCTTAACTTCCAAAATGCTTGCTGTTACTCCATAGACTCAATGTCATGAATCAATGTCAGTTTTCACATTAATGGGTAATAGGAGTCATCAGATAAGACAGAAAATATTTCAAGAAGCTTACATGCATCTAATGCAAGGATTAGTGGAGAGAGACATCAAGACTTGAAATACAAGTCTCATTAGTTTATAAACTTAGAATATAAATCACTATTAAAAATTTAAAAAAAATGGCAGAAGATTTAAACAATCAGATTTAATCTAGCAAAACTGAGTAAAAAAGGATATTTCAGGTTACCCTCCCACAAAAATTATAAAAATCAAATTTGTCTTATATTACAAATTGTTTATCTTTCAACTTTTATGAAAAGGAGGAAAAAGAATCTACAGACTTAAGAGGCCATCAAAAGATTTTATTTTATGAAAGATCTTTCATTTGAGATTTAAATACTATATGGAAAAAATAAACTCCAGACCCAAACTATGCACAGGTTAAACCTTTTATTAAAAAAAAAAAAAAAAAAAAAAAAAAAAAAAATCAGGTTGCCAGCAAGATTTGACAGTTCATCTGTCACAGGCAATTAATTGGCTAAATTTGATTTGGGTTAAGACATGTATACAGCAAAAAGTTTTTCTCCAACTCAAACCATAAATGAGAAAAACCAGAATTTGAATAATTCTCCATACTACACATTACCACACAAGAACCAATTCCTATAGGTTTTAGATAAACCTAAGAAAATACAAACTTCATGAAACCAATGTAAATATAAAATTTATTGATTTACAAAGTTTTAAAGTGAATTCAAGAGTCCATTGCATGACGAAAGGAAAAAAAAAAGTAAAAGAAAGTAGCAGTCAATGATAGTATGAATTGATAAGTATAGTTAATTTTTTTTATTTTTACACATTCAATTATTATAATACAAAAAGGCTGTTGACAAAAGCTTTATTGCCAATCATTTTTCATATAAAATGATCACCAAAAACAGTTTATAATTTATAGATAAATTCAGTAGTACAACTTACCCATCATCATAACTGCAAATGCCAATCCCCTGCATTAAATTCAGTTCATCTGCACATCTCGTTCTGAAATTAAGAAGTTTTCACTCATCCTTTTTAATATGAACTTAACACTTTGGTTTTAGTAAAAAAATTACCTAAGGGCTCAAATCTACAAGATTTCACACAGACTTAATTTAAAGCATTAAATAAAAAATTTGGTTAAGACAAGGAAAAAAAAAGGGTAATTTGTAGATTTACAAACATACATTTTATTCTTTATAAACAGAATTTGACTATCCACCAATTTTGTTAGAATTTTCTTCTGAAGAAATACTTATGTCCAGTTAAACAACTACTTATTTGCATGGAATATTACATCTTTATTAATAACCTGCTCTCGAATAAGAGGAGGAGAGGAAAAAAAAAAAAAAAAAAAAAAAAAAACAAAAAAAACACACATTCCTTACATTCACCAATTAAAAAGGTACCAAAAATTCAGCCACCCTACTTACTTTGCCTTTGCATGTGTTAGGATGTGAGATTTCAGATTTGTAGACTGAGCAAATTTCTTGTTGCAGCCATCAAAAGGGCAAACATATGGCCTATCTCCAGTATGTATCCGCACGTGTGTCCTCAAGTTGAAGTCCAAAGAGAACCGCTTACCACATCCTTCAAATGTGCACTGGGAGAAAAAGTAATTGAGGGTTAGAAGAAAAATTCTAAACTATTTTAAAATTTCAAATTTGTTCCAGATCTGTTTTATGAAGCCTATACTTGTGCATAATGTTGGAAAACAATATTAACAGAAGTTTATTCATTGTAAATTAAACCAAGCCTTGACTAAAATAATGCCAAAGTTATTTTAGAAATTTATCAAGAAGTTTAAATCAAATATCTGAATTTTTGCACTAATTTCTTCAGCAGATTGTTAAATGTGAATTTGTACTAATACAACAAAAAGATGTTGAACCAAATGATACCTATTGAGAGCAACACCAAAATAATGCTGCCTTTTACCCAGATTTGACCCGTAAGTACTTTGAACTTCACATTAATCAAAGTCACAGGCTTTCAAAAGAATTAAAGTATTAGTTTCAAATATATTTAGATTTTTGTAAAAAGTTTCTCACTGTCCAATTTTCGAGAGAAATACATACAGACTTACCTGGAATGGCTTTTCACCAGTATGAACTAACTGATGTCGCTTCAGTTTGGAGCTTTCAACAAATGCCTTACCACACTCTGCACATACATGTACACGTGGGCCATGAGTGTGAAGATGCTTTCTCATAGCGGAATTGTCTCTAAACATTTTATTACAACCCTTAAAAAAAAAAAAAAAAAAAAAAAAAATTTTTTTAAATGGTTTCTCAAAACTGAGATGCAGCACAAAATCTAATAAACCCATACATCAAAATGGGCTCCACTTTGTGCAGTCATTACAAACAAAATAGATTCAAAGGGTAATTAGATCAAAGCATAAATGTTGTCATCCCTGAACACACAAGCAACAACAAAAAAAAAAAAAAAAAAAAAAATCTTTCAAGGAACACCATGTTTCCCCATTGTCAGTGAACATTCAGCAAGCAATTAAACAAGATGTGCAAACACTGTTAAAATACTTTTTGCTTGATTGAATTAAGCAGAATATATTGTTACTACTGCTCAATGTTATTTTAAAACATTTCAAGGAATCACTTAACTAGACAATGATTGGGACAAGAAATTTAAAGCAGGATATCTGTGCAAAAGGTAAGTTCCAAGAAATTAATTTGTGAACAAATGTACACACACCACTAGTAGAAGCTACAAAACTCAGCATTACAAGAATCATTTGTAAATATTTACAATTTATTAAATTTTTAATAATGTCTTTTGTAACTGCCTCAATATTTAGTGAATTAGGAAGGAGCAAAGAAAATACTAAAATCTCACCCTGTGGGATAACCTCAAACTATTGAAAACTCAAGTGTTTGCTTAAATTTTATAGCTTGAACAGTACACGCTTATTCAGGATCAATTACATCTAAAATTTATGAAGTTTCAATTCAAATGGCCCCACCCAAATGAAGCTTAAAGTATTCCCCCCCCCAAGCATAGAAAAAATTTGGTTTAATTTGTTTTTTTACCGGAACACCAACTAGAAAATTTGCTTTCTGCTAAAAGAACGAATTTGCCTTTTGACATTTCATACAATATATCAGAGGTAACTTGCCTGCTCGCTTACAATATTACATTATACAATGATAGGTTACATGATCTGTAAAAAAATTCTCTTAAGATGACAGATTCAAATAAAATAAATATGCTTAATCCATTTTAATTTTTTTTTTTAAATCTAGAAGAAATGGTGAGGAAAAAAAAAAAAAAAAAAACTTGATACAAAGATGAATATTTTACTGAATCCTTTTTCAGTTTACCAAGTCAAAAAGAAACACCAGTTACAATGACTTTATATACCATCATATTTAAGGTTCAATCTACAAAATTATTTAATGGGTGTTACATAAAAAAAGTATATATTCAACTGTTTAACTTTGTTAAAAATGTCAATATTTTATGAGTGGTACATTGTTATTGTTATTTACTTTTAAATTTTATCTCCATCCAATACCTTTTTTCCTCTAAAAAGAGATACAAAAAGCTATTTTTCACTATTTAATTTACATAACCCCTTGTTATAATACCTGTTATTTGAAAAAGTTTAATGAGTGATTTATGCATAAGATAATATTGTTTGCTTTTTCAGATGTAGAACCTCATTCTAAAATCAGTATTTTTAATTTGCCACAGCCTAAAGGAGTTCTAAAGAACACTAATCTACAAAAAATATTCCCCCAAAAGATTCTCTATTCAAGTAGTGCCAACTGTTCTATTACAAAGAATTGTGTTTTATTAAGTTTTATACTAACCTTGTGTGGGCAGGGAACTGTTCTGGGGACATCATCAGCAGGTTTTCGTGGTTTTATTCTAGAAAAAGGGGAAAAAAAAAAAACAAGACTTCATGCAAATTTGAATTTCTTGAATAATAATTAACAAAATTCAATAATCCAGTCAACATAATCAATGCAATTCCGCATTTAAGCTTTGTAATAAATACTTAAGACAAATTCTGAGATTACAAGAAAATTTTCCAGCATCTTTGAGACAATTGTCAATATCAAGCAATTTGAATCAGGTATAAACTACCAATCCCAGATTTTCTGTATTCATACAACTGTAAATTTTAGATCAAATGATTATGTCTCCAAGAACTTCTACACATTTTAGCTGCCTAGCAACTACTGAAAAATTACAGTTTCTATGCAGCTGTAGAAATCATTACATTTTCCTTCTACTAAATATAAAGCCTGATAAATTGTACAAGCAGGCATTAACTGTCATTTTGATTTTAGATGTTTAGACTCAATAAGGAAATATTGATATAATATATTAATGATATTAAATATTTTTAAAAAGTAATTTCATTAAAAAAGATTTTTGGCATAATTAATGAATGTAGTTGTTTTAGCATACAACTGATAAAGTAATATGAGTTTATGCTAGAAAAAAACAGTCTGGAAGTCCTAGAGTAAATTTATTTACAAACAAGTTCATTTGCATTAGATTAATAATAAAAAACATTATTTCAAATTGAATCATGATATTCTACCCACTAAATAAAAATAATTGATGTGTTTAATAATTGTATACTGAAGGGGTGAAAAATAGTAAAAATGTCTGAAGAGAGAGGAAAAAATAAAATGAAAACATTAAAATAAGATTTTTCTGCACCTCCAAAATGATTGGATAAAGTTGAAAAGATTTGAACTGAATGTTGTGAATAATGAAATAGTGAGTGCAGAGCTAAGTGAACATTTTGATTGGGCATTGTGGACACAGGAGCACAGCTTAATAGCATGTGCAGGGTGGCAGCAGCAGGCATAAAAGCCAATTTTGCATGTAAAAGAAAAAATTTTTAAATCATACAATATTGTGCGAGCGAGGAAAGAAAACACTTTTGGAAAGTGCAAGTTACTGAGGAGCAACATTTAATGTTACAAAATTGCTATGAAATGAAACTTAAATAAAGTGTACCATTTCAAAATAGCAACTCAAGTAATAAAACATTACTAAATTGTTCAGAGACTATTTTACTTGGTGAAAGGGGGGGTGGTTGGAAGAAAAAAAAAAAAAAAAAAAAAACAAACACTAGAGCTCCTCATGATGTTTCTAACAATAGATATTACATATGAAACTTACAAATTTAAAAGCTGTATTACCTACCCAATGACATCAGGAAAAATGCTAAGAATGATCATATACTGCCAAACAGATAACCATTCCATGATATCTGCTTTGTCCACAGACAAAAAGTAAATAAAATTTGAAAAAATATCTGACAAAATGTCCACTATGACAAGAGTGGAATAAAGTTCCATGAAATTAGTGTGCAAGCTGATTTTCTTGGCATAAGTAGGGAATGTAAGGGCAAGGATTGAAAACCTTGGGAAAAAGTAGAAAGCTAATAGTTGCAACTTTCACAATGGCTGCACAATAACTTAGCACATTATATGAAACTGGGAGAGAAAAGTAAACAAACCCCTTCCTACAAAAGAAAAAGCAAAAAAAGAGGGTGGATTGGGGAAGTATAAAAAAAAAAAAAAAAAAAAAAAATTAAAGCAAGGAAGGATTGAAATTTTACACATTATTGAAATAAAAATAAAATAAAAAATTAAAAAAAAAAAAAAAAAAAGAAAAGAAAAAAAGGAATCAGAAGCGTTCAACCTGTGCTTACCCAGAAAGGCGCGAATGGTAAAGCCCATCCAGGTCAACCGCCAGGTCACGTTTTTCTTTCCTCGCACGCACTGTAGAGGTGTTACTAGATTAAGTAAAAGAAAGTCCTTTATGAAGAGTCCACAATGTGACACTCACCAAATGGCTAAATGTGTCATTTTATCAAGTCATTGTCTTTTAGTACATAAGAGTGTGGTGACCAGGAGTTTCAGCAGCGGACATCAAGAATAAATTCTACACAATCCCATAAGCAAATGCACAAGAAGAATCAAACTGAAGCACGTCAGTAATATTTAATGAAAAAGACATTATGAAAAATTCAAGTACTTAGTATCTATGGTGAAAGAATTTAGTTTGATGAAATATTAACTCTTGTGAATACAAGTCAGTTATTTTTAAATTTGTCAATAGACATTAACACTTCGTCGCTGAAATCTTACTGTTCTCACCCAAAAACTTATGTACTGACAACAATAAAACCAATAAAAACAAAAATGAAACTAATAAATCTCAAGTAAGAAAAAAAAAAAAAAAAAAATAAATAAATAAATAAAAAAAAAAAAAAAAAAAAAAAAAAAAAAAAAAAATCAAGATGTGAACTTTGTCCAAATGATTAAATAAAAGAATCAGTCTGCGATAGAATATTTTTGAGAAAGGTCACCGATTCAGCACTTGAACTGCTTACATACATTCAACAGCCAGAAACACGAGCTAACGATCATTTAATAATTAAGTATCAGAAATACAAGTATAAGCAAACATTTTGATTTCAATGAGAAAAAGAAAAAAAAAAAAATTATAAAAAGAAGCCTGTTCAAGAATGAAAATCAACGGCTTTCATAAAGAAATGACACCTTGACAAATCAACTTATTTGCATTAAAAAATTATAATGTAAATCTAGAAAACAAAGATTAAAATTTTTTCACAAGACCATAACTTAGGGATTTAAGTTTTTCCTTTTATGTAGTATAATATACTTGTATTAAACCAAAGTTTTTTTTTTTTTTTTTTTTTTTAGGACAGATATGATAGCAGAAAAAAAAAAAAAAAAAAAAAAAAAAAATCAATGTAATATATTGCTTCACTAGAAACGTGAAGAACTGGTTCATCTTAAAAACAAAAGAGGCAGAAATATTTGTCACCCCCCCCCCAGCTAAGGGTTGCATGCAACCCCCATGCACATGCCACTGAAGCAGTGAATGTAGATTTGTTTTCTTTTACTTGCAATGATCAAAATTAGGCTGACATGATTTGTGAAAGTTACAAGAGAAATGTGTGCTAGGAGAGAAACTAGCCAAAATGAAATGATTATCACTCAATGATTTAAATAGGGACCAACTCAAATGCAATTAAAAACTGCAAAAAAACATGATTACAAACATTTCAACAAGTTAGAGATCCACCCAATGTTTTTCTTACAAAACTACTATGAATTAACTAAATGTAATATAAAGAAAGGGAAAAAAACAGTTGGTAAAAATGTGTAGTATCTTACAAATTAGATTATGAAAAAGAAAAAAAATTTTTTTTTTAATAAAAGACTACATCTTTATAGTCTTTCTTACAAGGACTTATTTACAAGGTTAGAAGTATCCATTTATTACAACTAAGTGTTGTCATGTGTTTTTTCTTTCTTTGAAAACATTTACATCAAATTACTATTACTAGAATGTTAAAGTTCTATATAATGAACATCACAGCTTGCAGTAAATCAAACATGCTATTGTTACAAGATGTTGGGTGGGGATTAAATTCAGTTTGAGGTTATTGGTAGTGTAGTTAAATGAATATATGAAGACAAAAAAGTAAAAAATGGGGAAGTGCAGAGGAAAGAGCAAATAGTTAAGCAAAAGTATTTGGTGATCAAGAAGATTCACATCAACCTTTTGTTTCCCTACTTGCATCAAGATTTGATTAAGTCTTTTTGTTTGTTTTTAGGTGCGAACTTGTGATGCACTTACCGTGCAAACTCTGCCAACTGTTTGGGATCACTTAAATCAAGACCTGGTATACCGCCGGGAGGAAGTTTTTTACCAGTCATGTATTCAGTGAAGTCAGCATCTGTTTCAGAAACACTGGACACACTTTCATCTTCCAATTTAGACTTATCATCTGAACCTGTGATAAAAAGTTCAGAAATGTGAGCAAAAATACATGGATAATTTCTGAAAACAAATGGAAAATGATTTTTTTTGTGCAAATTACAGATATGACAAACATTTTAAAAGTATCATGTTTCAGTAATCATATTTACCAATAGTTAAGATGCATATTTAAATAAAACCTATGTAAATATTATACTGCAATGGTATTATTATTGAGTTTTATCTGCACAAGTTTGAAATGAACTGCACTGAGCCATAATCTTCCAGAAACTCTTATATAGGTACCTCATCCTGATTGGTAATACCTAAGGTTTAAAATGTTTTTCTTGAAGACTTTATTTTAGTTTCAAGCTAGTAGATTAAATTTAATATTTCCAATAAGCAAAACATTTTGCTGCATCTCAAAACTAATTTAAATTGATTAGAATTAATTTTTGTTTTAAAATTGCTGAAATTTTTTTATTTTAGCATCATTTTTAGTCACTAGCCATCAGAATATAATTCTCTTTATTAAACATATCTTCCAAAAATAAAATATACTTTTCTGAAACTTTATTCAAGGAATATTAACTAATTTAAAATATAATTAATTTGATTTAAAACAACTATTATTTACTCAAAGTTTAAAATATCACAAATGCATTTACAGTGGTTGTTGTTTATTTAAATATTTCAGGTGTTGACAGCTTGATGACAGACCAATGTTTATCTAATGGTGTATGGAGACTTCATGCATAATAAAAAAAAAAAAAAAAAAAAAAGTGAGCACCTTTTATATTCTCAGTTTTAAATTCCTCCAAAATTAATTCTCAGTTTTAAATTCCTCCAAAATTAAAATATACTTTCCTGAAACACTGAGGAATATTAAGTACTCCATAATTTTAACAGATAGAAAATATTCTCCGTAATCTAATGTTTTATTGAATTTTAAATACTTTGGCTTTAAATGTACTACAGTTATTGCTTTTTTTTTTTTTTATATTAATGTTGTGTATTAACATCCATATCTACAAAAATCAGCATGTTTAGGTACCACCACTGAATTTTCAATATCTAAGGATTAAAATGAATTTTTAAAAATGAAAAAGCATTCTTGAAGATTTTAATTTTAGCTTTAAATGAAAGCTAAATGATTAAAGTTATTATTTCCAGTAAGCAAAATACTCTGGTGTATTTTAAATAGTAATTATATTGATTGGAATCTGAACTTTTTGCTCACTTTCACAAAGTCATTTTTGACACATTTGTAAACAAAAAGTTAATTCTCAGTTTTAAATTCCTCCAAAAATAAAATATACTTTCCTGAAACACTGAGGAATATTAGCCAATTTAAAATAGAATCCGATTTGAAAAAATATTTACTTTAAGTTTAAAATAGCAGAAGAGGATTTAAAATAATACAGTAGCAGTGATTATGCATTTATCACTTGACAAGTGGTAATAAAATCTGGCAACACCTTTGCTCTTGTTCTATAGAGACCTTATTTGTTAAGACAATTTAAGAAAATTACAGGCAAACACTTTTTTTTTTCTTTAAAATGTAATTTTTAAGTACTCAGTAATCTTAAAAATGTTGGAAAATATTCTCCATAAGCTAAGAATGCTGAATTTTAATTGACTATAGCCATCAATCTTATTTTCTGATTGTCATGTATGGTCAACAATACTTTCAAATATACATAAAAAAAAAAAATAAAATAAAATAAAAAGAAAAAAAAAAGAATTGTAAATATTTATTGAGCTTTTCAATTTTTGATTCATAAATATAGGTTTCAATTAATATCACCTAACTAGATTGAAATAATGCAGAATTTTAAACAACTTATGAAATTTTTTCAAAATTGAAACAATTCGTGTAAAAATTTATTATTTATTGAAATTTTTTTTTCTTAAGACAAGGTACTTAATAAATCTTAAAAGTAATTGAAATATTTCCTAATTAAATAATGTCAGTTTTATTGCATTTTTTTTATTTTAATATCCTGACCAGATTTTTGCAAAATGATTAGTAGTCTGAAATTCAAAAAAAATTTCATTCATTTGTGAACAAGTCCTGAAAGTTTCATTCAAATCTGACAATTATTTGATTTTCGTAAAAATTTCCAGTCTTTCAAAATAAAAAATAAATAAAAAAGACAGTAACATTTATTTGCTATGTTAATTTGTAGCCCATATGCTGACGCAAGAAAAAAAAAAAAAAAAAAAGTTTTTAAACAATTTCGAATGTTCTAAGAAGGATTTTAAAATACTTTGGTCTTTCCTCTTAATAGATTTTGACGATAAGACCTGGTTTTTATCAAGTTTGGGGCATTTTTTCATCATAGTATGCTCTTTTCTCAGCGATTTTGTGGCAGAACTGGCATATCAACCACTAATTAATGCCGAAACTTCTTGTGGAGGCCCTTTTAGAACAGGCATGGTTATCAATTTTCGTTTATATGTCAGCAAGAAACAAACATTGTATGAATATTACAAAAGCATTTACCGCCACTGAATATGGAAATTGAAAGTTCAATAAAATATAATCATCGAAGAGTTACAATGTTTTGAAGTTAGTGATCATGTGACCCAGCTAGTTAGAGATTCTGCTAAAACGAAAGTAGACGTCAGTCATTGAACCTCTTTTAGCTTTTAGAAACGGAATTTATTTACTCGCAATTCGCAATAGTTTTCTTTTTCATATAATTTAAGATTGATATATTTTTTTTCTTTTTAACACTTATAAGTTTCCACCCAAATGTAAAACAAAGACTGTGTGATGATTGCATTGTTTGATTGGTGATTTAAGAAAATCTAAAAATTCACTCTACACTACAGAGAGATTTGAAAAGAAAGAAGAAAAAAAAAAAAAACAATAAAAGAAAAGAGTCGCAATATACAACATAAAAAAAAAAAAAAATTACTTAAATTATATTCTTCTTGGAGGGGGGGGGGGTTACGTACACATTGAAATATCAGGAGGCGAGAAAGACAAAGTGAAAAAGGAAGATAAACAAAGAAAAGCACCATCGGAATAATGAAATCAGAATTGAAACGATTAATAAAAAAATTAAAAAAAAAAAAAAAAAAAAAACGCAAATAAATCCAAATTTAAATAAAAGAAAAAAAAAAAATTCACCTAACGCACAAGTAAAAATGCAAGTCGATATTTAATTCTTAACCAACGATCAAAAATCACACAGAATTCTTTGATGATGGTTAAAAAAAAATTCTTATAAAAAAAAGTAATTTTCTTATTAAAGCTGATCAGTAAATAAATTTTCATCCGGTGGAATTTTTTTTCTATATAAATTTTGCAACTATTTTTTTTGTCCCATAGACATTTTTTTTATTTAATGTAAGAAACGCATTTATGCAAAGCAAAGCAAATACAACTATCATCATGAAAGACTTTACATGATTGTTTAGACTAGAGAAATTTCGGTGTGTTGAATAAAAAGTTGTCCCTTGCAATAATTTGTAGAGTGAAAATATTAAAAATGACAATTAAGAAGGAATTGTCGAGTTATTTTCCGTCTGTATCGTAATTAAAATTTTTCGCCTATCTAACCATGAACTTTTTTTTTTGAGATTCAGTCAAATCAGGAAGTTAACCAGAAAATTAGACTAGAGAGACAGATTGGATTTTTTTCTGAAAATTACCAGTAATTAATAAATAAACAAAAATAAATAACCATAAATTAACACTAAACTTTAAAATTAGGGAAAAAAAAAATGTGAAAAATTTTTTTTCAAATGTTTTTTTTTTTTTAATTTATTAAATTTTTATTTCATATTTTAGGGAACAAAGAGAAAAAAAAAAAAAAAAAAAAGTAGTTTTGTTTGCAGTATAGTTTTAAAAATTGTCAAAACAAAAAAAAAAAAAAAAAAAAAAATTTTTATTTTAGATATTTTGAATAAAAATTCAATTTTCATAACTTATGAAGATTGAATAATTTATAAATTAAATATAAATATGCTACGTTATTTTGTCGAATTACTAAACTAAAATTTAAGTTTATTTTTTATATAGTACTAGGGGGAAAAAGAAAGCACTACAGATATTTAAAGAAATTGTGTTTTTTTTGTATAAAAATTGAACTAATACACGAAAATAAAATTTAAAAAAGTAAATAACATCAAAAGGAAATAAGACGTCGTAGATTTTTTTCTTATTTGCTTTTCTGCACAAATTTTATAAAAATCGTCTAAAACAGGATGAAGGAAGCAAGCAGCTACACAAAAGCAGTTTTAGTAACATCTAAAAAGCAAGCAGCAGAAGAAATAAGGCTAACGATAGCAAGCAAGCTAGCAAGCAGGCAGGCAAGTCCGTTCCTGTATTGTTATATGGAAAATGCGTGTGAGCGCGCCTAACGCTTATACGTACATAAAAGCTACTAACGCAATACACTAAAAACAAGAGAAGCCTATATAGATCATGAAACCAACCAACGCAGAAGACACTCCAACTATCAATTTATCCATTGAATAAAATCTATTAGCGACAAAATAACCACACAAAACGATCCTATTACACTTTGTGCGTAAATCTCGTTCAATTTTTGCTGTCGATTCTCACTGGCGAACCAACATTTGCAACAACAATTTCAAGGACGGCTGAACCAGTCTGCACAAAGATGGCCGCCATCCGCCATAGTATATTTTCCGCCATATTCTGAGAAGATGGCGGCGCCCATGGAAATCATGATGGCCGACGTCAAAATCAAAACAAACATGTGTACAGCTGGAAACATTGGTCAGAGAGGAGCAGAAATGCAGAAAAACTTGTCGAAAAGCTCCGTTCAGAAGCGCCACGAAACCTGTCCCAATTCCTGACTTACGTCACACACTAGCTATGACCTTTTTCGAGACAGAATTTATCGACTTTTCTTTCCCCACCGCCAATCGAACTTAGACCAGTGTTTTGGGTCCGATTTATTTACAAACATCTGTGTAGTTTAAATAAAGAATAAATATCTAATCACAGTTGAAATTCGACAAATATTTCACTAGAAATCGTAGCAACGCAATGAGAGTTAAAAAAAAAAAAAAAAGAAAAAAAAAACAACAAACCTGTAGCCCACATTGTCACTGAGAATTCGCCTTCTAACGTTTTGATTTGAACCTGTTTTTGTTCCCATTTCTTAGTAGCCGAATTACCGTCGAATGTTAGATCTCCACCAACAACTGACGTGGAAATGGCATTCTTCGATTTGTTAGCTCTTCTTTTTCCGCCTTTGCCCTTTCTTGTGGTGGTTGCTTCCTCGGTGGATATTTCAATTTCTGGTGCTGGTACAGGGATGGTATCGGCATACACGAGGTTCGGATCGCCGACCACCTCCTCACGGGTCTGCAAAACTATTTCCTCTTGAGCTGGTTCGGGTAATGGTTGCAACGCAATCATCGGCTGTACCTCCACTGTGTCGTCGCTAGTCTCCACCGTCTCGATAGGCATTTCCACCGGAATGGACTCCACTTCCACCTCCTGAATCTCTACTTCTGAGCCGATCACGGACGCCATCTTGTCTTGCTTTCTTTTTCTACGGCGCTGAAGTTTCTGTCTATGAATAACAACGGAGGAGGGGGGGAGACGGACCACGTGATCAGACACCCATGAACAGAACGATATAAATATTCATGAGTAACAGGCAGCAGCTGCTCTCACGTTCTCCCTCCCTCTTTATACACCTTTACTTCCCCTCCCAATGTTTCTTTCACTCTTTCTTTACAGTCTTTCGATATTTCTTTCACTTTTGTACATGACTTTTTTTTTACTATTTTCTTCGTTCAATCTTTGTCATATTTTTCTGTCATTAAATCACACGCACTTTCTTTAAAAATGAAATCATCTGATCCTATCAAACATGAAATTTGTTTCATACATGCGCTTTCTTATTTTTTCCTGTTAAATACTTTTTCTTAGGTTTTCTGTCTCTCTTCATAGTTCTTTATAAGTTTTTTTTTATTTCCTCTTACTCTTCCCTCCAGTTTCTCTTTTCTCCCTTTCATAACATTTTCCATCCCCCTCTCTAATCTTATCTTTCTATGTTGTTTTTTTTTTGCTCGTTTGTGTTATTTTTTTTTTTGCTTCTCGCGAACCCTTTATCATTGTTTCTCTTCACCCTCTTTCATTGTTTCAATCTTTCTCTTTCCCTCTCACCTCTTCCTCATCTGTGTGTTCTCACTCCCGCATGCCTCGCTTCTGATGTAATTGCTTCTTGCATTCCCCCTATTATTTGCTTGCTTGTCTTCTCAACCCCTCTTTATTTTCCTGTTAACTCCTAACACTGCTCTCTCTACGTCTATTCTCCTACTTTTCCTCCTACTACGATTTTTCTCTGTTTTTCCTTTCCATTTGATTTGCCAAAGTCACTCCAAATGTAGGAACGAAGTTGTCAACATCTTCTGTAGAGATTATATTACTTGTTTTAGTATCAGTCTCTTTGCGGTATTTCTCTGGTGACAATAAGTCACCTTCTCAGCAGTTAATCACTTACTTGGCCTAAAACCAAGGATTTATCCTTGTTTTCTTTACATCTAAAGAAAGGTCTTCGAAGAGAGAAATTATGGGAGCAAAAGTGTCCCGGACAGATTTTGAGTGGGTTTATACGCAGGAGCCTCATGCCACCCGAAGGAAAGAAATTATGGGTAAGACATTAAAAAATAATAATAAGAGACAGATGATGTTAGTTACTGTTTGATATTCTCTATCATTTGATTATATTTGTCAATTATAAATTATCCGGCCTGATATGATGTGGAGAGAACGTAAGAAGCATGAAGTTTTTTGGGGGTGGGTATTGGAAGAAATGTTTTAAAAACCTATTTCTTTTATTTTATTTTTTAAATATTTTCTCTATTTTTAACTTTGGTCATAGATGATATTTTTTTGTGCTAGCATTTTGCTAAAAAGACAAAAAAGTAAATTTTGGATGTCTTAAATTAAAAAAAAAAAAAAAGCTAGTATTTTTTTTTTATTCTTAATTTCTATTCAAATCGTTTAAAAAAACTTTAACACAATCCGGCGTTTTTAACATTTCATTTTTAAAGCTAAATATTTTTTTGAAATAATTATTTATTAAGTGAGAAGCAAAAGATTTTTTTTCTTTTTAGTTCATTATGAAATGAACTTTTACTTTTAAACCTGTTTTTTTGGGGTTTTTTTTTTTAATTCAGTCGGTCTTACACTACAATTTTTTCTCTTGTAATTTAATATTAAAATTAAGGGTATTTCCACTTAAACTTGTTGAAAGTTTCATTTTGCTTTGCTTCTTCCTCTTTTTTTCTTCTTAAAGTGATGGTCATCTCGAATCCCAAGCCGGTTGAATTTGGCTTCTCCACCAAAAGATGAGAAAATATTTTTTGAGCCGCTTTGACTTCAAAAACTCATTGTATTTTAAAATCTTGCCACATTTTTAATTTCCAAATTTTACGCTTTTTTTTTTTTTTTTTTTTCTTTTTTTAAATGGCTTAGAGTTGGACTTGGATGGATAAAACTTAAAAGGTTCATTACTTTACACACCCTTTGTGTGTATTTTCTAATGATGCGAATCATTTTTCTTTAGTGGGGATCACACATGTTGCTTTATGTACGAAAAGATCTCTACAATAATATTGAATTACTTACTAACTTTGAAATTAAATTAAAAATCAAGCCCATGTCATCTTGTGATGTGATCGTATATCTTTTTTTCTTTTTAAAAAGTGAAAATATAATTAATCAAATTTAATTATTATTTTAAATGTCCTGCTGTCTGACTAAAATCTTTATTCATATCTCTTTAAAAAGTAGTTTTCACTTGATTGAGAAAGATGAGGAACTTTTTACTTTATACTTTTAAAAAATTTGATGAACAATGAACTTTTTTTTTTTTATATATTTTGCTTGTTCTTTAAACTCGATCATAAAAAAGAATGACATCCTTTCAATTCTGAAATTTCATATTTGATTTTTGTGTGTGTGTGTAAATTGAAAATGCATATTTCAGGAGTGGATGAGCAGTTTCATACAGACCAAACCATATGCCATTGTTTCATGAATTAGAAAACATAGCCATCATGTTGAAACTTAAAAAAGTAAAAGAAAAAAATATATTTCTCCCTTCGTTGACAAATAGTAAAAAAAAACTGAAACTAAAACTAAAGTGCATCATTTTCATTGAAAAAAAAAGAAAACGTAGATTTAATGGCGGGGAAATGAATACATTATGAAGTAAAAGAACACCTAAACAAAAACTTTCATGCACAAAAACGAATGGAAAGAACTTTTATTTTCTCCTTTTTTTTTTAGCGATTGAACTTTTTTTTTTTTTTTTTTTTTTACATGGTGGTCCAAAAGTTCTGTTATCCCAAAGTCTCTTCTCTTCCTAACTGTAGTTCGTTTGTGTCAGCCATCTGAAATAGAAAATTATGGGTGACAAAACTTTCGGACCACCATGTAATTTCATTAGCTACTAAAAGGTAAAAACTCTTTCGGGAATTTCGCATCATATTTTTTATTGTATTTTAAACTTTATGAAACAATGGGGTGACAACAAATATAGTTTGTCTGGTCACCACTTGATGCACGGAGAATTGATGACACTCCTTTGTAAAAGGCGGACTTTTTTTTTTTTATATTGCTTTCTATAATTTCCATACAGCAAAAGGTGAATTACCTACTTATTAATAATAATGTACCTAGCCTCATAATCTTACTTAACCCTCATCATTTAGTTTTGGAAAGACATTTAATTTCCTAACTATCGTCATAGCGTCTAAAATGGTTTTTAAAAGCTGAAGTGAAATGGAGAAAAATTCAGATAGCCTCTTCTTGTCTTAGGGTAATTTTTTTTTTTTTTTCTTCATCTTTAAAACCCAAGAGAGGGCTCGGAATATGAGACCAGTTAAAAATATATGAAGAACGCAATGCGATTTTTTTTTTTTTTTTTTTTCCCTATCCGACTCCTTGCTCATTAGTACATTTTTTCTCAAAATGAATTGGGCGTGTGTAGTGTTAGAGAAGTTAAGTACACGTGAAATTCTATGGCTCATTGCATCTGATATATTCTAAAAAGAAAAAAAAAACTTACTGAATTCGGATGACAACTCGTTCAATTCCACGATTCACACGGACTAAATATCCCCATCTTTTCACAAACATTATTTTCGGTGTTTTCTCTTCATTATGGTCCTATTCTGGATCTCTAGTCGTTTTATTTTCCCCTTTATGAAAGAACTACTGATAATTTTGCAAAAATATACCTTCTGTGAATTTTTAAATTCTTTCAGAATCCTTTGAGCTGGTGAATTTCTTTCATTGTAATAATTGTCATGTTGCACTCTTTCTTTGTCACTTGGTAATGGACAAATCCTTTTGAAGTTGAATTTAATTTTATTTTTAAGAATACAGCCATAGCATAAAAAATTGAGGTTGTGTTGCCAGTCCATTGCTTTGGCTCTTAAATGTGTTTTTTTTTTTTTGTTTTTTTTGTTTTTTTAAATCTTTGGATTTTTTAGGTCCTGTGATAGGCCAACTCTATAAGAAAAAAAATTGCATATCTATATGTGACCTTGCTAAATTTTTTTAGTATTTCACTAAATGCATGTAGACCAAATTTTGTTGGATTTTTTTTTTTTTTTTTTAACTGAAAAGTGAAAACCATATTAGTCTTTTTTTATACAAGACTATTTGAATGATTTTCCTTGGTGTTCCTGACAATGGCTTTTACATTGTCCTTATTTCAGTGAAACTGTTTCTCTCCAAAAACATCATCAGAATTTACACAGAATGTTTGTCATTTGAACTTAATTATTTAATGTTATTCTGCAATACCATCAAGGTCAAAATCTTTTTCTAATGTAAAAATTTTATGTCAGATGACTGCATTTGAGGAATGAACTACATTATCAAATTGCATAAACAGTGCTATACATAATTTAAGAATATTTTTACATTATCTACCAAAGTGACGTTAGAAAGCCTTCCAAATTAGCATAATAATCATTTGCTTTTAGTATACAACTTCTATGTAATATCAGTCATGTTTTTAAGTTGCACGTTTTTCTCAAAATCTAATTGCAAATAAGAAAAGTATAAATGTTAAATAAAATGTCAGCGGTCTCTCATTTTAAAGCTGTACTTAAATGCAGATTAGCTTTAGAAAGAACTGTTAATTTAAATTATTTTAACTTTGTGTTCATGACCAGAAAATTAGAATTTATCAGCAATAGTGGCAAGATAAAATCAAACAAATGTCTTTAAGTTTTTGAAAACTTGGATCTGGTCTTGTTGCAAATATTAAAAAACTTTATGTAAAATGGGAAATTGAATGTGCACTATTTTCAATTACCCTTTCTTGCTTAGAATCGTTTTACATCTGTTTATTTTATCTAAAGAAAAAAAAGTTGATATAAATATTTAAAACTGATTTTGCTGCAGTTAGAATAAATAGCATTTATTCATGAGTTGTGTGTTTGGAACAAAAGTTTGTGGCATTCGAAGATGTTATTTTTGTTTCTCACATTATTGAATTTTATGAAACATATTCTGAAAGGTGACATTTCCAATGTGTCTTATACAATTTATGTGTGGATTGAGAATTTTAAATGTGTTAAAAATGAAAATGAAGTATTTGATGCTCTTCATTTTCAGAAAAGAAAAAACACTGTACAAACAGCAAAAAAGACTTGTGCCATTTATGGATATGGTGTCATAACTAAGATTATTGTTCTTAAGTGGTTCACTAGGATGATGGTTGACAAGTGGAAATTTTTGTCTGGGACATTGCTGTCTGTCTTCAATCATGATGACCAAATCAAAGAGCTGATTGTAAATAATCTCAGTCACTTAAAATAGGACATCGCAGTTATAAGACATTTAGAAACACTTGAATGTATAAATTGTCATGTTTGGGTGCCTCACAATTCAACAGGAAAACATTTAATGGTCTACATTTCCATCTGTGATTCTCTGCTCAAATGCAACAAAAACTAACCCATTTTTGAAAATGATCACAGGTGGTGAAAGATGAATTGTTTACAACAATGTGAAGCAAAAAAAAGATCCTTGGGGAAATAAATGGAGCCATTGTTAACCACTCCAAAGCCTGGGCTGCATCCAAAGGTGGTATTGTGTATTGAATTTAGAGAAGTACTGTTTCTAGTTAACGGCAGGAATCTATGCCAAGCATCTAGAACTGGACATTTGTGAGTGTTTGTCTTCCATCAGGACACTCAGACTTTGTCTCTTTGCAAACTTGGCCCAAACTGGTGCAGTTTGGTTAGGATGTCCTAATACACTTGCTGTACACACCTGACCTTGCACTTTTTGGATTACCACTTTTTTCAGTCTCTACAAGATTTAAATTCTCTTAATTCTCAAAAAAAAAAAATGAAACATAAACCAATTCATCACCCAGAAAGATGCCAAGTTCTGGGAGGATGCACTCCTGAAGCTGCCTCAAAGATGGTGAAAGGTAGTGGAACAAAATGGTAGTTAAATGAGTCTATGTACAAATATCCTAATATTGTCTTTGAAATTCATTTTAAAAAAATGCTATGAATGTTTATTATATAGAGAGTGTGTGTGTAATCTAATGAAAAAAAAAAATTAAACAATTGTGTGTTAGGTAATCTAACAATGTAATCTGAAATATTAGTCTCTTCAATAAATACACCTTATCTTAAACTGTAACTATACCAGACAGTTGACATCAACTTCAGAGTTGGAGACCTTTTATTCGTTGTTTTTTGTTATGTAAAGTATTTGTTTGAATTGTTCTAAACATTTTATTCATGACTAACATAAACTATTTGTACACTTTAAAATTCAAGCTTAATATCCAGGCAACAAGGATGTATCAATAACTTTGTAGCCTGGTACTTATTAACTGGATTTTGATCTGTGATCAATATTCCCTACTGAATTAAGTGCATTGACAAGGAAACCGTTCATACTGAAAGATTTCTGTAAAACAAATGCTTCTTTATCAATACACACCTGTCGATTTATATGCATGAAGTTCTTATCTTATGCTGACTTAAGTCTGTTTGTCTAGTTATAAAGTATACCACTCCAGAATTGTTTGAAAAATTGCCTGCATCACAGGATTTCAATAAAGACTTATCAATGAGTTAGATTTTTACTGTTCTCTTACATTTGTTCTCTTTTTAAAATATAAAATGAGTGTTTTGTTCAGCATTTCTGGCAACTTCTTTGGGCATAGTTCATCATGGTTCTCAACAGTTTCCATTTCTTTAATATCTGAATTATATCTTGGATTTTTGGAAAGATAGTGATTTCCTTGTTTATGCTAGGATTGTCCTAATTTTATGTTTCGCCCATTGTATCTTTCAGCTTTCATGTGATACTTGTTGATCTGGATAACCTTCAGAGAATTTCAGACTGAACTCTTTATTTAATCTATGAAGGTAGATTGTTCTCATTCTGTTTGTTTAAGAATATCTAGTTTTGTATTACCTGGCTCAGGGATTGAATTCACATTTACTATATCACCAAATCCACAAAAAATGCTTTAATTCATTATGCTATTGATAAGGATATTAGACCAAATGTAAATATGGTAAATAACACCTCATCCCAGAAACTTAGAGAAATAGCCTGATGCCTTCTCTATGATTTTGAGTTATCCTCCTGTTCCAGCAAGTGGGTTGATTCTATGACACAGATTTGGGGAAGGAAGAGTAACTCACTCCAACACCATAAATTGTGGAACATGATCTCCATCATAAATCATAGCTACTTCCAAGCTTCTCTCAAGAGCTGCTAGTGGCAAATACTGTCTACCTATTCAAGCAAGTCCTTAAATATGTTGAACTCCTGAATAATCCTCAGCTGGTGATATTACAAGGCTCACACTCTTGTACACACATTTTCCACATTGGAAATAGTAATTTGCACTTAAAGTACACAAAGCATTGTGCTTGTTTACCTTCAGGTAATTCATCACACCTCAGATGCTCAAGAGTTGTCTGCTTTACTATTTTAACCCATTAACTGGAAGAAGAAATAAATTTGTCTCTCCCTTTTTTTTTTTTTTTTTTCCAAGGGCATTAGTGTCATGTGTGAATTTGAACTTGGCTTAGTGATTTCACTTCTTATACTGTTAACTGTTATGCTACATGCGCATCCTTTTTAAAACTACTCTTGGTAACCTGCAGCTTCAATTTTTGGAATAATATATAATCACTTTTAAAACTGTTTGCTCTGAACAAATGTGTCTATGGTCAAGACACTACCGGTGACTGGTTCTCATTTGATCACCATTGAGCCCAGTCAATACTTAGTGGACTGCTTGGGAACACTTCCTACTGTAAGCAATCACCTACAGTTCAAAACGTGTTTAAAATATTGATAAGCCGTTTAAAAATAAAAAAATCCATCAATCCAAATGAATGAACTGTCATGTATGGGGAGGAGTGTGGAGCTTAAGCTTTTTAAGTAAGCTGGTTTTATAAAGCATTGGCTTAACCACTTGAAAAGAATGTAATCAAAAGTATTTCATTTTAAAGTGGTGTTTAGCAAGTTTGTTTTATAAGCCATTATGAGAACAATGACTTTGATTATTTTTTTAATTGGATACTATACAAAGTAACTCATTCAATTTTATTCAAAAATGTTTTATATTTGGCTTTACTTAGTTTAACCTGTGCAGAACTCTTCCTCTCTTAAATGAAAATCACAAAGGAAAACTGTGATAAATTTTGGTTACACTTGCCTACTTTTTGATTGTCAAAAACTTAATCAAATTATTCTGTTAGATTGATGTTTTAGTTTTAAATGACCCACAAAGGGTTGAGAAACCATTAAAGCCAAATCAATGGATCCATGATATAACAAAAGTAATTGTCAAACTATTTGGTTTTTAAAAAAAAAAAAAACAAAAAAAAAAACTCTGCCAATCACACATTGAGTTGTATGCAGTAAACCTGGAGGATTTCTTTAAAAAAAATTGCTTATTTTAATCATGTGTTTACATGTTTTTTGTTAGGAAATGGCAATGTTTGTTGTGAAATATACAAAATGTCAAACTGTGATAATTTTTAAAATCCATTGATTGCAAAAGAACAATTATTCCTTTTGCAGCATTTTCAATTGTTTGTGAGAACAATAACAGAATGATTTTAATAGAATTGAGATTTTAAAGGGATATTTTTAGCTGTGTTCCATTTGAGTTACTTTGGAATTTGTTTGAGGTTTAGAAATAAGTAAATTCTGAATTAACTTCCATTGACTTCATAATATAAGTGTCTGTATATAATTAACTTAAAATATTTTGTGTACCTCCACCTAAGAGGTTTAAGAAAAATTTCCTTCACTTAATTTCCAACTGTTGTCTCTGTCCAGTACTTGGCAATTTATTTTAATAACACTTGTAAGTTTTTTTTAAAAAGTTGATATTTTCTGTTTGTTTATTTAAGCACAGCAAAGCACCTATTGTTTATTTACTAGATGTTAGGTTGTCATGCAATTCAGTTCCCTTAAAACAGAAATTACTTGCCATTCAACCTAATCATTTGCTGTTAATCCTCTTCATTTAAAAATAATTATTTTCAAGGGTTTTCTTGAAAGTAAAATAGGTTGAGGGAGAAACCTTTTTATTTGTGCCCATGATGAATATTAGCTGCTTTAATACCATACAGTAATTTAATACTTGTTTTAACATTGTCACTCAACTTGAGATATTTGCATATGAAATGATTTTTATAGGTTGAGTTTATTGTAGATTGCATGTTGTGAAGCCATCTAGTAAAAAAACTATTAAACAATGACTATTGATTAACAGACCTGATTGACTTCAACTTGTAAATCGTAACCAAGATTGTATAATCCATATGCATAATTTGTCATTACATTTGGGCATACCAACTAAACTCCTTTGTTTATAATTTTGTTTTGTTCTGTGTACACAGTAACATTGATCCTTTGTACAACAAAGGATCATTGCAGAAACAGATATTACTCGCATTCTAATTTTATACCTGTCATTACTTATTAGCAGCAGGTCTTTAAAAATTAAAGATTCCATGTACCACTCCAGAAAATATCCGGCTCCTTTCGCCATGTTCTATTTTTACAAAAATCTGGTCAGACCAAAAATGGAGTGTTGCGGCCCAATCCTCACTTTAGCCATGACAGTTCAATAACATTTGCATGGACTTGTGGTTGATCAATTGTTTTCCACACCAAAATTCTTTTCCTACAAATGAAATGCTGGTAGCCTCTTGTTACTTTATCACTATTTTAATGGCAGATATTTAAATGGACTATGTTCCTTGATTCTACCAGTTCAGGTTCTTACTGCTAGGACCAGTCAGGATGCATACACCGAGTTGACTCCTCCTCCTCCTCCCCTTCATGTTACATTAGTAAGTAGGAAGCTCCATTCAAACAGCTTCTTCCCCAGAACTGTTGTGTTTTGGCACATTCCCCAAAAGGATACTTTTCCAATAACTACAACCTTAACTTCAAGTATCTGGTCAATTGTTATATATCCTCATGATATGCATCTCTTGCTCCCTCCTTGTATGCCCAGACAATAACCTCAGTTTAGTAACCCTCTACCTTGAGTAACTCTCTGACATTGTATTATATGAACAATAGTATATGAAAAAAAAATATTTTTAAATTTCCTCACTCTCATATAAAGTCTGACACTTTGTTTTTGAAAATTTCTCAAGTAGGAACTGTTTGGAATGCGTCAGTCAAAGCTTAGCCTCAACATTTTGAAAAGGAAAAGAATTTTCTCTCCTAATAAAATAATTTTAGATGACTAATTCTCTTGGTTTGTACGTGTGAAATGATTTATATCCTCTTGTTTATCAGGATCTTATATTTCAAACAGCTAATTCTGGTAAAAATAGACTTTAACACAAATGGTATTTGGCATTTCAGGATGAAAAGATTTCTGCAAGGACTCTACTTGACAATGTTGTACCAGTTATTTGTTACTTGCCCTCAAAAGGATCCCTCCCCCTAAAACCACTGCAGAAACTCAAATAGCTTTTTTAATTCTAAAATGTTTCTGGTATAACTTCTCTATGAACATAAAGGTATTCCTTTATGTATGCACCTGTCACTGCTCTGTATCTTTTATTTTATGATCTTTTATTAGAAAAAGCTAACTTTGTAGATAACTGCATAACAAAAGCCTGATTTAATGAGATGCAAAATATTCCATGATTTTTAGATGTAGAAGCTGTCTTTTAAGAATGTCGGCAACTGTTTTGCTTTTGCCATATATTAACATTCCTTTAAAAGGTACTTATTAAAAGCAGAATGTTTATTTTGTTGACCATAAAAACAATGTAATCTTTTTTTTTTTTTTTTTTTTTTTTTTTTTTTTTTTCCCTCCATCTTCCATCATCTGGCTCCCATGGACATAGTTGCTCAAACTGATTTACAGTACATTATCAACTCAGCAGCATATTTGCAAGCAAATAGCTTCTTTTTTTTTTTTTTTTTTTTCTTTTCTTCCCAGTCTGAAGTATTGGCAAAAGATGCAAAAAGTGTAAAATACTTTAGTTCTCATCCAATATATTGTCTTTATCATTAACCTATAACATATATAGGTTATAACCTATAAAAGAATCTAAATGTTTCTTTTGAAGTAAATATGAAATAATGTAAAGTTTGTTCTAACTTTACTGGAACAAGTCATAAAAAATAATCCTACAATGAACTTGATTGTATAGATTTACCAAAAAATATCTACCAATCAGTTCCAACAAAATTATTTCTTTTGATTCTTAACTAACCACAAGGGAATTCCCATGTCTCTTCCATAGCTTTGTAAAAGTTGTTAAAGAAACTTGATTATAAATTCATTAACTCCA
Organism: Acanthosepion lycidas; assembly: GCA_963932145.1. Classification (NCBI taxonomy): domain Eukaryota; kingdom Metazoa; phylum Mollusca; class Cephalopoda; order Sepiida; family Sepiidae; genus Acanthosepion; species Acanthosepion lycidas. The sequence goes on from OZ010610.1 coordinate 46,436,629, forward strand.
ACTTTAGGTACTAACTCAATTTGTCATAGTTGAATGGAAAGTGATTCCAGAACAAGCATTGTCTTTTAATGATGTAGTTTAATTGTTGTCTTCCCAGCTTGCTAATTAAATTTTGAAAAAATTTAAAGAAAATGTAGGTATTAACAGTTGCTTATAAAACAAGATTTTAAAACCTTAGACCAGCTAAGTCATAACTATTCAGTTTCAAAACCCAAAGAAGCCATGAATTAGGTACTTTCATTCACCCACTGTTCATACTATTTTATCCTCATTTTGGATAATGAATAAATATAGAAATGCAAAAACATGCACTAATAAAATTCAATGGCTGTTATGTTCCCAATGACTGGCTTTTTTTCTGTCCCTCTTTGTTATGCCAGTTTGTTTCAAACAATAATGAATTTTAACATATTTCTTCTCACTTATTTGCTTGCCTTTTCTGTATTGAAACTCTTGGATTTCATATTGAATTTTCAGAAAATGAATTTCATTTATCCAATAAAATTAAAGGTGTCAGCATTTTAAAATCTTGACATGATATTTGGTTTGTGTGAAAGATTGCTTATTTTTTGTTGGTTTCAATCCATATAGGAATGGCTGCAAAACATTTTCCTCTCTCTCTCCCATTTTCTAACCAGAAGCACACAAATGCATGATGGCGTTTTTTTTTTTTTTTTTTTTTTTTCCCTTAACCAACAAAATTGGCTGGTTCTCTTTTTCATCTGACTCAGTTCCAGTCTGTCTTGTCTTGAAGTCAGAATGCTCTGTTTGCTTTTTCCAAACTGGCTTTTTTCTCCAATTAATAGTTTGTGAACTTTCTGCCATTACTGTTGCTTCACCTTGCATATATTGCTTGCTTGCTTTATACTATTTTTTGCCCTGGTCTTTTCTTTTTCTTATGTTTGCCAATTCTATTTGTTGGACAGTTTTATTTTGCATTTGACCATGGCTATTCACTCCATATTTTTCCCTAAATTAAATTTGAAATACTTAGTGTCATCTATACTTCTGCCATGTACATATGCACTTTTTTTTATTATTATTATTATTATTTATGAAGGAATCATCTGTTCAGCATGAATCCTCCTTTTCCCACAAAAAAAAATTACATTTTCTGTGGCCTTTTTATTAGTTTCATTAATAAACCAGTTTCTGTATAGGTTCATCATCTTTTTCTCTTTTGCTAATTTAGAAGTCTGGTATTCCTGTTTTTTTTTTTGTTTTGTTTTTTTTTTTTTAGTTTACAAGGCATAGCGAATTAGTTTGATAACTTAATCAGATATTAGTTACTAAGAATAAAGATAATACATTTTCTTCTATTATTCGCAGCCCTTACATTTTAATGGGTAAAATCTGAAATTGTCATAGCAAAACAATGTCTCAGTATCTCTTGAAACTTTAGATAATGTTTTGTCCTTTCTAATAATCTCTCTCCAGCCACCCCCTCCCCCCTTATGCAACTTGCTGAGGATGGCAGCCACTGGTATGACCCATATTAATTGAATGTATGTTACATCTATCTGGAGTCAGCTGTAATTGTTCAATCTGTTCTTTCTTAAAATTATCTTGTTCATCAGCCCAACAAGACAAGAGCTGGGCTTTACCTAACGGTACTATTGAAGGCCCAGATTGCAAGTACAGGAATATTTCAACATGCATTCATTGGTTTTTATGACCAGTTTTTATAATGACTTGCTTTAATGTGCGTATCAGTTATTTTTTAACCTTGCTTTTTGTCTGATCCAACAATAATTAACTTCATTTTTTTTTTTTCTTAATTAAATGCTATATTTGTTTTTTGTGTATATGCTAATTTGTCTGTTTTTATCACTTTAACTTTCAATCTTGTATACTGAAAATGTTTTGGCTTTCACAATGTTTGTTTGCTTGTTTTTTTTTTTTTTTTTTTTTTTTTATATATCAGTATAGACTCCTAACTTGGTTGTTCAGCCCAAACTGGTTATAAGCAAAACTAGTTTGTTATTCTCTGGGAAGTTTTCTGGAAGAAGTAAGCCTCTAATCAATGACTCACAATTGCAATAAATTTTCACATGTTCACTCTTTATTGTAACCCCTTGCTTATATATTTTTACTGTTTTTCTTGTTATTCAACAAATGCTGACTCACTGTGGTGTCATGGCCAGCCTTCCATGCAAAGCTTTAGTTATAGATTCTTTTTTTTTTTTTATTTAAAACATTCTTGGCTTTAATGTATTTTCTACTCATTGATGGTTTTCTATTAGAACATTAGAATAAATGTACTAAAGTCACCTTTTTTTTTTTTTTTTTTTTTCCTTTCTTTTATGACTGTCAAGGCAAACATTTAAAATACTATATTTAAATTGTCTCCACCCCCATACTTGAAACCATTTCATATAATAAGTGACGTACTGAAGTTCTCAGTCCAGCTATGGAGCGTTTCCCTCCTAGTCTTTGGTAATGTGGTCAGATCTTAAGAACTAAGTCCAGTCTATAACATTTTAGTACTCTCACAATTACTATGAATAGTAATTTTCTAACTTTCTGAAACACTTCTAAAACATACTTTAGGGAAAGATTTAATACCATAGGATTTAAAATGAGAATTAGGATATGGTGAGGATCTTTTAAGATTTCTGGTTCATTTTTAGTGAGTTAATTTATGGCGCATGAACAAAGTAAAATGAGCAATCAAGTAAAGTGAAATATTTGTACATTTATTGGGATCACTTAAACAAAAATACTTAATGTGGTAGACTTTTTTTTTTTTTTTTTTTTTTTTTTTTTTTTTTTTTTGGATATGTCACTTCATGAAGCAGAAGACATTTATCCTTTGAAAGCTTGAAAAGAAATGAAACTGAGGCTATTGATTAATGGACTTTTATACTTTTAATGTATGGAGCAAGTTCAGACCAAAAATAGACAAGTTAAGACTTGTTAAAAAAAAAATTATTGCACCATATTTTTTTCCCATAGTAATGACCATAATGTACTTTCAAGTAAGTATCCCAACTTGAATTGGTGAAACTGGGTTGCTTCCAAATTTTGGGAAAGTTTCTCCTCATTTTTTACAGTACACATAAAAAATGCCATAAAAGTCACTGGGACTTCATTTCCAAGTTTTTTTGTTTTTGTTTTTTTTTTTTTTTTTTTTTTTTTTTTTTTGTTTTTTTTTTGTTTTTTTTTCCCCAGCACTTGAAAAAAGAAAAAGACAATAACAGGATTTTTGCAATCAAATATCTCATTTAATGTCTGAGAAAAGTTAAAAATGTGATTGATCTGCATGCCTTATGGAGACCCAAAAATCAAATTCAGGCTTTCTAAACAAGTTTTAGTAGAAAATAAACAGTTGCACGTGATTTGCAGGCTTGTTGCTGCACATCTTCCAGTGGGTGGCCTAAAACCTTCCCAGGGACCAAAGTATACCACTTGTTTCAGCTCATAAAAACAAACAGAAGAATGGCGTTTTTATATATAACTTGTTGCACATGTTTTTGTTGTTTTTTTTTTTTTTTTCTTTCTCTCTTTCTTAGGGTCAGTTCCTTTCACACACTATCTTAGTGCCTAGCATAGCTCAGATTGTTAAATATCTTAAGTGAATGCAATCATGAATTCACTATGATTTGTGTCAGTTGCTTTAAAGAGATGCTGCCAATCTTCTGTTAGGCTAGGAATGTTAATTCTATCAGAATTACTTTCAAGCAATTAAGAAATTTAATTTCTCATATATTTGAGCTCATTTCCTGTAAGAACTTTTTCTTGATTTGCATGTAGAATTCAACTGAAAATCAGCTTTAGCAATATAAACTTGAAGATCAAGAATTTGCTGAAAATACAACTAAAGAAATCGCTTTAAAAAAAAAAAAAGCAAAAGGAAAAAATTAAAATTTGACTCATCAATCTGAACATTGAAAGCGGCATAAAAATTTATATCATTTTGGAACAACTTATAAGAAATTTTAGAGAAAAAAATCTGGAGTTAGCTTTGAAGACTTCTTTTTCTGAAAAAAAAAAAATTTAAGTTGCAAATTAAAGGCAGCTAAAATTTTAGAATTGTTGATGGACAATTTGATAAGACAAGGATTTATTGTGATGATGCAATCATCACACAATTGCCTGCAATATTGTCAGTCTCTAAACTTGGACAATAGCCTACTCTCATTGCATTTTTGTATCTTTGTAAGAAAGTTTCTTGTTCACAACAATTATATATAAATAGATATTTCTTTTTCTCTTCCAGCATAAACACTGGTGTTTTTGAATACAAGTTTACTAAGTAATGCTACTAATTCATTATTTCCAAGTCATTTTGGATATGCATATGTTTGTTTTTCCCCTTAAATTGATTAAATTTTTTCCCTATTCTAGCTCAAACCCTTTAGATTTGAGCATATTATACTTATGGCATTATTGAAGCAACCCTAGTCAAACTAAAAAATGAGGGAACAGAGCAATAATTGCATTTAATTCTGTCATATGCCCCAGTCGACGAATGGGTTATAGGGCGATCATACGCCGACTAGGAGATATATACACTCTCACACCTGTGGAGAGATACAAGCTATCTCTCTCAGATCGTGAGAGTGGACAATTGGTAAACAAAATATTTTTAAGACCACTGTTCGATTGGGATAATCGAACAGTAATCTTTCCCAGGTCCGCTTCGTTTTCAACACGAGTACTGATCCACAATACAAGGATGAACTATAAGGCTTAGCGACTTTTGATAAACAATTTTAATACATACAAATATACATATATCAAAAAAATAAACGAACAGATAAGTATGAGTTAAAACATCTGACAATCGGATCTCAAACTTATTCGCCAAACACCAAATGGATTCAACTGAACCCGAACATACAAAATACAAGTATGAATTAAATGCAGAAGCCAACACACATATACAAAAGAGATGGGAGAGGAGTTACAATTATTGTTTTACATGTGGAAAGGTGTTTGCGAAAAAAAACACAATATTTGTGTGTGTGTGCGCACGCGTGTATCTTTTCTACTACGGGTCCAAAATGTGATTACTTATCTTTTGTATTCAGTTCTCTTTTTTTTTTTTTTTTTTTTTTTTTTTTTTTTTTTTATATCAATGTCCTTTCTTTCCTTTTCTCGGCATAAACACAATTTCACACACTGCTAGTCTGTAATAGAGGTATATACTTTCTTTCTCTCTTTGTTTTGTCTTTTTCTTTCCGTCCTTTCTTCTGTAGACAGCTCGATTTGCAAGAGGGATGTACACTTTCTTTACACAGTTTGAACCACCAACATATATTTTTATCCGCGTCTTCAAATTGGGATTCTCGAACAGGAATATTTCTTTATGCTTCTGTCCGGAGTTGCCTGGATCGAACTGGATAAGTCATCACTATCAAATGCGTGTTATCTTTCCGTTCGTGTACCACTAGTGCCTCGGCTTCGGTCTTGCCTTTTCAAAGTCCAGAGAACAACTGATCCTTGAGTGAATCTTTGACTGTCATGTGACTTAGGTTTTGGGCGCGAATTCTAACTTACTTCCGTCCCCTGTCTAGCTTCTGTCTAGACATTTTCCTTTACGGGTAATTGGGTCAGTTAACCCTTTTGACCTGCCTTCCCAAAATGTCATAAGACTTCACCTAATCTTTATTCTGTTGCTAGGCGGAAATTAACCTTCATATGTGCGTGTTTAGCTTATCTGCTTTTAATACCCGTCACAATTCCCAACTCCTCCAAATGAAGTTTCATATCTATAATTGTAAGTTTAGCTTTCATATTAAACTGGTTAGCTGACTCCAAACAATTTCATTATTTCCCATCTCCACCAACAATGACTAAATATAGCTTTGATGACCCTTTATCAAAATACTCTCCTCATTAATTATAACTGAATGATGAACATTTAGTTCATTTATACACAAATATATAAAGTAAGAGAGGAGAATTTGAAGTAAAACCAAAAAACATAATTTATAAAATTATAGAGGTGATTCTTCTGTTGGCATACTTATTGTATATACAGTTCAGTAATTCCACATGAGCAGTTGGTATCTAAACACCATTTTGATGCTACATAATTTTGTATCAGGTTATGGTTTGAAATTTTATTTTTCAACAGTGTCTGTTAAGAGACTGAACTGCACTTGGCACTAATGCCAATGCAAAAGGTTTTAAGGAACCAAACTAAGATATTAATGCAACAATGTTGGTTACAATTGACAGCATACAGGTATTAGCTGTATTGAGACTGTCCTTGACAAGGATAGGCTACCAGTTCTAATGGTTATTAAACTTAATGCCCCTGGTCTGGCTTGTGTGTTCTGCTGCACGTACTTCCTATTAAAACCAAAACAAGCATAGATTTTGCCCAGAAATGGTTGAATGCATTCAGGTCGGTATTTAAATGGATTTATCATGAAAAAGTATTTTTTTTTTTTTTTTTAAGGTGGGAAGAATGAGCAAAATTAATTTTTATATATATATATATATATATATATATATATATATATATAGTTAACATCACTTTTAACAATAATTTTACATTTTGTAGTTTGGATTTTTAACATCATTAAGACTATACAATATCTTCTATTGATGGTATAGCATAATAACACCACTTTCATATGTAGTGATGTAAAATGGTAGTCCTGAGCAACTCCTTCAAATCAACAAATGTCAATCTTTACAGTTTGAATAAATATAAACATACAAAACATTATTTTCACTCTTTATAGGTACTTACTTACTTGCAGTAAGTAATTGACTGGCATCAAGAATCAAACAGTGTGCCTTCCTCACCCTCACCTCCTATCCTTGTAACCTTAAAGAGAAAGAAACCTGTTCAGAAATTTGATAACCATTTTATAGCATATATATATATATATATATATATATATATATATATATATATATATATATATATATAATGACAGAGAGTACATTGGATGCAGATAAAGTCATGCTTCATGTATAATAAGAGCTAAAATTTATATTGATAAATATTTTTATTTTTTATTACTGGTATCAAAACTCTGCATTTCGTGCCTGATGGAATCATCAGGTGTTGCTTAAAAATGATAAAAAAACTCAGTTGTGCTACCAGTGGGGAGAGGAAGATGTATGTATACATAGTTATCTCTACTAGTAGATAACTTTTTGTGTTTGGTGCCTGACTGCAAGTTGATTTTTTTCTTGAAATTCTCTTTGATAATTCAAGATTGAAATCTTACATTGGTCTGTATGAGGGAGTACTGAAAAGTTCTTAGCTCAATAAAATTGTTAAAATGGATGACAGAATTAATTTCAACTTGGAACCTCGAAAGGGGTAATTTGCAGTTCAAGCCCTGCACTCAGTTTCTAATAAAAATTTCACGAATAGTTCCATTTTGGTGTAAATATACATGCTTAATTGGGAAATAACAAAGAAATTCTGATAAAATCTACCATTTTGGAGTTATCGACAATAAAATTTCGGACTGATTCGCATTGTGATGAGTGAAATTGAAATTAATTCTGTACCCCCATCAAAATCAGCATTTCAATAACCTAATTTCAAATTAAAGTAATTTGTAAGTGATTTTCCAAGTGTATTGAATTGCAGGGCAAATATGTGAAATGCTGGCTGTCTGTTTTATGACCCTCTGACATTCTTCTTCAGGCCAAGTGCTTTCCAACACTCCTTATAATTCTTTCTTTTGACTGCACTTAAAAACACTAAGAAATGTAAAGCCTTAAAATGTTGACAACAGAGGATCTATGTGATAAGTTTTTCCTGAGAAATTTTACTGTCCTTTTCCAGTCTTGTAAATATTAATCATCTTGCCCCCACTTCCTCTGTCAGTCAAACTTAGTTTTATCATTAATGACATACAGAAACTTTTATTGATGTTTACTGAAAATTGAAAAAAAAAAATTAATACACATAAAATTTGTCACTTAGTTGATGTTGTATTCAGCACCCTGACTCCAGAGTCTCACAGATTAATGAACCTTTTTATAAACATTCACTCCACTCGTCAAGCAGTATCAGCCAATTTTTCTCATTTCCATTATTTTTATATTAAGTTAAAAATATAATTTGTGTTTTTTATTTGTGTTAGGGATTTTTTGTGTGTGTGTGTGTGTGTGTGTGTGTGTGTGCATACATGTGCACATGTAGAATGTCATGATTATTTCTTTTCATAATTTTCTTGTCTGCTCACTATTCCTTTTCTTTTCTCTTTTTTTCAGCTCTGAGTGTCAAAAATAATATGGCAATGTTATTTCTGCTGTCATAGACAGGACTTATTTTTCTTAAGTTTTGAAAATATAGGTGTATTCCTCTTTTTGTTTATAATTAATTAACAAAGGAAATTTCTGTTTGTCTTCACTTATTTCTTTTCCTTTCTTCCTCCTCAAGTAGTTAGTTTGCTTTTTATCTGGCTTGGTGATAGCTACTTGGATATTAATGATTGAAGGTTAGGTTTATAACTGTATTTGTTTGAATATATAATCTCATCCTACAACCTCACTATAGTTGGTCAGAACTCCATTGGCAATCCGTTTCCACATTGTTTGGCTCTGTATTGCTATCCCCAATGTCCAGCCATGATTCTTGAGCTATGGTGTCTGGAGAAAGTCAATTTTCATAAAGACATTTCCAAAGGGATGCTATAAGAGTAAGGAGATGACTTCCCTGTCCACTCTGTGGCAGTGGCTGGCAAACTAATCATTTTTGCTTGAGCTTAAGGGAAATTGGTTTCAGTTATCCATAGATTGTGTTAAGCATTGCATGTGATCTCCAACTGATGTTCTGGATTTTCTTAGATTTGTATATGCTCCATCCAATCATCTTTCAAGAGAGACAGATAATTTCCAAGTTTCTGATCCATACAGGACTGGTTCAATCAATGTTCAAAACATTTGGACTTTTAAGGAGGATGGAAGATCCATGTGCGAAATCTTTTCAAGTTTGTTACACACAATTCCATGCAAGAGCTTTGCAGAGGTTAGTCTTTTGATGGATGTATTATTGAGTAATGATTTCAACTTGGATGGTTTAAGGGAAGTTGTGATGTATTTTTGTCTTGTTCTCATTGCAATAGACACATGGTTTTCTGCTTGCTCAAGTGATTGGGGCAAGGACTCCGTGTCTTTGATACATTGAGAAATTAATGCAAGATCATTGGCAAAGACAAGGTCAGTCAGGTATTGTGGAGAGTAGTGACTGTTCTGACAAAGTTTCAAAATGAGTCCCTTTTTCTTTTTTTTTTTTTTCCCTCCATGTTCTTGAGAAATATGCAGAACATGGTCCTATAAACAGAAAAGGAGCAAGTGTGTTATTTTGTAGAACTCCTGCTTTAACTTCAAAGGAATCAGTCTCACCATCAGGCAACAATACAATGATGGCAGTGGTTTCTGTACAGAACCCTAATTGCCTCAACAATTCTGGAGGTTATACCATAGAGTTGGAGGATTTTGAACATGAGATCTCTGCTGATGGAATCAAATGCCTTGCAAAAATTGACAAGACAGATTGTGACCTCTTAGTTGAATTTTTTCATCTCTTCCCATACGTTGTAGAGATGTGCGGTTTAACCAAAAAACGACTTTTTCTGTTTTATCTTCACACCATGAAACCACATTGAAATTTTTTACAGAACCGAACGATTTCGGTTTTGTTTTTATATCACTACTGAGTGACTATATCCAAAGAAACACTATTCAAAAAGACTTTCAGATGTTATTAGGTTGGTGCAAAAATAATGACGTAATAATGTTGTTTTTGACGATAACAAATACGTCAAAAAACGACATTATTACATCATTATTTTTGCACCAACCTAATAATAAAATTAAATTTTATCAACATTTATACCATTGTAAGAGAAAAAGATTGAACAAAAATCTTAAAAACATTTGACTAGTTTTAGGAAATAAATGTGAAATCTATTTCTTTCGGTTTTCAAAAGAAAAAAAAGATTTTTTGCAGTAAAATTAAGTTAACAACAAAATATTGAGTAAAAATAATAGTTGCCAGTTTCAACTTATTAAATTTTATGAAGTCAGATTTTTTTTTTTTTTTTTTTTTGTAAGGGTTTTCTAGTAAGCCATTATGCCAATCACAAAGTTTTTGCAAATAAGAAAAATGAAGATATATAGATATATATATATATAATTTATTTTTTTATCTAGCATATGCACCTAAATTAGATATTAAGAATAATTAAAATAGTTCTTAATTTCAATTTTAAGGTGTGTACATTTCCAGATTAGAGAGCCTAGTTCAGATTCTAGTCAAATTCATTGCATTCACTTACATGCTAATACCCTTGGGAAAGGTATGAATCTTTTCTCTCCTGTGCCAGTCACCAACTTGGGATTTGAATTTCTGCAGACTGTCTTAGAGACTCCAGTTCTGGATTTGTCCTCAGGGTTTACTCCTGAAGCATTTCCCATGATTGAGTATGGCTGCAAGGCAGTGGAGGTTTAAAATCAGTTTTCCTGCCCTTTTTATTTATTTATTTATTTATTTTTATATATATATATATATATATACACACATACATGCATACGAATAAGTAAAATGTATTAATGCTTAAATGGCATTGTAAGCTTTCTCCTGTTCTACCCAACTTTTTTTTACTGCCTCATACAAGCGAAAGGTCACTTAATTGATTGTTGCTATATTTGTAGTTGGGGATTTGAACTGGTTATGTTTTTAATCTCTTACTATTTGTATAGATTTTGAACTCTCTGTTGATTAACCAAGAAAGTTAGTCATATCACTATAGTTCTGATTTGTTTCCCTGTTGTACATGGTTACACAAGTCTGGACTCTGTATTTTAAAGTGAATCACCTCACACATGGAAATTTATTTCAACTTAAACAAAAATGGCTGGTGTAAATGTTTTACTCTAGCTAATCTGGTTTCCTCTGTTGCATTCACTCTTGTACAAATGCCCCTCTGAGAGGCATGGATCCAATTCTCTCCAGACCCCACACGCACACACCATTCCTGACTATATTTTTCAAAGGATAGTTAGGATCCCCTATTATCTGGTTCACACTCATGTTTTTTTTTTTTTTTGTTTTTTTGGGTTTTTTTTTTTTTTTTTAACAGGAGTATAGGTTTATCACTCATTTCCTGTCTAAGATTGTGTTTCAGATTTCTTCTAACATCTACTTCAACTTTATATTTTTACCACTTCTCCATAAACTCTGAAATTTTACTGTTTATTTTTCCCTCCGAGGAGTAGATATGTTTGCTGATCATCCAATTCACACTTGTCCCCAGTCTTTAGAACAAGAATGGAGTTTTCTCTTGTTTTCCTGTTTAGGATTGGGTTTCCAGTTCTTTCTAGGGTCTTTTCATTCTTTTTTACTCCCAGTAACCCCTTGCATCTTAATGGCATTATTGCCTTGCTTGGGGCGAGTTGATTTTTTTTTTTTTTTTTTTTTTTTTTTTTTAAGTAGCCTGGGCTCTCTGGCCATCCATTGTAGATCAACTCTGCTTTCAGAACTATTAAAATAGCTACAGAAAACCATTCTATCTTCCTAAGGAATCCTGGCAGTTCAGGTTCAGATAATAAAAAAACATGGGTGAAAATAAGAAAAAAATATTTTGGATTCATTTTGATTCCTGAAGAGCAAATACAATGAAAAATAATGATAGTCTCCCTTTAAAGTGTGCTTTGGTTTTGCATTTGGGGCCTGTTGCCAGTGTTTATAAATTTCACCTATTTAACAAAGGTTGTTTTTTGTCTCCTATCTTAGCTAAACTGCCATATTTAATAGAATATTAATTCAATAAATTTAGAAAGGGGCAACATGCCTGTTTTGGTTTATTTAACAAAAGAACAGCTTCCTTTACTAAAAGTAGGCACTATTTAATCCAAACAAATCCTCTCCATTCCAGCATGCACTTGTCAAAACTAATTCTTCAATGAATGCTTATGCAAATTAAATCTATCCTATTAACTTTGCATCAGCATAGAAAAGAGCTCTTTCTTTTTTTTTCTTTTTTTTTATATATATACACACACACACACACACACACAATCAGTTTGATGTGAGGAAGATTCTTTTGTGTTAAGAGTAGGGAATGTACCATAGAAGCCAATATCATGGAAAAAGGAAAGAAAATAATTCTTAACCCTAGACAAGTCACATGGGATGTTTTTTTACTTCAAAATTTTTAAAGTACTCGTAATTCCTAGTTTGCAACTTTTTTTCTTTTGCCCCTCCCACTACTCTCCGAACTGAGTGAGGGTGTGTAGCACGTGGTATGGCACAGTTGTCATAAAAGCAGACACCAGAGGACTAACCATTTTGGGAAATCCAAGGTGACTAATGTTGAATTCTTTGTGAATTTAAAGTAGCACCTTGTATATCTGAATATAAATATTCCATTCTAATAGAAGATAATCAAGTTCAATCTCTCCAAGTGTCAAAGATAACTTGGCTACAGGTTTGTGTTATCTTTCCACCTGTGTTACTAGCCACCATAACCTTTCCAGTTTTGATCAATGCTTATCTAACTAGAAAATTTGTACAGCTGTTAAAATTTATTACATTTTTTTTTTTTTTTTTTTTTTCCTATCATCCTACCAATAAAACAAAATATTTTTGATATTTACTTTTTATATCTACTGAATTCAAACTGTAAAGCACATGGACTCATGCAGATTAAATAGAAAAGCAGGGGAAATTCCCCCACCCCAGAACAGAAATATTTTTAAATTATCATTCTGGTAAATAATAATTTTTCATAGAAACATCTAAAATTTTATGAAACCTAAACAATTATTGCTTTTCACATTCTAACACTTCCGGTATCCCTATTTCTTTTCTTTTTTTTTTTTTTTTCTTTTTTTTTTTTCTTTTTTTTTTCACTAAAGTTTGTGAAATAATTATTTATATACTTAAGGAACCTTTTCATATATGATGATTTTTTTTTAAGAATATTTCAGATGTGGCACAAAGCCGAAAGTGTGGGGCACCCAATGAGGCTCGAACTCTCTTGTTGGTCATAATTGATCAATTTAGCAAGGCAAACTTGCTAACAATTACACTGTCAAGGGACACAAGTACCTTTTCATATATGTAATCATGTAACATGTGATATTTACTTGTGCAACCCCCCCCCCCCCCGACAGTGGTAGGGTATTACGCATGGTCTTAATGTGCGTGTGCTCATATGTGTACACATGGCTCCAGGGCAAAAATTGACCAGTCCCTGCAACCACTGCCATACTGGTATTGGTAATTTTACTATTCCTTCCTCCTCAGTTCAGTGAGGGAGGTGTTGCCACATGGTTGGAATCCCTGGTACCTGACAATCTCTCAAAGCTTTTCCATACTCTGTCCCCAGACCAGATATTTCACTTTGATCCCAGCCCAAAGGCTGGAAAAAAAAAACTTCATAACAAAGGATTTGATGAGCTGTTCACTGTCCTCTCTGTAAATGTTCTAATTACTTGCCCTTTTACCCTGTATAAGATAAAATTCACCTGTGATGAACCAGGCAGGTGACTGATGACAGGTTGTGGTATGAACAGCACTGGGTATTGTTATTGGTTATCCCTTTGGCCTCTATCATTATCTAAAGAGGTCAGTTGTACTTAAATCTTCCTGTGCTTTCAAGAGTTGAAATGTGTAACAGTTGGGCAGTGGTAGGTGTAAGTATAATCTTGTGTAGCATGGGTAATGATAATAAACTGGATATGTTTTTAGATTGTTCTAAATGAGTTCTTGCGGGCTATAACTAACACAGCAGTTGAATAGAGTATGGTGTACTAAAGTCACTGTTCAAATGGTTTCAGACTGAATAACTTGTGCTCAGTTGCTATTTAACATTTGTGACCACACTTTGCACTTGCTTCTGGTTAGTGTGTAATGCTTTCTATACTCACAAAAACTTGAAAGTTAGCTTACTCTTCCATGGATCTCCTAAATTTGTTTTCAAAGAGAAAAATCTATACCTTTTCAAAAGCAGATTTTTAACAAAAATGGAGTATACTTTCCATAACCATTATTTAATCATTAACAAATTTGTTGCTGCTTTTATGGCCAGAATATTGCAAGGTAGTTTCATTAATATGAAGGCAAATAATGAGACCATCCTCATTATCAGCTGCTGCCGGTGTTTGCTGCTGTACATAACAAAATCAAAGTAATGTCTTTTTACTATTTGTCTGATGGTTGACAGTATAACTGCCAGAGTAGCTGTTCTTATATTTGCTAAATCCACTTGTAGTGACTGAGATTCTTCCTTTCATCTTTAGATTTATTGGTAAACTGATAGGTTCTAGAGAATGACAAAAATTCTGAAATGGAAATGAGGATGCACAGATTTGTTATTGTCTTCCAACAGTATTGGTCTTTTATTTATTGGCACACTGCCTGTTATCGAATAAGCAAAATAAAATTGTATTATCTGTAGAATTCATAGAGATGTATTGTCTGTTAGTTCATAGAGATGTTGATGAATTTATCTTTATTTGGAAGATGAATAGTTCCTTTGTATAGTGTATTAAATTTGTTTTTTATGTCAAAACTTTGTAGAGAGACTTAATTTTTTTTTTTTAATCTGTTCACTGCAAGATAGAACTTTATCAATTTTTTTTTTTTTTTTTTAATTCTTGAAGGAACTGTCAATGAGCATAACTGAAAGGCGTTGATGTTTTATCAGCTGGACATTGGTCTTGTGGTTTCCCATTTTAAAGTTAGAAATGGTTAAATGCTCATAACCATTTCAGTTTGAAAATAATCACATCAACCAAAATACCTAAGGCTTAAGGCCATATCATGTCAAAACACTGGTTCTTGTATGATCACCAAACTTAAGCCACATTGATTTTAGTCAGTACCTAGATGGGTGACCACTTGGGAATACTAAGTGCTGTAAGTTTGGACATGAAGGTGGTGTAATGGATAATGGCTCCAAATTGAAAATCAGAGAGCAAAGTTGTAATTCCACTTGGGTTTGTTGTATTCAATTATGCACACTTTGGGAAAGGCATGAATTCACTTCTTATCCCCAACCCCCAGCTATGGGTTGATTAGTAGGACATGTATCATTATCTCCAAAACATTATTACAATCTAAAAATATTTTTGGCTTTAAATAAGCTTCTTTTTTTTTTTTTTTTTTTTTTTTTTTTTTTTTTTTACTCAGGACAATAGGTTGAACAATTTCTCATTAACATAAATGCTTTTAAAAAGCAATTTCTCTTTGATCTTGTTCATCTTTGTCTCTTACTATTCTGTTCAATATGTCTTTCTCTGAATATCTGACAGCAATTTTTCAAGCAATAATAGCAATTGCAGCTAACTCATCCTTCATGATGCTTTTCTAAAGATTTTTGGTGAGATTATTGCTATAGTGATGTAGATTTGAAGTGTTAAATCTGATATTTTACATTGCTTCTAGGTTTGAATCCCAAAAAAGCCTAGAAATTAATTAAAATCTGAAAATATCTTGTGTTAATCAGAAATGTTTAGTCATAGCAATCATTAGTATTGATATGAAGCCTTATATCAAGGCCATCAGTGATTAGATAAAAATGCAATATCTATATATATATATATATATATATATATATATATATAAATTTTTAATTGCCATACATTCTTTCATGGAAAAAAAAAAAATCGTTTCCTGTTGCCACCTTCAGTTTTTATTCTCTTACACTGTTTGTCCCCAGAGCATAGCTAGAGAAAGAAGAGATGGATTCATGCCTTTCACAAAGGTACAGATGTGAATATGAATTCTGCTAATTCCACTTTCCATGTTGGTATCCATTACACCACCTGCATGTCACTAACTTCCAAATAAGTATTGATGAGTTCAGCTAATCTGATACTTTGTGGGGGTTAATTACTGTACCAGATTTCTTTTTTATGAACTTTCAATTTGATGCATACTTGTTATTAATTTTTTTTGTGTGCCCAGAAATTGGACACACATGTTGCAAATTTACCGAGGTAGGCCAAGACCAACTTTTCATTTTTTTTTTTTTTTTTTTTTTTTTTTTTTTTTAATGAGTATCATCATACATTTTAAGCAGAACACAACTGGATCTCTCCTGCATAACATTTACTCTTGATTTCAACTCCAGATGTGTGTGCAGCTCAATGCCTTCATCCAAACATAGACATTACATTCTCTTGTGCAATGTCTGAGGGACTTTTTGCTTCCTGAGGTGGGTGTTTATATATCATCCTATATTATAGTTCATTCCTATGCTTGCAACACTGCTGCATCTGGGTTGACCCATATTCACTTGTTGGGTTCACCACTGGCATTAATATCTCTGCACCTGATTTCGTTGAAGGACACAGTGCAAAGTCTTTTCTGCCTGATCTAAGGTGAACCACATACTTCTTCCAAACTTTTCAAATTCATTACTTTTCCAAAGTTATGTAGATTTTTTTCTTTTGTTTTATTTCATTGTATTATCAAAATCATGAACATTTTTCTTCAATACTTGTCTTTTTATTTCTTGTTAAAAAAAATAAAATAAAAACTAGCTGCTTTTTTTTCTTTTTTTTTCTTTTTTTCTTTTTTTTTTTATTGATATATCAGAGAATCCCAAAATCTTTGGTTCTTTCCACAACATCAGGCCACTGGTGAAGGCTGCACAAGTAACTGAAAATTTTATGATTCTTTCAAAAATTTGTTCTCTCGCATGTTCACTAAATAAAAAGCATACAAACACGTTTTGTCATTCAATTTGTGTGTTCACACAAATTTCTCTTTCACTTTTGTCCCATATTAGCTTCTGTGGATAACCTCCCTCAATCATGCCTTCTGTTCCACAGTCAGATTCAAATTTGTCAACTTGAGCATTAGATATGCACTTGTGGCCAACTCTTCTCCAACGGACACAGGATCACTCGACCCAATCCCAGGATGGTATGTGTATCCTCAACTGTGATTGATACTAATTTTAAAAAAAAACAGGTTAAGTTTATTATTAGTCCACTCCGCTGTATTGAGCATCTCACTCAGAGCTTCCAAGACAGGATTAATTCTATTACATGTGCCAAACATATCATCATATTTGACAGTTGTTGTGTCAGTTCCTTCTCCCCTCTTAATTCAGTGAGCACAGTCCTGACCAAAATGGTATTATCAGGGTGGGGGTAGCTATACCCACCCATTAAAATACATTGGCTAAATATTTATCAGCTCCTTAATGTGTTTATATTTAGTTTAAAACCATTAGGCTTTTCATTACCTTTTCTTTGTGTATGTATACACATGCCCACAAAATTAAAAACAAATTGCTTGCCTACTGACTTACAAATTTGACGGATTTCATAGTCCTGGCAAACAGCTGCTGGTAATATCTGCTGTTTGTCCATGGCAGCCAATCTTTCTTCTCCCCACATAACAGTGATATCCGCTTCCTCATCCTCCAGGGCTCCTTTGTGAATTCTGAGACCACGTTATGGCCTATACATCATAAGTGGGCATGTGGGAATAAATAAACCAAAAGTTGTGTGTGTCTGTGCGTACATTGCGAGAACATAGATATAACATAAGATACAAATGTCTTTTTCCCGTCAAAATGCTTTACAAAAGAATTTCTTCACAAGCACTTTCATTGGTTTACATTCATTTCCTCTACAGACATTTGGTTTTCATAAACTTGACAAAAATTCTAAACATTTTGTAACCTCATTTCATTATTTATTAAATTTGAATTGCTTTCATTTTCATATCTGCCAATTTCTACACCAACAGTTACCTGATTTGTCTATCTTTCCATGTCTACTTTAACAATAAACTGTGGTTGTTGACACCAGCTCATCTGCTATGAAGCTACTTGATATGCTGCCAGACATGGATGAATAATTGTCATATTTGCCATTTTATTAAAAAAAATTACAAAAAATCTTATTAGCTATTATTTTGCATAACATACTTAGAGTACTTTTCATATTTTTACTTAATTTTTTCCTGTAAAATCAGTCCTTTGTGATTTTGATAAGCAACACCTCGCCAAGATGTCAGGATCATCTAATGAATCACCTATGTCCTCAACCTGTTCCCTTAAAAAAAAATAAATGTCAATGACCCCAGTATCTAAAATTTGGACTAAAGCTATAGTAGAATAATTTTCTTTTCATGCAAATGATAATGTATTGATATTCTTAAGGTTCATTCAAAAATCATCTAAAGTCATATGCACTAAAATAGAAAATTACAATTTTTTTTTTTTTTTTTTTTTTTTCACTTTGCAAAATTGATAAAATTAGACTTTATTTTTATTAAAGCATTGCAAGAAAGGTGGTGGTATCTCCAAGGTAATTTCATCTGTCCAAATTTTTTGCCTGTTGCTTTGCTATTCTAAAAGCCAAGCTTGTCACTGAACCTTTCAGTATTATAGCAGATGAAGTAGTTACTGTGACCACATAATTTTACATGTTAATATGCACCTTTTGTAAGGGATGTTAAATGCAGTTATCAAAATTTTGAAGTCGATCACGTATCCTGACCATAACTTCTGCTAATATTATAACATGACACACCTTGGTTGATCCTACGTCAATCTAGTCAACAGTGACCAGACAATGTGACCCTTGCTACATACTGCCTATACCAGAAGATGTCTTTGTCCTCAGGGTTGTAGAACAAGTTGATTGCAGGGTCAATATCCCACCGATCAATACTGTCAATATCTGCCTAGTCCACACCTTGCTCTGCCTATATGTTTCTTGATCACAGAGCTGGTAGGAATTGGGTATAATCAGAAATCATGGCACTGGTTCAAACCACAACAAAGCTGTTATGATGAGGGAAAATAATAGAAATGTCTTTGCAGATGAAATAAAAACAAATTTTCAGGTTAATTTTTGATTTGCTTTATGTAGTTCTTTTGTAAAAATTAACCATTCTCGCTAAAAACTCTATCAGTGCCAATTTTTGGAATAGGGCTTAAAGCCAGGGATTCTCTTGGCAGCAAGTCACGTGGTTCTCAGTAGCACCTTCATCTACCTTTCACCAATGTCTCTTGTCTCTCTGTCCATCTGCCTGGGTCATTTAAGTGCTCTGCTTATATTGACTCTGACTCAAGACTGGAGTAGGGGGCTGACAGTGTTTGGGAATTTGTGGGTTCTCCAGGTTTCTGTATCAATAGTTCTTTGTCTGGCTTACAATATTAATTATCTCTCCCAATCATCAGTCTGCCCATACAACTCATTCCTTCTCTTAATTATGCCTCATACCATTACTTCTAAATGGGCATAGGTAATTTCTCCATCTCTCTTAGTATCTCATCTAAGCCTATCACCTCAGCTGTCTTTTTAACAAATCTGATTTTTAAACCATGTAGACAAAAAGTCATTAATTTTAATTATCTTTAATTTTCAACAAAAAATTTTTCTCAGCCCCTGCTCTCGTTTTTTTTTTTTTTTTTTTATGCAATCTGAGACTTACCAGCCGTCTCTTTTTGACCCACTAATAGCAGTATTATCTTGTTTGCTTAATTGTATTTCTGAACCTTACAGGTTAGTTTCTTATCTCAAAACCTCCTATTTCTTGATTTGTTTACATTTCTACTCTTTGACAGTCATAAATCAGTTTCTCCATTCTGCTTTCATCTTCAAAATTACCAAATATAACAACTCATTTGACCCCTTCTGCCTGGCCATCATGAGATAGGTTTTTGTAACTTCCACTTTAAGTAAGCTGACATAAATCAATTTCTACATTTCTGCTTAATTTCCAAAATTGTCAACTGACTTTGAAAGTATTATCACTATTCCTTCTTAGCTCTCATGTTCTGAAATCTTCCACATGACCCCTTTTCCCAAAGCCAATAGTCATTCTTTTCAGGTTTGTCTTTTCTCCCTTCTTTCAGTTTGTTATTCCGTACTATTAACCCCTTTCCTTTTACCAATGTCATATAGCATCACAATATGGCATTTAAGGATATCATTGCATTTGTATTAGTTTAGCTGCCTGTTTATAAAAAAAAAAAAAAAAAACTCATGGGGGAAAGTGTTTTGAAATAGAAGTTGCCTTGTATTGTGCTTACAACATTGTTTAACTCTTGAAATATTTTCACATTGGTTAGCATTTGATAATGTTGCTCACTTACTGCTTTCATTATCAGCCTTTTTACAAAAAGCCTAACTGAAAACAGCTATACTTGAAATAGCTTGACAATCCCTTGCTTAAACAATTAGTAAAACTGTCCACTGTGATAGTGGCAACTAGATAGAATTCATGGCTTAATTAATGTGGCCAGGTATTACTGTAACAATATTTAACATGGTGTATGGACAAAAAGGGGTTAAAACAAAACGATTTTAGTTTTTTGTCAGAAAGAGAATTATTTTCCCAGGATATAGGAACAGATGTATTAATTTTGTTGAAAAAAGTTACACAACGTGACTTTGCTAGACACAACTGGCAGGTCAGGGGCCAGAGGTTAGTCGTTTGCTGAAAGGTATCAATGGGGAATTTTAGCTGACAAAAATTCCCTGAGAAAAAACTATAATTGTGAGCAATTGTAAATGCAGAAGAGGACATCCAAAAGGCTGACATCATATGATGGCTCCTCCCGAAGGAGGATGGGATCTTTTAAAATTGGAAATGTGAAATAGAAAACAAAAACGACTGGTTGAATTTTGGGAGATTTGCATAAAAACCTACCTATTCACCCGCACCACACTAGTTGAAAGGGACACCCATAAATACAAGTGCCTATGTGGTCCAAAGTTAGTTGGGGTCCCTTAGTCGGAGAAGTTGGGGCCCGCCAGTCGGAGGAGTTGGGGTTAGTTGGCGTTGCAGTCGGGAGTTAGATTTCTGATATAACGCTCTTGCCAACCTAATGATAAGAATAATAATTATCTGTTGAAGAAGAAAGACTCTTATGATAAACCTTGTGGCGTCCGTGAAAGTACAAATCACCCTACTTGAAGATAAATCCAGTTGTCAAGTCTGGTCACACTTCAAAGGAGCTACCCAAAATTTTCATTCCATTGCGAATATTTAGAACGGGTTGGGAAAAGAATTAAAGAACTGTAAATATTTTTTTTCTTATTCTGATATAAACATCATATCGTCACTTATTCGGGTGTCGTCCATTTTATTTTTCAATTTTGTATGCATGTGTTCAACTCCTTGGTTTAGCGTGGTTAAAGATACCTCAGTGGAAATTCGGCTTGATTCTCTTAAGATAAAAAATCACGTGGGTAAGAGAGGTCACGGTTGAAGAAGTCAACTTAAAGCTGCTATGTCAAATGCATCGACGGCAGACAAGTGGGCTGACGAATGGTTTTCTGATACCAGGATCAATCCTGACCAAGCAAGTAGACCGGGATTGACCCTGAGTACCACCATACTTGGTGACCAAAGCAGACCGGACACAGAAACACGTCATATTTGGAGGCTGTGGCCCTGAACAACGTCGTATTACTTGTATTCGCAATTTTATGAAAGATTCTTTAAACAGGAAAAGAGTCATTGTGTGAGAGTTAATACATGGTCAACAACACCTACAAAATTATGCTTCAATGCCCATTTCATTAATGAGAGCTGCATTCATTTAGTGATAGTTTTGATGAGCATAATTAGAGAAGTCAGTCACCACTCCTATGGATTATATAAGACCCGATGAAAGATGTAAAACCTCATTTTTATTTACAATTATTGCCACATGATACCAACAATAGTTGGTGCATTATATAAGTAATCATTCTAAATAATACAGTTAATCAAAATAAGTGCTGATATGTCAAAAAATATTTGGCTTAGAGAACAAGGAGGGATAGTCAAGTCTCCATGATTTCTCAGAATATTACTTTTAAAATTACTTCTCTTGTGGAATGGATTGCCAACTGTTTATTTAAAAAAACAAAAAAAAACAAACTTAAAATGATTACTTGGTTGCTTATTTTATATCATTTTATTTACATGATGCAAACAATAGTGCTTTATTTAAACAAATTAGCCATAATCAACATGTCATTTTTATTATTGCAATAACCGTTTTTACATAAGTAATAATGTGGTTAATTGAAATAAGTGCTGCAAAATTAGTTACATTAAAATTGCTTCCAGGTTAATTATAACAGTTTATGGTTTTATCGCCTATAATCTTTAACTAATAATAAAAAGGCACAGATATTCAGAGAGCTTAAAATGATTACTTAGTTACTTATTTGGTGCATCATTTTTATTTACAATTATTGCCACATGATACAAACAATAGTGCATTAAACAAATTAGTCATAAATAATCAACAGTGCCTTTTTATAGCCATCTATGATTTATATTATTGCCAACTAAGGTTGTTTTTACATGTATATAAGTAGTGAAGTAATCATTCTAAATAAAGCAATTAATCAAAATAAGTGCTATGTAATTGGTTTCATAAATATTGTGCTTTCAAATTATAATTAACAATCTGTTCTTATCTAGTCTTGTTTATTTTGAATTTTTTTATTTTTCTATTGAAAATGTTCTTTACATTTAACTTTGAGTTTTGTTTTTATTTTTGCTGTTTTAATAATTATGGTTGATTTTATTGCAATTTCTCTAAGTACCAAAATGGATTTATGGAAAATTGTCCCCCCCCCCCTATTATAGACACACAGCCTCTTACCTCCGATAAATTATAAAAACTTCAAACTGAAATGTTCAATTTACTTGAAATTATTTTATATATTCATTTTCTAAATAACTTTAATGTCAAACATAAAAATAATTTTTTCTTTTCCTTCTTTCCTACAGCAAAATACCCTCAAGTGAAGAAACTGTATGGTCCAGATGAAAAACTCAAATACATTGTTGTGGCAATGGTGCTAGTACAGTTGGTCGTCATGTACTTTGTGAAAAACATGTCCTGGACAAATATAATCATTCTTGCTTACTGCTTTGGTGGTGTCATCAACCATTCTATGTCTCTTGCCATCCATGAAATTTCCCACAATCTTGCCTTTGGAACAAGCAATATTCTTGCTAACCGCATTCTTGGCATCTTTGGTAACTTACCTCTTGGAGTACCAGTTTCTGTCACATTCAAAAAGTACCACTTGGAGCACCACAGGTACCAAGGAGATGAAGAGAAAGATGTAGACATCCCAAGTCGTCTTGAAGCTCGTTTTTTTACTCGTACTTACACAAAACTCCTTTGGGTCATTTTGCAGCCTTTGTTTTATAGTCTCAGGCCATTTTTCATGCGTCCAAAGCCATTAGAATTGTTGGAATTGATCAACATCATTGTTCAAGTTACCTTTGATCTTATTGTCTATTATTTCTTAGGAGTGAAGCCAATTGTTTATATGATCAGTGGCACGCTTCTGGCAACAGGACTTCATCCAATGGCTGGTCACTTCATCTCTGAGCATTATATGTTTAAAAAGGGCTATGAAACCTACTCTTACTATGGCTGCTTGAATGCCATCACTTTTAATGTTGGTTATCACAATGAACATCATGATTTCCCCTTCATTGCTGGGAGCAAGCTGCCAGAGGTAAGAAATTACCATTTTCAATTTCTAAGTCTTGGCTCTTCACTTGTGTCCTGGACTATTTTTGTAGAACAAGTTACAATAATCTGGATAGCATTTATGAAAATACATCAGAGTAATCATTCATTCTGTGTAAACCTCTGCAATTTTTTCTCCTTGTGCAAAAATCACAATAGTTTTATTTAAATACTGTAGTCATTTCATTTTATTTAAAAAAAAAAAAAAAAAAAAAAATTTAAAACGTGTCTATGAATCCATTTTTATTTAAAAAAAATTCATAAAATGTCTTAATTTCCTGTACAAATGATTTTCCCATTAATAATGCTAGATTTTTTTTTTCTTTGAATCTGTTTAGGTTGTGTAAGATTAAATAAACTAAATAAACAGCTGTAATATCACCTTAGCAGAAATTCAAGTTAGTTTTTGAATTGAAAGGCAAACTTACATTCTGTCCAATTTCACTAGATTGTTACTGTTTGTAGAATTGAAAGCAAGTAAATGTTTTTATAAATGAAATTGTGAATGTCATAATAAAATGACAGGTTTTGACATGAGCTAAATAACATTTTATTGAATGTAAAAACTGCAAACATCCTTAATAATGCAACAATAAATTCACTTGTAGATTTAAAATCTACAATATCTGGGGGAGAAAAAAAACAATGCAAAAATTGTATGAAATATACTGCAAGTGTTGCATTTTGTGTTGCCACTGACTTCAGTCCTTCAGATCCCAATGCCACTTCTTAAACTGTAGTGACAATGGACTATTTCTTTTTCATATTTGCTTTACTATACAAGATAACATTGATTCTAGAAAGGAGCAGAAGGAAGGTCTTCAGGGGAACATTTGCCCACTTATTGGCTTAGCAATTTGCCATGTGCAGGCTAGCCTCTAAGGAGTGGAAAGTGTGTTATCAAAATTCTTGTGGCCCTCTGCTGACTTCATATCATGTTGGTTTTATATCCGTTCCTATCAGAATTCTATGTCCACAGGTCTTCTGTCCAGTAATGTGCTATCCTGGACCAACCTCCACATTCTGTAATGCAAGAAAACAATGGATCTGGTAAAATGTGCTGCTTGATTGGAAATATTTAATCTTTTTAGTAATTGAAGCAAAAACTAGTACATTGTTTCTTATCCACTCTGAACTTGTGATCTTTTTTTTTTTTTTTTGTTAATTTACTCAGAGCACAATAGTTGGTCTATTATAAAATTATAAGGATCCTATCATTAGGTATTTTCTCCTTGCTAAACTAATTCTTGTGAGTAGTTTACTGTTGAAAAAAAGGCTTAACTTTGTCTTCCTTCCTTCTTTCAGGACACATTTTTACTTAGTTTTGTTTTGGTTTTCTTTTTGTGTGTGGGGGGGGGTAATAATAGCACAGTTGTCAGCACAGTGAAATCAGCAAGCCAAGTTTAAATCCTAGCTTTGATTGGTAGCCAAGGTAGAAAGAAAATTCTGAATTAAGTGAGTTAATTCAAAACCATGGAGAAGGCAAATTGGAATCTCTATGGAGTTTTGTCATTCTACTCCACTGCTTATTTTTTGCTTTAGGTCTAATTTCTAGCAGATAACTCTGGCTGATTTGGGTGCAACATCAGACATCAAGAACCTGTAACTTGTCTAACAAGGTTATGTGTTTTATGTTAAGCAGGCTTAGCTGTATGAATCTAACATTATTTTTTTTTAGAATGTGTGTGTTTCTAGTTTAATCTGAAATTGTGTATTTGACATTTTATAAAACTTCAACGTAACATCCAAATAAGTGAAAAGATTCCAAAAATAAAATGTACTTTCAAAATCCCTTCATAACATAAAAGTAAACTCTTAAAGTGGTTTACTGCCTTGTGTTGAAATACTGGTTCCTGTAGAGTCACCAAAGTTAAGCATCATTGTGTCTGGTCAGTACCTAGATGGATGACCACTTGTGAATACCAGGTGTTGTAAGCTTAGATGTTCAGGTGGTGTAATAGAAAATGGTTTGGAATTGTTAATCAGAGAGCCAAGTTCCAATTCCCATTGGGTTCATTATATTCATTTATCTGCAGATACCCTTAGGAAAGGTATGAATCAACCTCTTCTCTCCCCCACCCCCAGCTATAGATTAATTAATAAAGTGTGTATTGCTAAAACCATTATCTCTAGAAAAAAAATTGCATACTATATAGATTTTGTCATTAAATAACCCATAGAGATGTTGATATGCCACTAAACAACCAACTAAAATGGGTCAGTCTTCCAGCAGCTTCTAGCAATTGTGTTCCTGCCTACCAGTGTGTGAGTGTATATGTCTGCCTATATTTTAGAATAAGTTCTAATAGAAACGTGTTAGTTAATTTATCATATAAGTTAATTTATCAATAAGTATCTCATGAGTAGGCAGGTGTAATAATTACATCAGACCTTTAGCACTTTTACAGATGACTATCTAATTCAAACTCTTTTGGCAATAATGAATTAGAAATTCCCTTTGTATGAATAGTTGGGCAGTTTTCCTAGAACTGTTACAGTTGATGGTCTTCAAGTTACCCACTTTTTTTGATGACACAAGTCTGGAGAAATGCAAATAGTAATTTGGCTTGGACCCCCTCCCCCACAAAAAAAAAAAAAATTGGGTCAGGTATTAACAATTTGTCAATTTCACATCATCAAGATATTCAGTACAATGTTTTGCCAGGTGAGTGAGTGTTGTCTTGATTGCTCCTAAACAGGATTCACACCTTCATGGTGCGTTTCTCTCTAAAGTTTTGAATTTTTGTCCTTCTGCTATACTGATTGCCAACCAAGAGTAAAAAAATTGCCTCTCATGTTGGGAGGATGAGATGGTTTAGTGTGAAGTGAATACAACACTAACACACTTGACTAAAATTTAAACATTCCATTCTTGACAATAATAACCATTGTCACTTGCATGTTGCTAATAACTAGCAATTTTAAAAATAAATGAAGCCCAGTTTTGAATTTACATGTTAGTGTTAATTAAAACTACATGGTAAATCACCTTTTATTCTGTTTAGTGTGTCCACTGAGACTTTGTTTACATTATTAAGTGTCTTAATTTTTGACTTGTTTAAACTAATAAAGGTTTTGTAAAAAAAACTTTTTTTTTTTTAATGTATTATTTAAAATTTTCCAATGTTTTTGTTTTTTTCTGCTTTCTTTCAGTTACGAAAGCTTGCACCAGAATATTATGACAACCTTCCATGCCATACATCCTGGGTGAAGGTTATCTGGGATTTTGTCTTTGACCCAGACATTGGCCCTTATTCCAGAGTGAAGCGTCCAGCAGCTAAAGTTGAATGAATTAAGAAAAATTACTGAATGTGACCAAAAATTCAGTAGATTACAAAATGAATTTGGTACCTATTTTGTCATTTGTTGACATTTGCTGAAGATCTTTATTTTTTCTGTTTCTTCACAGTGTATTTTGACCTATTTGAACTGTAAATTCACTACCCAAGATTATCCCATCTTAATTTTAAAAATGGGCAATTTTGACATGTAAATAATTCCATTTACTGGGCACGTGGTAATCTGTACCATAATCATAAACATTAAAATTGACTTAAAATGTTGCCCAATTCAATCACATTCTCTTGAGTCATGGCCATTTAGCATATGGCATGACTCAGCGCCTGTACTAAGCAAGATAGAAATTTGTACTTGCCCATAAATGATTCCTCAATATCAACCTGAAAACCTCTTTGTCTCTATTGGAGTGGAAAATATTAAAGTTTCTCTTCATGAACCTTCCAGCATTCACTTAGAGAACAAAGAAATGAAAGGAGCATTCTAACAGTTTTGCTCGATAGAATTCAAAAGAAATTAAGCCTGTGATCACTCTTTAGGTCATCCTGTCAGTCTTATTAGATCATATCCAAATTCTCAGCTGAGCTCCGTCAGGATCAATTTAAACTGATTTTAAAATGATTCTGAACCTGCTAATGAAATCAATGTACTTTAACTGATTCCAGTTATCTGAATCACACACTATTTTCCTGATTGAATGGACAGATTTTCAAAACCCATTTATAGTTGAGATGTCTTGTGATTGAAGCAAGAATGAAGCATTCTCTCCCAAATTTGCAGCCACCTGTTCAAACGGCCTTCATTTCAACCCTTCTCTTTAATTTTTACAATAACAATTTTTTAAAAAAATTTTATTTGTTTCTTTAAACATCTCCACAATGAAACTAAATTATCTACAATAATTTAAATATCAAGTAAATGATATACAAAAATTTTTTCTATTGTTTCAAAGCAAATATTAGGCACAAATAAATTGACCAGAAATTACAAAAAAATTTTCGGATTTCTTTTCTACTGATAAATACTGATGCAAACAATTTTACATAAATTAGACTGCAATGATTTTCTGCTGTGAGAATTCTTTTCTCTTCACAAATTATAAAAGCGAAAAAATTCAAATTAACTGTGAAATTGTTCATGTACTTAAATTGTTTGACTTTTTCAGACAATTTTGAAGTAAAAAAAAAAAAAATTAGAATCATTTAAATATTTTGTAATACTTTTTTTCCTGAAATATCTTCTGGACTGTTGACAGAATCTACTAGATTTTAATAATTTCTGGTACAAGACCGCAATTGGAGCAATTGTTAACAATGAATTTCCTCTATATATTGACAGTTATCATTTGAAACAATTTTTTTCCTTTGTTTTTATTTAAGTCTAATGACAATATTTAAAATATTAATCTATTTTTCATGCAACATAAAACAATTTTTTCTAATCTTGATCAAATATTTTACATTAATGGAGTGTCTAAATAAGTGGTGTCAATTTTTGTAATGCTATAACATTTACTTCATTTTAAGTGCAGTTATAAATTGAAAAGAAAATAATTGGTGGGGAGGAGTGGTTGTTTCTGCCTCTTCAGAATCCTAGTTTAGATATACAATGGCTAACATTGAAGCAAAAAAGTTAAATTGCCATTAACTTAAAATTGTGAAAATTTAAAAATAAAATGCCTATACAGACGGGATGCATCTTAAATTGTTCATAAACATATTTTGCTTATTCTACACTGAGCGAAAAACTTTCAATCCACTATTTTCTTTTCTCCCTATGTAGAAAAAAAGAAAACTATTTTACAATAGTATATTGAGTGCATCTCTTTGCATTTCTGTGGCTTGGCTCGTAATGACTTCAATTTTTAAAGCTTAGATTAGCAGGCCTCTAGTCAGGAGATTGGATGTTAACTGTTGTTGCTATAGTTATAAAGATTTCATTTTTCAAAACTAGTTTTATTAATCTAATGGCTGGTGAAAGGAACATGGCTCACACTGATTCTTACGTAGTTGGCCTTGGTTTATTAATAGAGTTGTCACAGTTATAAACTCTACTTCCAATTCGAAAAGATTTCATTTTGCTGCTTTTTATATTGAATCTTAAATCTATTGAGCATCATCCAACTTAGCCATGCCAATAGACTGGCTAATTTATACACTTGTTTGAATTAGTGAATCTTTCATAAAGAAGTAAAACAGTGTTAATATCCAATGGAATCAATGTTTTATTTTTTTTTGTAAGCTTAATAGTACACACACACACACACACACACACACACACACACACACACACACACACACACACACGTTTGCTCCAAGAATCTTTGTAAATTCTTCCCATTTGTAACCTTTCCAAGTAAATTTACGTATAATTTACAAATACTGGAGACTGAAACAGTTAAAGCCTCATTTCAAAATACTTTGAAACTGCTCATTCACTTGAACAACTCAATGTTATTGCTTCTCTTCATCATGAGTGTATTAAATTATTTACTGAATTAATGTTATTAGGCAGTTTCTTGAATATAATTTGATTAAATAAAAAAAAGTGTAAAGTCTGTCTGAATAATGTGTAACACTTAAATACAGCATACATGTATTGCTGCCCAATAATGCCACAAGCACTAACGGGTTAGTAAAGTGTTACTTCTTCCTCTCACATGCAGCACTTGTATCTCACTAATAGGAAACTGTTTGTTTTATACAGTGCTGCTATGTAATTGTCCATATCTTTATGCAAAACTCCTCAATCCTAAAAGTACAGCGTAATTATTATGGTGCTACTAGGAGTGGCACATTGTGAAAGAATTGGCTTAGGTCACAACAATTTTAAAAATCTGGAATTTAGTTTTTTTTTTTTTTTTTTTAAAAATAATCAAGATTCCAATACTGGAACCAGGGTTTAATATACTTCACCAATAAATATAGTATAAATTAATTTTCCAAAAGTTTCTTTGCTTCCTAATTAGATAATTAGACATACCAGGGATTTGTACTTGAAGAGTTATGATAAAATGAAAAGCTGTCTTGTTTAGTTTAAGTGGTTTAAGAATTTTGATCTCTACTATCAAAATAAAGAAGCCAGAAATTTCTCTTCACGCTTTTTTTTTTTTTTTTTTTTTATAAGAACAAAATTTGAACCTTCCTTCATGGTCTACTTTTTTAGATATATATCTATCTATATCTACACATATATAGATAATTTAAGACCGGGGGGGGTTCTTTTCTCTGACAAAGCATTTTCTGGTTTACTTCCTCATTCAAGACTACTGAAATCAGCTTTAACAGAGTAATATTTCAAGGCAAGCTATGGATTTTTTTTTTTTTTTTCTCATTCAACTCTCTATTTTAATATCTTACTTTCTTGGCAGTTTACAATTTGTTCCTTTCAACCATAGAAAATATTTTCCATTTCTCATAACTTTGCAGGCTCAGCCTTTTCTCTTTTTATTTTTCTCCTGCTGAAAACCAATTTTATTTATTTATTTTTTTCTTATACTGCCTTGACCACACAAAGAACATTTTTATTTTTGTATTCTACACACACTTAGGGTGAAATTTAAATAATTTGATGTCTATCTCAAAAAGAAAACACTGCAATATTTGTTCCTTAAAAATCTTTTCTTGGTTTTCATCTCATTGTCACTACAAAGGCATTCTTAGCTTTGCTTCAACTTCTTTGAAGGATTGAACATATTTTCCTTGGTGTTCAGGTCAAATAACAGCTTGCATCTTAATTAAATCTGAGAAACCTGTTAAATACCAAGATTTACCTTACTTCTCCCAAATGCTGACATATAACTGTAAAATTGTTTTAAATTCTGATGTCAATTTAATCTCACTTTTATAAAAAAAAAAATAAAGATTTTTCATGTGTGTATATATATATATATATATATATATATATATATATATAAATGTCTGATTAATAATAAATCCATTAATTCTTTAGGCATAGATAATTATAATGTATGCTATGTTTGAGTAAAAGTGCTCAATATCATAGATCAGATATGTAAAAAAATAAAGACATTGGGGTCAATACATTTGTGGCAATTTTTCGCTGATTTTTTTTTTTTTTTTTTTTTTTTTTTTTTTATTATTATTAATAGGACTAAAATGTTAAAATGTCATTAAAAACAGAATTTGATTAAGGCTAAAACAATCTAGTCTGAAATGTGTCAAACTAATGTTATATCCACTTGATACCCTGTTTGTCTTATTTGCAACATACATGGTGTGGGAACTTTTCAGTTTGTAAATCAGCACTTTTTTAAAGTTGTATATTTCAGCATATCCCAAACTGTTTGTTTGTTTGATTTTTTTTTTTTTTTTTTTTTTTTTTTTTTTTTTTTTTTTTTTGTTTCTGTTTTTTTGTTAAGATTAATTTGTTTTGGGTTCAGGCACATTATTGATTGCTTCTGCAGTAAAGTTTTCTCCACTCCACAATATTAATAAAAACTCTGCATTCCGCCCTTAAAATGATAAATCATAAACAGAAACCGGTGCTGAAACAGGAAACTTTTCCTTTCTATACCAAAGCATATTTACCTAGCCGAGAAATGTTGGTTCAAAAGTCATGTTCAAAATGCGGTTCTGTTGACTTTGAATGCAAATGCAACCATCTAGTCATTGTGTATCTATTGTGATCAGTCCATTCTCTTGTAATGACTTGGTATGACGATTTACTAGCCAACATAATGAATTGAGACTTTGTCTATTACTATAAATCCTCACTCAAACTGAATATGACTTTAATATTACAAAAATAAACTTTGTGGGCCTTATTTATAACTTTATTAGACAATTCATGATTTTTTTTTTTTATATTTAATTCCTCTTAAAATAATTTTTCTGTGATATCTTTCCTCTATTCAAACCCCCTTTTTAAATAATCAGAATATCAGATTCTGATGTCAGATTTTTTTTTTTAGTCAAATATTTTGCAATTTCCAGATTTGTTATTTTGTACTTGCCAAGTAAGATTTACCAACTATTCTCCTATGAATTGGACTTCAGATATAGTAAGGAGTTAATATCTCAAGTGAAATATTTTCCTTTACTTTTCATTTCCTTTTGACGTCTAAAGTGACAACAAATCACACCTGTGTTATGTTTTTCTGTTTCTCTTTCATTTAAAAAAAAAAAAATTGGTCACTGCATTAGTTTGTAAGGAGTGGCTTCTGCTTTCAACTAATATCCTTCCCTTGTCCCGACATTTAAAAAAAAAAATAAATAAAATAACAAAAATCAACTGAATGACTTTAACTAATGGATGCAAACCAATGTTTGCACCAAAAATACTTCTGTATGAAAATATTGTGGCTGCTCAAATTAGGACTGATTTGTCTGAGACTTAATGTCCTTTTCTACAGTGGAGAAAACCAGTCTTTCATCCCCATGCTGATTTTCTAAGTTTGCCATAAGCTCAATTTTAGTCTCGTCTGACCACAGCACTTTCTCCCAACCCTCCTCTGAATCATCCAGATACTCATCTGCAAACTTTTGAGGGGCATGTACATGTGCCTTCTTCAGTAGGGGGACCTTGCAGACACTACATACATAATTTCAGTCCACTACAATGTAGTGTGTTACTAATGGTCATGTTAGTGACTGTGGTCCCAGCTGCCTTGAGATCAACAAGATTGTGTTGTGTAATTCTGGATTGTTTCCTCACGCTGGGAAATCTTGTGTGGAGCTCCAGACTGAGGGAGATTGATAGTCAATTGGTGTTTTTTCCATTTTCTTATCACACCAGCAGTTGACTCCTCCTCAAACTAACTGCTTGCCAATTGTCTTGTAGCCCATTCCAATCTTGTACAGGTATACAATTTTGTCCCAGATGTCATGAAACAGTACTTTCATCTTGCCCATTGTAGAGAGATTAGATTCTGATTCATTAAAGGATTCTGTGAACTAGTGTCTTTTATCCAGGTAATGAGTACTTGATTAGGAGTAATAATTGAGTAATAGGACTAGTCTACATGCCTCCTGGTCACATAACTGATCTGTGGGACTTGAATAATTGCTGGTTGGTAGTGGGTGAATTTTTAATTTTTTTTTATCTATTCTATCTCTCACTTTCAAGACAGACCCACCCTGAAAATTATAGACAGTTCCTATTTTTGTAAGGTGGCCAACTCAGAAAAATCACAGGAGTTGAAATACTTATTTTCCCCACTGTATCTAGAACCATGTTTCTCTTCAAAATATTTGTGCTATGTTTATGGAACAACCAGGAAGGAACAAACAACTGTAATGTTTGTAAGACTTTTACATTCACCACTGCACAATGATAGGTGCTCCAGGTCAATAGGTTTTAATAAGGTGGATACTGAAAAGTCCTTAGAATGATTCAAACATCAGATTTTTCTTTAAAGTGGCCTTTTCAGTATCACCTTGTACTCAAATGACAGTGATGGATGTAGAATTTCCTCGAAGGTTAACATTAAAAATAAAATCTTATTCTTTGTTCTCTACATTTGCTGACTTATTTAATCCTTCACTATATCTTAAAAAAAAAAAAAATTTATATATATATATATATATATATAAACAAAAAAAGAGTAGACTTATAAAATCTTTAAAGTTATTCTAAGCCATTTACATTCTTCTGTCAAAGAAGAGATGTGCATGGTTATGAAAGAAATCATGGCCAAAATTTTATTTTTGTAATTTCCAAACCTTTGTATTTTAAAATGTGACCCACTCTCCCTCTGATTTTCAAATTTATAAATAATGGAAAATAAATCTTTTATGTAAAAAAAAAACAAAAAAAATACAGCCTTGTTATTATTAGTTTGCCTGTAATTTAACTTTTTTTTTTTTTTTGTGTGTGTGTGTGTGTGTGTGTGTGTGTGTGTGTGTGTGTGTGTGTGTGTGTGTGTGTGTGACACTTGGGCTTTCATGCTTACAAAAAAAAATGTCAAAAGTATGGTTTTTCTCATACTCATCAACTACCTTCACTCCAGCAGTGTTTATTATGTTTAAAAAGTAATAATTGTAATAAAACAAACATATGAAAGTGAATTCTTGAATTTAATAATTTAGTAAATGTTTACGAATAAAAATATTGTTCCAATTTATTTCTTTATAAATTGGTAAGTTTTTAGAATGTGCTAAATAGTTTATTTACAAGAATTTTATAACTAGTGTTTTAATATTTTTGTAGTAAATTCTTAAACAAAAAAAAATGTATAAATTTGCTTTTCATGTGTTTAGGTTTTATTACAATTCTCATCATCACTTTTTCAAACTACAGAGGAGAGATAGAATAATAGCAATTTCAATGAAAAAAAAAAAACATTCTTTTGACACATTACTGTGTCAAACCATATGAAGTTCAGAGAGTTCTTTGATCACATTCAAAATTAAAGAATTTTCTAGCTACAATCAGTTTTAGAAATATTACCCCTGCTGTTTTCTTATATACAAGAGCTTAATCTACTTACTGGAGGTAAGAATGAAAAACATAGTTCCATTCATTAAATTTATCCATGTATTTGCAAGTGCCTACACAGAAAAAGATTTAAGAAAATTGCAAAAGATTTCTTTCTGGATCAGTGACAAAGAAACAAAGATGTCCTGAAAAAAAAAATTCCAATCAATGTTTAATTTAATGTGATTGATCACAATTAAACTCTCTTCACTGTTGGTGTGTTCATTGACTAAGTGCTAACTAGAGCTCTCACTTCGATAATTAGTTTCTTCTAGTAAAAATTTCAAGGTTTGTTGGTAAGGTTTGTATTTTCTGAACCTGCTCTGGATTTAACATCTATACAATTTTTTTCTCGATCATTGGCAAAGTTCTAGTCATATATAATGGAGCTATACATCTATGTTCAGATCATGTGTATGGATGAATATCAAGACTTCATATATACATGAATGACTTCTCTCTCTCTGTGTGTGTATATATATATATATATATATATATATATATATATATATATACACACGCTCACAAGGGCTGATCAAAATGTATCAGGACCGGTGCTAAAAAAAAAAAACTGCAACATATTCAGCATTTAATCTCCTTTGAAGTATTTGCCTTAAACCACA
This sequence comes from Acanthosepion lycidas, assembly GCA_963932145.1. Classification (NCBI taxonomy): domain Eukaryota; kingdom Metazoa; phylum Mollusca; class Cephalopoda; order Sepiida; family Sepiidae; genus Acanthosepion; species Acanthosepion lycidas. The sequence continues at coordinate 46,471,436 of OZ010610.1, forward strand.
CGCACTTTATCCAACATGATTTCCATTAAGGAAGTGTTCCTGAAAGTCCGTTTTGGGAGGATAGCAAGCATTCTCTTTGATTTCCTCAATGCCTTGATCCTTTCAAGTGGGATTTAATTACTGAAAAGGAAAAAAGTTGCAAGAGGCAAGATCTGGGGAATTTGGTGGCTGTCTGACCTGGAGAATGTTGTTTTGGCAATTGTCAATGATGGAACCTCTGGTACAACAACCGTGCTCTACACACTTTCCTTCCTAGCACTGCTATAAACAACAGAATTGAGACCATTATAACTTAGTGTGTATATTCAAGGTCAATCTGTGCCAAATGGCTTCACTCTGTATACTTTAGTTCCATCACCATAGAAACAGTCCCAATGCTTTTCAACCAAACCGTGTGTGTATATATATATATATATATATATAATTCCCACACTTTCTGCAAGTGTCCTTGTGAGTAGATTTGCAATATGTGTGTATGTATTATTTATGCAATTAGAAATAGAATTGAATAAAACTGTTAGTAGGAACACATGTCATGGCTGGGTGCTGGGAATGGTGATGGCAGCAGCTGTCAGGACAATTAAAAAAAAAAAAAAAAAATAATACAAATGGAGGTTAGTATAATGTGGTTGATCAGTCATTCTTCACCACCTGCATAACCCCCACCCCTACTAGTCTTTGCAGCAGGAGTCAATAAATCTTGTTTTTTTTTCCCCAAAATGGATTCCTGTGTAAAGTTCAATTGATCTTAGGTGGTTCTATTATATAATTATAAATGTGCCTTAGATTTTACAAATATTAGTCACCCAATAAGATTATTATACAAATGTATGATTTTTGTGTGTGTGTTTTTAATGGAAGATGTATGAGAATATTTGTAATTATTTCAGGCCAAGTAAGGTCATAAAGCCACTAAGACACAAGGTGTTACAGGGAGATATTGAGAATGCAAAGACTTTAGGAAGGAGAAAAAATGTTTTCATTTAAAACATCAACACTGATTGGCAAAACAAGAAGATGAAGTGTGGAAAGGCAGCTGGCTCATCTGGTGTTGTTGCTGAAATTCTGAAAAGCATCTAGTGATAAAGGCATTGAAAGGCTTAGGTTACTTACGGAATCAGTTTTCAGTAGTGGTGTGATCCCGAGTGGGAGGAGAGCTTCATTCTCAGCTTCTACGAGGGTGACACCTTGGACAGAGGCCTCAACTGATAAAACTGTCGGAACACGTGCATGACTCCTACATCAGAAAAATGGTTCAACATCGTGCCAGGGATCTATGTTCAAACTTAATTTTTATATAACAAAAGGAAGTGGTTTTTGAAGTGGGATTTCAGTTTGAAAGACGTACAAAAAGAGAGTCATCCAAAAAAGACTTGATTCCAAAGAGTTGGAAGCTGTTGTCACAGACTATCCCATCATTTCCTCTAGGGTACTTTCAGAACAATTTAACGTAGACCATACAACCATGCTACGCCAATTAAAAGTATCGGGAAAGTCAGTGCTTGGGGAAATGGATCCCACACGAACTGTCTCCAGAGAATCTGCAACAGTGTGTCGCTTGTGAATCATTGCTTCCATGACACCCTCTGGCACCATTTTTAGGTAGGCTTGTTATAAGTAATGAGAACTGGATCCTTTACCATAACATTAAACACTGCCAATCGTGGATCAGTCGAGAAGGATGATCAGGTCAACTACCAAGAGGAGGACTTCATCCAAAGAAGATCATGTTGAGTGTATGGCAGTATATTGAAGGAATTGTCCATTACAAACTTTTAAACAATAATCAAACAATTACAGTTAATCTATACTGTGATCGAGTTCATTGTTTGAAAACAGTTCTGAACCAAAAGCGACCTCCTTAATGAACAGAAAGGATATCATCATCCATCACGATAATGTTCATCCTCACACAGCTCGACTGACAAAATCTTTTGCAAGAGCTTGGTTGAGAAATACTACTTCATCCACGATATTCTACTGACCTTGCTCCTTCTGATTATCACTTGTTTCAGGGGCTACAGGATCATTTGGATGATCTTAGGCTGACATCAAGAGGTTGAAAATGTTGGATTCATATTTTGCTTGAAAAATCTAAGGAATTTTACAGGTGTGGCATTTATAAGCTTGTTGACGGAATGGTGTTCTAGAAAGCAAAGGAAGTTATGTTAACGAATAAATATTTTCATAATCATGGACTTTTTCATTTTTAATATTTTTCATTTACCTTGAAATTGGACATTACTTGATATTAGGTTGGTGCAAAAATAATGTCGGTTTTTGACGTTAAAAACTACCTCAAAAACCGACATTTTTGCACCAACCTAATAGTAGAATGTTGATAGGACTGACGCAGAGCCAAACTGCGTAGACGCTGACGCCACAAGCATTGTTCCTTCCACATTCTCAAATATTGTTCCCTTTTCTTTCAAGAAAATATTTTTCAACATATTTCCTTGTATTGTCTACAATTTAAAAAAAAATTAATTATTTAAACAAGAAATAAATTAAAAAAAAAAACGGAATACACCGATATTGTCAAAAACTTTAGAAAACTCCAGAATATTCAGGAAAATTAACCTAAATGTAAGAAGTCCTATCTCTGACACCAGAAATAACATTGTTTTCTGACGTACGGTGGCCGTTAATATTTAAGTATAACTCAAGACTTCAATGTTAAGATAAAAGGGCATTTAATTACAACTAAATACTTAACAAGATCAAAAAAGTAAAAGACGATCAAAGATAACCATTTCAGTGAATACATTGTTAGTAGCGCGGCTCGGTTTGACGTCCGGTAAATCCTAAATCCAAATCCAAAACATCGACGCATAATAATTCACACTAATTCGACTGTATAGTTCCACTCAATAATCACTACAGTCAGTAGCCTGACACGGCTATTTGTACACCTGGCGGAAAACATATTCATCAGTCCAGAGTGTCAGGCTCGAACCTTTGGTGTCGGTAGTTACTCATTTTCTTCCAAAATGACACATTGTTACATTATCTGTTGACACTCAAAGCCGAAAGACAAAGAAAAGAAAGAAAAAGAATAACAAGAGAGTATAACGAGATAAGAAACTTATGAAAAGAAGAAAGAACCATCACATACGCACATGTACAGGTGTACACGCTCAAGCGCGCTCGTGCACAGAGAGAGAGAAAGTAACCTAACACCAATAAAAAATCGCATAATTTATATTTTTGACTTAATATAAAAATAACGAAAACGAAAAAAATGACAATCAATTGTTGATATCTCCTGATGAGTGGACCAAACGATTACACAAAAGTTCGTCTATAAAACTCTGGAGCTGATATAACATAAATCAGTTAAGTGACAAATTTTATATTTGTATTAACCCTATATATATATATATATATATATATATATATATATTAACTGATTTAAAATATGGTTTCTTCGCTACACAGTAATAACCATGTTTCAAAAACTTAAGCTAAAAACTTCAAATTTAAGTATATAATTAAATTAAAAGCATTAGTTCTGTTTCATCTTCAAGCGAATTTTGGAATAACTTATTTTTAAATTTACTGAGTTTTAAACGCACATATAAATTCATAATTTCCTGTTTCCAAGGATACAGAGAAATCCAATCATTCAGACAGGAGCGGTAGCGTGTTCATTTTTATTAACTATTGTTGTATCAATTGTGAGTTATGTTCGAAAAAGAGGTTAAGTTTAGGCAGGGCAGGGGTGTATTTTTCAACGAATTCTGACATCCATTAAACGCATGTCGTCTGTTTTTTGTTTTTTTTTATTATTAACGACAAAAAGTTTTTCGTACTTGTATACTTAAAAATTCTTTCTAAAAGGGGTCTTTGGGTTAGAATACGTTATATTTAACTACAATTTTAAAATATTAATTAAAATGTGTATATATATATATATATATATATATATATGCAATTTTTATATATATTATTTATATATTATATGATATCAATATATATATATCAATATATATATATAGCGATATCAATGATAGTATGAAGCCAAATATGCTGTCAGTAGTATACAGAGAGTGAAAAAAACATTTAAGACAAGCAATCTTTGCAACAAAGTGCTCGATATCAAGTATGAGTAGTATTAATAAAAAGGTTTGCCACTTAGTTGATTGATATTACCATCAGCATCCCGACTCCAGAGTTTCGTAGACGGACAGGTACATCCACTCTTCATGGGATAATCACGACACCGCAGATGGGAACGAACGTACACGCACACTATGAATGAAAAACTTGCACCAATGATAATTGCACAGAAAAAAGAAAAATCAAGAAATATAAGCACTCAATTTCTGATATTTCTTGACGAGTAGACAGACGGGTCCGTTTACGAAACTCTGGAGTTGAGATGTTGAAGGTAACATCAATCGGCTAAGTGACAAACCTCGATCGAGCACTGTGGTGAGAAAGCGCGAATTTGTAAACAGTGAGTATTACGGCTAATAATGCAAATGGGGAGTTTTGCATTATTAGCAGAATTATTAGTATGATAGGTGTGCTATATTTATGGGATAAAGTGCTCAATACCAGAGATATAGTGTGTGTAAATATAAAAGTGAACATTGAAATCAACACTTAGAGGCCACAGTCTGTTTCATGCTAGACGCAATTGTCAGGTCACGAGTGCTGTTATTTTTTCCGCTATATATATACGGGTCAGTGGTGCATTATGGGTAGAGTCTATTTTGTCCTTTATTTGTTTATATATTTATTTGTGTTAAATTATTTTGCTTATCATTATTTATTTTTATTTTATTAAAAGAAATAAAAATAAAAAATGACATGCAAAATAATTCGTTTCTGTTATTGCCCAATCAGTCAGTTAAGTACGATAAGAAGCGACACAAAAAGTGATCATGACTGAATTCGTGCCTCCATATATATATATATATATATATATATATATATATATATATATATATATATATACTTCGCATTCATTTCTGTTATTGCTCAATCAGTCAGTTAAGTACCATAAGTGATACAAAAAGTGATCATGACTTTTTCAATTCATGACTGATTAGACAGAAGATTTTCTCGCAGTATGTTGCCGTTTCTTTATGCGGTAGACTGATTGCCAACAAAAGTTCTACGGCCCAGTCTGCCCGACTATTCAACGCGTGGGAGAGCGGAGAAGACATGGAGTCATCCAAACCCGACTGAAATTCGAACTCTCATTGTTACCAGTTATTATTAATTATAATTAAGATATAAAGCTACGAATTCTACTATTACTTTCCACGTAAATATACTATATTCACAACATGAAATCCCACAAGATTGAGATATAGTTTGTTTTGGGTTTGGTTTGTTTTATATCCACCTCAATGGCTTATTTAATGTCGACAAAACTTTTATTGCTGGTAATATTTTTTTTCCAGAAATGTATTGCTGGTAATAATGTATTGCTCGTAATAATTTTTTTCTTCAAAAATTCATTGCTGATATTAAAACCTATTTTTACACTTTCATAGTGTTTGACCCCAGTTTATGGGTTTAACTATTTGCCCATAGCATGGACCCTAACAGGTGCTACCACCCTGGGTCAGAGTGGAACTGGGAAACACTAGCAATTAAGAGGTGGTTCCACGCTCCTCAAAACCTCCCGATCAGAGGCCTTGCTGTTGCAGGTAGTTTGTCGTCTCACCCAGGACGCGAATGTAGTTTAACGTCATACTTAGGACAGTGAGATATATAGATAGTTAGAGAGGCTTTAAAAGATATGAAGAGATTAAGACAGATAAGGAAGAGAAATAGATAGAATCAAAAAAATGTTTTGGGACTGGAGGAGAAGCGAAAATATCAAATCCCTTATTCTCAGTATTATGAATGACGCAAACGAAAAAGCAAAAGACTTACCTCGGTGTGAAACTTGAAATAAATTTATATTTATTAAATGACATAAAAATAATGATAAAAGCACAGAATACTAAATTTATAAAACAGCATGTACAAAATTGTGCTTTATGCGCCAAACAATTGTAGTGGATCGTGGCTGTGATGTTGTTGAGTAGACGTAGAAGAACACATGTGGGTTCAGATTTTCCTGCTAGCCGGCCCAACTACATGAGAAAGTTGGACTTTAATTAAGTCCAACGAAGAAGGCAAAGAAAAACAAACACAAGACCGATAATATATGTATACAAATATATATTAATAACAAGTTACATGGAAACAGTTACAAAGGACAAAGTGTGTGTGAATATTATGTATGTGCGTGTGTGTGTGTATTGTGCTTAGCGTGTTCCCAGCATTTGGGAAACGCTATCCCTGTGAGCGCTTACATTTTCGAGGTGGTAAGGCTGAAAGCCTGAGGAAAAAGAGAGATTTACCTCAAGGTGTCGGCCCAAAGGCCTGAGGGAAAAAGAGAAAGAGGCGAAGGGTCAGCGACTATTTATAGCCAGGGAAGAGCGACCCCTGGTGAAAGGGTTAACGAACTAAAGGAGGAGTTAACTCCGACACAATAAAGCGAAATAATACTAATAATTCATTACAATTCTGTTGGACTCACAAAAACAATTATAATTATTATCAACAAAATATTCACTTCAATTCATTCGATTGTCAAAAAGGAGTAAAGAACGTTGACAGTTTACAGGCATCGCTGTATTTTCTTTTACACAATATTTCAGTTTTATAAACTGAGATTAAAAAAACGAGATAAATCTCGTATTTTCATAAAAAGTTCAAAATCAGAGTTAATACCTCTAATTTTGTGACAAAATTACACAAACAACTATAGAAAGATAATTGTATATTTCTCTAAATTTGCAGAAAATTCTCCTTTCTGCTGTTCTTTTGCATTTCTTACTTTCTGATATTTACCGTTCTTTTTCTTTTGTTACTTGCTTTTCTTTTTCTTTCAGATTCTTTCTTTTCGACGTCGAAGTCATTGGTGGAGCCTTTTCGTTTTTCTTTGTTCAATTCCCAGAAGCAGCCAACAGTCATTAGCCATTGAAAATCAAAATACTTTTGCTTTCATTTTTTTTTCCACCTAAGTTCAGCTCGTACAACCAGCCGACGTTTTCTTTATGAATGCCGAAATCCATCTTTCTGATAAGCCAAACTTTTTAAATAGCCACAAATCGACTGCGATTTGAATCAGCAATTTATTAATCTGGATTCGTAACTCATTTTCTCCATGGGTAAAAAAACAAAACAAAATGTATCTCTTTAAACCACGCTTTTTAACAAACTTGAGCCTCTTCTTTTTTACAAATTTTGAGATCCAAATTTTCTACGTATCTTTTTTAGAAACCGTCGGGCTTCATTTTGGCGGTTCTTTTACATCAATTTTAGATTCAAGCTATTTTTTTTATTAACAACCAGGCTTCTTCATAGCGGATAGATAGATAGATAGATAGATAGATAGATAGATAGATAGATAGATAGATAGATAGATAGATAGTGTAGTATGAATCTTTATCGATCAGATAATACTGAAAAGCTGAAAGAAAATTCACCAATCGAATGGTAGAGTTCAAAACAAAACAAAACAGACGAGGTGATTAGTTCAATTAATGTATGAAATCATGATGAAGCATCACAGCTGAATTTCAGTTAAAGAACCAATAAGAATATTTTTCGGAATTACTTTTTAAACTAGTCTTCTTGAGGGTGTATTTTCAGATCATTCTTGATCATAAAAATTTTACTTTTTTTTTTTTTTTTTTTTACTTTCGTATGATTAAAATTACTTTTTTTTTTTTTTTTTTTTACTTTCGTATGATTAAAATACCGTTTTTGCAATATAAAACGTAAAAACATAAGTTCTTTTGTAAATAAAAGTTGTGAAATTCTAGTCATTAAAATTAGAAAATCATTGGTTCATTGGCCAGACATTTATTTATAGATTAAAAACTGTTATTTATTTCGTTATTTTCTGCCAGTTGAGAAAGAAGTGAAAGGCAATTTGCTTGTTTTGCAAATCTGAACTTACTCAAGCAGCAAATATAACCTACTTTCGATTAAAATTATTGAATTGTGCTTACTGTCCGTAACAGCTGGTGAAGCTGGTGTGTATAATTTTTATTGAAAATACATGTATTCCCCCTTTTTGGATATTCGTTTTGCGCCAATAACCTTTTCTACGCAAAACAGCCCTCAGTACATATTTTCTCCCCGTACTCGAAATGGCCTAAAGCAACGGAGCAGTTACCATTATATGGGGAAAACGTCAGAGTATTCGCAGGCATCTGTCTATCTATATATAAAATTCTGTGACTTCCGTTAGTCCGTCCGTTACACCCTGTAAAATACCCATACATTGAGCGATCGAAACCAAATTTTGGGAAAAAGTGCAAACAGGTAAGGGGGGTACAAAGTAGTGTTTGTCTTACTAGTATGCATAAAAACCGCGAGGAAGGGTTTTTCGTCAAAGTATTTTTCCAAACAAATCAGCTTAATAAAATTTTAACGATTGTGTAGCGGACCTTAAAAACGATTGGTCGGAAAATAGTTTTTTTTCCTCCACTCATTTTCCTCGCCGCGAGCATTTATCTCAAGTAGATGCGAATTTTAGCTTAAAACTACGTCCGCACCCCACGTCATTGACAACCGTCGTAAACATATAAATATCGCAGGAATTTTCAGTTCAAATAGTAGAAATGCGTCAGCCACTGGATTTCATGTTGGCAGATGGAAGGCAAGCAGTCACTCATCCTTTTTTCCACTCCTTCGACGACCGCGGCCAAGAGAACGAACTCACTGACTCCCGACATCGTCATGGTAACCAGTTCAAGAACTGAGAATACTCCATATTAGCGACACCAGTTAAGTACTGTTTTACCGACACTTTTCTTTCTATTTACTCTCGCAATTGTAATTAAGGACATTTCGAACTTTTCACCACGTGCACAACTGTGAAAGCAATTTTACCGATATACTCGAACACTAATACCGTACACAATCGAATCACACAGTCAATACATACTGTTGTTTTTTAAAAAACGTTATTTTAGATTTGGTTAAACCGAGTTTTGTCTTTGTTTCAAATTGTTGCTTGCAAATGATAAATTTTGAGGCTTCGGTGTTGACCAGGCGTTGTAAGCCTTCAACAATTGTTTTGCGAAATTGAACGAAACGTAGCGTTTATAAATCTCGACAAAAATACTAAATACTGTGGGGATTTCAGCATGAGTGTGTTGCAAAAAGAATTCTAGTTTATAAAAATAACCTTTTTGTCTCCCTGCTCTAATGTCGTAGGTGGGTGTTTGTCATCTGTAATAACTGACTTGGAAATACACTATGCATTATCTCACATAAACAGTTCTTTATAGACATTCAAAGCACCCTGCAAACCCACCTTAAACCAATGTACCCTTTCAAAATTAAAGTCATACTTTTCTACAGTTATTGTATGATTATCAATCGTAGTAAAATTTTCACTCAAGGATATTACTGGACCTGGGAACTGTAATATATTTTTCCTTGTAAATTAATTGTAAGTGTGTCTTTACTTTACTCCATTTCGACTAACAAAACTTATTTTTTGGAAAGATCCACTTTAGGAAAGCGGGGGAAGAGTGTACAGTATTTTAATGTTCCTTGCTGTTGCGACCGGAGGTTGGTTCAATAGTAGCCACTAACTTTATGAAGAAATATGGAAGCGCTGGTCGCTACTATAAAAGTAAGGAGAGAAAGTGACTAATACATTCGAGAATAGCACTGTTGATAGAAGGGATACCAGTAAGTACTAACCGATATTTGGTAGTTGGTTACAGCGAATTATAGAGAGAAAATGCGTGTGAGAGAAAGGAAAAACTATAACAGAGAGAAAGATAAGGTGAAATGAATAAACTGAGCTTGAGTTTTCAATGAAATGATGAAGGAAGAACTAAGCAAATGAATCTACTTGTATTTCGATTTCTCCTGTAAACTCTGACTAAATGCATAAATTTTTTCTATATGAAAGACATATGTCGCGGTCTGGTGTATGCGTTGAGAGATAAACACAGGTGTGTCTCCTAAAATGCTCACAACAAATATGGCAGACTCGGGATGTGAGTCCACGTAAAGAAATGTAAAGGAACAACAAAGGCCAATATATATGTACAAACAAATAATGTATTAACAATGAAGGGTTACAAGTGACAAAGACTATGATGTGTGTAACAATGTGAAAACCTTTTGGGGTGCAAAGTATGTGTAGTGAGTGAATCTACGTACGTACGTGTGTGTGTGTATGTATTGTTCATGCATTTCCCAAAAGTGAATGCGTTCTCCGCGAAAGATTTGTTGCGGATGTGTGATGGAGAGGAATAGAAGGTTTGAATTATCAGAAGGTTTAAAATTGTGTGTGTTCAATAATCTTCCATCCACAACAATTAATACAAGATAGAGAATAAAGATTCGTAAACATCTTTTTTCAAAACGTAACGAATTTATTAGTATTTGGTATATATGCATGAATACTGAGTGAAAAGCTTAAACACAGTTGTGTCTCTTAGACAAGGTAATATTTTTACCTAAGTTCATAAAGTGAAAGCAATTATTAAACTGTAGTTTAGAAGAATAAAGTTTCTTTAGCATGTTTGGAATTGTGTATTGTACAAGTTGGTAAAAGTTCAGAAGAGATTTCAGAGTTCGTACTTGCGTGAATGTTGGTAATGGTCTTTAACGTCTGATCACAAAGGTTAAGACAGGAGTTCTTGAAGATTTCATCTTGGTACTTGGTAGCAAGGAATGAGACGCGAGAGAGAGTTTACAAGTGTTCTGTTTTTATAATTTTGTTGTACCACGTGACAGGCTCAAATGGAGGACGCGGGAAAACAGATTTGTCGCGTGCAGGCGGTTTGATTGGTCGGAACTGACCAATCAGCGAGCAAGATTGAAAGTTATTAACCAATGAATGCTTGTTATGTATTTTGTAGGATTGTAATGGTGAAAATTACAACAGGAATAGTGCATTTCCTAGCAGGGGTTAACTGGCTTGTTGTGGAAGATTCTACAGATTTACATATTGACGAGTAAGCGGAAAAGGTGTAAAGAGAGTGAGGAAATATATCGCTGAGTATTTATAGTCCTTAAAGCGTCCCCTAGTAGCGGTTTCGAAAATTAAGAGGAGGTAACCCGACACGTTCATTTTTATGAATATTTCAAATTTCGAACAGTTTTCAATAAAAGGTCCATCCATAAAAAATATCTTTGTTCTAAAAATGTAAATAAATTGCAATTTTACACTTTACTTCATTTATTGGAAGTTTATTTAATTGTAACTTTGACTAATCATCAGTGCAAGTGTGATAACGCTACAAAATGTTACATGCAAAAAACTTGCTGCCGTATCATCTAGTAAAATATTTAAACTAATTTATACCACGCAAAAGATTTTTTTATTTCATAAAAAACTACGAAAATAAATAGTTCAAACAAACATTTGAGGTAAGATTTAATTTATAAGTGCACACAACAAAGATAAGCGACACGATCCGAGTTTAAAAAAAATAGATTTATTGTTAACACAAAAATGAGAGAAATTACACAAATTATGTGCTTTGTGTGCCAAATGATGGCCAGTAACATGTATGTAAAAATAATGTAAATGAAATATGCTTCTTTTTCAATAAAATTTACAATGCTGCATAAGGTCCCCCAAAACGCAAACGACATAAAAAATAAATGAAGAAAGAGGGAAAATACTTCTCTGAATAGTTTTCAAAGAATAGGTACAATTTTCGAAGCAAAGCGAAGAAAAGGACAATCACATTAGCCGAAGAATTTTCCTTGATGTGGGAACGACTTTAATCTTCCTTTCAATTCTTGTATGGTAGTCGTCAAATTTCTTGCGTTGTTTTTTCCTTGACGGGGGCAACATGGGTTCAGGCAGCAGCTCTTCGTTGACTCTACGGATTCAATTCCTGGTTTTCCTTTTATTCATCCGGATAGGCTCCAGATTTTACTTCTCGAAATTTGGAGGGAAACCTTTTGATTGGTTCCGATTGAAAAAACAAACGCAGCTATTTTCCCATAAATCGAAATATAACAAAAAAAAATATTTGTGAAATTCATAAGTTTAAGAGCCCAACACAGCGTCTATCTTCTCTCAGAAAAGCAGACTATACACAGTCAATCAGCTTAAATTTCTTGTATTTGCGCCATGTATTTTTACTATATCTGTAAAGTAGGGTTTTATTTTAAAATCTGTACACTTGAAAATGGTCCCGTCTATGAAATCATCGATAGTAAAGAAAATGAAAATTGTAAAAAAGCAAAAACAGAGACATCGACTAAAAATGAAATTATGTAATCGAACATATTGCATCACGTACCAAGATAACAGGAAAAAAAAATAAATATCTGCAGAGTGTGTTCATCAGTTCGGATTCTGTGAAGCAACAATTCAAGTTCCCTCCAACACACACACAACACGAATGATTAAGAGTCAAGGTAAGGGTTGAGATGTTTTATCTATTAATGTTTATTGAATTTTCTACAATTACACAATATTTTGTGGAATCTTCCACAACAAACCAGCCTTACCTCTTTTTAGGAAATGCACTCTTCCTATCTGGTAAGTAAAAAAATCCTACTTTCACATAAATATAACAAGTATTCATTGGTCAATCATCTCTAATCTTGCTTGCTGATTGGTCAGTTTCGACCAATCAAACCACCTGCACGCGACCAATCTATTTTCCCGCTCATATGCTGTGATCCTCTCACGTGGTACACGGCCATTATATAAACCGAACACGTGAACTTTTTGAGTAGTAGTTACCAAGTGCCAAGATGTAACTATCAGTAACTCCCGTCTTAGTCATTGCTGACCAGACGTTAAAGATAATTACTAACACTCACCAACCTCTGAAATCACTCCTGAACTTTTACCAATTTTAGAACTCACAATTCCAAACTTTATTCTTCTAAATTACAAGTTCAATATTACTTCTTCTTAATATGAACTCCGGTACAACTATTACCAAATCAAAGGGACACAACTCTGTTCTACCTTTTCAGTTCGCATGCTTGGACATCAAACATTAATAAATCTAATTGTTATGTTTTGAAATCATTCCGTTGAGCTTTGGTCACTACAATTTACACATTTAATAAATATTATTTTAAAATCGCCAGCCCAATCCCCGAGAAACAAACTAATACGCATGCCTATTTCATAATAGTTTTCTATTTATGACGACTTACGCAGGCGATCTCTTACACTACATTTCATTATTTGTTTTAGGGAAATGTTTGACTTATTTTAAAATTGTAGGTAAGGTCTCCATAAAATTATTTGTACTATACAATATCATCAGAGCTGTTTCAACTTCATACTTGCCCAAGAACACGTGCTACATACGAATGGATACCTTTGCGACCTTGATACCAGATCGGTCGTCATCTGGGATTGTTACTGGAAGATCAGTCAGAGTCAGATATCGCAACACGCAATTGAGATATATGAAGGGAGCTGGTCAGACACTAAGCTGCGCAATGAACCAATGACCACACCCGGTCAGGGAACTCACGACAATGTTGATGATGCCGAAATATGGTTTGCGAAGCATGGTTTTTAATGAATGATTCACAAAGATCCTGTTCAATTTAGTTTGACTAAGAGCAATAATAGCGAATCTGGTTTGTTAACTGTTGTGTCGTGTATCTTGCTAAGTAAGCATTCGACATCCGTTCTAGTTGGTGTCCCTTTATCATATGCGCTACCTGCTCATATGCAAATTATACTAATTTGCATATCACTACGTCTCCCTATAACGGAGGGGCCTTATGCCGCGAGTACTTCTTGTACTTCTTCTTGTGCCCTCCTGAACATCTTTCCTTACCTCTCTCCTTTCCCTTGGAGATCTAGATCTATCACGTCTTTCCCTATAATCAAACTGTTCCTCTTGCATACTCTGGTCTTTCTCTTCTAACTTGTCCCATTCTACTTCTTCCTCTTCTAACTCATCCCTCTCTACTTCTTCCTCCGCAGTTTCATTCTGCATTATCTCTTTTGTTACGTCAACAATGGTCATCTCTGAAGGCATTTCCTCATCCGATTCTTCTCCTTGGGATCTTATTTGGTCAGCATGAGCTAGAACACTGTTCCCATTTTCTTTATTTAATATTGCAGTATTATGTCCTTTCTGCATAATAACTCGGGTTGCATATTCCTATTTCTTTTGTACCACATCTTTTGATTTGTGGCATATGACATAGTCAAAGGGGACCTTAATTGTCTGCCCATTAAGGCAGATGGACTTTCCGGCCTGCCTGCATGTGGAATTGTTCTGTAACTTAATAATAGTCTTGGTAGGAAAGTATCGATTTCCTCCTTCTGTTGCAAGCATGCTTTTATGCCCTTCTTTACCGTCTGGACCATCCTTTCCGCTGTCCCATTACTTTGAGGGTGGTAGGAAGGGGTCTTGTAAGGTCTGCATCCTATTTTTCTTAGCCATTCATGCAAATCAGCATCCACAAATTCTGGTGCGTTATCAGTCACCAATGTTCTCGGTGTCCCATTCCTCGAAAATATTACTCTTAATATTTGTTTTACGGTGGTACTTTTTTTATCAGGTACTCTCACCACTTCAGGCCAACCTGAATATGCGTCTACTAATATTAATAATAGTCCTATCCCATTGACATAGGCATGGTCCATGTGTACTCTGCTCCATGGTTCTACTTATCGGGGCCATACATGTATTTTCTTTTGCTTAAAATTCCTGAGTTCTGTGCATTTTTTGCATCTTTTTACGTAGTCTTCTACGTCTCGAGTACCCCGGCCACCACGCTTCCAATTTTAATCTTCTTTGCGTAGCTGCCACTCCACAATGTACGTCATCGTGTACACTTTTTATAACCTGTCTCCTCTGTGTTTCTGGAGGAACTACCAAGCCTCCATTACATATTATCCCGTTTTCTATAGTAATTTTTTGTCTGATTTCTTTGAATGGTCTTTCAGCCATTGAACAATTTCCCCAGCGATTCTGTTTTATCCTCGACATTATTTTATTTAACACTGGGTCATTTGTAGTTTCAGTAGCCATTTTATCTACAGATATTACATCGGTTTCTACAAGGTGCAAGAATGTGTCTTCAAATTCCTCGTCGTTTTTGTCCTTCTCCTCTCTATAAAACCTCAATCTAGATAAGGCATCAACGTGCGGTATCGTATTCCCTTTAACATATTCAGTGTCAAAGTCGAACGCCATCAGTCTAATCGCCCAACGTAATATTCTGGACGTTGTAACTTTCGGTAGCTCTTTTCTTGGGTTGAAAATAAATTCCAGTGGTCTGTGATCACTTTTCAACAAGAATTTTTTTCCCATCAAGAACTGTCTTGCTCTATCCGTTGTCCACACTATGGCTAGTGCCTCCCTTTCTATATTCGAATAATTGTGTTCAGTCGTTGTTAATCTCCTCGATAAGTACATTATGGGATGCCCATCTTGTGACAAAATACCAGATATGGACTGCTCACTAGCGTCAGTAGTTAGTTATGTCCTTCTTAGGGTCAAAAATTTGTACTATTGGCTTTTTTGCCAGAATCTGTTTTAAGTTTTCAAAGGCTTTCTGTTGGTGTTCTAACCAAATGAATTCCACATTTTTTTTTCTTAGCAAATGGTTTTGTCAACTCATTATATTTTGGTACATATTTTCTATAAAAATTTACCAAACCTAAGAAGGACTCCAACTCTTTTTTATTTTTCGGTGTAGCAACTTTTAGAATTTTCTCTATTAGTACTTTATCTGGAGAGATCCCTTCCTTTGATATTGAGTAACCCAAAAATGATATTTCATTACTGTTGGTTACACACTTTTTTGTATTTATTGTCATACCAGCGTCTCTTAGCCGGTTCAGTATATTTTCAGTTTTTTTCTGTAAATCATCTTCATTTAAATCTCCAACACATATATCGTCTTGATAACAGACGGTATTTTCAACATTTCCTATTACTTTTTCAATAGCTTTTTGAAAAATTGCACTTGCCGTTTTTATGCCATACGGCATTCTTTTCCACCTTAACAGGCCTATAGGTGTGTTTATGGTCGTCACTTCTTTAAAATTTTCATTTATCGGTATTTGGTGGTAAGCTGATTTTAGGTCTATCTTCGAAAATACTTTCATTCCAGCAAGTTCATGTAAAGCTTCTTCCACATTCGGAATAGGGTACGAGTCAGCACAAACTTTGTGGTTCACCCCTATTTTATAATCTCCACAAATTCTCAGGTCACAATCTTTTTTTTTCAATACCACAATGGGTGATGCCCATTTACTTCCTCCTGGAGGGGCAGGTTCTAATAAGTCTTCCTTTATTAGCTTTCGCAATTTAGCTATTACCAACGGTAATAAATGCACTGGTATTTTTCTCGCTTCGTAGTAGGAGGGGGAAACATTTTCTTTTAATTTCAGGCTAGCTTCATAATTTTTTAATTTTCCTGTTTTTTCCATTTCTATCTCATTAATCAACTTCGTTGAATTTATTTTTAACACGTCATTCCCCAGTAGTCCATGCGTTTTTCGGCAATTTGTAACTATAATGGGTACTATTTCATATTTTTCTTTTAGTTCTATTGAACCTTCAAAGTAACCCATAATTGCTATAATCGAGCCATCAAACTGACGTAATTGTACGTTGTTTTTGTTTTTTTAAAAACGGTTTTCCCATTTTTTCCCACAAATTTCTGGGTACTATCGTGACCTCACTACCTGTGTCGATTTGCATTTCGACAATACAGTCGATGATTTTCACTTTTATTTTTGTATCCCCGTTCTTAGATCCAGTATTTTGTATATTATCCTTTTTTACATTAAAGATCTGTCTATTTTCATCCTCTACTCTTTCCACATTTTTCGTTTTACATACTTCTTTGAAGTGATTTTTTTAAAAACACCATGATCATGTTTTTCCAAAGGCTGGACATTTTTCTTTTTTCATTTCATGAGTTTTTCCACAGTAAGTACAATTTTTTCTTTTTGTTTGTATCGTATTTCAGCCATTATTTCTTCGTAGGATTTATTTTTATTTTGGTTGTAGGTATGTATTAATTCCTGCTGTTGTATAAATTCTATACACATATTCAAAGGCATGTTTGTAAGTTGTAACTGTTCCATTAACTTATATCTATGTGCTGAATTATGCATACCTTCAATTAATCTTAGTCGGATTAATTCTTCTTCCGTTGTCTGCTCTCCTGTTTCTAGTTTTTCGAATTCACAGTATTTACTCGCACTTCTTAACCGGTGTAAATATTTTACTATCGGTTCATCCACTTCCTGCTTCATTGCCATAAACTTGGTCCTTTCTGCAATCACCAGTCTTTTCTTTGGCCTCATGTTTCCCTTAATAACCTGACTTATTTCTTCGAAAGTCATTTCTTCTAGTTCTCGAGGGTAAACCATTGTAGCAACCTTCATAATTGCTTCGCAACCAGCGGTAGCCATAAACAAGTCGGTGATTTCATTTTCCCCTCCCTGTTTTTGTTGTCTTTCAACTTTTTACATCTTGCATTAGCAGCAAAGCAACGAATCCAAGTATCTACGTATTCTGGGTCTTCAAGGACCAGAGAGTATCCTATCTGCGACGCCATTGTCGTGTCGTGTATCTTGCTAAGTAAGCATTCAACATCCGTTCTAGTTGGTGTCCTTTTATCATACGAGCTGCCTGCTCATATGCAAATTAGTATAATTTGCATATCACTACATTAACTATCGATCCATAAACACATAATGCCTTTGTCATATTACTTTCAGTGTTTAAAAGATCTGGCTACAAGAAGGCTGCTTTTTTAGTATTAGGCATTTTGCTTGATCAGTGAAGTGTTTAATTAAAGTTTCTTCATTGCACGCTTGATAAGGGAAAGAAGATAGAGCTTTGAAAAAGAAAACTTGTTTTCTCGATGTTTGTAACAGATGTTCAGTGTCTGTCGAAAACTACTGTAATGTATGTAGTCTTATTCATACTAAATTATATTACTGAACATCTTGCGCTGTGAATGTGTGGATAAATATAGACATTTCCAAGGTGTTTTCGGCCGCGAGTTGAACATATGTAGGGACGGAATGAAAAGTGGGCATTGTAAAATTTAAATATTAACCGTTAACCCATGTTAATATAGTGGAGCAGTCCATTTACTTATGATATATATATATACAGCAAAAAAATAACTCAACACGGGTTGAAGTAATTTTTGTTTTTTTTGCTGTAAAAAAATACACATGCTCTATTATAATAAATACATCGAGCTGTCTGTGGATCACTTTTAATAATTAATATTACTAGGATTCACCCGTTCTATATAGCAACGGATCGATTACCTTTACTATATATATATATATATATATATATATATATATATATAATTGTAAAAAAACCTGATTAAATAAAAAAACAAATAGTTTAAAAAAATTAAACACTTGAGGAACAAAACGTATATATATATATATATATAGAGAGAGAGAGAAATAGACTGTCAGTTTCACTCTTAACATAAGAAAGAAAGAAAGGTAAAAGGCACACAACTCGTCATCGGCAGGGGCCTTATCACGTATCCAATAATTTCTTCTTTTCTGAACGCTTTCTTAATGATGGTGGCTTTGATGACTATTAAACCAATTCTTGCATGGAATAGCCGATGGCATTGACTGCATGGTAATGTTGGTAGAGGTCGAAATAATTTTGTTGAGATTTTCTATCTTGTCGTTTGACTTTGTCTTTTTCTTTTCTGGTGGCTTTGTAGTAGGATGAGGTAGTAATAACATCATACGCAAATATACACTTTCCTCTTTACTAAGTGAGTGACAAAGAAAACTATCTCTCCCTCTCTTCTATATATTTACTTTCCTTTCCTTTCCTTCCTTTTACTGTTCCTATCCTCGGCAAGCAGAAGAAACCCAACCCTGTATGAAATCTCAAATCACAAAAAAAGAATTAGGACAATAGTCAACCATTTTAAGACGAAAGGAACACGTCTGCATTGTTCGATGTGTAATAAACAACTCCTGCATAAACCTTTCTCTACCCATCATGCCCATGCTATTTCAGCCAATCAAAATCGACTTCCTTTATTTCGTCTTGTAGCTGACCACAGAGGCCAAACCGAGGAAGTCAGAGTAGAAATACACTTCTCTCAAAAAAATAATAATCTGCTAAACTATTATTTAACAATTCCGGAGCCTTCTAGAACTTTATGGAATCCTGTAGCACTTTCTACAATATTCTAGAACTTTATGGAACCTTTGTATTTTATGCTATAGCTGTAAACTGTTAAATGCATTAAAAATACGTAAGTACTTTCCAGTTACATCATTAGCAAATTGAAAAATAAACCAGGTGAAATATTTTTATTTTTTACCCTTATTGCGTATATGGTAAAATCAAATTTTAGGCTTGTGGTGACCCTTTTCAAGAACTAAAACAAATTATTGCTTTTTTCATTACTTTTGAACAAAAAGTTCGTCAATTTAGGACAGAGGAACATAAGGTTACAAAATTGATCACCCGAATATGTATATATTTTTTTTTTGCCATTTAAGCATTAATTTTTTTTTAAAATTATTTAAAGAAGAAATAAACAAACAAAAAATTGAATATACCTATATTTAAAAAAAATAGAAAACTCCAGAATATTCTAGAATATTAGCCTAATTTTAAGTTGTCTGTGACATCGGAAATAAGTTCGCTGCCTCATCTTTTGACACTCAGAAAAGAAAGAAAAGGAATAACAAGAGAGTATAAGACAATTAAATTATGAAATAACCACGACATCCTACGCATGTGTACATACGCACACATGCAGGCGTACACACACACACGCAAAAGCATACGCACACACACACGCACGCATAGAAATAAGAAAAATCAACATAATAATAAAAAGTGCATAAATTATTTCATTAACGTAATATATAAATAACGAAAACAAAATTGGCAGGCATTTGCTGACGATATCTGTCTATATTTCTGAGATGAGGTGTTATGTCCACTATTTACATTATTCGGACTATTGTCCTCATCTTTGTTGCCATATTATTTCTCAACTGTCTTAACCAGGTATTGAATTCGCATTCTTTGGGGCCTGTCAATGGCTCTAACACCTTTATCCACTGTGCCACGTGTTCTTGAGGACATCTATGTATGGATTTCTGGGTATTATAAACCTACTGTCTTCAGAAACGAGAAGAGACAATGAGTCACTGAGCTAGAGGCATCAGTCATGGTGATGAAAGACATAAAAGTTTCACTAAGTCGATTAAAAGAGAGCAGTTTCGTTTTGGAGATATTACAATTAACAAGCCATATCTTGCCCCAGTTAACAACAGATTGGTCATTTTTTAGATCAGTTGCCAATTTGATCAAGAAAATACAAACTTTAAGCAAAATTATCATAATATATAAGGGAGGGGGGGTAGCTATCAGCTTTAATTTACACCAAGAGGATATGGATTGAAAGGTAAAAGTCGGTCATGTACATGTCGGTTTTTACGTAAAATGTGTCAGTGCAAGCCTGATGATTACTTACCCTGCAAAGATGCATAAATGAGGGGGGTGTAAAAATTGTAGCCACCCCATCATGTCTTAATTCGTGAAGTAAAACCGTAACATATATTAAGTAAATATAACATACCGAAATTATGAAGAAATAATCTACTAATATTAAAAAGACGTTGCCTTATCGAATGGAGGTGTGGGCAACGTAACAGTTATAGGCATTGAAAATGGAATCGACAAGCCGAGTTCAAATTGCGGCCTAGTCTGTTGCGTTCATTTTCACACTAATTCCCCCCGAGAAAGGTATGAATCCTCTATCCTTCCCCCTAAACTATAGGTTAAGTAACCAATATGGGTTAACCAGGCTAACGATAAATCCTGAACGGCCACTTTTCTACATCCTTTCGTACTAATGCAAGTGTCCCCTAGGGCTCTATCTTTGGTTAAAACTTTGTTTTTAATTTTCATTAATGACCTTCCTTATTGCATTAGCTCTCAACTTAGTATATATGCTGATGACACAACCATTTACTCCGGTCTCGATAGTAAGTATGATCAGATCGATAAGGTCAAATTGGCAGCTGATCTCCAAAACAATCTTCAGTCTGTTGTTAATTGGGGCAAAAGATGGCTTGTTAATTTTAACGCCTCCAAAACTAAACGACTCTCTATTAATCATTTAAGAGACCCTTTTCTGACTTCCATGGCTGATGCTAACCTCCAGGAGAGTGACTAGTTTTACCCTCTCGGGCTAAGGTTCTCGGTTGCCATGAAGTGGAAAGACTACATTGAATTTATTACTAGGTCTTTTGCTAAGAAAGTTGGTTGACTGTGTTGTGCTAGACAATCTTTCTCTCTTAAAACTATCTTACATATCTATAAGATTACCATTCGTCCACGCTTAGAATATTGCCGCCACATATGTCCTGGTGATCCTGCTATATATCTAGAGATTCTTCATAAAATCCAGAGAAGAATCAGCAATATGATTGGTCCTGATCTAGTGTCTCGGCTTCAGTCAGTTGTCCACCGCTGTAAAGTTGCTTCACTTTGCCTTTTCTATAAAGAATGAGCTCTTAGCTCGAGTACCTTGACTTTTTCAAAAATTTAAGGGCAGTACAAGACTGGCGACGAGGTTTCATCAATTTACAGTTGAGCTGGCTAGATGTAGCCGTAAGTTCTATTCTAACAGCTTCTTTTCTCGCACTTCTCACTCGTGGAACCCCTTTTCGCCTCCATGTTTTCCAGTCAACTTTAATCCTCAAAAATTTAAAGAAAATATCAATCGCTATCTACCGTCTCTCTGATTAATCTTCTTTTGTTCTCGCTCCTTAGTAATGTTTCTGTTTTCTAATTCTTCTACACTTATTATTCCCTTGTATCTTAGTGACTTTATTGCCTTCTTTACTTGGGATGAACTCGATTAAAAAATAAAAAAAAATTCTGAATTCGTCCCCGGATAGTAAAGAAAAGGAATTTGTGGAGAGCTATGATCGCTTACGTATTGAAGAGACATGACAAAATTGGTACTTACGAAAAAGCAAGTAAAAAAACAAAAACAAAAAAAAAAAAAACTATTATTGAGCAGACATTTGGTACAAAGGGAATCACACCAGTCAAAAATTGATGTTTCTGGAGCCACATTAAAAATTCATTACATAAAAAAACACGATAATGTGGGAAATAGAGAGGTGGAGGGGAGTTCTAACTACCTGCTTTCTGTCAGGTAGGCCTTCTGTATTTAATTTAGATATAGGTGACTGTCTCGTGGCTGAGATTAGTTTCACTTATCAAAACACCTATCAAAAAATAGACCGATAGCAGGCTTGAGCAAAACACTTCCAGTTTGTGTACATGGGATAAAAGAATTGTATTATTGTTTAATACATTTCTTTATCATGCGTTCATATTGATTCAAGGACACCGTAGTTTGAACGTTCACAAAGATATACTGTTTGTCCATAGTTCAGCTGAAAATCTGTTCGTTTGACCAATGATAAGGTGGTTACATATTCATTCATCTTTTTCTGATGTTCTGCGAATAATCTTGAAGAATAATCTTTCGGGGCATTTTTACATCTTAGTAAGTCTGGTTTATCCCGTGAAACTGTTGTCTAATGTTATTTAAATTTTATTTCAGTGTGACGAGTTTTGTTACAACGTTCTCCGATTGTTCGTCGCTCACTGCACCTGTGATGACATCCAAGGTTGAGTGTATTTGCATATACACCCAACTCGCTACGTGCACAGGTTTGTCTTCTCGGCCGTGATCGTTTTCAACAAAAAAAAATAAATAAATATGAAGACAATTGCTTTTTGGTTGGGAAGTAGCAACAATACGATTTCTCACTTAAACGTGGGATCCTTCAGTTCAGCTTCGAGAGGTGGGCTGCTAACTTCCTAATTTCACTGGCCTCTGGGACCCTTGATTCCTCATTATCGGTCCTTTTGCCACTGGCCAGCTCCAACTTCTCTGGTCACCTACCTACTTCTCTCGCGGCTGGACCTACTTTCCACCCGAGTTCTTGCCTGTCTCTGCTTATAGGATAATCCTGGGGAATCCATCCCCTCCATCTAGTTGTCAGAAATATAGATAGATACGGAAGTGGGTGTTTTATGAGGTGTTGACAGCCTGACAATACTATTGACGGTAGGAAATTTAAGTAATTTTTTCTACGCGCGAGATATCTGTAAAAATTACTTGACTAATATAAACGGAGCGCTATATATATATACATACATATATATATATATATGTGTGTGTGTGTGGGTGTGTAGTGTGACGCCATGTGATGAGTTTTGTGACAACGTTCTCCGATCGTTCGTCGCTCACTGCACCTGTGATATTATCCAAGTTTGAGTGCATTTGCATATACACCCAACTCAATATGTGCACAGATTTGTCTTCTCAGCCATGATCGCTTTCAAAAAGAAAGAAATGAAGACAATTGTTTTTCAAGACTCTCTGGTTGGGAAATAGCAACATTACGATTTCTTACTTAAACATAGGATCCTTGAGTTCAGCTTCGAGAAGTGGGGCTGCTCCTAACTTCATTGGCATCTGACCTCGGCGATTCCTGATTCTGATTCCTCACTATTGGTTCTTCCACCACTGACCAGCATCAACTCCTCTGGTCACCTATCTACTTCTCTCATGGCTGGACCCACTTTCCTTCTGACTTCCTACCTCACTCTGCTTATTTGGATAATCCTGGGGCCCCACTCCTCAATCCATTTGTCTTCCGGAAGATTTGGGACCACCCCAAAGCCAAAGGACTAATTTTATGACTATTTAAAATCATTTATAAAATTTTTATGCTTCCTAATTCAAAGGCAGCTCTAGAAATAAATCCCACAAAATACTGACACTTAAGTTTGCTCAAAGATGGACTGGAGACAAAATTCCTACGAAACTCAGATAACTAAGTGGACTTAAAAGAGAAGAAATTTATCTACTTGTCTTCTAAAGATGTGTGGGAAATTCTATTGTTACATCAGATTAGACACCCCTTTGTGATACTTTGTTAAGTTGACAAGAACGAGCATATTCGACATGATCAGCTGATAAAGTTTAAAAAGTTGCTCTGTGTACGGAAATGACTTTATTGCCAAAAGAATGATTTGAAATGCTTCAAAACCACCAAACCTTCAATGCTAAGCTGTATGTTGAACAAATGGACAGGCTCAAAGAGGCAATTAAGCTGAAAAAGACATGACTGGCGATACAGTATAACTATTCAATATGACAATGCTCGCAGGGGCTCCCCCCCAAAAAAAAAACGTTCCTAATATAACCAAACAGGTAATTAAAGAGCCCAGTTGGGAAGTTCTACTACAACCACCATATTCTCCTGATTTAGCCCCTTCCGACAATCACTTATTTCGGTTGCTTTCAGGAGTGTTTCGTTCAACAACGATGTGGAGCTGAAAACGTGACTTGATTAAATTTTCAAATCAAAACATAGTGTTTTCTATTGTCGAGGCATTGAAGAATTAGCGGATCGTTGGTAGGAGGTCGTAAACAATGGAAGGGGATACACTGATTAATGATTCATCAGAACTATTAATAAATAATAAATATTAAAATAAATTATAAACGAAAGAATTTATGTAACAACATAATATTTCATATTTAATGTGTGCTGGAAACATGGTTCTAAAACTTATTTTGTTTTTAGTCTAAGTAAAATAACACAAAAAAGTATTGCGATCATTAATGTTGTATGGGATTATCTGAAGAGGATAAAAGGAATTTTTAAAGCCAATAACAGTCTATTGATCTTTATGTTATAATTGTAACATTTTGTGGATATTTTAAGAAAATGTCTACGATTTCACACATTCGCGCGAAGATTTGGCTGTATTCAAAAGAAACGATTTGCTCTGTTGAAGTAGAAATCGGCTTTTATGTTGATGATGCATTGCCATGACCAGCTCGGTATAGAGAATTCTAGTGGGCAGAAAATTAAGGATTTTCTGCACTAAGTTCTAACTATCCAGAGTCGGGATTCGTTTGGATTCAGTAGTTTAGATAAAAAGTTAGAAAATACTTTTTGAGCAAACAAGAATTAATCTCAGTCTTAAATTTGGAAAAAAAAATCTATTGCAGATTTATTTTAAACTTTTTATATTAGAAAATTATTGAAATACGATTGAAAATATTATTTTGAATTGACTAACTTAAAAATATCGTATTCAAAGTCACATTTTATTAAGTTGTTCAGAATTTAATGCAGTGATTGATTAACTTTAAACGCATGTCTCCTTAATGTCACCAGTAAATTATTTGAATTCAGGCTCAACAAGAAGGTTGTCGATCACTTAAGTAGAAACAAAATATCCTGAGCAATAAACAGTATGTACTTCGCTCTTCTAGGTCTACTGCTGATGTCCTATCATAACTCACAGAATCACTAGACGATAAATTCATAACAAGAGCCATCATCTTAGATATATCAAAAGCCCTTGATAAGTTGCGGCATAGGTGGTTGCTACACAAACTCTCCGGGTGGGGTGGGGGGTTCTACTATGCAATGTCTCCAATCGAAAAAGTTTTCATAGTTATCAAGTCCTTTCTAACAGGTAAGTCCATGAAGGTCGTTGTTAACGACCAGTGTTCTGAAGCGATCAATGCTGGCCTCTCCCCAAGACTCTTCTCAGTCCTACTCTCTGCTTTATATTAACGATGTGCCTAAGAATATTTTTCAGATCATTATTAAATATATATGCAGATTATACACCTCCAAAAATTTAGATTACCAGAGCCTCTACCTGGAACGGCTCTTCAGTCTTGTATTGAGTGAACAATAAGTAAAAGAAAAATCTTAGTTCAGAATAAATTATATTGATTGAAATAAAAACAATTAAGAGTCGATACATTTTTGTCAACAAATTTATTTATTTCAGTAACAGAATTCTGAAATTCTGGAGGCGACAATTTCTTCAAAGGCATTCTTTTTGAAGCTGTTTCGTTGTCTAAGAAGTTTCCTTATAAAAAAAGCTTGAAAAGTGGGAGTCAGTCTAGTAAATATAATGGATGAAGAGTTTCATAGCTCAATTCATTCAACTTCTGGCAAATTGGTTATGCGACATTTGGTCAGGTATTATCGTGCAAGAGTATTGGACCATTTCTCTTGATCAATACTGGACACCTACGCGGCAATATTTTTTTTTTTTTTTTTGTATATTTCATCGATTTTTCAACAGTACTTCTCTGCTATGATTCAGAAAGACATAGTGGATCAATCCGGCTGCAGATCACCAACTTGGTGTGGAACGTCGTCGGTTGCTGTATAAGATCCACTTTTCACCGCATGTTGTAATGTGACCAAGAAATAAGTCGCTTGTTTTTGCACAAAAGAAGTGAAGAGCTGACTTTATAAAGATGTTTCTGCCCTACCTCTGCTTTACAATGGAGTACCACATCTGGACTGAAGCAGTCCAATTTTCACTTTCCAGCCCCGACAGTGCTCAAAAGCGTTTGCACAGCCTGATGCATGACGAATTGTTATCCATACTAGAACCCTTTCCTCACAGACGAAACTTTGCTAACCACTCACAACCTACTCTATTGTTATTAAATGGCAGCTGTTCCAGTGAACTACATTTCTTGATTCCACCAGCCCAGGTCTTCACAGCCAGGATCCACTATGTCACGTCCACTGACTGGGTCGTCTCATCCTAATTCTCTGCATATATCATTGGTAAGGAGTATATTTCACACTTCCTAGAACTTCTGTAATGTGGAACGAACTCCCGAGGGGATGCTTACCTGATCACTACAATCTTAATTATTATTTCTAAGGTTTTCATGTAATTCTTCAAGAAGAGAAAGAAAAAAAAAAGAAGCAAAGGGTAAGAGATAAAGGAACGAAGAAGTGAAAAAGTAAAGGGTCAACTGTCATGTATTCTACATATTCTCGTAATATGCAACCCATACTCCCTCCCAAAATGCCCTTACAACATCCTAATTCAATAACCCTGAACCTTGAGTGGCTCTTAGGTCTTGTATCAAGTGAACAATATAAAAACAAACCCGTTGCGACAAGTTAGATTATGGTGTGAAAAAATTGTTGTGTAATAAATTTTCCAGATAGCTAACTCTTGCCTGATAGATAACATTATTGAATTTCACAAAGTTGTGTTTTTAATCTCTGGCTTGAGCGGTAATACAGGGAGACGTTTGACTAATGAGTCACTGTATATTGTTAACAAGGACAACTGACGCCAGAAAAAAAAACATAAAGCCATAATTGAGAAAAGTAAAATCTTTTAAACAACTAGTCTGACACACAATCCATGATCATACCTACCGTGAGCCTTGACTCTTGCAGATATGAAAATATATGTTCTCCGTGGTATCAGCATGTGTGAACGTGGGTGTTTGTGAGTCAAAGATTTTTGCTGTTTTGATTGATAGTTTAAGAATTCGGTTTATATATAAAGTAAGTCGTTGGCTTGAAATGCCGCCCTGAAAGCAATTTTTTTAAAACTTGTGATCAATTCGAAGACGACAGAATATATGGTTGTCAGGAAAAGATTGAAAATCAATTGTAAGAAGATAGAATCTATGTAGGGAATTCTGTCATCTAGGGTTATTTTTATATTAAAAACGGAATGTCTGAATTCCAAACAATAATTAAATAAAAATAAAGAATACATGGGTATCATCATTTAATCATTTGTATTTACAAAGATGTGTGCGAGAATCCAAAAGAGTCAAAAAGGAGTAAAGAAATAACCTTTAGTTGAGTTAAAGTGTTTGTAGTTCGTCCACAGAAAAGGCTGTGATTTAGAAAAAACTTTGAACATCAGGGAAGATTCACTGACCGTGCAAGCTGTTATCGTTGGAGATGATTCGTTTGAAGTCACAGACTGATGTTTCTTTAAGCACGTTCTATGTAGCCACGTCTTCTCTTGTATTTGAACGGTTCAGAGGTAGTCACATCTTTGACCCTGTCGAAGTTGGTGGGGTTTTATAAGAAATAAATAGGCTCAAGAAATATAGGGCTTTAGTTTTCTCTGATTGGCCAAATATTTCACATGGTAATATTAATTTCTAACCAATAGACACTTTGATTTAAACAGTGTTTATTGTATTGTGAAATCTTTGCAAATATTTTCAGTTATTGGGTAGACGATAAAGTTTGGGCATGTTTAATATAGTATGTATGTGGGTATGTATTTGTGATGGATATAGAGTTTATTTCCTAGATGTATGGTTTTCAGCAAAAAGAAGAACCTAACACACGAATTACAAATTGGAAATACCAAAATCAAGTGAGTACAAAAATTTAAATATCTAGGAAGTGTTTTAGCAGATGAAGGAAAATGTTACACTGAAATCTGAAATGCAATATTATTTTAATCAAGATCTCTTTCCGATTCCAAAAATACATCTTCAATCAAAAATAAAAAAAAATCATCTTCTGTGCAGGGGCTCCAAACATCACAAAACAGATTCCCCCTCACAATCTAAACTATAAGTGTTCCAATAACTTGGACCGATCTTAAATGTGAATTTAAGTGTCTAATGATTTTTTTCTTTTTCAGATTTATCAACTTAAGTCTTTGGCAATTTCATCCATGGAAAGCTGAAACAACGTGTTAAAGTTATCGAA